>JBBBDQ010000901.1:422500-1167500 GCA_037127315.1 Ascarosepion bandense
CAGTCTCTTCATTATTTATCTATTTCATTCCTCCAGACTGTTCGCCTTTTTACACTTTCTTATTAACGTTCCCTATATTTATGTCTCCCTCCTTTTTTATTTCTCTCGCTTCGCCCCTCCCTTTTTCTTTTTGCCATTACTTATTAGCTTTTATGCCTCTTTCTCCTTTCAATTTTTACCTTTTTTCTCTCCACCTCTTTTATTATCTTAGTTTAATTTCTGCCTCTCCTTTATCCGTTACTCTCTTCACGCGACAAATTTCTCTCTTACTTGCTCTTACTTTTATTATTCTTTTATCTTATCTCTTTCTTCCTATTTGCATTTAAAGATTCTAAGCCCTTCTGACTCTCCAATTAATTAGTACCCTTCTCTCGTTCCGTTGTTTTTGCTTATTCTCTTTTTCATTATAGTACCCTGTCTTTTTTCTACTGTTTCCTCTTTATTCGTTTTCTTTTTTTTTTAAATTTTTATTTGAGTTTCAGTTCCCTTGTTATCCTCTATTGTTTCTTCATATTCTTTTTACGGTATCCTTTCTCTCTCTCGTATCTCTTTATTTTACTTCTCTCTTCTCCTTCCACTCGCTTTTTATTTCTTGCCTATCTTTCTCTTTTCTTCTTTCGCTAATCACTCTTTGTCTCTGTCCTACCTCCCTTGTAATTCCTCATCTTTTGTAACATCTTTCCTTCTCTTTTTCTTTTTCTTTTTTGTCTTAATACATTTCTCTCTACTATTTCGTTCGCATTTTCTTTAATATTTCTCTCTCGCCTTTATTTTCTTCGTTTCTTTTTGCGTTCCTTTCTTCTTTTCCGTTTTTCTAATCTTCTCACTGTTTCATTTCTTTCTCTTCTTTACCGGTCAGTAGTAGCGCTCATCATTTCCGCATCCATCATGGACGACGGCCGGATGGTCACAGCCCGTGTGGCCGGTGGAGCGTGTCATTGTATGACACGGTCTAAGGCCGATTGTTAATCAGGCCCATACACTATCAACCCGTGGCCACTTACCGAGTTATCTTCTTTCTTTCTTTCTTTCTTTCTTATTAATATATCCCACTTTGTTTATATTTATCTCTCTATGGGTCATTTAATCTATCTATCTATCTATCTATCTATCTATCTATCTATCTATCTATCTGTCTGTCTGTCTGTCTGTCTGTCTGTCTGTCTGTCTGTCTAAATAAATAGTAAACAGTCTGACTAATCATTTATTCCTCTAATAAGATATTTTGTTCTTTTTCTTCTCATACTTCTTTTTCTCTCGGCTGGTTTTACAAACATTTATACGATTTCTTTCTTTTTTTTTATTTATATTTTTGAGGTTTTGTTTTAATAATTTTTTACGCTCCTTTCATTTCGCATTCTTTTTTCATTTGTACTTTACAATATTATTGTCGTTTCTCCTTGTATATATATATATATATCCACAATTTCTGTTCCTCTTCATGACTACTTTCACTTTCGTTATCATTTCCATTTCACTTTTCTCGCTGGAGGTTTCGTGCATTTTCTTATATCTGTTAGTCTTGCTTTTTGTTATCTATTGAATAATTACTATGATCCCTCATTCCATTTCAAGTCTTAGTCTTTTTTACTTTTCCATTGCATAATAATAGTCTACTTTCACTTTCGATTCTTAACTTGCTTATTTTTTATTTATAAATTTTCCTACTTATTCTCATTCTCAATACTTTAAAAATCTTGCTAGTGCCTTTAATTTCCTCATTTTTTCTTCCCTTTTATTTTTATACCGATCTCTTACTTTTTTCTTCTTTTTCATTCCCAATAGCCATTAATTTTTATTTTCACTTTTTTTCTCACTGCTTTTAAATATTAAGAATATCTGTTGAGTTTGATTCTCTCATTATAATAAATCCACATTTATTTTATTTTCATCTTTCGGTTGCTGTTTTAGTGTTTATTTTCTGTGGGGAAATTAATCTTTGCTGCTGACTTTTGTAATGGTTTTAAATAATGTTCCTTTTCTCTTTCTTTCATGCATTTACTTCTTTTAAACATGTCGATATTCAGTTTAGCAAGTCACAAATTACAATTAGCAAACTGAGTTAAAATTAAAGTCGATTCTTTTTATATTTAGAAAAGGTATAAATCTTTTCTTTTACTTTATGCCATCACCAGTTAACATTAATATGATTTCAACAATGTTTGCAATCAAGTCAGGAATCTTTTTTCTTACCTGTACTATGATGATTAGCAACATGGGGAACTTTTAATAGTTACACATTTTAGCTGAGTGCTGAACAAGGCTACATGGCAGTGTGGTTTCTAACAAGCACAGGTTGCATACTTATCTTTATTTAGGAGGTTCGCACCCAGAAGAATCGTATACAGAACGGAGCTGTCTACAGTATATGTGGAGTTTTATAGGCGGCTACGAGAGATTAGATCCTTTTTTTCAGATCTTATTAGAGATCGATTTTGAAATAAGAGAAATCAAGTGTTAGGTGTGGGAAGTAAGATTAACAATTATGAATTTTTATTAACAAACGACGTCGGTTATATAAATCGTAAAAAATATCAAATCTGCAGCAGGAGGTCAGATAAGCTTTCTAAGTTTACGAAGTCACTCTAGAGTGCAACAGGCGAGAATGAAGCTTGAATCATCGTGTTTTACCAGTCTTCCGAGTGGAGAATGTTTTTTAGAATTGAATACCGGTATTTGAAAGTTGACACTGGTGGGAAACATGTCACTATTTCCATGAATGAGTAGGCCTATCATTAGGCAACACCACCCACATCTATTGAACAGGTGAAGAGGCCCATCCCTTGTTTCCTGTTTAGGATGCGGTTTCCGGTTTTCTCTTTTCCAATCTTTTCACTCTTTTCCTTTATTATTATTTTTTTTTTCAATTGGAGTAGATAGACTAAACTATCGCCCGGTTCACACTCCACCCACATCTATTAAACAGGTGAAGAGGCTCATCCCTTGTTTCCTGTTTAGGATGCGGTTTCCGGTTTTCTTTTTTCCAATCTTTTCACTGTTTTCCTTATTTATTATTTTTTTTCAATTGGAGTAGATAGACTAAACTATCACCCGGTTCACACTCCACCCACATCTATTGAACAGGTGAAGAGGCTCATCCCTTGTTTCCTGTTTAGGATGTGGTTTCCGGCTTTCTCTTTTCCATTCTTTTTACCCTTACGTAGCCCCCTGCGCATCAGTGGCATTACCGCCTTGCTCGGGGTGATATGATTAAAAAAAAAAATAAATAAATAAAAAACACTCTTTACCTGATAAAATGTTTTGAAGATTCTGATGCCTGATTTTGAGAGCCAGGTTCAAAAGGAACTCCTAAGAAATACTCAAACAAACCAAACTTCTTGAGGCATTGGTCCATCTTCTGTTTCCTTATTTTCATTAGTATTCTTCATTTAACTTTTCTTAACATATTTCTGCCATTATTTTTTACATAATGTCATTATTATATACACCACGTTTCGACCACTTGCACAATGATCATTTCAAATGTACATTATTTAGACTACACTCTTATGCAAATTAATTGAAACAACTGCTTTAGTTTCCTTTCTTTTTCCAGACGATCAGTTTTAGACCCACTGGAGTTGTAGGGTGTAATCAATTCCTATTTTTCCTCATGTTAGGTCATTTTCAATGATGTGCAGATGATGAAATTTGTTTTGTCTTGAAAAATATTGCATCATCCGTGATTGCATCAGATTTTATTACACCTAAACACTATTGTCTTAACTGTCGATTAGTTGTCTTATGACCATTGTTTGCTATGAACGTTACTCCAAGGAAGCATACGAAAATTGTAACGCTGCACGAACACACTGGCAAGCCTTACAGAGTTATGTTGGTGTCGGCCTTTCAACTGTCAGTCCTGTCATCAAGACGAAAAAACAAACTAGGTCCATCACTCAAAAACCTAAGGAAACATGTAGCCGGAAGTAGAAAAGCAACTCCAAGAGATGACGTTTACATGATCAGGAAAAATGTGAAAGATCCGATGAAAACATTATTCGTTTTGTTTTAATTACTTTGCACAAGGATGTATATGAAATATCCGCGATGCTAGTTCTTGTTCTTTTTATTGTTACTGGTTATCTATTGTTTAATTACTTGATTCAAGGATGTGCGTTGTGGTGCAGTGGATATCGACTCGGAACGAGAAATCGGGAGGAGCCGAGTTCAAATTACTGTTGAATTCATTGCATTCACTTACGCGCAAATACCCTTGGGAAAGGTATTAATCCGTCTCTTCCTTCCTGTTATGGGTTAAATAACAGGACAGATTGGGTTCTATAGCCTTGGCTGGCAACCAATCTACCGCAGAAAGCAATGGCAACCTACTGCGGGATAATCTTCTGCCCAGTCAGTCATGTCTCATTCGAGACATGATCGCCCAAGCGTGTTTCACGTATGGCACTTAACTGACTGACTTGATTCAAGTAGTGAACTCATGTCCCCAAGATGACAGCTAACCAACGTTTATACCCGTTACGCCATCGTCAGAAAGGGCCTTAATAACGTATTTTTAGAATATTTACCGCCAATGTTCAACGTTATTTTCGTTTAAATCTTTTTTCTTTACTTCTCTCCAGTTTCAGTTTAAATGACGTTTTCGCTGCATTTGAATTTTTTTTTTCATTTTTGTTTCCATTCTTTTTCTTTGGCTTCTTTTTTGTCTAATTCAGATTTACATTTTTCTTCTTGTCCCTTCTCTTTATCAGAGTCGACATTCATCCTAAGAATTTCTCACTCTTTGCTCAGCTCCTTCTCCCATCTAGTTTCCTGTCTTCGCTCATCTGTAATTACTGCGCACTTATTGAGCTTATTATAGCCCTGGGTTCTTTAAATTGCATTTGATTTGAAAAACAGCATTCATAGTCCTGCTTTTACCTGGGCTCGAACACCGATCACTAGCGCTGTTGATATTTAACCTTTTACATTTGAACGTATTGCTTTACAGTCAAGTTTGATATTCAAAAATTGAAATTCATTTTCAATAGTCTTCTTCATGCAATTTATTATATTATTTTCGCTCTTGAATAATGTTTTGATTTTCTTATATTCTTTTACACTCCCTGCGTCTTAATATAGCTTTATTACCTTGCTTGGGGTAAAATTATAAAAAAATATATAGAGAAATAATTATATATATAGTCATCCGCAGACAGATCTGTTTCGCTGTATCACAGCTTATCTGTAGGGTTAGACATCCGATTGAAACCCGACCGAATTGACATCAGTATGGGTGCTCGGTAGAAGAAGGCTGACTTTTAGCGTATTATATACAATGTAAACACACGCCAGAAGCGGAGTGTGTTTATATTCATTGCTGAACGAACGATGCGTAGATGCGACTCTATTTCGAATCTTTCTGAATCCTCCTGCACTTCACACAGATTGACACCCAAACTCGGTGAAATGTTTGCGTTGAAGCTTCAGGAGCGAATGCCAAGCAGTACAGCGTGCCGTTTCTAAATTTCTGGCGGAGTGAATTCCGTCATGGTGCTCTTTTTCTTAGAGATAGTGCCCATCTGACTCTACTATACTGTGCAGTCGATAAAATAAAAAAAAACAACTCGCATACAGGAAATTAAAAATTTAAAATGCCTAAAATTTAGATCGAAAGAGAAAAGAAGGCATTGACACACAAATCAAAACTCAATTCTGATTGTTATTTTCATTTAATGTTTTTTTTTCTAATGTGTTCTTTAGGCTATGTATTCACTGCAGTATTTATTTCAATGTTCACACTGTCTATTACACTCCTCATAAAATTAGCGAATTTTAAACAGCACACACAATTTTGAAAGGGAGACGTTTTTTTAACAAAAACCTGAGGATCATTTCGGTTCACACTTCATTAGAGGGTACCATTGACAAAAAATTTAAAAAAAACATTGACACAGGAATAAGATCATAAGTTATGAAGACAAAATGGAAAAGAGGGGCACATTTGAAAACACGATTAAAAAAGTATTTATTTGTAAAAAGTAATTCACAAGTAAAATCCAAAAGGCTTCAATTAGTATGAAAAGAAAAAAATGACTAACTTAATGTCCATTGTGCAGAAAAAAAAAAAGAACGTAAAAAGTTTTCCTTTTGTCTGCAGTGGCTCGGTCCGTGTACTTTAATATAAACGGGTTCTACTTGTTGTGGAGTTATTTTCGCAGTGGATGCTAGTATTAGTGCTAAAGTCGGTCCTGATAGGTTCAACGTACAAAACGTTAGGAACTTGATATAATATGTATCACGCAGTGTAACCTTGCCAGGTCGCTAACTACTTTCGTATTCGATTAACTGTCGACTACTATCGTCCAACATCGACTGACCCTTGTTCCTCTTACTACTCCTACTTAAATTAGGTGGGAGAGTCTACTTACTATAGAATAGGTTTCACCATAACACTAGTACGCATAAATGATGGTAAGACCGAGCCCTAAACAAAATGGAAAACCGGTTGATTTTAAATGCTTCGACTCATGAGAATGAAGAATTCAGATTTTGACGAGGTATGTGTACATGGCGTAATTTTTTTTTTTTTTTTTTTTTTACAGAGGTAGGTAAGTAAATTTTTGAAATGCGCCAGCCCTAAAATTGCAATTAGCCAGCAAAGCAGACTATGCAAAAAGCGCTATAAAGGAACTTTATACCATAATGGGTTAATGTTGATATCATCGTTATTGAATATACAGCTCACCAGCAAGAGAAGTTTTCTCTTGACTCAAAACGACGTTTTGAAAAAGGGACGAAACCTTAAAGTTTTAGGCGATTCTTTGAAATCTAGAAGGTGATCTTAAACACTTGGCATACGAACACACATATTATAAGAAAGTGAAAGAACAGGTCGATTAAAACTTACGGTTCATGCATTTTATAAAGAGTGCGCAACACAAAGTAGAGCTTAATATTGTTAAAAGTTGTCTACCCATTTAAATAATGTATGGTCATACTATGTATCTTACCCAGACAAAATTAAAAAGTGTCATGACATGACATCAGGCTACTTTGTTTCATTTCGTGATCCAAATCTTTAACTTCATAGTTCAACCTAATTTTCATTTTTGATTGAACAATATTGACACACTTACAAGCATATACTCCATCTACCACTAACTTTACCCTAACTTTCTCAACAACCATGAGTTCATCTTACATTTTCTAAATAAATCATTTTCACCATTTATTTTAAAATATCACCTGAAAAAGAACAGTATTGTTGAGAAACATGAAAATTTTTTTGTAGTGATTGTAGCCATTGTAAAAAATTACAATATATATATATATATATATATATATATAGTTTTAATGTATTCTCTATGTATGGGTTAAAGTGCGAACGATCAAGACAGAGCATATGTAGATACAAAAATTGGATATTGAGTTCAGAACACAGAAGTGATAGTCTGTCTCATGCTTAAACGAAATCTTCAGGCCATGAAGATTGTTTAAGCATGAAACAGACTGTCGCCGCTAGGCGTTGACCTCAATCTAAACTTATAATTAGTGAGAGTCTATTTGTTTGTTTCAAGTTCTAGTACACAGGAATGTCTGGTCTAAGAAGCTGAAAATCGGCTTAGACATATCATTTTAAAGGAAAGGCCATATGCTAACGGAACTTTCTCTGTGCATGTGAATGGAGCAAAATGGTTTATAAATAGACATTTGTTTTTATATATTTAATTTCTTGGTTCAAGGGAAGTAACTCTGAATTATTTTGTATCCAAAATTGCAGTGCATATTCTATTACTAATAAACTATACAAGCAGTTATCGACTATATATAAAATGTATGCATGAACGAAATTGTAGGCTATATTTGTGGACGTCGGAAGCTGGAATTTAACACCGGGAGACATCTTTTCTATATTATGCTTCGTGATTATATTACTTTTTCTGTGTATTTCATGAGGTGGAAATGAGTTCTTCAAACTCTTCTCAGTGTTCTGTTAGTTTATGTCTAAAACTTATTTATAAAAGTATAACTTTAACTTAATCATTTAAATTAATTATGGCTGATACATTTTCAGAAAAGAACAAATAATTAGATCCAAATTTTCAAGGTGTTGTTTTGGAGGTTTTTTCCATATTTCTTCTACATTTTCTTTTTGTCCCTTCTCCCAAAAAGATGACAATGAAATGTTGGACAATCTTTAGATAACTGAAGAAGAGACTTGAAGCGACAGAAATGTGGTCCTACAGAAGGATGTTGAGAATACCACGGACCGAATATGGAAAACTATGGAAACCCCACCAAAAAAAACTTACAATTGACATCAAGAAGAGAAAGTTGAAATTTCTTGCTGTGTAATGCGAAAAGAGGGTTTAGAAAATTTTATACTCGCAAGAAATATGAACGGCAAGAAAGACAGGGGAAAAAACACATGACCAACAAAGCTAGCTTGAGTAACTAGATAGCGGAGCAGGCTTTGAAATAGACGGCGAAAAGACAAAATTTATAGAGATCTCAAAAAGGACACGAAATTGGGGAGTGTTACGAAGAGTTATGATCGCTAACATTCTGAAGGAACGGGGAACATATAAGTTTTATAAGCAATTTTGGGTATACAAGATTTCTGAGGAAAACTGATATAACTTCGTTCATTTATATCTTCATTAGTTATGACTAGATTCCAAAAAGATAGTTAATGGTTATTTTCTAAGCGCAACTTAGATGTGGAAAAAGGTTGAAAGTATGGAGCACCTTATGAGAATCGAACTCACTACTCAATTTTAATGAGTCTAGCAAGGCAGGCTTGATAACCATTACACCACAAACTGTCATTTTCATGTTTGTCTACGTACCGATGTTCATTTTCAGTTTAGATTTTAGATTTTATTATTTACTTTTTTACATAATTTCATTTAAAATATTCGTTTGACCATTTCAAATGTTATTATTCCAGAAAATTTAACAATTTTGGGAGGACAGAATTTTCTTTTTGGTCATATTTATGTAGGCATTAGATAGATAGATAGATAGATAGATAGATAGATAGATAGATAGATAGATGATTTTCTAAGCACCGATTAGATGTGGCACAAGGCTGAAAGTATGAGGTACTCAGTGAGGATCGAACTCACTACTCAGTTGTAATAGGTTCTAGCAAGACAACCTTGCTAACCATTACAACACGCCGAGTTGCCCAACAAAATAATGAACACATTGAGGTTCCGGTGGGATAGTAATTTGATAGATAAAAGCATAGGCATAGAGAGTGCGTGAGAGAAATGTAATGTACATTATTTATCTTGTAAAATCTATACTGTTGATAATTCTGTTGGTTTGCCGACTTGCAAGAATTAAGAATTAATCTTTATAAATGCCATAAAACAGGAAGACAGACAGACAGGCAGGTAGACACTAAGATCAGGCAAAAGACATTTATTCGTGCGAAAATATAGCTTACACCATTGAAGTTATTGTTTTGTGGAGCAGTGGATATCGGCTCGGAACGACAAATCGGGGAGCCGAGATCGAATTCCAATAGAATTCCTTGCAGTCACTTACGCGCAAACACCATTGGGAAAGGTGTTAATCCGTTTCTTTCCTCCAGTTATGGGCTAAATAACAGGACAGATTGGGTTCTATAGTCTTTGATGGCAACCAGTCAACCGCAGAAAGTAATGGCAATCTACTGCGGGATAATCCTCTGCCCATTCAGTCATGTCTCTTTCGAGCCATAGTTGCCGAAACGTGTATCACGTATGGCACTTAACTGACTGATTCAGTCTGTTGTAAGAAAAAAATATTCGTGGTCAATAATGAAATTATTCAGTAAAATATTATGTATTATTTTGCTTTTTAGCAAGGTTCAAAATGTATTTTAAATGCCTATATGATTTGCTAGGTTTCACACTTTTTGGTTTATTGACAGCGAACCTCAAATTTAGTCTCTTGATATTTGTTTTTGTGTCACGCTTACCAAAATAAAGCCAATGATTGTGCGTTTTCTGTTCACTAAGTTCTGCATAAATCTGATCGCGTATCACAGATTATGCATTTCAAAGAGTTTCAAATCAATTAACAAGTCCAAATTATTGTTTTATTGTTTACATAATCTTTTTGACTTGCATTCGTTATTTTATTCTTAGAAAAAATGTTGAAATATTTTCTTTTTGAATGTATTTCTTAAGGCCAAAGCAATCTGTCGGCAAAGTAATTGTTGAGTTTGTTATCAGTTCTCATTTTAAGAAATCGATTTCAACAAAAGCCGATAGAAAAGAAATTTCGTTTGTCGCGCTTTTGGTTGTGAAGATCTTCAGGCAAAGTTTTCAAGTGTTTTTCTCTTTCTTGAATTAATTCTCTAGGAATTCTTTTTGAAGGAAGGATGAACTTATATGTCTCATTAAACTCTATATACTTCACCTTTTATTTGCCAGCTGCTTCGAGTGAAGTGCACTAATATATATATAGTTAGATAGAGATACGAGTGCTTAATGAAAAAGTACTTGGCTAGTCCTTCGCTAAAAATGTGTTGGTTCATCTAGTCAGATTTTGTGAAGTGGCTCAAGCTAAGAATCTTTCAGCACCCCTTGCAATGTATATAGAGGGGTACTGAAAAGTTATCAAACGTTCCGTATATATATATATATATATATATATATGGTATGGATGGAATAAAGTTTCATGTAAAAAACACTATTATTTTAAAAGTTCTTAATACAAAGTAGAGCGAATAATATTTATTTAGAATTTATAATATAAAAAGTAGCTATTTGTTTCGACACTACTTGTCTTATGAAAATGTTGATTTCGTGTTGAAAAGTTTTAAACGGTTTTAAACTAGCCAAACCCCTCAATCAGGGAAACAGTATAACATTGTCTAATTTTGATCCTTTTAAAACTGTTTAACTCGAAATCAGCACCATCACTTCATAAGACACAAGTAGTGTCGAAACAAAATAGTTACTTTTGTAGTGATATTATAACATATTTATGCTATAAATTCTAAATAAATATTAAATATTAAATATATATAGTTTAAACTTTGCTATATTTGTTATATATATATATATATATATATATATATATATATATATATAGTATAAACTTTGCAACATATATGTATATATATATATATATATATATATATATACACACCCAATAAATACAAACAGATTCTATATATGTATATAGTTTGAACTTTGATATTTATTGTTGATGAATACTTAATATTGGAGATCGTTTACAGATATTTTTTTTTTATCATATCACCCCAAGCAAGGCGGTAACGCCACTGATGTGCAGGGGGCTACATAAGAGTGAGAAGATTAGAAAAGAGAAAACCGGAAACCGCATCCTAAACAGAAAACAGGGGATGAGCCTCTTCATCTGTTCAATAGATGTGGGTGGAGTGTGAACCGGGCGATAGTTTAGTCTATCTACTCCAATTGAAAGAAAAAAAACAAAGTGAAAAGATTAGAAAAGAGAAAAACCGGAAACTGCATCCTAAACAGGAAACAAGGGATGAGCCTCTTCACCTGTTCAATAGGTGTGGGTGGAGTGTGAACCGGGCGATAGTTTAGTCTATAGACAGTCCTTACAATTTCTTTATGTTTTCGTCACTCTCTTTTTCCCTCTCAACAAATTTTGTCAACCCCATGCCAGGAGCTAAGAAAAATAATTGTCTTAATAATGACGATGGAATGGACTTAAAGAAATAGAAAACAAAACGTCAACTGTTTTTCTACAATTATGATTCCGATTGACTTCGCATTTGAAAATATTAAGCAGAAAATCTCATCGGCTGAATTTATTAAACCGAGTTTGAATGGATTTTACTTGCCTAAATAGACCTGATATAAACCAATAAGAAACATTGACAATTTAAAGCCAAGCAATAAAATTTATTTTCATGCTTTCTGGACAGTGGATGTATCCATGAAACAAAAAACATGATTATTAGACTTTGAGTTATTATAAGCTCATTAATCAAAACTCATAACTCTCAATACCTATGTGCTGAAGAGAAATATATAAAAAAATTCTTTTGAGCTCCTTCAACATTTTAATTACTTCATATATATGGCTGATTTTCTAAGCGTTTTAAAGATTTGTCCCAAGGTCGAAAATATAGGGGAAATCCAGTGAGGATCGAACTCATTTTCAGCCGTAATTGACATGCTTGCTAACTATTACACATCGTTGAGATGTCCTTATTTCAGATATAAGAAATACAGCGTTTATGAATTTAAATAATATCTGAATACAACAAGGATTTTTTAAAATAAAATATTCAGTGTGTCAGTCATTCATCGAAATACGCCTGGGCTTCCGACCACATCACGTTAAAAGAGCGTTTCCCCTACGATGACCGAAGTTAAGGATCGTAGAGCCTGGTGAGTACCTTGCTGTAAGTTTGGGTGTGCGTGTGGTGTAAGGGATAGTGGCTCGAAAGAGTTAATCGAAAAGCCGAGTTTCAATTCCAGTTGGGTTCGTTATATTCACATACGCGCAAATACTTGGGAAAGGTAAGAATTCACCTGTTCTCCTCTCAGACTCGTATAACAAAACCCCTATTATTTTTTTAAAAATGTACTAGATGAAACTATTTTCTGGCTTTAAATAACCTGAAATGAACTCATGGCCCAGCTGATTTTGACGTTGGTTTGTTCCAGTGTCTTGAGCTGTGATTTCAATATCGGGCTACAGCAGGGGTGAAGAAATAACTTAGAGAGTGAAGTTAACGGGTCATAACTACATGGCTACCAGAAGTGGCATCGCACATAAAGGGTTCGTTTGAAATTCCTAGCACCTGAAGAAGGTTCAAGCGTACAACGGCCAACACGTCGTAAACATTGCAATAAAGATGAGGACAATAGTCCGAACAATGTAAATAGTGTAACTTGAAAAGGATTGATAAGCCGGATAAAACGTATCAACCAAAAATAAACAAAACTGATAACTATGACTATAATTTCAACTTAATGAATGCACTTTTAACAAAAGAACTAAGTAATTTCTTCAGACGAACTAATTTCGCGATCTTCTACTTCAAATTTACGTCCAGTTTAATACAGCACCTCACATTGCTTAACAAAACTAGTTCTATTACAGTATAGCTTGTTAAAATACAACAGCGATTAAAAAAAGAGAGTTAGAAAGCTAAAGATGGTTGACTACGTTGTGCATCTATAAATATCGCGCGCCATAAATTTGAAACCATTGTATTCACTTACGCACAAATATCCTTGGGAAAGATATTAATCCGTCTCTTCCTTCCAGTTATGGGTTAAATAGCAGGACAGATTGGGTTCTATAGCCTTGGTCGGCAACCATTCTACCGCAGAAAGCAATGACAACCTACTGCGGGATAATCTTAACTGACTGACTGATATCTAAACCGTTACAAACAGCATATTATTATAATGACCATTTACTTATCAACAATGCAACTACCATAAAAGGTTTTTTCTTTGAAAAGTAAAGTTTTTATGTAATTCTTAGTAGTGTTGTTATTTAGCACCAAACTGATCATGAATGTTTTGTGAGAAATGAATATTATGTTATCGTAAGTGTTATTACTGCTGTAATTAACACTTCCTTAATGTTTATTGAAAGGTTAGCGAAAGATAAATGCTGTGGTGAACGAAATCATAAATCGATGTTTACATTTTCTTAGCTGAGCTTGCATGGATGCAAGTTGATTTAATTCATATGGAATTATTCTTCGAACAAACAATTTATTACGAAGTTAGTAATATATAAAGTAGAAGTGGTTTCATTTCTTTTATTATGAGTCTATTTGATGATATGAAATCTTTCCATGCCCGTTATTGGAACCGGGGTTTTCCTACCGACAAGCAACACTCAGAATTTAAGGTTTCATTTTTAGAAATGTAATATAAGACAATGTCTAATTGTAAAGGGTGATTTTTTAGATTTAAAGGTCGTCTTATACGCAGAAATATACGGTAGTTTTTCATGCAGCTGATATCTATCGCCCGGTTCACACTCCACCCACGTCTATTGAACAGGTGAAGAGGCTCATCCCTTGTTCCCTGTTTATGATGTGGTTTCCGGCTTTCTGTTTTACAATCTTTTCACTTCTATGTAGCCCCTGCACAACAGTGGCGTTACCACCTTGCTCGGGGTGATATGATTAAAAAAAAAAACTATATTAATATGTTCCATTTCTAATAATTTCTATAGCCGACAGTCGTATTCCAATTATCATGAGCTTACAACTAACAAATAAAGCGTTATCTATATTTTTATCTTTCAGAGGTATTTAGAAAAAATATTGATTCCAGCTAGTTACCTCCAATATTTTGGCATAAATTTTCGATACCTAAGATTAAAATGAAATTTTAAGATGATAAAACATTCTTGAAGATTTCATTTTAGATTTAATTAAAAGCGTAATGATTAAATTTATTATTTTCATTAAGTAAAAAATTCTTCTGTATTTCAGATAGAAATTATATAGATTGTAATGTCACATTTAATTTTGATTTCTTAAAATTTTCTTACAAGCGGCCATTTTTTTAATTTTAAGAAAGAAACTAACATAAATTCATCAATTTTAAAAATATTTCCAAAGATTTCTGACACTTTATTTAAAAATTTAGAAAATTGAAAGTTAAATTAATCTGATTTAAAGAAACATTACTTACTTTTAGAATAAAAAGTACTATACAACCAATTATTAACGATTGGTCGTGTTCATCAGATCGAACGTTTGACGGACTGTTGAATGACGAAGCAATGACAGCTTCTACGCATGAACATAAAAGCAATTTTCATAAGTCTAAGGGAAGGGACAAAACTCTTAAATTACGTAACATTTTCATAATAATGGCAGTTTTAGTCTACCATACATGAAAATAAGAAACGTATTAAGTAAAAACAAAACAAAACAGAAAAAGAAAATAAGAATTATTTTAAAAATAAATCGTCACTCTAAGTTTAATAATCTTTGCAACTTTGGACTCGTAAATTTCCTTTCCACTTAACTGTTATATAACCTCCAGAGAATAACCAAATACGGAATTTTACACGATTTAAACTATTATAAGTTATTATAATTAAAATGTAAAAATTGAAAACACTCTTGTAAAAATTCATTATTCATCAAAAACATTTTATTTCGTCAGACAATAATGGCCTTAATATAACTTATATTAGAAGATTTTCTAATTAAGTAATGTCATAGTTTTATTGGATTTGTTATTTTTCAATTCAGAGCAGATTTTCATTTAGTTGGCCCTAATTAAAAAAAGTAGGTGATTTACAATCTCCAACGACGCCTACTTCTAACAAAAAATTGTCAGAGAACAAGAAAGTTATGTACAAAATTTCATGAAATTAAGTCAGTAGGGAGTAACACATTAAAAAAAAAATTTACTAATATTTTCTAAAAAGATTTTCACAAATAATTTCATTCATTTATGAATAAGTACTGAAAATTTAATTAAAATTGGAGAATTATTTTATTTTTACAAGAATTTCTAAATAAATATGTTTTCTACTGAAAAAACGCGCACAAAAAATCAATGTTAATAGTTAGAGTAGGCGATGACGTAAACAAAACGTTTACCAAAATTCCGAATGTGTTAGAAAGGATTAAAAAAAATTAAAAAATAAATAAAAAATATTTTAGTCTTTCTTCTAAGTAATAACATGAACATTTTGACGATAAAACTTTATTTTCGTTAAATTTATGGCATTTTCATTACGCTATGCTGTTTTTTTCCGCGAATTTGTGGCGATACCTAAATTCTAGCTGTTTGTTATTTATCCTAGGGTAGTTTATAGTCAATATTTAAAATAATCCGAAAGCGTGTTCACATTATCGGTGATTAATATCTCTTAATTCAACATTACAATAAAAGTAATTCTTATAGAAACAGTTATTTACATCACGTTGTTATATATTCCTGAACTAATTGCTGTTTTCATTGAATACGTGCTTTGAATCAGAATCTATAAATTCCGAATGTATTTTTTATTCATTTCAGTTTTCTAATCTTGAATGATCTTTGTGCTGCTCTTAATGCTAAATGAATGTCAGTATTACACCTTTTTTTCTTTTTTTACAAATAGCCCAAATAATACTTCCAATATGGAAATATATTTCCTGTCCAATGTAGGTCCACTATATCCAGAAATCTTCTTTCCTGTATCAACAGTAAAATGAGCGCTTTTCAAGTAACACTCAGCCAATTCCAAAATGGCACAGTCGGAGCACAAACGAAGACTTTCAATTTTGTTTCCCAAAGTGTCAGAAACGTTTCGACAAATTGCATCTCATCTGAAGAAGCCAGGCAACTCAGAGAATATTATGAACGATATGAAATTAAGGTTAAGTCTTGCAACTCTGTGATTGTGTGACACGTGCATTTAACAGAATACGGTTGCCGGTCATAATAGCAAAAATCGGATATAAACACAAGCCGTCAATTCTGCGTTTTATCTTTTTATGCAAAGTTTATGTTTGATCGTTAATACACTTTTCTGAGAGTTTTCCATAACTGAGTTAATTGTGTTTGTTTGGCTCTTGCTTGACTTCCTGGTAAAGGCGTCAGACACTGGGGCTACAAAAGGTTAGGGTTCGTCAGATTAGATGCATGCGTTAGGCATATTAGCCTTTGTTGCAGGCATTTCCTGGTACCGATTGGCAAATGCTTTGATTCATGAATAACTTTTACGCACAGTCAGTCCATAACAGACATTTTTACTATGTATTTATCATTGGAAAATAACAATTTCCATCCATTTATTGGATCTATCTATCTATCTATCTATCTATCTATCTATCTATCTATCTATGTCGGTTCATCTCTATCTATCTATCTATGTCGGTTCATCTCTATCTATCTATCTATGTCGGTTCATCTCTATCTATTTATCTATGTCGGTTCATCTCTATCTATCTATGTCGGTTCATCTCTATCTATCTATCTATCTATCTATCTATCTATCTATCTATGTCGGTTCATCTCTATCTATCTATCTATCTATCTATCTATCTATCTATCTATGTCGGTTCATCTCTATCTATCTATCTATCTATCTATGTCGGTTCATATCTATCTATCTATCTCAGTCGGTTCATATCTATCTATCTATCTATCTATCTATCGATATCAGTCGGTTCATATCTATCTATCTATCTATCTATCTATCGATATCAGTCGGTTCATATCTATCTATCTATCTATCTATCTATCTATCTATCGATATCAGTCGGTTCATATCTATCTATCTATCGATATCAGTCGGTTCATATCTATCTATCTATCTATCTATCGATATCAGTCGGTTCATATCTATCTATCTATCGATATCAGTCGGTTCATATCTATGTATCTATCGATATCAGTCGGTTCATATCTATCTATCTATCGATATCAGTCGGTTCATATCTATCTATCTATCTATCTATCTATCGATATCAGTCGGTTCATATCTATCTATCTATCTATCTATCTATCGATATCAGTCGGTTCATATCTATCTATCTATCTATCTATCTATCTATCTATCTATCGATATCAGTCGGTTCATATCTATCTATCTATCCATCTATCTATCTATCTATCTATCTATCGATATCAGTCGGTTCATATCTATCTATCTATCCATCTATCTATCTATCTATCGATATCAGTCGGTGCATATCTATCTATCTATCTATCTATCTATCTATCTATCTATCTATATCAGTGGGTTCATATCTATCTATATCAGTCGGTTCATATCTATCTATATCAGTCGGTTCATATCTATCTATCTATCTATCTATCTATCTATATCAGTCGGTTCATATCTATCTATCTATCTATCTATCTATCTATCTATCTATCTATCTATCTATATCAGTCGGTTCATATCTATCTATCTATCTATCTATCTATCTATATCAGTCGGTTCATATCTATCTATCTATCTATCTATCTATATCAGTCGGTTCATATCTATCTATCTATCTATCTATCTATATCAGTCGGTTCATATCTATCTATCTATCTATCTATCTATCTATCTATATCAGTCGGTTCATATCTATCTATCTATCTATCTATCTCAGTCTGTTCATATCTATTTATCTATCTCAGTCTGCTCATATCTATATGTTTATCTAACTCAGTCTGTTCATATCTATATGGTTATCTAACTCAGTCTGTTCATATCTATATGGTTATCTAACTCAGTCTGTTCATATCTATCTATTTTTCTATCTCAGTCTGTTCATATCTATCTATTTTTCTATCTCAGTCTGTTCATATCTATCTATTTTTCTATCTCAGTCTGTTCATATCTATCTATCTATCTATCTATCTATCTATCTATCTATCTATCTATCTATCGCTCTCAGTCTGTTCATATCTATCTACCTATTTCACACTGAGTCTGCTCATATCTATCTACACTCCCGATCAAAAATTTAAGACCACTTAAAAATCTTTAAAAATAATTTTTTTTTACGGATAAATTTTAAACTCCTCCCACTTAAGGTTACCAATACTACAATCTAAGATGTTATGGAAACAAAAAGCTACATTCCAAACATTTTATTTAGAAATTTACATTTTTATAAAATGAAGCGATTTACACATGATCAAAATTATAAGACCCGAGACAAAAATTCTACGAAATTGTACAAAAAGTGTATGAAAACATTTAACAACCAAATTTAATAATGAAGTCTACCTCCACTGCTTTTGATGACTTCAAAAATTCTGTCGGGCATGCTAGAAATAAGCGTTTCCATTAAGGTGCGTGAGATGTTGCTCCAGCTTCTGAAGATGGCTTCACGAAATTCATTTGTTGTTGAATATTGTTTGCCATTTCGATAAACATCTGTCATCCATCCCCAAACATTTTCAATTGGGTTCAAGTCCGGTGAGCATGCAGGATGTCCCAAGAGATGGACCCCATTTTCTTGTAGAAAGGTCAAGGTCCGTCTTGCAGCATGGATTGCAGCATTATCCTGTTGGAATAACCATCCATCCCCACACAAACGATGGCCCTCCGTCATCAAAGATGCTTTTTGTAGCATGTTAACACAACCAGCCGCTCTCTGACGACCCTGCACCACCTGGAGCTCCATCGTCCCTCTGTAAGAAAAGGCACCCCATACCATTAGGGACCCTCCACCACTATGACGTGCGGAGAAAATTTCAGGAGGCATGTTTTTGTTATACCAATATCGTTGGAAGCCATCAGGACAATCGAGATTGAATTTTTTCTCATCAGAAAACAGAACTTTCTTCCACTTCTCAACGTCCCATGTTTGGTATTCACGACCAAACTTTAAGCGGTCAAACTTGTGACGTGGAAGCAGCCGAGGAATTTGTTTACGCTTTTTATTTACCATGCCTTTTTGTCTTAAGTGTCGTCTGATGGTTACGGGTCTGCAATCAGCATCTGTGACTGCCTTAATTTGACTAGAAGAAAGTCCCCCGTCTTTCATAACAACCCATCTTATTCTCCTACTCAACGCAGGAGAAATTTTTGGGGCCTACCAGTGGATTTTGCTTTTCCATAATTCTTACTGTTCTTTAGAAAGTTGCAAATCAGAGTTTTACTGCGATATACCTTAGCTGCGATCGCCTGCTGTGACAAATCTTGCTTATGGAATTCTAGAATTCGAGAACGATCAACTTTGTTAAGTTTGCTTGCTTTAGGCATGGTAACACCTTTACGCAGTGATTGCTAATCTCTAACTGAACTAAAAACATTAGAATTGCCATAGATCTAACAATTTATACCCCTGGTCTTATAATTTTGATCATCTGTAAATCACCTCATTTTATAAAAATGTAAATTTCAAAATAAAATTTTTGGAATGTAGCTTTTTGTTTCCATAACCTTTTAGATTGCAGTATTGGTACCCTTAAGTGGGAGGAGTTTAAAATCCATCCATAAAAAAAAATCTTTTTAAACATTTTTAAGTGATCTTAAATTTTTGATCAGGTGTGCATCTATTTACCTATCTATCTATCGATTTATCACAGTCAGTTCATATCTCTCTATCTTTCTCAGTCTGTTCATATCTACCAGTCTCAGTTTGTTCATATCTATCTATCTATCTATCTATCTATCTATCTATCTATCTATCTATCTATCTATCTATCTGTTTCAATCTGTTCATATCTATCTATCTATCTATCTATCTATCTATCTATCTATCTATTAGTCTCAATCTGTTCATATCTATCTATCTATCTATCTATCTATCTATCTATCTATCTATCTATCTATCTATCTATCTATCTATCTATTAGTCTCAATCTGTTCATATCTATCTATCTATCTATCTATCTATCTATTAGTCTCAATCTGTCTATCTATCTATCTATCTATCTATCTATCAGTCTCAATCTGTTTATACCTATCTATCTATCTATCTATCAGTCTCAATCTGTTTATATCTATCTATCAGTCTCAATCTGTTCATATCTATCTATCTATCTATCTATCTATCTATCTATCTATCTATCTATTAGTCTCAATCTGTTCATATCTATCTATCTATCTATCTATCTATCTATCTATCAGTCTCAATCTATCTACATCTATCTATCTATCTATCTATCTATCTATCTATCAGCCTCATCTATCTATCTATCTATCTATCTATCTATCAGTCTCAATCTATCTATCTATCTATCTATCTATCTATCTATCAGTCTCAATCTGTCCATATCTATCTATCAATCTACACATGTTCATATCTATCTATCAGTCTCTAATATGTTCATATCTATCTATCTATCTATCTATCTATCTATCTATCTATCAGTCTCAATATGTTCATATCTATCTATCTATCTATCTATCTATCTATCTATCTATCTATCTATCTATCTATCAGTCTCAATATGTTCATCTATCTATCTATCTATCAGTCTCAATATGTTCATCTATCTATCTATCTATCTATCTATCAGTCTCAATATGTTCATATCTATCTATCTATCTATCTATCTATCTATCTATCAGTCTCAATATGTTCATATCTATCTATCTATCTATCTATCTATCTATCTATCTATCTATCTATCTATCTATCAGTCTCAATCTGTTCATATCTATCTATCTATCTATCAGTCTCAATCTGTTCCTATCTATCTATCAGTCTCAATCTGTTCCTATCTATCTATCTATCAGTCTCAATCTGTTCATATCTATCTATCTATCAGTCTCACTCATTCATATCTATCTATCAGTCTCAATCTGTTCATATCTATCTATCAGTCTCAATCTGTTCATATCTATCTATCAGTCTCAATCTGTCTATCTATCTATCAGTCTCAATCTGTTCATATCTATCTATCAGTCTCAATCTGTTCATATCTATCTATCTATCTATCTATCTATCTATCTATCTATCTATCTATCTATCTGTCTATGTTTATATAAATGTAAACATTCTTACATTCATCTAATAATCTACCATAGATTTTATTAAAAAATCCATGTGTCGTCAATTAAGTTATATTTGTGGTGTCGTTTTTTTTAATTTTTAAATTCAACCCATATAAAGATTATCATGGGTTCTAAAAATCTAAATAACTTATAAACATAAACAAGAACTTGTAATGACTTTAGGTTATAAACTTTTCTCTCTCTCACTTTGTTTCAGATAGCTCTTGCTCTCTATCATTCCAGAAGCATCTCTATATAAAGAGTTTAGTATTATTAGTGTTGATTGTAAAGGACGCATTTCAAAAGCTCAACAGTTTTAGGAGACTGAAAAATATTTTTGGAAACAAAGATATGAGTACTGGACTGTTATGTGATATGTGTTTTCCTATATGGTAGCGAATACTGAACAATCTCATCAAAGATTAAGTAAAAGCTTAAAACAAGAGTAATGTAATTCTATAGAAGCTCTTAACACCGTGTCCCTTGTTATTTATCCCAAATTCTACTCTGTCATCCACTTGCTCAAGCCCATTAAGTATGCCACTTGTTGCTTTCCCCTGTCTCTTTCCTCTTACCCCTCTATCCTTACTGTGAGTATCAGGTATAGAAGGACGCTGAGGATACCCTGGACCAAACATGTGTGCAGCGCCAAGGTTTTGAAAAGGATTAAAACGCAAAGGCAACTGCTACTTAACATCAAGAAGAGACAGCTGAAGTTTCTGTGACACGTAATGAGGAAGGAAGGCTTCGAAAATATTGTTTTTTCTTCTTTTTTAAGCTATGTTACTTTTAATATGATTTATGTAAAATTCCTGCACGTGTTGAAATTCGTTTCTTTTTAAACTCTCAAATACTTCATCACAATTCTTAGATGACTGCAAAATGGTGATTAATAGCAACCTCGTCGATTTGAAACCTGTAGCTTTGCTTCCATACATGGATTTCAAGTTTTTAAAAGTTCTCACCTCAACTCCCAAAAAAATTGTAGTTTTCATTGTCTGCAAGCCCCGGTTATAGAAATCAACATACGCATAGTTTGTCAGCTTTTCGATTGCACTATTTAATTCAAAGGAAGAGTATTGGATCTCGATGCATAATTTTTGTCTTTAATGTGTTCCTATCAGAACAAATGGAGTAAAATTTGGTGAAGGTGTTATAGATCCAACAGTACATCTTAGTCTGTTCCGTTTGTACCTTATCCTTACTCTAATGAATCGACCGAGGCGGAAGCGTCCGGTCTCCACTAGTGAAACAGTTCTGTCAATATTTTAGATATTGCATGATCTTCTTAAACTAAAACTCCGCCCCCGCTTCACATCGTAATCGAGAAATGTTTGACATAGGTGATCATCAAAGCATTAAAGACATGCAATAATATTTTAGTCCTTGATTATATATGATAAAAATATAAGTTTCATGGTATTATTATGGGTTAAAGTGCTCAATGTAAGATAGAGAACGTATAAAAGTAGACATTGAATTCAACATCCAGTGGCGAATCTGTTTCATGCTTAAACGCAGTTGTACTCTTTATATATATAATGGTCTCTCTCGTCGATTTCGACATATGAGTGTATAAATCAATTAGACTGCCACACAAAGAATTGTTTTGAGTTGTGAAGGCTTGTGTAGCACCATCCACACTTTTTGGAACTGCTGATAACAAACAATCGGCGCAGAAGTTCGCCACAGATTGCATGAAAAGCAAACCTCAGTTATTTAACCCATAACTGGAGGGAAGGGACGGATTAATACATTTCCAAGGGTACTAGTGCGTAAGTGAATGTAGAATGTTCGACTGGAATTGGAACTCGGCTCACCGATTTCCAATTCCGAGTCGACATCCACTGCACTACAACGCACATCCGTCAATATATATATATATATATATATATATATATATATATATATATATATATATATATATATAAAAATAAGTAAAGAACGGGTCGGAAAAAGTGTGTTTAATCTAACGTTTCACTTAAACAAGCAGAAGTTTGTTAATGTGAAACATGTTAGATTAAAGACACTTTTTCGTACATTTTCCATATTATTCTGTTAATCTTGTTGGATTTCGATCCATATATTCAACTCTCTCTCTCTCTCTCACGCACACACGTACATATATATATATATATATATATATATATATATATATATAAAGAATTATATTTTACTCTTATACGCAAGTAGCAGTTTCATGTAGACATAGACTAGGTCGATAACAGTGAAATATAAGTACTATTTTATCATTCAATATTTTGTATTTACTCTCTTCATTTACCACTATTAAGCACTTTCTTTGTTTGCAGTGTGTACGAACTTTACCTTTACACACACACACACACACACACACACATATATATATATATATAATACGGCTGATTAATTTTATGACACGTTAACACTTGCCACGTTGTTTAGAACAATGTTAAGTCATTTTAGTGCGTTTCTTTCGTTGTCCGTTTGATGAAAACTTTTAAAAGAACCGGGTATAACCATCTATACTTTATTCTAGTGATTTTATTGTAGCATATATATATATATATATATATATAAGATAAGGATATATATTTTATATATCAAGAAACAATATTGAGGAAACTCTATGGCTAAGTTAAAAACAGTTACTTGTGGCGCATTTTGTCCGATGAAATTCGTAAAAACGAAACAAGTTACAAGAAAACTTATAGCACTTGGAGAAGTTTGTCACTTAACTGAGTGGTGCTTTTCTGACTTCGAAGATTCGTGAAGGCACCATTGTGATGTCCTTACTCCTCAAGGCTTTTCTTTTCATCTAATAAAAAGGCCTTGATGAGCAAAGAAAGAAGTAGTCACATTTTTTCAAAAAACGAATTTTTTTCTAACCTGGGTGATATCGCTGAACATTAGCCGATTTCAACTGAACAAAAAATAGTGGAAGACTAAAGTTTGGTGGCTGATATAGGATTTTGAGTTTTAGAAATATATTGCAACATACGTTACTATAAAAATATCTGCAAAAACCCGTGTAAAAACATAACAAAAAAATAAATAAAAAGGAGGTTAATTGGGAAGAACTGGGTGAAATCATTAGATAAGATATCTATATATATATATATTAGATATCTCCGGGTGCAACAAATATTTCGATAATTTCTATAGTACAGAGATTTTAACATTATATAATACTTCAGAAGGAATAACATTTTTTTCATATATATAGATCAGATAAGAGAAAACAAGAGCAACAAAAAATATTCACTGCATTTTGTTTAGTTGCTAGTAGTGTCTGTTCTTTTTAATTTTATAAATATGAAATCGTTACATCTTTGGTCAATGTTTGTAACGCTAACATTAATATGTTAATATTAGTATATATATAATTAATATATATATATATATATATATATATATATATATATATATATATACTAGCAGTATAGCCCGGCCTGGCCTTTAAAACTAATCCATGGTCCTGGAGCTCATACTCTTTGGACGTTGGCACAAAAGACTAAAAAGCAAAAGTTGTTTCCAGTTAAAGCGAAACCGTAGACTGAAAAAAAAATGAATGGATGTAAATCAAATTTTGGTTTCCTGGTATCGATATCAAATTTTCTGCACTATTGTAAGAACTGCTACCTTGAAACTTTTGAATATCGTTTCTTATGTCTTTTTCTATGAGTGTATCAAATTTGATTAAAATTGGACCACTCCTTTCATAACCCGATTTTTTCGATTATCGATTTTCGATATTTATCAGGGGTACTTCGACACAAAACCTAGTTAAGAACACTGGCAGAACTTTATAGTACAACTGTGCAAATTTTCAAGAAATCGGTTCAGCCGTTTCGGAGTCTATAGGTAACGGATACACACACACAAAATTCCATATTTATATATATATATATATATATATATATATATATATATATATATATTCAAGTTTGCTTTCGTTTGTTATTTAATACGGTCGTAGCAACAGCAGCCGCCTAAGACTGTGTTATTTGTTACCTCACTGTGGTATTTATTAGTACATCATACATTCATTTTATGAACTAATAACAAACTTTTACTAAATAATTTTGGTATGCTTTTCGATATTTACTCTGCAGGTGGGTGGTGGATATTTTTTCTTTGTTAAAGTGAGTGATGACGCAAAAAGACTGAGAATCCTTTATTTAGGTCACCACATTGGATATCTTTTTGATATACACATTAGTCGGATATTCACACTTTATAAGGTCCCCAGAACCAACTGTTTTTTACTGACGAAAGAAAGAAAAGAGATTTCCAGTTTGCAAATTAGTTCCTGCACGTTTTGTCAGATTAGAGTTAATAGAGTTCACAAAAGGGAGAAATGTTTTCTTTTTGTATAACATTTGATGCAACATATTTTTTTTTTTTTTTTTTTTTAATCATTTCACCCCGAGCAAGGCAGAAACGCCACTGATGTGCAGGGGGTTACATAAATGTAGAAAGATTAATTAGAAAAGAGTGAGGAGTACAAGCTAGTTAGAAAGGAACAATAGAAAGCTGAGAAAGCAGGTGCAATGACAGATACATGGGCGGAGAGAACGTGAAGATTATACAGGGGAGGGGAGAGAGCTAGAGTCCAGTGGTTAGTAGGTGAGTATTAACTTTGCTTTTAAATTTCTGGAGGTCATAGCCGTCAGGAAAGCAAGAATACGGGAGTGAGTTCCACAGGCGGGAAGTGCGAGAGAGGAAGCTGCAGGAGTATGCATTAAGGCGTGCACTTGACTTTTTAGTCCAGTTTGTTTAATATCGCTATAACTTGAATATGATCACCTGAATATGATCACCTGTTCCTTGCCTTCAGTTCATATTCATTATATTTTCTCTAAAGACCATTGATGCTCTTATTCTTTTGACTGTCCAGAAGCTGTTTGCAAAAATTGTCAGGAAAATTTTCATATTTTTGACTCAATCTTTCTACCTATCGCCTTATTTTCACATCCGGGTCAGTGTCAGCTGATACAGACTCTAGTGCAGAATTAATTTTATAGAGACCGCAATGCAAAACATTGACTACATCAGAATGTAATTGATTCAATGACTGATTTTATTTTTTACGGATTATCAACTATTTGGAGGTTATTTAAAGCTAAAATATATTTTGAATTGTTGGAATAATTCTTTTCTTCGAGCGAATATTGCTTAAACCATTTTTTAGAATTAGTAACTTTTCTTAATGTTTAACCCATAGCTAGGGTGAATAGATAGATTCATGCTTTTCCCAAGAGTATTTTTGGACTGTAATACTTACGCTCTCTTACGCCCATACAACACTACACAATAATCCTGTGCTTTGAGTGACTTTTTAGTTTTGTGTTGGGTGAAAATTAGTAAAAAAACAAAGCGTTAATGCAACGAATACAAACTGGGTTCCCTAATTTCTCATTTCGAACCGCTATCTCCTAAACAATATTTTAAATTTATTTTAATTGTTAGACAACATACTACGCTTTTTACTAGCACCAACTTTCCAGCACAAGGGCCAGAGAACTTCATTCAAGTAACTGAAGCTTACGGCCTATCACGTTGAATACACCGGTTCTCGATTGATCACCAAAGTTGAGCCTGGTTAGTACTTAGATAGGTGACCGCTTGGGAATACCAGGTGCTGTAAGCGTTTAGTGGCGGATGTGCGTTGTGGTGCAGTGGATATCGGCTCAGAAAGAGAAATCGGTGAGCCGAGCTCGAATTCCATTTGAATACCCTGCATTCACTTAAGCACTGGTATCCTTGGGAAAGGTATTAATCCGTCCCTTCCATCCAGTTATGGGTTAACTAACAAGGGTAGCACTTGGGGACCCTGCCCTTAAAAACAAATTCCAATGAATCTTGATACTCGAAAAGAAAAAAGTATTACTTGACAGAAAACTTATATAAAAACAACGATAAATTGTTGAAAGGAAAAGGTATTACCAGCAATAAATAAAATTTAGTTGGCAATAAATGACCCGCCGAGGTTGATATGCCATAAAAACAAAACAACCAACCAACAATCAAGTAATTGAACAGTGCTTGCGATCCAGTATAACTTCGAGATATATTTGAGGCACTATCCCAAGACTTATCGCGGCAGTTTAATAGCGTAATTTTGTTCTCATTCAAGAAATTCACAACCGTATCTACTTGATTCTTTGTCTCAGGAGACAACATGGATGATGCAGTTGATGAAATGATATGCTCCTCAGAACCTCGAATGTATCGGACGTCAAATGTCAATTCATCAGATATTTGCAATGAGCCAAGATGTCAACTCTGGATATGTTCTCTTTTTCTGCATCATTTTCCGGTTCTAGTTAGAAAAATACGCTTCGTTTCTACTCAAAGAATCATCCACCTGGAAATAATAATATTTTAAAATGTCTTTCTATACCCAACCGTTTAATCCTGTTATCAGCACAATGAATGAAGAGAACGGCATCAAAATATGTTAAATCGCACGAGAGATCCTCACGTTATTGTAATAGCTACGCGTTGTGCAGAATCTAAGAGAGAAAGTTACTCAAGTAATACATACTACGAGGGTATAATGCAGTAGATTATTTAGTCATGGAGAGCCGACATAGATTAAATGATATTCACTGGTTATTTATGCACTCTCAGATTTTGAATAAAAAAAACATCTATATTTGGATTAGCGGGGTTTAAAATTTTTTTAAGATCTGATAAGCGGCTAGATCTGCGTTGTGGTGCAGTGGATATCGACGCGGAACGACAATCGGGGAGCCGAGTTCGAATTCCAGTTGAATTTCTTTGTATTCACTTACGCACAAATACCCTTGGTAAAGGTATTAATCCTTCTCTTCCCTCCAGTTATGGGTTAAATAATATGACAGATTGGGTTCTATAGCCTTGGGTTCTAACCTATTGCGGAATAATCTTCTGCCCAGTCAGTTATGTCTCTTTCGAGACATGATCGTCCAAGCGTGTATCACGTATGGCACAACTGATTGATAAGCAGCAGTGATTAGAATAAGGTCTCCGAGGTGTTGGATAGTATTTGTCAAGAATTTAGTTTATTTGGAAGAAAGAAATGGTATGTAAACTTACTGCATATCATTTAAAGAAAGCTAAATCAGTTTTCTTCACCATCAGTTTTTTTTCACCGCAGATAAATATAAATATTCTTCTTCTTTATGCACAGTTATGAGTCTCCACCATTTCTTGTCTTTTATAGTTAAATAATAGTATAAATTTTGTTTTTTTCATAAACTGATCCGTCATCCATGTACTCATGCTCACTAAGTAGCTCTATGCGGTGTTTTTCTCTGGCCCTCTTACCATCAATCTGTCCTGTGAGTATCAGATTTTCTAAGACCTTTTTCCTTATTATGTGTTCTAAAAAATTCAATTATCTCTACCTGATGCTAAGTATAAGTTTCGTTTTTGTTTCCAATTTTATCTAAAACTTCGTCGTTGCTGACATATTTTGTGCATGGTATCCTTAGCATCCTGGGAACCTCGGTGTAGTGTAATGATTAGCAAGGTTGTCTCGCTAGAATCTGTTACAACTCAGTAGTGAGTTCGATCCTCACTGGGTATCCCATAGTTTTGGCCTTGTGCCATATCTAACCGGAGCTTAGAAAATCTGGTCACTCCGACGTGGTTAAATGGTTAGCAAGGTTGTCTCGATAGAATCAGTTACAAGTGTGAAGTGAATTCGATCCTCACGGGGTACTCTACACTTTCGGCGTCGTGCCACATCTAAGCAGTGCTTAGAAAATCAGTATCTTCAGCATCCTTCTGTATAACCACATTTCTTTTTTTAAGTCTCTTTTTCACCTTCGTGAGATTTTCCAGCATTCACTGCCATACAGGAAAACCAATATCTCGTAAGAGTTCAGTTCTCTGTTTCTTTTGTGGGGTCGACACGTCCTACTAACACATTTTATTCTAAATGCTTTGTCGTACTTTTCGTTTGGCTTTATCTCTTTTAACCTAATTCAGTCAGTTAAATGCGATACGTGATACACACTTTGGTGATTATGTCCCGACAGAAGATTTTCTCGCAATAAGTTGACTTTATTTACTGCGGTAGAGTGGTTGCCAACCAAGGCTATAGAACCCAATCTGCCCTGTTATTTACCCCATAGCTTGCTGTTGTTCACAAGCTATGGGTTAAATAACAGGGAAGATTGGGTTGATTTGTGTTTGGGTTTATTATTTGCACATAGCTGTGGCCGTAACAAATCAACAGTACATTTTTTATAATAAAAGGAACAACAAAACAATTTTATAGAAAGCTGACAATGCAACGCAAAAAAATCAACAAAAAATAAATTTTTATAGTAAAATTCCCTACAATCCATTTTATTCTCTACAAAATATATATCTATAAGAAACATATCTTTATCCTGAAAATATAATATGTACAAAATATTTAAATTTCGGCATTAAATAACCCATAGAGATGTTTCTATGCGTTAAAAAAAATCAACCAACCAAACAATAAAATGATTTTAAACAACGTAATTTAAATAATTCAAAATGAGTAAATATATCTAAATAAATAAAATGTGCATTGTGGGGCAAAAGATATCAGCACGGAATGAGATACCGGAAAGCTGAGTTCGGCCTCCACCTGAATTCGTTACATTCACTTAAGCGCTAATATCCTTGGGAAATGTATGAATCCATCTCTTCTACTTCCAGCTATGGGTTCAATAGCAGGACAGATTGGATTTTATAGCCTTGGTTGGTAACCAGTCTACCACAGAAAGAAACGGCATCCTACTGCGGAAAAATCTTCTGCCTTGTCAGACATATCTCGAAATAGACATGAACGCCCAAGTCTGTATCATGCATGACTGACTGAAATAAAACGAATGAGTAGTGTACAGGTTGTAATTTTAAGACGAGAAAAATTAGAATAATATATAGGGTGTTCATAAAATTCGTGTGCACTTAAAAACAAAATTATAACTTTATCTATTAAAATTTTAGAAATAATTGAAATAATGTTTAATGTACCTAGTTTTAATATAGCTATTGAATAATTCTTTTCCGCAAAATTTGCAACAATTTTTCGATAGTAAAAAATATATGAACTGCAAAATCGTATTACCCTTTGAATTGCTAATGATGGAGGACATGTGAAAACTTAAATAAAATTTCAATAAAACCTTAAAAAATATAGATTTACTTCTTTCTAATCCTTTTTACAATTTATTACTATCGCAAATACAAATAAAGTTATAAATTTTTTAAAGTGCACACGAACCTTATGGGCACTCTTTCTTTGTAGAATAAAAACACTGTCAAACGTTTCAAAAGAAAATCTCATCTAAATAGAAAAATACTTGGAATATCTAAATGAAGTCTTCTGGAAAAGCTTAGACTGAAACTAATGTTAAAATAACATGTGAATAGAGCAAGGAAAATGGAATTGCGAGTGCGACAAACGTCATAGATGAAACGCTCTTAAAGAGTGGAAATTTTGATTAGGGATATAGGGTTTAGTGAGTGCAGCGCCTAAACGAAAGATTATCTTCTTTGAGAGGGTTAACACTATTAAAAGAAATGAATTCCTCCTACTTTGATCTTCTTAAATATACACTTAGAGCAATAAAATCTAAGAAACCTTGGAAGACCTTGTTAAATTTTATTTCTGTAAAAACCATTAGCAATCGAGTGCTGTGTTGTTTGGTGACGAGATCAAGGGATTAAAAGCCCAAAATGTTAATATCAAATAAATTGAATATTTGTCTATACTTCTGAGATTATTCTAATTATTTACATTATTTGGAACGTTGTCTTCATTTTTGTCATATTCACGACGTTTCTGTCGTTGTATGCTCCGAACTTCTTCAGATGAATGGAATTTCGATCCTATTTTTTATTTCGATCACTGGGGCATATGTAGACGTTTTATTGATTTGAAAAGACAGCGGAGGATAAGTACATTTGCAGGAGTTAAGAACGAAAATAGCGGGAGGGGGGGTTGATAATAAAAGGTTTTGAATTTCAGGCTTTCTCGGGGGGGGGGGGTATAGTCATTGACGATTCTGCCAAGAGATTTCTCTTGCACAATATTACAGCATGGTTTGTACAGAATCGTGAATCCCCCTAACAACTTTCTAGTGTTCACATACCTTAAGACAGCTTCTTTTTATTCTATGTGCCGTGTCCCTTCAGGATGTTGGTGACCACTGCTCTCCACTATTTCCTACCCTTTGTAGTTCTTAGTAAATTTTGTATTTTTGTAATTTCTCATAAACCCTTTTCTGTCAACCATTTACACAATCTCTTTCTCCCTCTTTTGCAAGCCGGCGTTCGTCCCTAGATGTCCTAGACATGTCAGCTGTCTCTTTCTGGTATTAAGTATAAGTATCTTTTTGTTTCCATTTTTCAAAAACTTTTTCGTTGCTCAAGGGGTTCGATCCATGGTATTCTCAGCATCCTTCTGTACAACCACATTTCTGTTGCTTTAAGTTGATCAGCGTCTACTGATTTAAATAATTGGTATTACGTAAGAGTTTAATTCTCCTTTTTCTTTTTTTTTTGTAACGAAATTTTCCCGTTTCTTACTACTTTACTTATGTTTTGGAAGGCATACTTTGCTATCCCAATTTGCCTTCGGGTTTTGGTGTCGCACATTCTTCTGTTAAGAAACTCCCCAGATAATTTTTAAATACAATAATTTTCACCTTGATCTGCTTGCTTTATTTTGGAATCTCCATTTTGTAATTTTCATGTTGGGTTGTTCCTTTTGCTGTCAACCATGCACTAGATCTTAATGGGTATCGTGATTTACTCAGCGTAGCTTAGATGTGGCACAAGGCCAAAAGTAAGGGGCACCAAGTGAGGATCGAACTCACTACTCAATTTTAAAGATTCTAGCGAGACAAGCTTGCTAATCATTACTCCTCCTCGAGGTGCTCATATTCTACTGGGTATATATATATATATATATATATATATAAACTTATTTATAAATGGAACTTTGTGTGTGTGTATATCCGTTACCTATAGACTCCAAAACGGCTGAACCGATTTTCTTGAAAATATACACAGTTGTACTATAAGCGTCTGCGAGTGTTCTTAGCTAGGTTTTGTGTCGAGGTACCCCCGATAAACATCGAAAATCGATAATCGAAAAAATCGGGTTATAGAAGGAGTGATCTACTTTTAATCAAATTTGATACACTCATAGACAAAGACATAAGAGACGATATTCAGAAGTTTTAAGGTTGCAGTTCTTACAACAGTGCAGAAAATCGATAATATATATATATAAGGCAAGATGTTTGTGTGTGTGTCTGTTTATCTGCCTGTATGTCTGTATTTTTTTCAGCCCTTTTATTTTAGTTTTTGCTTTGGGTTTGGCTCTAAGTAAGTATACTTGTAGTTCTTAGTCTCAGCCATGATACCATTTACTCAGAGGACTTATTTAGCCTTCAAAATTCAGTTTACGACGAAAAAACAAAATTTGACTTACATCCATTCATTTCTCTTTCAGTCTACGGTTTCGCTTTAACTGGAAACAACTATTGCTTTTTAGTCTTTCGTGACAACGTTCAAAGAGTCTGAGCTCCAGGACCATGGATTAGTTTTAAAACATTCATTACACTCGAGCAACGCCGGGCTATACTGCTAGTATATTATATATATATATATATATATATATATATATATATATATATATATATATACACACTATCTTCACTTACTAAAGGGACAAAATCTTCCATGATATTGACCCGTCCTACCCGATTAAAAAAGCATTCTATACAAAAGCTGTTGACAAATACTAAGAACGTTTATTTTGAAAGGTTTAACGTTTTTCTTTGTTTTTTTGTTTACTTTTTGCTGTTTTACTTTTTCTGCAAAAACATTTTACACTTTAAGTTTTGCTAGCTGTTTATTTTTTCTATAAAAACATTTCGCAGTTTTCCCTTTTGCTGTTTATTTTTGTTTATTCTACATTATATATATATATATATATACTTGATGCAATGAATGAATGAATTGTAATCTAAATTACGCAAAAATGAAAATAACACTGACATGTCATCTTAACAGATACAGTTACCAATATTATACAAAAAATCTTCAAGTACTTAACAGTAAATTTATTAGATAAAATCACCATTGGTTTCAACCACGGTCTTCAGACGACTAGGGAATCTTCTCCATCTCTTCTTGTTGGTCTGCTTTTTAAACTGGTGAATGTTGTCACAATCCTTGCCTTCGATTCATCTTTGGTGTAACAAGGCGTTTTGTTGGTCCTTTGCCCAACTGGACTTTACATTGCCTCATGGCAATTGATGTAGGCCTCCATATCGAGTCTCATAGCCTAATGAAGAGATTTGGGAGTTTTTTTTATTGTCAGAACGATCAGTGTGAGTTTTTCGAGCTGCTATACCTTCATAATCACAATTAAACTCATTCAACTTTTTCAGAATCCTTTGCGTTGGCCTAAGATTGACACCCAAACACTTTGAAATGTTTGTATTGATGCTTGCGGCGAAAATACTAAGCAGTACTGCATGACATCTTCCAATTACTGGCGGATTAAATTGCGTCATAGTGTTCTTTTCTTCACAGATGATGACCAACTTATCCTACTATACTGTGCAGCCAACAAGATCAAATAGAATTGATGCGCATGCGAAAACTTATACATTGAATCCTATACATATAGTTTCTTGATTATAATACTCTGTTAAATTTAACAATAAATTTTAACATTGAGTTCTCTCTGGAGTTAGTCTGTATTGGAATTTACCTTACCTAATTTCAAGGATTCTATATATATATATATATATATATATATATATAGTCATCCGCAGACAGATCTGTTTTGCTATATCACAGCTCATCAGTACGGTTAGATTCCAATTCCTTTTAACTTAGGATTGAAACCCGACCGAATTGGAGTCAGTCGGCGATTCTACCTCTAGGCTATGAGCGTTCGGTAGAAGAAGGCAGACTTTTTAGCGTGTATCTTGTCATTATACCCGCCCAATAGCCAGAGTGCTCTAATCCATTACTGAATGGGCGATGCGTACATGCCAGAGTAGCTACTGTTTTTCACACATATATATATATATATATATATATATGTCAGTTTCGCTGTATCACAGATCATCAGTGTGGCTAGACATCCACTTGCTCCTTGCTGGGATCGAAACTCAATCGATTTGTAGTCAGTCTGAGTCGCTAACCCCTAAGCCATAGGTGCATGGAATCAAAGAAGGGAAATTTTAGCGTGTTATATATAAGCGGTGTATACACACGCCACTCAATTCATTGCTGAAGTCAGTCAGTTAAGTGCCATACGTGACACATGTTTTGGGCGATGATGTCTCGAAAGAGACATGAATGAGTGGGCAGAAGATTATCCCAGAGTAGGTTGCCATTGCTTTCTGCGGTAGACTGTTTGCCAGCCAAGGCTATAGAACACAACCTGTCCTATTATTTAACCCATAACTGGAGGGAAGAGACGGGTTAATACCTTTCCCAAGAATATTTGTGCGTACGTGCATGCAAGGAATTCAACTGTATCACAGCTCATCGGTGTGACTTGACATCTCCACTTGCTTATATAGGTAGGATTCATTATTTTATTTACGTTTTCATTGAATATGACAGATAGAGAAATATTTTTATAAGTATTTCTAGTATTTTTAAAGTTTCTTTCTATGAAATCTAAGAGTGAACATTTGGCATATTTATAGGAGAAAAGTCCTCGTTAACAGACAAGGAGCGCTTATCTTTCACTGTGTGTGCGTATATATATATATATATATATATAACATTTAAAATATATGTATATATAATGTGATATATATATATATATATATATAATGTAATTGATAAATGTAATCATCACTGTTTGAGTTTGCTGTTGATATTTGCTTTGATCCTGACCCTGAGGTGGAAACACATTTGCCCGAGCAAAATTCTTTTAATCGTTTTAATTGCACTGATCATTCATAAGCCTGATTAAGGCTTTACTTTCTTGCTTGGAATATTTCTCGTTCTCGGATCTTTGGAACAGCGTTATTAATTATTATTAAATGGAATTCGTGCTTTGCTATTTCGTCTTTCTTCTGGCATCACAGCGTATAAAGTCACTAATTAGTAGACATTAATAAGACAATTATCCCAAGACAAAGTCTGTGACTACTTAGCATTTTAATGCAATTTATTATTTGATCATTAAGTTGCAGCTACAATCCCGGTTTATTAAAAGCTTGTTCGCTTCGATTTTGTTCAGGCGTTTCTCAGTAACATTAAAATGGTACTTACAGACGAGAAACAAAACGAAAGAAAACCTCAAAGTATTAAACAGGACGAACGCATAGAAATAAATATTTTAATTTAAATAGACCATGGACAGTTAGAAAGCGCAAATAGACAGAATCTACATATTGCTTTTTAATCATATCACCCCGAGCAAGGCGGTAGCGCCACTGATGTGCAGGGGGCTACATAAGAGTAAAACAATTATATAGAAGAGAGGGAAGAGAGGGACGAACCAGTTAGAAAGGAGCAAGAGAAGGAAAGGAATACAGGTGTTTTGACAGTTGCCGAGGTGGAGAGAAAGGAAACGATATATGATTCTCCACTCTGATTAGCCAAAAGAAGCACACATAATTTTTTATATCTTCCCACATACATACACAGCAAACCAAAGTTTTTGTCATTAAAATGTAAATCATCTGCACAACCAACGGCAACATTGCCTGATGATGAGAATCTATCACGAAACATAGAAATTTCCGTGTCGCAATGTACAATTAATTCATAACTGTATATATATATATATATATATATATATATATATATATATATATATAAAAGAGATACTGGTGAGGTCAGTAGGCAGTTATTTAAAAAAAGAAGTGCTTAATGTCCAATCGAAAGAACTGAATTTTCAGAGCGAACAATATATTAAATGATAAAATGTTCACCACTTACTTGCTACCCAGATTTCAATCATATCGGTCTTATCAGGCAGCAAGGAGCCTTGCTAATATATATATATATATATATATATATATATATATATATATATGTGTGTGTGTGTGTGTTAAAGAAAATAACAAATAAGAAATGTTTATAGGTCTAACATGATTTCTTTTTATTAACGCTTCATCAGAGAATTAAATATGTAGAAAAAGGAGAAAATATTTATAGTATTTTTATTTAAGTTTTTTTATTTTCATTGGCTAATCAGGTTTTATGCGACTCGTTAAACAAATGTTGTTATATTTTTTGGCATTCCAAATTCAAGGAAAAAAATGCGTTTATTTGAAGTTAAAAAAAATGAACGCATATTGCTTTGTGTAAGTGTATCATAATTTTAGTTTGTCTATGCTGGAATCAGATAAAAATGTATATTCGTGGGTGAGTGTAGGAAACATTGGTGTTTTTTCGCATGTTTATTTTGGGAACGTTTTTACGTACATACCGTTTGTTTTAGATCAACATACGTTAGATTCTTTAAGAACGGATTAAGTAAAGGTTAGTGATGTAATGAAACGTTTTTGACGCATCTTCCATTAACTTGTTCATAGTTATCAAGTCTCAAAGTGCGATAGTTTTTTCTAACTTTGTCAGTGGAATCATAATCTTCAAACTTCAACTTATTTCTTCATATCTGAGAAAATTGCTCAGCATTCACAGATGTATTGGAAAGCAGACATTATTTTATCGTACAGTACTTTTCAGGTGTTATTTTGGATTTAATAAAACTTAACTCACTTCCTGAAAAGCATTTTTTGCGTTTCCTATATTTGATTACATTGTTTTTTTAAATGTTTTGCCCTCCGTTATTGCACTCCCCAGATTGTTAATGTTGAGACACTTGGTTTGGTTTATTTTCTTCTACGGCATATCAACACTTCAATGGAATATTTAATGCCGACAAGATTTTTAGGATAAGTTCGTTTGAATAAACTAATTTTAATTTCCAAAATTTATTACTGGTAATATTTTTGTGTATAATTAATATAAAAATATATTTACATTTACAGTGATTTTTAACAACACAGTGTTGCGGTTATTTTTTGTTACCACAACTTATACCTCTGAATATAATCTTGGAAGGAGATTGAAAGTACTTGGGATTATTGAGAAATGAACAATAAAATCAACTGTAAAAGTTACAGCTCGTTTCTTGCATATTTCAATTATAATACACGAAATATTATCCACGGGTACTGATAGATTTTATTAAAAATAAGCAAACAATTTTTGCAATTTAATTCATCTGATATGTCTCAAAACTATATACTTTATTAGTGTTTTGACACCACTTTGGGTATACAGTATTCACCCATAGCTGAGTTTCTAACGGGTGTTAAAAATTCAGGTCAAGGTGGACCTGGGAATGAACAGAAATTAAGTTTTGGTTCCGCGCTTATACATCAGGGGCCTTGCTAATCGTTATATCCATGTCGACATAATGTTTTGGACTTCATTAATTTTTATATTACCATGAGTTTATTATATAAAATCGAGAAGTTTTCATACTTAAAATCAGCACCATTTGTGTATGTTTTTCTGTGTATTTCTAAATGATTTGTTAGTGGTCTCATAGTTTTTTCTTGTTCTTGATGTTTTCATTTGGATTCTTTCAAATTCACTAGTTTTGGATATTCTTTCAACCAAATATTGACTATTAATTGGCTATTCTCTCTGCAATCATTTTCTCCAAACTCTTGTTTTTTTTTGTTACACCTGTATGAATTTTCCCATGATGATGACTTCTTGAGTCTTGCCCACTCAGTTGGCATCTTCTTATGTGTCGTAAAATTTCTGAATTAGTTCTTCGGTACTTTCTGGTATAGGTGTATATATCACTATAATTGCCATACGGAATGGTTTCCTTTAGTTTTGTTAGAAGAACTCTGACACTTGCAAATACTCCAAAACGCACTTCCGCTTGTCTTTGTACAATATCAGTTCGACTCCGTATTCATTCTTCTCTACTTTTGACGATATAATTCGATAATCGTCGCTTATAAAATCCCCATTGTCCTTCCATCTTATTTCGAATTTCTCATAGAATGTTAATTTTCAGCCATTCCATCTCGTTTCACATTTTCTAGCTTTCAGCATTGATTCAATGTTCTAACATTCCAAGTCCCGATTGTGATCCTATCATTGTAGAAATCTAATAAAAGAGACGAACACGTTTGACAGTATTTAACGTGGGATACAGTGAGTCTGTCTTAGGTTGGACAACAGAACACGAATCGATGGATCGATCGAGCAAACTGTTAAGCAGCATACACAAAGTGCTTAACCACAGGCACGATACTGACATTAAAAAAATAGACCCAAGAAAAAGGTAATTTTCCGCGACGTATCTCGTTTGCTGTTTCAGATGTTAATTTTTCTAAATAGTCCAGTTAAACTAAAGAATCACACGAAAAAAAAAGATTACAGTCTATATTTAATACCACAGTAACCGTTAAGACTTCTAGTCTCTGAATCACAAACTCTTCTTTCGTCTGTCTCGGGGGGAACTCTATCGGCAATTATATCATCAGCGTCATCAGTCCCATGAGCAGCTATGGTTGTAGAGCCACCGCGCAGCTGATCACTTGACCAGTTATCTCTATATATCTGAATTGATAATCAGTGGTATTCATAACTAGCGGAACCTGAATTTGCACCATTCCTGATTAACTGGCGCTCTCTCGGGGAGATTCTGTTCTTTGAGCGGTTATTGAAGTTTAAAATCATGACCTCATGTGGAAATCATGTATACGATCCATCGCTAAACATACTAGAAAATCGTCCCCTGTGCTCCTTCAGCAAGAACCTCCTCTACAAGAGCCATATACAAGCAGAAGCTTCCAAGTCCTTACTTTCCAGGTCCAAAAACGTTTTCACGTTCTTGTGAGTGATGAATTATTTTTCACCTGACAATACTTTTCCCACATTTTCCGCTCTATTGCTATCTCAATAGAAAATATTCAACCGCACTCCATCCCTTAGTTCCACAAGTTGTAACTTTGATGGTTAAGACCCATCATGGCACATCTATTGTAAGCAAACCATGCTCATTCTCTTGGTAATATATTGGTGAGACATAAGTTCCATTGGAACAGCTTCTTCCTATGAACCGCTACTTTGTGGAACCGATTCACGAAAGAATCCTTCTTTAATCACTATAATCTTAATTTCTTTAAGTTGAGGGTTAACCGTTATCTTTCCTACATATCACATAAACTGTGCTTCTTACTCTGAAATACTCTACCTGGGGTGGCTGTCGGGCTTTGTACACAGTGAACATTATTATAAAACGAGTTTTTGGCAGGTACGTCAGTCAGTCAAGTACCATACGTAATTAGGTAATTCTGTCTCGAAAGAGACATGACTAACTGGGCAGAAAATTATCCCGCAGTAGGTTAGCATTACTTTCTGCGGTACACTGGTTACCAAGCCAAGGCTATAGAACCCAACCTGTCTTGTTATTTAACCCATAACTGGAGGGTATTTGCGGGTAAGTGAATGCAAGGAATTCAACTGGAATTCGAACTCAGCTTCCCGATTTCTCTTTCTGAGCCGATAACCACTGCACCACAACGCACATCCTTGGGCAGGTAAACTAGTGTATAAATTTCCCTCAAGGGCATAGGCAGACGTGTCTCTTCACAGATTCTTCTCTTTATTATCTGTAAATTTCATGTATTTTGAAAAAGGTTTTCTGTTGTCTTCACCACGGTAAAGAATTTGGAAATTTCCTTCTCTTAGACTAGTTACCACTTAAGACAAGGAAGCCTAGTTCATCCCATTATTTCAATCATAACTGTGGACAGAAAAGAGAATTCATACCTTTCCTCCGGGAATTTGTGCAAAAATGAACGCAGTAGACGAGCCAGAGATTCGAACTTCGCACACCGATTCCATTTTTTGTTTCGTCAATCATTATAGCAACCGCATATTTAATGCTCGTTACTATAAGTAAATATTCAAATAAAATTTAAAACAATGTCATTTGCTACAGTATTATAACCATTTAGTGGTCATTCATTGCAGTGAGATGAGAATGAAATTAGGATTTGGCTGCTGCTAGCCGAATGGTAATGTTGACACTAATAAACTGTTTCCTTGTAAGGAAACATTCAGCATTAGTTGAATGTGTATCCAGTGTTTCTGTCAGTTGAAATTTTTACGATCTATTAAAACATTTTTCAGACAGACCTATCGACAGAAGGCCGAGGTCAAACAGAAGTAGAGCAATTAGAGAAAAATATAATGAGAGAGAGAGAAAGAGAGAGAGAACCAATTTATCAGTCGGGCGTCACACGTGATGTAAGCCCAATCACGAATTTCCAGGGTCGATGGAGCACTACAATTACTACATCCATAGCAGCAGCAGCGAGTTCTGGACAAGATAGCCACAAGGAGTGCCGCCCTCTCCTGGCTTTTTCTTTCTCCTAGACTGTTTGACAACCAAGGCTATTGGGCTCAGTGTGTTTTTCTATTTACTCATAGTTATAGAGAAAGTAGAGATGGATACATAACTTTGTCTTGGGTAAGTGAATGCAACGGACTCGCCTGGAATTTGAACTCGGCTCTTCGATTTATCATTCTGTTTATAACCACTATCCATTATACCGCCGCGCATCCACTTGTAAGCAAACATAGCAAAAATCCTCACCTCTCTCTCTCTCTCCTCTCCTGAGGTTTCCGTGATACCATTGCCAATCTGTTAGATAGGCCTTTAGAACTTGAAACAGATCGCTCAAATGGTCCAGATCCGCCATCAAGACCACTGGACAAATGCGATCATGTCACCTGTAGCAGACGGCGAACGCTTTGTTGGGCCTCGGGACAACCCCCAGCGGGCAGACTGCACGAACAATCGGCTTTTCAGATCCACACAAACTGCAGATCAGCCGTCTCTGTTTCGACCATGCTTAATGGGCAAACATCTGGCGCCGAGAGGCGCATCTGGCCTCGGGAAGAGACAAGGGAGTTTCGAATGAACAAATGTTGTCTCTGCCCTAGCTTGCGGCCATTTTGGTCAACAAGAGACTTCTGCTCGCCAAAGAAGATTTCTCTTGTTTTGGAACCAACAAAACCGTGCTTTGCTTTATGGCATAATTGTCGGATTTTATTATATAAACTCCAGTACTTTGCTTTTTTATGGCTAAAATATCGTTATTTCCTTTAAGCTAAATTCAGCTTGGGCGGAACACGTGATATCTAGGCACGTTTTGGAATATCAACATTCACAAATATTCATTCAGTCGTACTTTATTTGTGTAGTCTACAATTTAGGATTGTGTTTTTAACGGCTTGTACGAAAATTTATGCCTGGTTTTAATTGTTACTCTCACTATAATATTTGGGATTTGATCTTTTTCCGAATGGATGGCAGAAGAGAACTTTTGTCACTGAGATTAGCAAACTCGTATGGATGTAACTTCTGAGAAGTTGAAATAAGCCAAATACATCGGAACGCTAGATTCAAAAAGCACTTATTGCAACAGAATGTTAATTTCAGTAGTTTGTAAAATTACGCTTTGACCAAAATTAAAGAAAATGTTATGTATAACTATTTTCAGATAAAGTGTATATGTAGAGAAAAGACAAAATGAATAAAATGAGACAAGAGGAAAAACTATTTTCAGCCGAAGCGTTTCGTCCTCTGAGGGACTTTATCAAGGCAATGTAGGACTTATTTTGCTGCACGTGTTTCCATATAAAGGCGAGGATGTCATTGGTTTATCAAGGCTTTTAAATTAGAGAACGTTCATGTGTATTCATCATGTGTTTGAAAGGTCATTCGAAACATGTGGAGGACACAAAGTGTCATAATTCAAAGTTCAGCAAAAACGTAACTAGAGAGTAATATTGAAGAATTTTTTTAAATGAATATTGTTTAGATTGTGTTAAGATTGTTATGGCATGAGATGGACGTATGTACTGTACACCTTCAAAAACAGTTTTCTTTTGATTTTTAAACATAATTGTCGTTGTGCATGTTGACTTAGGAAAATTAGTAATTTTACATATGTATCTTCTTCTATGTGCCCTGTTCTTTCAGGACGTAGGTGATCATGGCTTTCAACGTCTCCCTATCTCTGGTGGCTCTTAGTATGTTTCTCTTGTTACACCTCGCAACCCCTGTTCCGTCATCGACCTAATCGGGCCCTTCAAATATGTTATTAGAAATAAATTGTTTTATCGGCTCATTGTACAGTAAATAGTCTTTTGTAGTGATCAGTTTTGGTATACATATTAATTGGAACCGGAGAAAGTTTTAAAGTAAAAAAGGTCTAAATTTTTGGGAAAATTGAAAGTAGGTACTAACTTTTTTTTTTTTTTACATATTCTTTATAATGACAGTTATGTATTGTAACCCTTCTGTGTAAAACTATGATTTATTTTTATTATAAAGAAAATTTTACAGAACACTTTTTATCCAACAACTATATATTCTACTATTATAGTATTATATCATTTAAAACCCACGGGAAAAAATCTTTTTTTTTCTTGCTAAATGAAGGAAATGTATCCAAAACACTTCCCACCGGATTTTGATGTTTAATCATTGAAATTGGTTTGAGGCGAAAACGTTTCAACATCTCTTCGGATATATTTACTGTTGAAATGTTAGCGCCACTTCTACCCCAACAGTTTCTTTTATCTCACTTCCCACCTGTGGAACTCACATCCTTTTACTTGCTTTCCTGATAGATACAATCTTTAAAAATTTAAATGTAACGTCAATCGCCATTTTCTATCTTCTTGAAACCCGTTAATCTGTATTCTTTCCCCAATCCTTCTTATATTCACTTTTCTCTCACTTTCACTCTCCGTATTTCCTCCTAGTATGTTTCGTATGGCGTTTGGTAGGTTTTTGTGTGTTTAAATGAGTTTTAATTGAGCTATGTTTGGATAGGTGTAACGTAAGTCGTCTAGGTAGGCATGTAGAAGTATGACCAATATAATTATTTATGAGTTTGGTTTGATTAGGAACACAGTTCCTTCATGAGCATTTGAACACGTAAATAATGTTGGTTCTTTGTCTTTTTCTTTTTATGGTTGTGTTGGTATTTTGGATGATAAGAGTAGGTGTTTTAATTTTCTTGTTTAGGTCGACTGGGGTTGTGTATTACGAAATGATATCTCTAAAAGAAAATTTGCTTTGCTTATAGTTGACATGTATTTGGCTTTTTGTAGATGTTAATGTTATTGCTTTAATCTGTATCTTCAGTATTGCTATTAGTTATTTTAGAAAGAAACAGTATAATCTGGTGGTCGATGAGTTAGGCAAACCATTGTTAACTAGTGTCTGTTTTCTATTACTAACTTCTTCAAGGAAAAGAGGACAAGAGAAAGAATTCTCGTATGCTCTTTTTAGAAAATTTTACGATTTTATGTTTCAGTGGGCATTTACTATTAAAATTCAGGTGGAAAGGGTTTCTACTTATGGGTTTTTTGTATCATGAAATTATGTATGTGTTATTACTGAATTCTACGAGAACCTCTAAGAATGGGAGTTTATTTTAACGTTAAGGACAGTGCTTTTTCGAGTGTGATTTGAGATTATTGATTTCTTGTTAGTTTTTCGCTAAAACAAAAATATCGTCCCCATACCGGACATACATTTTGGGTCTTGGGGCTTGTTTAAATATCATCTTTATAACTTCAGGCACATATATAAAGACCAAAACATTCAGTTAAAAATAATGAATAAAAATCACTTTCAATTTGAATTTGATCTTTGTTTTAACGGCATATCAACCTCTGTGGGTTATTCAATGCCAAAAAGGTAGGGTTTTAAGGTATCTTTTTTAAATGTTCGATTATAGTGAGAAGGTTGATTTAGGCAAGTTTTGATGGAAAATTTATTTTTTAAATTTTTTTATTTTAGAAAACTGAAGATGTCTTCTAGTTTTGTATTTAAAAATGTATTGCTGGTAATAATTATAGTTATGACAATCTGTTTCTTTAGAAAAGTATCGTTGGTAATATTTTTCCTTCAAAAATGTATATTTTTCTATAAAAGTCTATTTTTATGTATATATTTCTTTAAAAGTCTTTCATAGTGCTTTGACCCTAATTTTGGGGTTAACTATTTGCCCATAGATGGTGCCCTAACAGATGCTACTACTCAGGGTCAGGATGGACCTGAGTACAAAAGCGGTTTTATGATCCTCAGAACCTCACAATTAGAGGCCTTGCTGCCTGATGCAGTTTACCGGCATACCCAGGACCAAAATATCACTCTTGACAATGGCTAAAAGAATAGCCGAAAGCACTCGGGTATGTAAAAGTTTTGAATAGTTTTACACACTTTGTGTCCAAAAAGAAAACATTGGTACGAACACAAAAAAGTAAATAAAATGCTTAATTGCAGTACCTTGTCTTTCATCTTTAACGAAATATTATATAAAATGAAAGATTCAATAAGCAACCGGATGTCTAACCGTACTGATGAGCCTTGATACAGCGAAACAGATATATCTACGGATGACTATATATATATATATATATATATATATATATATATATATATAGGGTATTTGGGCCACAATCTCTCTTTTATACAGGTTTTATAAATGACAGACAAGGTATTATCATAAAGTTTTTATATAATTTTTTTTGTGTTCGTATTTTTTTCTTTTCACAACTCAAATTATATAAGAATTGTCCGTAGGTTTTGTAATTTCGAGCGCTTTTGGCTATACTTTTAGACATTATCAAGAACTAATTTTGTTTTACTTGTAAATAAACACGTGTAAAGTTTATGCATATAGAGTTTTGTGTATGTTAAGTTCCGAAAACAGTAAGCACATTGTTACCACGTTGATAATTGCTGTTGTTAAGTGTAGGATTTCTCTTTTTTTATTAGTAATGCCTCCATTATTCCTAATCTTATTTTGCATGTGGATGATGCTATTGTGTATGCATTATTAACGTGGATATCACGGATAGGTCCTGGAAGATCTCGATGTGTGTTTAAATGAGATCGGATAGAACTGTTGTGAGAAAGGTGTAAGGTCAATCTTCTCGTCAATTTTGTGGTGGAGTAGCCAAAGTAATTGTATATAGATTTGGATAGTTGAGGAACACAGTTCTTCAAAAAAAATCTAAATTCGTAAACGGCACTGATTCTCTGCTGTTTAGATTTTGCAGATGAATTATTATTAATAATGAGGTTTTCAGTTTTGAATTTTTTTTATAATAGATAATTAATTTAATTTTTTTGTTGAATACATATATACATAATAACATCATCCACATGCGCTCGAAATTAAAAAAAGACCTTTGGACAATTCTTATTTAATTTGAGTTTTTAAAAGGACAAAAATTATAAGAACACATTGAAAAAACTGAACAATAATACCTTGTCTCTCATGTTTAATGAAATATATATTAGACACTACTATTGTTTCGGTAGCCGGTACTATTCTCACGTATGATTCACATAGTGGTGAAAGCTTGTTCAGAACCAACCACACTTTTTGAAAGAACCGAATACAAATAACTAGTGCACATAGGGTATCACAAGGTTTCCAGGCGACCTCCTTAGGTTCTGAATTCAGAGTTGTCCTTCACTAGATCGGTTGCCACCCAAGACTACAGGACTAACTCTGTTCTGCTATTTACCCATAGAATATAGCACGTAAATGAATGTAAGAAACTCGACTAGAATTCAAGTTCTGCAATTCCTCAATCAAAGCCACTCTGCATTACTCCATTGTGTGTCTCTCGTGGGCATACACCCTTGTGCACATTATTTGAAACAAATGCTTTAGTTTTCTTTCTTTCAACATACAGTCGGTTTCAGACCCACTGGAGTGACAGAGTGTAATCGATTTCTATTTCTTCTTCAAATTAGATCATTTTACATTAGTGTGCAGTAATATGGATCTATTTTCAGGATGTACGTTTAAATTTGTTTGTCCTTAAACATATTGCGTCATCCGTGATTACATCGGATCTTTATCACGCCCAGACCCTATGGTCTCGACTGTCGATTAGTTCTCCAACGCTTATTGTCTGCGATGGACTTTACTCTAAAGAAGCTTACGAAAATTGTTATGCTGCACGAACTTATTGGCAAACCTTATAGAGAGATCGCAGATACTGTTGGTACCAGTCTTTCAACTGTCTCTCTTGTCATCAAGGCTAAGGAACAAATTGGATCTCTTAATCTAAAACTTAAAGGAAAAGGCTGTCGGAAGAGAAAAACAGTTGAAGGGATTTGCCAACGCACGTTAAAAACCACTATTTACATTAGTCAGACTATTGTACTCATCTTAATTGCCATTTCTTTGACGTTTCGGCCTTTGTACGGTCTTGACTTTTCAGGTGCAAGGAATTTCGAACCGAACCGAACGTAGTAAAGTACCTGAAAAGAGCCGGAGTGTACAACGGCCGAAACATCGTACAAATGGCAACCAATATGAGAACAATAGTCCGAATAATGTAAATAGTGTAAACACTAACTAATCTCCGGAATATTTGTCAAATACTGAAGTTAAAAGATAATACTGGTTCGTTTGTGTACTGAATTCAATCTTTATTGTATGCTTCCTTCATATCTTAATAAACAAACTCATAGAGAAGCTTTCTTGCTTTCCACCATTATAGATCATGCTAATCATCTCCCAGAAAGCGATAAACTGCGCATCTTCGGCCTCACACTCTCAGATGATCTCAAGTGGAATGCTTACATTAAATCAATAGCTGCATATACTGCTAGAACGATTGGTTCACTGTGCCGGGCTAGAAAGCTTTTCTTGTTAGAATCCATCTAGCACATTTTAAAATCTACCATTCGTCTGTACATTGAATACTGTTGTTATATCTGTTCTGGTACTCCCGCCATTCACCTTGAGGTTCTTAAGAAAATCCAAAGGAGGATCTTCAATGTAATCGATCACGATTTGGCAGCTAGATTTCAGTCACTTTCTCACCGACGAGAAGTTGCTTCCCTCTGTCTTTTCTACAAATATTTTCACGACTTTACTCTGACGAGCTTCATTCCCCGGTGTCCCTTCCATATGAATTTGCTCGTGCTACTAGATCAACAACTAGGTCCCACCCTTTTAACGTCAAAAAGACAAATGTAACTGCCACTTATACTCTCTCAGTTTCTTTACTTGCAGGTGGACCTTTCTTGCGTATACTTGCTTGCCTGCTAGCAACAATCTGCAAGAATTTCAGTTTTGTATCTCCTTGATTCTTATCTTTTTCTTATCCTTTCTTCGACATCCCCTGTACTTTCTCTTTTTGCTTCTACTACTCTTTCCTCGCACTGTAATCCCTGCGCACCAGTGGCAGTACTGCCTGATTTGGGGTGGAACGATTATATATTATATTTGTTTTAAATAAATGTTACATTAACAAGTGGATTTTACAGTTCTTTATTATTATAGTCAATTTTTTCGCTTGCTGCTCGCTGCTTTATATTTATAATCAACTAAGCCCAGTAGTTTAAAAAACAAAGGCCCTCGTCATAGAGTAATGCATACTAAATTTTGCAAGCTATGAGTAATATATTCCGTATTGGCTACACTTACTGTAACTTTAACGTTACCTCTTACCATTTGTTTTTTGAGACTCTCATCCTGAAGCAGACGTCGAAATTTATCAACAGAAATATAAGACAAGAAATGTTTGTCACTCTTATTTAAACTTGATGAATCAAAAAAGAATAAAACCAAGAGAAAATCAAAAAGACACAAAAATGAAACGATTTATTTCGGTTTAGCGAAGATTCTTAGAAATCTGAATAAATCGCCGCTCAGCAAAATTACAGCTAATGATTAAATCGAATAAAACGGCGCTTTGTATTTAATTACAATATCCATGCATATCAGCCAATGGTGATAGTTTGACATGAACACATGAATAGAGTACCTCTTTCTTGTGTCAGAAAATCCATCTAAAAGATGGGTCTCAGCTGTTATCGGTCAAACACGACAAATTACTATGAGGATTCCAGAGAAAAAGACGTGTTCGAAATGTGAAATATTTGTTCGCTGGTGACAAAGTAGGCATCTGTGCCATCGTCGAGTGAGGAGTCAATCATTGTATTTAGGACTAATTCAAGACAGCCACTTTTGATAACAAAAAGAAATAGACCTTTTCTTAAACTTATTCTTAATGATGTCAGACGTAGACTGATTCTTCTTGTTGCAAAGATGTAAATTGCCTTTGAACGTGTACATATATATATATATATATATATATATATATATATATATATATATATATATCCTTGTGCAAATTAATTGAAACAACTGCTTTAATTTCCTTTCTTTCATTATACGGTTAGTTTTAGGCCCACTCGAGTGACAGAATGTGATCAAATTCTATTTTTTCCTCAGATTAAGTCATTTTCAGTGAGGTGCAGTAATATGAATTTATTTTCGCGTGGGGAGGGTAGCGTATAATAAAATTTTTGTCATCTGGGGTTACATCAGATATTTATCACACCTAGACATTATTGTCTCGACTGTCGATTAGTTATCCTACTGCCATTGTCTGCAACGGATGTTACGCCAAGAAAGCGTATGAAAATTGAAACGCTGCACAAACACACTAGCAAACCTTACAGAGTAATCGCCAATATTTTTGGTGTCAGCCTTTTAACTGTCAGTCATGTCATCAAGGTGAAGAGCAAACTGGATCAATCAGTCCAAAACGTAAAGGTGAATGTGGTCGGAAGAGAAAAACAACGCCAAGAGACGATGTATACGTGATCAGAGAAAGTATAAAAGACACTAGGAAGATATTATTCGTTTTGTGTCAATTAATTTGCACAATGATATATATATATATATATATAATTGGGATTTATAATAAAAAATATTGTTACCGCTGCATAATATCTGTCGTATTTTGTACTGTCAATAGTAACTCATCAGGCGAGTTATGGTTTACAAGAGTTACGAAATTATAAATATATGTGTGTATATATATATATATATATATATATATATATATATATATATATATATAGTTTGTGTGTGTGTGTGTGCGTGTGTGCAAGGGAGAAATTGGCATCTAACCTACTTGAAAATGAAAATAACATTGACATCTCATTTTAACAGATATGTTTACAAAAGTTTTACAAAATATCATGAAATACTAAAAAATAAATTAATTCAATAAAACCACCATTGGCTTCAACCACGGCTTCTATACGACTTCGATATCTCCGGCATCTCTTCTGGAGGGCTTCCTTGTTTAAGTTGGTGTATGTTGCCATAATTCTTGTCTTCAGTTCAACTTTTGCCTTCAGATGTAGTTTTGCTGGTCTCTCACTCAAATGCGCCTCACACATAATACTCAAGAGATTTGCAGTCTGGTGAGTTTGGTGACTAAATGTAAAAGTGATCGCAAAAAGTATTTAATAGCAATAACTAGGTTTTCTTCTTGTGTGGCATGGCGCAGCGTCCTGTTGCCAGATATAGGGTCTTTCAACAGCCACCCTCTTGACATAGGACATCACTACCTCTCCAAGTTAATGAAGGTAGACCTTCGTGGTAAGTCTGATTCTCCCACTAACAAATAGTTTTTTCCCATCAGCACAACCTGAGTGAGCTTTCCTAGCTACCGTTCTTTTTGTATCCTCTGCACTGTTCTTGGATTTACACCCAAACACACTGAAATGTTCGTATTGGAGCTTTTGGCGGGAATGCCAAGCGTTACAGCATGCTATTTCCAAATTTCCGGCGGAGTGAGTTGCGTCATGGTGTTCTTATTCTCATAGACCGTACCCAACTGACCCTACTATACTGTGCATTCGACAAAATAAAAAAAGAAACAACTTACATGTGTGAAATTAAAAATTTAAAATGGCGAGAATTTAACCATCGCTCCCTGTATATATGAATATTGCAGCAAAAATTCATCCAAAGAAGCTTGATTAAAAAGAATCGACAAGCCTGTTAAACTTTTTATTGTATTTTTGGTTTAAATTTCAGGTAAGGTTTTAGATATGGTGCTGCTTATTCATGAATTTGAGCGCAACACACACACACACATATACATATATATTGCTGATATATATATATATATATATATATATATATATACGTAAAAATAAAACAGACACGTTATTCCATGGTTAAGTGGAAGTTTGGGCCTATTTCAGGCGAGTCATCTTCAGTTTCCGTCTTTATTGTACAGAAGATTTTACACGAATCTCTATAATAAAAACGAAAGCTGAAGATGGTTCGCCTGAAATAGGCCCAAACTTCCACTTAACCATGGAATAACGTGTCTGTCTTATTTTTACGTATATTTGCTTTATATGTATTTATATACATATATATTTAGAGCTTTCCTAGTAAGTTATCCTACCACTTTATATACAGGATACTCCTTTGGATTTTTCTATATCTACAAGGCATATATATATATATATATATATATATATATATATATATATAAAGAAGACATAAAGAAAACTATATTTTTCTCGCTTACGCGTTTTGTCCGGTGATGGACTTTATCAATTCATTTCTTTGCTTTAATAAAATCCATCACAGACGAAAGGCGAGAAAAATGTACTTCTTTATTTAACCATACTGTCGTTTATCTCGGATTATAATTGAGTATAATTTTCCATAGCTGGAAACAAAGAAGCGTGAACTGGATTGTTAAGTGACACCTGTCTTTCAATACGGCAGCGAATGCTTGACAGTCTCATCAAAGATGAAGAAAAGACTTGAAGCAACCGAAATTTGGTTTTACAGAAGGATGATGGGGATACCATGGATCGAGTATGTGAGCAACGACGAAATTTAGTTTATAAACGAAAAGGAGACCAATACTAACCATCAGGAAAAGACAACTGAAGTTCCTGAGACATGTAATGAAGGAGGGGGGCTTGGAGAACCTGATACTCACAGAACAGAAAGAGTGAAAAAGAGACAGGGGAAAGCAATGTGTGACATGTTTGATGGGCTTGAGAAAATGGATAGTACAATAGCATTTGGAAGAAATAACAAGAGAAAGGGTGTTAAGAGCTACAAGGGATAGGGAGATGTGAAAGGCGATGATCACCTACGTCCTGAAGGAACACGGAACATAAGAAAAATGAGGAGGGAAGTCATGGAAAACTTAACCCTCACAGGAAATATCGAAGGCAAGAAAGATAAGGAAAGGCGTTGAGTCACTTATCTGACGATTTTTTGTTTGAATGGATAGAAGAACGAGGACAGGAGAAACTTAGCAAATGGAGAAAAACTGCTGAGGATCACAAGAGATAGGAGGTTGTGGGGAAACATGGTCTCTTACGTTTTGTAGGGATGGAGGCCCGGTGGAATAATGGATAGTGACTCCAGTCGAATTCATGACATTCAATTACGTACTCAGAGAGCTGAGTTCGAATTCTAATTAAATTCGTTGCATTCACTTTCGCGCAAATACTCTTTGGATAAAGTATGAATCCATCTCTTCTACCTCCAGCAATGGGTAAATAGCAGGACAGACTTGATGCTATAGCCTTGGTGGGTAACCAGTCTACAGCTGTAAAACTGCATAACAAATCTTCACAACTCATGCGGTTTTATATTTTTACTATAAGATACATGTCCATCTCATCCAAAATGTAACTGTTACTTTTTAAGTTTGGTAACAAACCAAAGCGTTCCTCTTTTAAAATGACGGTGATTGCTTCCTTCTGGATAAGACAACGTTTTATAGGAAAAGTCTTCTGTACTATTGCATGGTAAACTTGTATTAATTAATCATGTTCAGTGATATATGAAAAGGAAGATATTGTATTAAATATCGACTAACGTCATATGTAATTCATTCATAGTCAAATGGTTCAAAGATGTTAGATCAATTAACGGTTTTCCTAGGTCTAGGGATCACTGGTTCGAATCCTGCTGGAGGACGCATATTTTCCTATCAAGGTTTCTCGAATATTTAGGTTAAGAAGTACAAAAATTTAAGCATTTGGGAAGTGTTCTAACGGAAGATGAAAAGTGCGACACTGTGATCCGAAGGTGAATTGGCATGACAAAAGACGCATCCCAGAAGCTGATCAGAGTATTAACAGACAGAAAATTTCACTAGAAACAAAGAAGAGAGTACTGGATTTCTATGAAATGTCTGTCTTTAATATGGCAGCGAATACAGGACAATATCATCAAAGATAAAGGAACAACTTGAAGCAACTGAAATGTGATTCTACAGAAGGATGCTGTGGATTCCTCGGATCGAGTGTATGTGCAATGATGTGATTTTGGAAAAGACAGCAAAATTTCCTGGGACATGTAACGAGGAAGGAAGGCTTGGAGAATCTGATACTCACAGGTCAGATAGAGGGAATGAAAGACGGGAAAGCAACGGATAACATATTGGAAGGGCCCGAGCAGGTGGATGGCAGAGCGGGGTTTGGTTTGGGTAATAGGAGAAAGCTTGCTAAAAGCCACCAGGGATAAGGAGTCGTGGAAGGCCTTGATTGCCTACGTCCTGAAAGGACATGGCACATAGAAAGAGAAGAAGATATATAAAAATATTTGATTAAATTATAAAAAAGGGAGTATCTACTCAAATACGAGTATCGATTAAAAATAATATTCAAACAAATAAATTAGAAAATATGCCAGTGTTATTCCATTTCGTAACATTTCGTTAAACACACACACACACACATGTATTCTAAAATACGATACAATGGAAATATTTTATGAAAAGAGAGGAAAGACTTGATCAAGCAGATGGTGCATTTCCCCAATTTCAGGCTTCATCAGATCCAAAAGGAAAAATATAAAAGTATGTATGTGTGTACTCGTGGATGTTTAAATAAAATAATCTATTTATTTAAAAGTCACTCATTTTCATTTATTTTTTCACAGGAAACGCTAGCTTAGGGTAAATATAATTAATTTTATTTTGTATATCAGTCAGTCAATTAAGTGCCATACGTGATACACGCTTGGGCGATCATGTTTCGAAAGACACATGACTGACTGGGCAGAAGATTATCCCGCAGTAGGTTGCCATTGCTTTCTGCGGTAGACTGGTTGCCGACCAAGTCTATAGAACCCAATCTGTCCTGTTATTTAACCCATAACTGGAAGGAAGAAACGGATTAATACCTTTCCCAAGGGTATTTGCGTGTAAGTGAATGCAATGAAGTCAACTGGAATTCGAACTCGGCTCCCCGATTTCTCGTTCCGAGCCGATATCCACTGTACCACAACGCACATCCCTCATTTTGTATCTCTCACTTCTAAGCTCGGTTAGCTATCTCTTCTTCCTCTACCGCTCCCCCTCCACCTCTGACTGTACGTTACTTGATTGCATCTCGACTAACATCGACAGGGCCATTTCTTCTCACCCATCTGCCCATATATTTGTGTTTGGCGATTTTAACGCCCACCACACCAAGTGGCTTGAAAACTCAGCCACCGACCTTGCTGGGATCCGCACCATGCACTTTTCAATAGCCCAAGCTCTAACGCAAGTGGTGGACTTCCCCACGCGTTTCTCTAAAAACCCTAACGGAAGGGACTCTTTACTCGACCTTTGTTTTACCTCCATCCCAGACTCCTGCACTACCAGGCAACTCTGCCCCCTTGGAAACTCTGACCACGCCGTAGTCTCCGTAAACATATCAATCCGCACTAACTCTAACCAAGAAAACCAGACCAGCAGAATATCATACTGCTACCAAAGAGCCGACTGGGACTCGTTCAGGGACTTCCTCTGCGACGTCCCCTGGAACAACGTCTTTGATCTTCCTGTCGAAGACTGCGCCTCCGAAGTCTCCTCTTGGGTAAAGGCTGGCATCGATGCTTTTATCCCTGCCAGAAAATTCCAACTAAAACCTAATTCGTCCCCCTGGTTCTCACCCGCTTGCTCGGCCGCTATTGCCCACCGGAACCATTTCTTCCGGCTCTATCGAAGCTGCTCGTCGAACCAAAACAGGCGCCTTTTCACCTCAGCACGGAACAAGTGTAAAAAAGTACTGAACGAAGCCAAGAGGGCGTTTGCTACCAGAATTAGGCAACGCATAGCATCCTCTAAGTTTGGCTCCAAAGATTACTGGCGTCTCTGCAAAAGCGTGCTCAGCAGGAACAAGACTTCAATACCCCCACTAATCAATGAATTTGAAGTTCTCACCTCCCCAGCCGACAAGGCTGAATGCTTTGCCCGTAGATTCTCAACCAATTCGACACTGGACTCGTTAGGAATACCTACACCAGACTTCCCACCCAGAACTAAGGCTCAACTAAATAACGTCCACATTTCACCCTCGCTGGTCGCCAAGATAATTGCGCAACTTGACCCACACAAAGCGAGCGGCGGTGACGGAATCCCAGTCATAGTACTGAAGAAATGTGCCCCAGAACTCTCCTCTGTCCTCTCTAAACTCTATAACCTCTGCCTATCTGCTTCCTGCTTTCCTGCCTGTTGGAAGTCCTCCTGCGTAGTACCTATATTTAAGAATTCTGGCGAACCCTCAGACCCCGCCAATTACCGTCCTATTAGTCTCCTTCCAATCTTTGGCAAAGTTTTCGAAGCCATTATCAACGCCGAGGTGATTCAGCACCTTATGACCAACGGGCTTCTCTCTGACAAACAGTATGGGTTTCGCTTCACCAGGTCTACTGCTGATATGCTAACGACCATTACCGACTATTACCGAGTACATATACCAGGCACTCGACAAGAATGGTGAAGCCCGAACCGTTGCCTTGGATATCTCCAAAGCATTCGACAGGGTCTGGCATGCTGGCCTCTTGTGCAAACTGCGGAGCTATGGGATAACTGGACATCTGTTTGACCTCATCCAGTCCTTCCTCTCTAACCGCACATTAAAGGTGGTATTAAATGGGCATGCCTCCCAAAACTACCAGACGAACGCGGGCGTCCCTCAAGGTTCTATCCTAGGTCCCACGCTATTTCTGATCTACATTAATGATCTCCCCGACACCATTAGACCCCAAGTTGGCATGTATGCCGATGACACAACAATCTACTCCCGCATCGATCAGAAACCAGGTCTGGACGACAAAGTGAACCTCGCTGCCGCACTTGAAAGGGACCTCCAATCTGTAGTGACCTGGGGTAGGAAATGGTTGGTAAATTTCAATGCCTCCAAAACAAAGCTGTTATCAACTAACCACCATAGACAATCGCATCTACCTCCCATTAGCATGGGACAGGCTAGCCTCCCAGAGAGTAAAATACTACGCCTCCTTGGCCTTACACTCTCGGCGGACCTCAAATGGAATGACTATATTGAATCCATTGCCAAATCTGCTGCTATGAAAGTCGGCTCTCTGTGCAGGGCCCGGAAATTTTTCCCGCCTGAAACTATTCTGCACATATACAAATCTACCATCCGCCCGTGTATTGAATATTGCTGCCATATCTGGTCGGGTGCCCCTGCTGCTCTCCTTAGGCTTCTTGACAAAATACAAAGGAGGATCTGTAACGTGGTTGATACTGACTTGGCAGACCGGCTGCAGCCGCTCTCACACCGGCGTGATGTAGCTTCCCTGTGCCTCTTCTACAAGTACTTTCATGGCTTCTGCTCCGATGAGCTTAGATCACTGGTGCCGCCTAAGCACGAATTTACACGAGATACTAGATTAGCAACTAGGTCCCACCCTTTTACAGTTAAACAAATAAGATGTAACCGTAAATTCTACTCCAACAGCTTCTTTTCTCGCGCTTCCCGCCTGTGGAACTCCCTTCCACAAGTCTGCTTTCCCGACAGTTACAATCTCCAGGTGTTTAAATGTAGGGTCAATAGACACCTCCTATCACACTAACTCCCAACTATTCTCACAACACTCTCATCTACCCAACCCTCATTCTCGGTATCCTCACCCGCCTATCACCCACCCTCTGTTATTTCCTATATTTAACCAGCCTTTCTCTACTGTACGTAGCCCCCTGCACAGTAGTGGCAGTGACATGCCTTGCTCGGGGTGAAACGCTTATAAAAAAAAAAAAGACATCCATAATTACTTTATTTTATCTCAGATGACATCTTATTACCGTTCGTTAGTTTCTAACCTCGCCTCATATTGTAAATACAGTAATAATTTCGAATGTTAAGTAAAAGTTTCCGATCTAATAATTTTGTGTTTCGTTTTGCTTCGTGATTGAAGTTCTTATGCATTTTCTGACAATACCATTTGTCAGAGTTCAAGTCAACATAAAAGCCATTACTTTGACTGCTGATGTCCAAAACGGATAGAACCCTCTTCTTTTGTAAGACTGGCGCAGTATAATCTTTTCACTCATATGTTATACTCTAAGATGTGATTCATGCCGGAAAATACAATTTTTGTCAGAAGAGTTGATCTATGGTGACTGGGCTTATTTTAAGAGATCCCAAACTAGGCTTTCATTTGCTATGACAGCAGTGATTCAAATGAACTAGGGTTAGTCGAAGAAGACTCCTCATAGGCACTAAGTGCAGAATCGGGCCTCAAATAATGTCAGTAGACTCCACCAATTCCTGCTGAACTTAGGATGTTCACAAGAAGGAATACCGAAAGTAAAAAAGCCAGTCTTTTGCATCTTCAACGAAAAAGATTATTCTTTGAAGGAAGTTATCAAAGCTTTCGCAACGACATACTCTGGTATTCATATTAGATTTTGCATTATATATATATTTCAAAATATACAATTACCTGCTACTACTGCCAGGTCACTGTGTCGGATCAAGAACTTTTCCTCGTTAGAATCCATTTTGCCCATTTATAAATCTACCATTTGTCCGTGCATTGAATACTGCTGCCATATCTGGTCAGGTGCTTCTGCTATTTATTAAGAGGTTCTCAACAAAATCTAAAGGAGGATCTGCAACATAATTAATTCTGACTTAGCAGCTCACCTTCAGTCACTTTCTCACTAATGTGATGTGGCTTTCTTCTGTCTTTTCTAAAAATATCTTCATGGCAACTTTCCCTAGCATTCAAATCACATGTATTTACCCGTGCTTCTAGATTGGCATCTTTTACCGTCGAAATATTTAAATGTAACCATCTCTTCTACTCTGAAAGTTACTTTTCTCACACTTCTCGTTTGTGAAACTCCTTTATATTTGCTTGCTTCCCTGATAGCTAAAACTTCCAAAAGTTTAAATGCACTGACAAGTGCTATTTTCTACTTACTTGATTCCCAGTCATCTTTTATTCTTTCTTCGACATCCTCTGTACGTTTTTTTCTCACTGTACTCCCCTGCGCTTAAGTGTCGTTCCTCTCTTGCTTCGGGTGAAGTAATTATAAAAACATATAACGTTACAGTACGATGCTTAGCATAATAAATATCTCTATTTTCTAGTTCAAAAAAGTCCACCATAGTAAAATGTTACATGACTTTCCCCGGAATAGGGATATGGACTGTAGAAAGCACTCCAGATATTTTCCGGGATATATTTTGTCGGGTCCAACCCAAATAAAATCGGACCATCAAAAGCACCCCCGAGTGACAGCTATAGCAACATCAGCATCGGACGTTTTAGAAAAACCAGAGATGGGGTGCAAAGAGAGAGACAGAGAGATTGGAGGGGAGGAATGTTTCTCAAGTGAGATATCGGGTGATAGGTCACAGGTACGATGACCATATTGACCTTCTCTAAGTAGACGACGTGAATATCAATGTTACATCAGTTAATGTCCATTGGCAGGTAGGCAGGCAAGCGACAAACATCGCCATGTTCTCCTTTATCCTTTCAGTACACTTGACATATTTCGCCCGTCCGCCATTAAAACGGGGAGTAAGGTACGGAGGCAGGGTCGCTTGCACACAAAACCAATTCACTTATCCTGAACTGAAAGGGCCGGCAGTCGACTGATCCCTCTTAATCATTAGGAAAGAACCCCAACCCACCTGCCGATACGATGTCGTTTCGATTCTTCTTTTAATATAAGCAGAAGAATGCACTGACATATATTTGTAGGCAGTGCAGTGACGAAATGAAAGTCGGAATCGAGCGGTTCCTTTATTTAGTGCTTTCTGTGTGAGCTTCGACCGGGGTTAGGACCTCGGATTCTTCTACTCGGAAGCTGCATCTAAGAAATATTAAAAAGCAACAGCCTGTAGTCATAAACCGCAAACAGTCTCTCGATGTGATTGGTTCTCGTGATTCTATAACTGATTTGTTTGGTTGGCCAAATTCCATGAAGAAAAGCGGGCCTAATAAACAGGGAAAACTCAACAATAACATATAGGTATTCACGCACCTACATTAATTCACACAGAAATTTATAGAGACAAATATTAACACTGCCACACACACACACACACACACACATCATATATATACTGTGAGAGAGAGAGAAAAAGAGAAAGAGACTTCTAAAAAGAGAAGAATTGTATTTATGTATTTATTCCGTCGACGTTTCTCAGGGCTCTTTTGATATTAGCCTGATTTTAAATCATTCGAATGCTTAATAATAAAATATCATGAAATATCTTCGCTTAATGCGATTCAAGGAAAGGTGACAATAACCCACTATTTGACGCGCCATTTTACAAAATCCGTACTTTTGACAAATATTCACATCTTCAAAACCAACTCGAATCTAGCCACACTTTGTCTCCTCATCGAAGACATAGCAGCTTACGGTAAAGCCTCGCCGAAGGCACTGATTCCTGCTATACCTGCGGTCTTAGAAATCAGCTGGTGATGACACAGAAGGCAAACTACATGTACTCATACAGAAGGTAGTAAAAGAAAGCGACGACAAAACATCAATTGTAGGAAAACAAATTGCATGTTTGATATCAGGAGAAAACGCCCGAGATGCACACTTTGGACAGTAGTAAATTAAGCGAGAAGAAAGGACAAACCCTCAATTGTAAAAAGACAGAATATATTATTGTCAGCAAGACGAACAGCTAAAGATGTAAACTATGAATTGGAGGTAGTAAAAGAAAGCGAGATGAAGGACTGACCATTAATTATAACACGACAATGTATGATCATCAGCAAGAGAAAAACACCAAGATGCTCACTATGAACAGAAGGTAGTAAAAGAAAGCTGGAATAAAAGACTAATTATCAATTTTAGGCGACAGAATATATGGTTGTCAGCAAGACCAACAGCCCAAGATGCAAACTATAAATTTAAAATACAAAATAAAGTAAAAAATTTGAATATCTGAGAAGTATTTAAAATGAATGGAAATTTGATATCGAAATCTCAAGGCACACCAGAACAGCGAAAAACTCTTCCCAAGAGCTGAACAAAATATTAAGTAACAGAAAACGTCATTTATAATTAAAGAGAAGTGAGCTGAATAGTTATTAGTCTTCTTATATGGCAGTAAATGATAGACAGTTCCCTCTTAGATTAATTTTAGAAAACAGAGTTGTTGTTCTACAGAAGGATGCTGAGAATGTCATAGAATAAACATGTTGGTAATTACCAAGTTTCAAGAAAAATTAATGGGACTTGAAAGCAAGAGGAATAAAGGAAAGAATTAAATAACCAACCTAATAAGCTTGTGTAAATTGATGGCAGAACAGGAAGAGAAGGGACAGTGAAAATACAAACTTTACTAAGATAGGAAATTGTGGAGAGCTGTGATCATGAACGTCCTGAATGGTTTCCGTACATAGAAAAAAGATGCTTACAGAGTGAGATTAGGTTTTTGTATGGTTTCTTGTCTTTTAGCTGCACTTGTACATAATTTATATTTTTACTATAACTTTGATCATTGGTTCCCAAACAATGCAACAGAAGAGGATAGCGGTGAGGCGAAATGATTGAAAGACAATCAAAATCTTTGAAACAGTTTCCAAAAAATTCATATGACTAAAATAAATGTTTTCAAAATTTAAAACATAATTATGGAATACTTGAAGTTGCATGCATGTGTTTTAGTATCAATAGTTAAAAATAATTATTGATCATTTTTTATATGTTTGCATTTTTTTTTTTTAAATCATTTCACCCCGAGCAAGGCAGAAACGCCACTGATGTGCAGGGGTTACACAAATGTAGAAAGATTAATTAGAAAAGAGTGAGGAGTACAAGCTAGTTAGAAAGGAACAATAGAAAGCTGAGAAAGCAGGTGCAATGACAGATACATGGGCGGAGAGAACGTGAAGATTATACAGGGGAGGGGAGAGAGCTAGAGTCCAGTGGTTAGTAGGTGAGTATTAACTTTGCTTTTAAATTTCTGGAGGTCGTAGCCATCAGGAAAGCAAGAATACGGGAGTGAGTTCCACAGGCGGGAAGTGCGAGAGAGGAAGCTGCAGGAGTAGAATTGTCGTCTGCGTTTGACTAAATTGACTGTGAATGGGTGGGACCCAGTTGCCAGCCTGGTTGCACGGGTAAACACCTGTTGAGGAGGCATCAGTGACTTAAGCTCATCCGAGCAAAAGCCATGAAAGTATTTATAGAAGAGACAGAGGGAGGCCACATTTCGACGATGGGAAAGTGGCTGCAGACGAGTCGCCAGATCAGTACCTATCACATTACAGACTCTCCTTTGGAGCTTGTCAAGAACACTGAGGAGAACGGCAGGGGCACCTGACCATAAATGGCAGCAGTACTCCATTATATCATATATTAAGAATATAGTAACTAGGTTCAACTATCAATGATAATGTTCTGACTTTGACCCCGCGGTTATCTCCCCTTAACTCTCTCTGTATTTTTTATATTTTTAAAAGTACCTTTTTATCACATAAAATTTGGAGCAAATTTTCATTCCAAAAATGCGGTCCAGAGAAAAGAGATATCATAGATGACTGAAACCAAACCATTTCAATATCGTTTCATCTATTCCAGAAATCAAACATGACGCCAGGTTCTACATCTGATGTAGGTCTGAAACAGATCTAAACTATATCTATATAAAAGACAATCTGTAAATCTGTGTGTGACTGTTCCCTATGCACGCCTACATTGTTTACGCTACGCCATTCAAACTTTCTAGGGACACATATCTACAGGGAAGTCAGGTTGACACATACTTTTTGAGTTTAAGTTCAGCAAATTTTCCCTTTCGCACTTTTTGGCCAATGGAGCCGATTTTTTACATTTGCTCCGTAAAACATCTAAGATCTAAGATGGTTGCTAAATTACGTCACAGAAATCAAATCCCACGTATCAAACGCGACTAAAATATTTTTTATTAAAAAAAAAAGCCTTTATATTTAATTTTTATTCCGACGTTTTAAAAGTTCATTTGGTCAACAAAAAATGTGAATATTTTTCCACGTAATTTTGAAACAAAAGAAATATTTTTAAAAAAAGTGTTTTTTCAAACAAAAACAAAATATGCAAAAAAATTGCCAATGGTTAATTAAATTATTACTAAAATGTTCTGAGTTGCTGAGCGATGATGCTAGTCTTATCTAAAATGATTTAGTTTGATCTGATTAACTATGCTTGTTTTTCGGTTGAAATATATCGTTCCTAAATATCAACTTTTTTTAATTATTTTGGTTTATGAGATTAGAAATTGGTGTTGTTAGTATGGAAATACAGGTCGCAAATTCTCGCACATAATTTATTTTGACTTACAAGGAGCAGTCTTACAAAGTGACGTCTGACAAGAAAGTGTGTATGAAACAGTGATATTTCAGTGAATTACTCGATATTGGAATGAAATCCAGCTGTTGGCATTAATGGACTATTTAATGAAACCAAGCAGTCTTTGAGAGAATTGTGAGGTAATGTGTAATAAGTTTCAATGATATGACCGCAATGTGTGTGACAAGTGACATTCTGAGTGGCTTTCACATAGTGGTGATTATGTTAAAAAATATTTTTGTAGCTGAAAGTGTTAGTGTACTCCTGGTAATTGTTCTAATTTCGGTACAAGTAAAGAAGTGTGTAAGAGCGCATGGATATATATATATATATCAGCATGCAGGCCTGTTTAGCTGTGTCACAGCTCATCAGTGCGGCTAGATAAACCGTTTACTAGGAGCGGGATTGAACCTTGACTGATTTTTCATCGGTTGGAGATCTTACCCCTAACCTAAGCGCACGGCAGAGAAAGGCAGATTTGATCGCGTGTTATTTACAGAGGGTAAACAACCGCCAGCAGCCGAGAACGTTCAATTCGGTAGCCGAACCGAAAAGGTTTAACTCATAAGCCGAAGAACTTTTGTGTAAAAACGTAACGGCTACTATTTATAAAATCTGCCTTCCTCTACAGTGCTCTATCGGTGGGAAAGAGCATAAATAATCATCCGCACACACACACATATATATATATATATATATATATATTGTAATTTTCTTATTACAATAGTTTATAAAAGCATAATATCACTACACAAAATTTTCATGCTTCAGAAAAATTCTGTTCTTCAGGTGATATGTTATATCTGTATACACACACACACACACACACACATATATATATATATATATATATATATATATATATATTGTAATAGGAGTGTAACTGTTCGTTCGATATATCTTGAATCAGTCAGTCTGTTAAGTGCCATACGTGATACACGCTTGGGCGATCATGTCTCGAAAGAGACATGACTGACTGGGCAGAATATTATCCCGCAGTAGGTTGCCATTGCTTTCTGCGGTAGACTGGTTGCCAGTCAATGCTATAGAACCCAATCTGTCCTGCGATTTAACCCATAACTGGAAGGAATAGTAGGATTAATACCTTCCCCAAGGGTATTTGCGCGTAAGTGAATGCAATGAATTCAGCTGGAATTCGAACTCGGCTCCCCGATTTCTCGTTCCGAGCCGATATCCAAGGCACCACAACGCATATCTTGAATACAAGACTGAAAATGCAATACCTATAGTCAAAATACGTTTAAGTATTGTTAACAGAGGAAAAGAATATAAGGTTGTCAGCAAAAGAAAAAAAACAAGTCAATATGTGAATTACACATTAAAGTCACCAACAACATCAGGCAAGTACACAAATTTTAATATCTAAGAAGTGTTGTAAAAGAGGATGGTAAATGCAATACTAAAATCCACAGGCGCATTGAGATAGCGAAAGAGGCTTTCCTAAAACTAAGTAAAGTTTTGAAAAACAGGAAAATTTTGTTAGAAACAAACTGTTGTGGATCTTCGTCGCCGATTTGTTGTGGAGTTGTGGCGAAACTTTGCCGCAAATTTCTAGTGACAGGTTTGTGCCTGAAGTAAGACACGGAACCAGAAGGTAGGTTCAAAACAGTTTATTAGTACAAGAAATAAGATATAAAAAAGTGTTAATAATAAGTAATATAGAAATAAGTCCGAAGGGGTTATTAATCTACCTGACTAGTAGCTGTCGTTAACTGCTTTACTTGACTGCCCTTTAGAAGTTACGCAGGTAATTTATACATAGCAAGAGGAAGAGTTCATTTCTCGTAAGAGGGTACCATAACACAAATAATAAAAATGAATTGAACTTTTAGGTAATATCAGTTAACCTATGTCTCGGTGAATGCTCTACATTTTCTCACAGGTGAAGAAAAACTTGAGGCAGCAGAAATGTTTTGCAAGGGAAGGATGTTTTAAATGTCATGAACTGAACAGGTGAGCAACGATGAAATTTTAAAAAAATGGAGACAAAAAGGAAACTTATATTTATCATCAAAAAGAGACAAATTTTTATCAGCCACATTATGAATAAAGATCGTTTGAAAAATTCCACACTGACAGGACGTATTGAATGCAAGGTGGACAAAGAAAAACAGCTCATAACCTATCTAACCCTGCCTGTGTAAAGAGATAAGGAAAGATAGCGCAAAAATAACATTTGCTAAAAGTTACAAAACATGGGAACTTGTGGAGAACCATGATCGTCCACGTTGTGAAGTGACGTGGCGCCTTAAAGAAGAACGCACTTTCGGAATTGATCGTGCAGTAACAGTCTGGTTGTACTACACAATGTCTCAAATGTGATTTTTGACATGTTCACCCTGTTCATTGCTTATATGAAATAATCTTGAGGAAACTTCTTTTTTTAAACCATCCTTTGAAGTCAATAATGGATTAGATTACCTTAATTAGCATTTTCTACGTGTGTATTACGTTCATAGCGATGTAAATAGCTTCAATATATTTATGATTCACGATTTGACAAACTCTGCTACCACAACATTTCGGATGATATATTCTAGAGCCTTCTTCATCATGTTATAATCTGCTAACTAATGAAAAAAAAGTAAAAACAAAACTGAAATCTGTAATACGTAACATTAAATATTTTTCTGAGATAAGCCATATTTACATAGTCCGGATTGTTGTCCTTGTCTTTATTGTCATATTCATGACGTGTCTGCCGTTTTAAGTTCTGAGCTTCTTCAGGTGATTGCAGTTTTGAACCGAACTCACTATAATCAAGGACACATGGCTCAGTGGATAAAGGCATTGGTTTTATCTAGTGACTTGACCCAATGAGTCGCCAGTTCAATATCTGGCAACAGCAATTCCCTCTAAAAAGACGAAACTTAGTTGAGTTAAATGGATACAACTAAAACATCAGGAAGTAGCATGACTCATAGAATGAGAACAATCTATCGAAGTGATTGAAATAAAAGATCGGCCCAAAAGTCCAATCATCTGAAGAAGGTCAGAACGTACAACGACCGAAACGTTGTTAATATAACAATGAAAATGAGGACAACTTTCGAAAAATGCAAAATAATTAAATATTTTATTCAACACTGGACTTTTTCACTAAGCGTCGTCCAATCTGGACGTGGGTATTACATTTTTCATATCGATGAAAGAGAGCGTGTCCTTTATGAGGTGGGTGTTTATATATCTATATGATTTGTAGTTCTTTTCCACGTGTGCATATCTCAGGGACGGTTCGGTCGATCATGTGTCCAACTGTCGGGCTTAGCTACTGACATCTTGTGAGACACGGATCTTTACTTGATGGCTAGGAAGTCATCTGTCAGGCCAACCTACCGTTACATCTGGCTTGTAACTCAACTGCCTTTATCTTCTAGTGTGAAGTGTGTGACTCAACCACAGATTATGTCGAGATGAACTCAAGACAGTGAGTGCAAAAGTCCATTCCTGCATTATCTGAAGTGAGTCACAAGCTAAATGATAACGGTAAATGTATATATACGTGATTTAAGAACACCAGGTAAAAAGCTCTTCTTAACTTGTTCGTGTTAAAAGATGCTGTGGGTGAGTTAGATATTTCTTGGTTTCAGTCTAAACCAAGATTTGTGCAAAGTTCAGCAAATAATATGAGGCAAAAACAACGGAAAAAGAAAAGAAAATGTACTTTATCTTATTTAATCTAAAATGGAATTTCGATCAAATTATCATGTAACCATGCTGGTCGTTGAGGTTAGCAAACTGCGTCTTTTATGGTGTAATTCAAGGCAATGAGACTTATGTGGTAGAAGGACAAACTCCACTCCAACTAACATACAAAATGTTGTAATATATTGGATCGAAACATTTTAAACCAATTCAAAAACAATGTTTATGTATTTCCACATTTATTTATTCAGCCACATATATGGAATATTATGCCAATACCGTTTGCTATCTTTGAGGCAGCTTCATCTTGATGCCTCGACTGTGTAAATTTAAGCGTGCGACTAAATTCGCTACTTGTTTTCACTGTTTTACTGCTGAACTAGCTAAATGCAACCGTCAGTTCTATTTTTATATCTTTTCCCGACTGTGGAACTCCCTTCCGATTTTTAGATTCCCTATAAATATGATATGCAAAAATTTAAATGTAACGCCAATCGACACCTCCTGTCTTCCTGAAACCTGTTCATTTATTGACCATTCTCCTCTCTAAAGGCTTTTCACTTGCATTAAGCTAATAACAGCTTTCACTGGCAGTGTGCTTTAGAGATATTCTTTGCTTTAAGTGAAATTGAAAAAAATATTTTCATTATATTGTGTATTGAGGGTATAATTTAGTTTAGTCTTTACTACAGACTATCTGATCGAACACCGGCACCTATGAAAGATTTCTCTCAGAGAGTTTTAGTCATTTATTTCCAGTAAATGGTTCTTTCGGAAATGACCAAGTATTACAAGGCATCAATTCTATAATGATCCAGCATTGTAAAAGTTAAGCTGCCCCATTACTGACATCAGTGAGGCTTAACACATTCCAAAAACTGTAAAACATAGAATTAAACAAAATGTTACAAAACACGTTATTTTACACTGTATTCTTCAAATCTTCTTATTCATGAATACATTGAAATGTCTTTTTTGGCATATATTTGGCACAAGCATGAAAAATTAAGCAATATAACTAGTTTGTTACTTTCTGTATCTGAAAAACTGTTACTACGTTTACTCAAATAATGCTTAGCGGTTCTACTCACAATGAGACCAGACCTCAAATGAAACTCATATATACAATTTATTACTAGAAAGAATGTTCAGCTCATTTTCTTTTTTCGGGAAGTATTTAATTGCTTCTGATTGCTACTTTAAAGTTAAAAGAGTCAGATTAGTACAAAAAATGGAGTTTTGCTACTATATCTGAGTTTAAGCTGCTCAATCTCCCCTTTCCATCCTTGATAGAGTTAAAATTTATTTGCACAGTCTTGTCGGGGAAGACTTTCCTCTCTACAATTTTTCCCCTACATATGCGGTATTGTAAGCCTGTCTTTACTATATCGCTATTTCCATGACAAATGTCCAGATGGGTTCTATTCTTTCGATTCACAAGTTCATGTCTTTCCAGCCAAGACAAGCCATGCTAATGGAAGGAAACCCCTTTCCACGCAGATTTATACTAATATCTATCTCAGACTCCCACGGGGCTGCTTTTCTGAACATTCTAATCTTAATCTCTCCAAGTCAAGCGTCAACCGGTTACAGCTAAACGGCTCTGTAAATACCAGTTCTCGTTCGATAAATATAGTTAAGCATTGTTGTGTTTGGTCAGTACTTACACGGGAGACCGTTTCGTTACTGTAAGCAACCTCGTACAGTGCGAAACCTATTTTGGCTTCAAATGACAGACAAATGATTGATCAGCTGTAAGACTCAATCAAGCAGTCATTATCTATCCTCCTTGTTCTTATTATCTTCAATTCCTACTACGTTTTCTTCTATTCATATCACATACCTCATTCGTCAATACCTTTCAGACTGTAATCACTGCCTTGAGTGGCTCTCAAGCCTTCTGTAGAGTGAAACTTAACCAAAAAATAAAATAAAATAGCCTTAGCACTAATTCTTGTGTAAAAATTAAGTAATTTCAGTAGCATTCAAAATCTCAAGTTTCTTAGTTAAAAAAAATGTGTACCCTACGCTGAGATACTCTGTTGAAAAAATTACGTACTTGGATCAATCGAAGTCGTTCCGTAAGATCGAACTCGAGACCAGCACGTTTAATACTTTCAAGGACAGTGCATTTACTATAAGCATATGAGCAAGCAATTGTTTTCCTAAAGTTTCCAAGCGTAGTTAGTGGAAAATATCTTAAAGGATCTTTACTGTTGTAATGTACTTACATATCAACCAGTCAGTAAGGTGACAGGCGAGTTTCGCTTCGTTAGATGTATTGCTTAGAGACGTTGTACAAACTTACTTGCGAAGAGGATGAGGAGAGAAAGGGAATCATATTTCTGTCTACTTTACGATAAACCTCCCTTTTTGGTGATCAGTCGCGTTGATGGGTTGTTCGCGGCAATTTTCTGCCGGTTGAACTTTGCCGTTACAACGATAACAGTCAGCTGACATCACTCATTGAGTTTTAATACCCTTTTTCAAAAATGGCGTCTACCACTTAACAGGACAAATGTATTGCTGAAGTCTTGTAAAGGTTCGCCTTGTTAAGCTCGGCCTGGTAAAGCCTATTCTAGCAATATACGACACCCGACTGTCATTTCAATCAAACGAACTCGCATTTGAAGTGACATGGTTTTAATACTCAGTGAAGACGAACAACTTTACTTTATATTTGTACATTTACAGTCGCGGTCGAAATATTATGACTCACAGTTTCTGAACGTAAGTAAAATATAAACACTAACAGCGTGCAAAATTCAATTCGCAACAAAGTTTGATTGTTTGTAAGTGAAAATTCGTACAGTCACATATAAAATCAAGAATCAGTTTAAACAGTATTGAAAGTGTTTTGTTTTTTATTTAACATAAGCTTTAGACTTATAAAGCTTCTCCTTAGTCTGGAACAAGGTCACAAGTTGCTCACAAGCCACTGCAGAAAATAACTGAAATAATTTGCCATATATAATTGTGTATAAGCCGACGTCATGTATAGTTCGATCCCTGAAATATTTTGTGAAAAACCTGATTTTTTAAAAAATAATTTGCCAAATATAATCGTGTATAAGCCTACGTCATGTATAGTTCGACCCCTGAAATATTTTGTGAAAAACCAGATTTTTTAAAAAATAATTTGCCATATATATTTGTGTATAAGCCTACGTCATGTATAGTTCGACCCCTGAAATATTTTGTGAAAAACCTGATTTTTTAAAAAATAATTTGCCAAATATAATCGTGTATAAGCCTACGTCATGTATAGTTCGACCCCTGAAATATTTTGTGAAAAACCTGATTTTTTAAAAAATAATTTACCATATATAATCGTGTATAAGCCTACGTCATGTAAAGTTAGACCTCTGAAATATTTTGTGGAAAACCTAATTTTTTTAAATGTAGCTCGGGTATAATGCAACCTTCTGTATCATTATTATACTAGTAGCCCTACTGTAATAAAATATTGCAGTACTGAGAATCATCTTTGACATCTTTTTATAGCAAAAAAATATTTACACTATTTACATTATTCGAACTTTTGTCGTCATCTTTATTGGCATACTTCCTCACCATTGGGTGTTGCACGCTCCTAGCTCCTTCAGATGACTGGAAGTTTGAACTGAACTCTTTATTTCGATCACTAGGGTAGAATGTTCTCGTTCTATGTGTCATGCTACTTCCAGGTGTGTCAGTTAACTCATTTAATTGAACTCTTTAAGCTTTTTGTTCATCACTACTTTAGCCAGCTATTGAACTCACAACTCCTTGGGTCAGATCACTGGCGTCAACAAACGCTTTATCCACTGGGCCATGCGTCCTTGAAGAAACGTTGTGAAAATGGCAACAAAGGTGAATATAACAATCCGAACAATGTAAAAAAATCACATTGCCCCATTTCTGAAACACAGACAAATAATAGCCTTCGTTCTTATTTGTAAAAAGCTACCCCAAAATGGTGTGCAAAACCACTTAGCTTCAAATATCTGATACAAAGATTTATATACCTTTTTTGTTTTAATTATTGCCAGACTACAGTAGCTTCTTGACCCTGGACCTGCTTCCTACATAGTCTAGATTTCTTCCATCCCTAGATTATCTTGTGGAACTCTCTGCCTCTCCGTAGACAGGAGCCCAGGCGAGGCTCTGCCGAAAGGCAGATTCTCGTCTGGGAAATAAACAGACAGGAGCCCGATGCTGGGCGCACAGGAAATTTTTACCCGAGCTCTGAATACCCTCATTAAAAATCGGCCTTGTGCCACATCCGGCCTCAGTTGGGAGATTCCTGGTAAATGCCTAGTTTTTTCCTTTTTGTCGCTACAAGAAGAGCAAAACCATATCTATATTTTAACCTTCTCTTCAAAAACTTACCTGTGTATCTTGCTATTATTAAGCTAGTATTAAGTATTAGTAAACTATAATTAAAAAATAATAGTATACTTTGAATAGACTTGTGTATAATGCAAGATTTTATGATCAGTATTTTATATAGGGGAATCGTACTATACACAGGTGACTTTTTCGAAGAGGTTAAAAATATAGATAAGTTATTGCTTTCTTTTTATATATATATATATATATATATAGATCCTCAAGAATTATTTCCTGCTAAATCGTATGTACTTAATACAAAGGGATGGTCTTCATCTGGTGTTCAATCTTTTCTCAGTATACAATAAACGGGGATCTTAATAAAAAGTGGTGTTGAAAGAATAATTTCAAGGTTAAAACTTGTCTAAGTTTTATCCAATACACTTTTTTATTTTCAATAAGCAATTTAGGATTTTGACTAATACTACGCAAGAATTAAAGGTCAAGTTACTTCAATTTTTTTTATTAAGTTTTTCCTGTACGAGGCTCGAGACCCACCGAAGGTAGTGAGTTGCAGTCGAAATGGTATTAATGGATGAGAAATGTGATATGACGTGAAGAAAAGGTAGTAAGAAATGAATATTATGAAGATAGGTAAGATAGATAACGATTGATTGATTTTGTTTTATTTTTTTACGACGTATCAGTTCTTGATGTGCTATTAAAAGCCGAAACAGCTTTCAAACTATAAGATGTCACTTCCGGTCTCCTGTCTAATTAGAGGCTGAACTCGACATTGCTCAACTTTATTTCTAGAACGGGAACTGTTCTTTTTTAGGGTGATTTGATCGTAAGCGATTGACCCTTGTTTAGAAAAGATTCAGATTGAAATGTCGCGGGAATCAGCAACGCGGAAGTCTGTTCTACCAGGTGGTAGATCTTGGGAGAAATCTGTGTAGAACATTTTCTTTACTTTTAAAACACGGGGGGAATAAAAGTTATTCATCTTCGTAGCCATAGCAACGTCGATATTTTCAGGGTGATTTGACCGTAAGCGATTGAACCATGACTTAAATAGATTCATATTAAAGTGTTCATGGAAGTACCCACAATAATCAATTAAGAAAAGAAGTAGTCCTAATAAACACGAGGGTGACAAAATTATCTCAGTAAAAATTAAGCGTCAACACTTGTCTACTAGTATATTGCGATATAGCTTTCTCGGTCCGACCAAGATTTGCGGAAAAGGCAGATACTATACTCTGATTACAGAAAAACAAAACAGTCAAAAACAAGCATAAACTTTGGAAAAACCATGGAAGAGAAGAAACCGAAAAAATAAAGTTTGAAGTTTGTACACACACACACATACACCTCTCTCTCTCTCTCTCTCTCTATATATATATATATATATATATATATATATATGTGTGTGTGTGTGTGTGTGTGTGTGTAGTAATGTTCACCCGATACAAGGATCCTGAGCCTGACGCTAAATATCAGGCAGCAAGGCCTCTGATTTTGAGGTTGCAAGGAGAATGAAACCACCTCTTAATTGCTGTTGTTCCCAAGTCCACCATGACCCGGAGTGGTAGCACCTGTTAGGGTCCCAGCTATGGGCAAATAGTTAAACCGCCAAACAGGGGTTAAACAATATGAAAGTATAAAAACAGACTTTTATGAAATATATATATATAAGTTTTTGAAGGAAAAATATCACCAAAAAACTTTTTTGAATGAAAAATATTACCAAGAAAACATTTTTGAAGGAAAAATGTTACCAACAAAATACATTTTTTTAAGAAACTAATGATTTGGCATTAAAGGACCCCAAGGGGTTGATATGCCGTAAAGCAAACCAAACCAATCACCCGATACAAGGGCCGAGAGACATTCAAACTGGTTGATTAGTTAAAATGTTGATAATATCTGAAGTGAGTGACTTGATTGAAAATGAATATGGTACAAAGTGAATACAGGAGGATAGATAACAATTACCCCTTAACTTGAAAAGATCAAAACTGATGCGTTTAATGAAGCAACTACAGGGGAGTCTGATCTACAAAGTTTAAAATCTTTGTCCGAGTGGATGTTCTTTCTTTACAATTCGAATACAGATGAAATTAGCGTGATTTGTCGCCGTTGAAGTAGTATGGCGTGTTCTAGCTGTAAAGGTCTGAATTGGTGGGGATAAAGAATGGAGATCATCTGAAAATTTGCCAGTTCAGTAAGAGAGGAGAGCTAGGGCAAAAACGATTGCAATGACCCGTCTAAATATCGATCTAGCTCTATGATACTTAGATTTTTGTAATCAGACCAAAACTGACGCTCATAGCGTGGTTCGATTCTCAGCTAACCGACGGTATTTACTCTTTGTCTGTGAAGCGGTAAACATGAAAATGACATCAACATCGTCGATTTCCGAACTGGAACTTAAAGAAACAAGGACGAATTAAATCAGGGAACTGACGTGGCCCAAAATAATCGAACAAATTAGACAGAGGCAAATAGAGTGATAAACCGAGATTAAATTTCCGTTACTCATTAAGGGCGTCTTTGATATAATCCTTGGCAAAAACAGCATAGAAGAGAAATGAAGGCTAGAAAGAAAAGGACTTTCAGTTGTTAGGAAGGAAGTAATCAATTTTTAGTGACTGAATAGAACTGTTATTTGTTGGATCGTAAATAAGTTTATGTCCTAATTATAAAAAAGTTCATTTTGCACTAGGCTAGGCGCCTCAGCCTAGGATAATGGTTAGCGCGAATAGTCTGGTTGACCATATTAGTGAACCGAGAGAGAACCGATCCGTCTAGGGCGGCATTTAAGTGAATTATTATAATGTAGTGAATGCGCGTTGTGGTGGAGTGGATATCGACAGAACGAGAATATGGAAAACCGAGTTCGAATTCCGATTGAATTCGTTGCATTCACTTACGCGCAAATATCCTTGGGAAAGGTATTAATCCATAGCTTCTCCCTTTAGTTAAATAGCAGAACAAATTGAATACTGTAGCCTTGGTTGTCAACCAGTCTACAGCAGAAAATAGTGGCAACCTACTACAGGAAAATCTGCCTAATTAGTCATGTTTCGTAAGAGAGTTGATCTCCCAAGCGTGTATCACGTTTGACACTCAACTGACTGAGTGGCATGTAAAAATATTCTCTGAATTTTGGGGAAGGGGAGTTATCATTATTTTGACTATTTATATGTGAATTATTATTCTTATCTTCTTCATTGTTGTTATTAATGCTTAGATATGTTAGTGCTTTATTATATTAAGGTTCGGTCATGGTGCTTTTTAGTGTATTTCCTTGGTATAATGAAGCACAATACGAGATATCAATCTAAGTATTAATAATCAGGAACTTAAACACAGGTAAATAACTACGATAAAGCTTTGTATCTTATACCAAGGAAATATATTAAAAACGTCTCGACTGAACCTGAATATAATGAAGCACAATGCCAAATCATTCATTTATATATATATATATATATATATATATATATATATATATATATATATATACTAGCAGTATAGCCCGGCGTTGCTCGGGTGTAATGAAAGCTTTAAAACTAATCCATGGTCCTGGAGATCAGATTCAGCCTAAAGAATATTTGTGTGAAGTTTCGTGAGAATCGGATAAAAATTGTGGATTTGTATAAAGGACATACAGACAGATAAACAGACACGCACACAAACATCTTGCCTTATGTATATATATATATATATATATATATATAACCGATTTTCTGCACTGTTGTAAGAACTGCAACCTTGAATCGTTTCTTGTGTCTTTGTCTATGAGTGTATCAAATTTGATTAAAATCGGACCACTCGATTTTTTCGATTATCGATTTTCGATATTTATCGGGGGTACCTCGACACAAACCCTAAAAACACTCGCAGACGCTTATAGTACAACTGTGTAAATTTTCAAGAAAATCGGTTCATCCGTTTGGGAGTCTATAGGTAACGGGCACACACACAGACACACACACACACAGACACACACACACACACACACACACACACACACACACACACACAGACAAAGTTCCATTTATAAATAAGTTTATATATATATATATATATATATATATATATATATATATATATATAGTGTTTTATTGTGATAATGTTTAGCGCCAAGTGTTTTATTTTTCAGTGATTTTACTGATAAAATGTATTTTGCCAAGCAGGTATTTATCGTAAAGTATTCGCTGTTGAGGTATAGATAGAGCGCTGATAAATAAAAAGACTTTGTCTTTTTCACAGAGCAGATTCATGCTGACTTCGAAGTTTTGTGAGGGACACCGTTATGTACCTATACATATGTGTGTGTTGAGATAGAGAGAGATGACAATTTGTCAACCGAGAGAAAGATTGTTTACGAATTTATTCTGTCGAATTATTTGACTTTAAGTAAAGAATACAAATAAAATAAAAATCATTTCAACTTTTTAATCCATAGAAAAAGGGGCTACTTGACAAATAAATAATGTTTTCTATCTCTCCTCGAGTACCATACTGGAATCCATAGAGATCCTGACGAATCGACACGTGCCTTTCTTCATCTGTACCACTTGTCACTTACCAATTGTTACGGGTCTTCCTGTCACAACTCACAGTCGTCTAATTCTTTCAATTTTGTTATTGACAGCCTTTGGATCTTTCCATTTATGAGTAACCAGGTGGTTAATCCTTTTGTAGCCGGGTTGTCTAACTTCGACCCTTTGAAGTGCATACCGGTACTATTTATTTTAGCTCATCTTCCTCCTTTGATCTTTGCGCCATGAATCGGTAGGGGATAGAAACCAATCGGACAGATTACATCAATCGCATTGTGTTACTTTCATTAATCGAATCGACGACGGTGGTTGTCAGTGAATGTGTTGGGCCGATGGAGGTCGGTAGATGAGCTAAGAATATCGAAGTTGATATTTCGGCCCTTATAATATACGCCTCGGACTAAATATGCCATGCTTGAAAATTCTGCGCGCGGATAGCTTTGACTGGCGATAAATTGTCAGCCATAATCCCATAGTCCTAAAATTAGAGGATTAATTAATCTTTATAGGTGGATATTCGACTTGAAATTTAAAAAAAAAATCTAATACATTAACAGACATCAAAGAAAACGGTGAATGAGAAACGTATTTAAAATTTATAACAAAACTCACTAAAGAATATTAAGACGAGTTAACTAAACAACAAATTTAACAGTTAATGCCTATAATATGTACATCTGCATATTGAAACAATAACCCATTATTAATAAGTGTTCGATAAAAAGCCGAAGATGAGGAACCGTTGTTGTGGTTTCTGCACCAGTCGACGTAGTTCAGCGGTTCTTCTATGTGCCGTATCCCTTCAGGACATCAATGATAATCGCCGTCCACATCTTCCTATCCCTTGTAGTTCTTAACACCCCTTCTCCTGTTATCCCGCTCAACTCTCGCTGCGCTATCCATCTGCACAAGTTTATCACGCGTTGCTTTTCCGTGTCTCTCCTTCCCTCTACCCGTCTCGTGAGCATCAGATTCTCCAAGCTCTCCTTCCTCACTACATGGCCCAGATAACACTCTTACTTCTTTAAATAATAACTTGCATTCATATTTATGATTGTTATTGCAACTCTTTTTTTAAAGCTCAAATCTTTAACGATGCAACTGTGAAATTTCCACAAGTATTTTAAAGTCTTGGAATTAGCAAGGAACTTAAAACGAATTATAAAAGTATATAATGTCATCTTTGTTGGTGATATATATATCTATAATTTGTTCTTGATTTGTTTGTTCCAAAAACATAATCGCTGATTATGTTTTTGGTGACCCCAAGATGGTTGTGAAATTATCAAAAATAAAACATTGATCATGCATATGAATTTATTTGATCAGCGATTAGAATACGCAAAATTTGTTCAGTGTTTGATCAATTTGTTTAAACGTTAGCGACATTCAAGACCTTCATAGTTGCGTTATAAATTGTGATTACAAATGTTGTTTCTAAAATGTCTGTTTATAAATATTGTCATTATCGCGTTACGCTAACATCATACACGAGACTACTAAAATGCAAGGTTCTTCTCTGGTATTTTGCAGTAATACTGCGTTTAATGCATTAATCAGTTTTTAAATGCATTCATATCCCAATACCTAGATAGAAAAGATACGCATTCAACTTTAGATTATTTATTTCAATAATAGGGGCTTTATAAATTCGATGTCTTTCGTGATTTTGTTTTCTTTTAAGAGTTAATCCATTCGAGTAAACGTACCTTCAAAACAAATAACCTACGCGAGTATGAGGAAAACATCTGACGAGAGGTTATTGTAAATCTGACATCAGACTCGAGTTGCATAACACAATGTCATCTCTATAATATTTCGTAAGTCTATCAGTTGACGAAATGTGGGTAAAAACCGTTTATCTTCCGATTTGGAAGGGCTTGTTTACCTTGAATACAGCATCTATAATCATGGCTTTTACCCGGCCTTGTACACCGATCACTCGTACCGGTCGTAAATACGCGGCTATTTTACTCACGTGTCAGGATAGTCATCTTCATAAAAATACTAAGGCCTAAAATAATTTTAAATACTGTTATTAAGATGCATTCGCTGAGTACAGCACAAGGATAAAAGTGTGGGGTACTTTGTTAGTACCCCACACAACAGTAACTATAATCTGCAAATATTGTCAACATATGCGCCAACTGCATTATCGGCAAAGGTTTAAAACTCCCTAAAAAAAGCCACCTACAGAGTAAATGCTTCTAGTCTCAAATACAATTCTCTATCCCCGAACAAAATAAAATGCTTGTTGAATAAATTATAAGTGTTAATTATTTACTAAAAGTTTAGACTTATATACTCAGATATAAACAACCAATATTTACCTATCCCCGAACCAAGTTAAAGCTTATAGATTCAAATGTAAACGGCCAATATTTACCAGTCCCCATTACTGGGTTATAGGGAGAAGCATAATTAATACAGGTATTATGTTTTGCATATCAATGTTGGTAGCAGTAGTCATAGCACAGCTCTGTGTGTCATCTGTGACAACAGGCTATTTTCTAACCTATTTATCCAATTACTCATATATATATATATATATATATATATATATACACTGGTCTCTTCATCTACATACAATACTGCAAGAGGTTTTATTTCGCACCTGTCTTTTTTTATGATAGACATAGATGAGTTAATCATTATAGAAGACTTGGCAAAGCCGCTCATCAACCACTGCACTACATTAACGGATTTGTCAAAGAAGACAAATGTGAAATTGTCATTTCAGATTTTAAAACCCTATGAATGCAGTGGTTACTAGTAAAAGAACCAATTTCTTTGTCGGAACATGTTTCATCAGGCAATAAAAATAAACATTCTCACATATTCTGCAGGCTGTAAAATCCTTGTTGCTTAATCGTCAGGTCAGCTGATACGATTATTGACATTTCGCAAAGTAAGTGTGAATCTTATGAAGAGCTTATTCTTTATTACTGGGATAGGCTGTTCCTTGGCACTTTTGCGAATTTGCAATAAAATATGAGGGATACTAAAATAAAACAAATTTGAGTAAAAGAAAACTAAAAAGGAAGTGAAAGCCTAGGAAGAAGGCAAAGAGTGGAAAGGAATAACATGAACATGAAATACTTAACAGAATAGAGTGATACTGGAAAGAAAGATGAGCAGTTGACCATACAGTTCTTCGAATAACTATGATGATAACAACGACAGTTTTCTTTACTTTTATAGCAGGAGTTTTCTACTACCCGATATTTTATGAGCAACTTAAGATTTGAAACCGAACTCTGGTTGCTTAAATCTTTTCCAAGAATGAGTTCGTCGCAGAAATCGTTAAGTAAATTTTCTATGTTAGAAAATAAATAGGAAAGATGTACCTTTCAATGTAACAAAATTAGTAGAATTATTAAATGTAATTTAAATTTACTTATTTAGTAATGTTTATTTTAATTATTACTTTTTTTTCAGATGCTTCAACATTACTTACGTCACTTGTAGAGTTGTCTAAGATGTAGTCAAATTTGAGTATAATTGTTTATTAAAGAAATAATGAATCTTAACTCATTGGTTGTTCTGTTGAGCGGACTATATTTTCCAACAATTCTTATTAATGTTGTTATTTCGTCTTCTTGTTAACGTTGTCTTTTTCTGTTTCTTCTTTTTCTGTTTCTTCTTTTTCTTATCGCAATGTTGATTCTATATAATCGGAATTATATCATATTTTTAACTGAATAACGGCGATGAATGTGAATTTTATAGATCTGCTATACTTATTGTATTAAAAACAATAGTTAAGAACAAAGATCGACAAGACAGATAAAAGGTAACAAATGAAAAGAAAGACGATGAACTTGGTAAAAAGAATTATTTAGGTAAACTAAAAAATGAGAAAGAAAATTATGTAAATGAGGAAAGGTAAACTGGATTCGGAGAAGACAGAAGGAAATAACGCAGGCGCAAAGAAATGAAACAAAAAGAAAATAAATGGGTGTAGCCTGAGGCAGACGAAAATCTGGAGAAAAAGAAGCAAAAAAAAAAGTAGTAAGGAAGAAAATAAGAGGCGAATGAGAACTTTCTTCTATTATGTGCCATATCTATTCAGAACATAGGCGATCATGTCTTTCTACGTTTTCCTATCGCTGGTGGCTCTGAGCACGCCTTCTCCTGTTACACCGTGCAATCCTCGTTCCGTCATCCACCTGATTAGTTCCTTCAAATATGTTATTCCTTGCTTTCCCCAGTCTCCTTTTCCCCTCTATCTGGCCTGTTAGTATCAGATTCTCCAAGCTCTCCTTTCTCATTGTGTGTCCCAGGAACTTCATTTGTCTCAGTATTAATTTCCTTTTTGTTTCCATCATTTCCAAGACCTCATCATTGCTCACATGCTCGATCCATGATATTCGCAGCATCCTTCTGTAGAATCACATTTCAGTTACTTCACCCAAACACCGCTCTGCCATCCACGTGCTCAGACCCTTCAAATCTGTTATTCGCTGCTTTCCCCCTTTCCTTCCACTTGGCCTGGGAGCATTAGATTATCCAAGACTTCCTTTTTCGTCACATGTCCCAAGAACTTCAGCTGTCTCTTCCTGATGCTCAGTATTAATTTCCTTTTCGTTTCCATCCTTTCTAAGAACTCATCATTGCTCACATGCTCGATCCATGATATCCGCACCATCCTTCATTTCAGTAGCTCGTTGTTTTTCCTTCATCTTTGATGATATAGTCTCGTATTCACTGCTATACTGAAGGAAAGACATGACGTAGCAATCCAATACTCTCTTCTTTGATTCTAGCAAAATTTTTCTATATTTTATACTCTCACCTTCTGGAATGCGTCCTTGGCCATGCCAATTCGCCTTCAGATCTCAGTGTCACACTTTCTGTCTTCTGTTAGAACACTTCCCAAGTACTTAAATTTTTGTGCTTGCTTGATATTAGTATGCCCAACCTGTAATTGGCATTTTGGGCTCCTCTTGCTATACATTCGGTTTTCTTGCAGTTTATTTGCAGTCTTTTTGGTCATTGGCGGTCACAATTTGAACAACATAAGATACGCAGATGATACAGTGCTAATAGCTGACACGGAATCAGAACATTAAGATAGCGAAACAGTGTGTAGAAAATGTGGAAAAGAAGAGCATCATGAATGAGACGAAAAATAGAAGAAGTAGGGGTGCAAGGAATGAGGTGAATAAGGGAAGTAAAACCCTGGAAAACAGGTAAATAGTTGAGAGGAAAATGGCTTGGACAAAAAGTGCATTTGAAAATAATGATTCGGTATAGAATGATGAGAAAATAAGATTAGCAATAATAAATACAATGAGAGAAATTTTGCTGAGATAAAGCGTTCAAGTTTCCTTTTTTATTAAGTTTCAGATTCCGGTTCTCTTCAGTTCGTCCGATCTAATTGTTCAACTCAAATCGTCGAATGACCAGCCTATTTTTATAGGAGCACACGTAGAAAGCAGGCCTCCATTCACGTTTGATAAGGACGAATGGCGCTGGAATTCGGTTAATTTAATGATAATTCTTCTCTAGTCCAAATAAAAGATTATTGTTGCATGACTGTCAATTATTTGGTCCTGGGTGAATGCCTCTAAGTTTAAACTTTTAAATTCCGTAGAAAACAAAAGATAAGGGAAAGAAATTAGTCACGAAAAAGCCAGTGTAATGTTGGTGGAAATTTTACAGTCTTGCTGCAAAGTTAGAGAGAATAAATGCTATGAAAGGAGCCATTTACACTGCGCCAGTCAGAATATTTTCAGTGGTTATACGCATCTTCTTTTATGTACCGTGTCTTTTCAGGCCCTAGGTGATCATGGACCTTCTCTTACCCATATTCCTTGTCGTCCTTAACATTTTTTCTCTTGTTATCTCTCTCAAACCCTGCTCCGTCATCCACTCAATTTCATCAAGTACGTTGACCGTTGCTTTCTCCTGTGTCTTCTTCCCCCTTTATTTGTCTCGTGAGTATTAGATTCTCTAAACCCTCTTTCCTTATTACGTATTTCAGAAACTTTAGCTGTCTCTTCCTGAAGTTAAGTATACATTTCCTTTCCGTTTTAATCCTCTCCAAAACCTCGTCGTTGCTTACATGTTCGGTCTATAGTATCCTCAGTATCCTTCTGAAGAACCACATTTCGGTTGCTTCGAATCTCTCCTTTATCCTTTATCTCTGAAGATATTTTCCAGCATTGTTTTTTCTTTTTGCTATATAGGAGGACAGATATTACATAACAGTCTACATTTGAAAATCTTTCGATTCTCGTTATAATCTGCCAGTCAAGTGTAAAATACAAATATCTATTTAAACTGTTGAGGAAGCCTGATTTATTCGGGGAATATATAAGAATAATCCGGAATATTTACTCGGAATCACCCGGCTTTATGAAGATCAAAAATGAATTGATCAAGTACGCAAAATAGAAAAGGGAATTAAAAAAGAAATCATCTTTTCAATAAATATATTTAACATATACAGTGAGGCAATCCTGAAAGACCTACCTGAATTTAATATTGGTAGAGACACTTTAAGAATGCAAGATATACAGATATCAAAATGCTAATGAAAACTGAAGACAGATACATGCAGTAGCTCTTACACAAGGTTGTGAAGAGAAAACGAAAAAAAGACTGACCGTCAATAGATATGGTCATTAGCAAAAGAGACAGTCAAAGTTACGAAATAGAAACCTCAAAATAAAGTAAGTAGAGAAATTTAATATCTAGAAAATATCATAACAACTCTGAAGAAAAATTGGGAGAGCGAGTGATGTCTTTTAAAAGTTAAGCCAAGTATTAAGAGACAGAAAAGAAATAAAGATTGCTGGACTACAATGTAATATCAATTCTCTTATCTGGCTTATGTAAAAGTGAGAAAATTGACCTCAAAGAAGTGATATGATTTGGTATGGTAAGTAAAAAGCAAGAATGAACAATATGAACATACACACACACATATATATATATATATATATATATATATATATATATATATATATATAGGAAAGATAACCCGGATATGCTAAAATGGTTTTGACATTTCCGGGTTCTTCAGACAAATCGCCTGATAAAACTAGAAAGATCAAAACCACGTCAGTGTAACCGGATGATCTTTCCTACCTAAATATCTAAACTCTCTATTTGTTGAATTTTCATCTTCCTTCAAATATGTATTATGCACTTTCTAATACAACTGTTTACTTGTTTATTACATTTTTATAATCATTTCACCCGAGGCAAGGCAGTACTGCCACTGGTGTGCAGGAGGTTACATAAGAGGTGAGTGATGAGAAAGAGGAACAAGTTACAGGGGGTATCAGAATGGATAAGAAAAGGATGAGAACACTGGTGTGAGGAGAGCTGCATGAGAATATAGTGGAAAGGGAGAAGAACATAGTACAAGTATTGTCAGAGAAAAGATACGAATCAAGAAGATAAGAGATGGTAATTGACATTTGCACTAAAATTTTTGGAGATTGTAGCTGTCAGGGACGCAAGTATACGGAAGGGAATTCTACAAGTTAGAAGTGGAAGTTAGAAATTTCCGTTACATTTGATTGTTTCACTGTGAAAAGATGGGAACTACTCGCTAGTCTAGTAGCTCGAGTAAATTCCTGCATAGGTGTCACCAGGTAGCTAAGCTCATCGGAGCAGAAGCCGTGAAAGTATTTGTAGAAGAGACAGAGAGCCAAATTTATTTAAACCTGACCTATAACTGTTCAGTATATAAACAGAGCCCCGAAAAAGTTTACAACATATTAAAAATATGTTTTTCGATATTGTTAATGCAGGTACATTAATTAAATTTCTACAGGTCGTAAAATATATATTTAGGCATTTAGTCAAATAATCAGATTTAAAAAACAACTTCAGTAAAGTATCTTGCAAAACAAAAAACAAAAAAAACAAACAAACTGATATTTAGTAACTCAAAAGATTACAACACATTTTTTATTTAAAACTGTTTTTACTTTTTTCTATAATAGTGTTGAAATTTTGCTAGAATGTTCTAAATTAGTATGGGGTTGTTTCTTAGAACGTTCTAGATTAATATCATGATTACTTTTAAGAATAATTAAAAGTATTACGTCATTCTTTTACTGCCAACTGTCTTTTAAACATTGAAAAAATGGGGAAAAGCAAAATAATTGATCACAACCTCCGTAAACATATTGCTGACCTTCATGAAAATGGACTTGGTTATAAGAGGATATCTAGTCAGTAAATGTCTTATTGAGTTCAGTTGGTACGATAGTTTGACACTGGAACACGTTTCATTCCATTCGTCCCCACAAAATCTCCAGTCCTCCTAGAAAGGTAATGGAAAGTATGGAAAGATTATTGTCGAGAAAAGTTGGCAACGAGCCCCGCTTGAAGAACTTCAGGGAGGACTAGAAGTAAGTGGAATAAAAGTGAGTATGGATGCAATTAATCGCTCACTTCGTCGATCCCATAGAAAAAACTACTTTTTATAAGCGAAAACAAGTTCTTGCTAGACTTGATTTTGTAAACGATCGTTATATGAAACCTACAGCATTTTGGGAAAATGTAGTTGAATCAGTCGAAGCGAAAAGTGAACATCTTAGCAGAAATTCTGTAGCAAAGGACTGCAGAAAGCAACATACTGAAAATTCACCGAAGAATGCTATCTCAACTGTAAAATTTGGAAACCGGATCAATCATGATCTGGGATTGCTTTAGTGGACAAGGTGTATAGAACATCTAAATAATAGAAAGGGGCATGAATGGAGAATATTGTAAGGTTATTTGGAGAGAAATTTACGTTAAACCAAGTTTAAATTTGGAGACCGGATCAATCATGATCTGAGATTGCTTTAGTGGCCAAGGTGTATAAAACATCAAAATAATAGAAAGGGGGATGAATGGAGATTATTATAAGTATATTTTGGAGAGAAATTTACGTTAAAGTGCACATTCACTGGGCTTAAAACAAAGTTTAATTTTAGATACCGGATCAGTCATGATCTCAGATTGCTTAAGTGCCCAATGTGTGGGTAATATGGAAAAATAGAAAGGATGATGAATGGAGAATATTATGAGAATATTTTGGAGAAAAATTTACGTTAAAGTGCACATTCAATGGGCTTTAAACCAAGTTGGGATTTTCAACAACTATCCTAAACTTACTGAAAAGCTTACAAAATCATGGTTAATTTCAAATAGAATAAACGCTCTAAAATGTCCAAGTCAATCTACAGATCTCAATCAAATTGAAAACTTATGGACGGAGCTGAAACTGAGAATTCAAAAAAGAACCTGCAAAAACTGCATGAATTAAAGGAATTAAAGAAATACTCAAAATGATGTGTTGAGTTTTCCTTTATAAATATTATATTGCTCTGGATAACATCCATTGAGGTCTCTATATAGTTATAACAATATTTTATATTGAGTAGATCCTGTTGCATTATCCGCGCCATTTATAAACTTGCAATGATTACCTATTTTTATATATATATATATATATATATATATATATATATATATATATATGGGGGGGGGGTTAAAAGGTAAGTAGAATGTAAATGATAACATGTTTTTAAAATTACATATATAGTTATATTTACTAAGACAATATTACACTGATAATTAAATTTTTTGTGCGCAATTAAACAAAAGCGTTTAAGTTTTATCTAAAGAAGTGCCCAGGCTGTTGTACATCACAATTTACACAGTTTTGAATCTACCCCACACGCTTCTACAAACATTTTTGCACAAGTCTCTTTGTGTATTAATTTCTTAAAATGCATCTCTTATGTAATTTTTCAAATCACTAACACCTCTTGGCTTTCGACTATAAACATTTTGTCATGGAGTACTCCCAATTGAGTACTCCCCAAAAGAAGAAATCTATTGCAGTCAAGTCGGGGAAACCTGGTGGTCAATCAATTAGACCACTTCTGCCAATCTATTTTTCAGGAAATGTTTTTATCAAGATACAGACTGCTCTTGAATAATGTGTAGGAGTCCCATCTTGTTTGCTTGTTTGAACCGATAGACAAACCTATTCCACCGACAGTACCTCTATTTTTGAACTACCCATTGTATATACATATATAAATTTCTCTCTTTACACACACACACACACACACACACACACACACACACACACACACACACACGCGCGCGCGCGCGCATATATATATATATTGATTTAACAGCTATGCAAAGAAATAGATAAAAAAAACATAGAAGCAAGAATCAAGAAAACAAGTCATAAAAAAACTCGATGCAACAATTCTGTGACAAATGGCGGATGAACTATGAAGTATAAGCTTCAAGGCCCCAAATTCCAAATTCCTTGAAGCAACTTTTGTTAATGGGTGACTTTTTCAGCAAAATCAGAGTCTTTATTTTTAAAATAAGGCTGTTTGATAGAATCATAAGCCAATGGGTTGAGGTATTTAATGTTGTCCTTAGAATATGCTCTACACCCATTTTATGTAGCCTCAAAATCCAAATGTTTTTCTTATAGGCTTGCAGCACCCGACCACCCAGCCGTATGAACTTTACATAATCTATCCATAGCCAACATTTTTGGCTGTCGGATCCTCGAATCTATTGTTCATGTTTGCGAAGCTCCCACCAGCAAGCTTCAGGACGCCAAAAATGCAGACTCGCCATTGGCAATGACCACAATTTCTATTTCTTCACTGATGCCATAGCAACAACAAGAATACTACTATTGATGCTACTGTTAGTTTATTTTATTACTAGTAATACTGCTACTGCTGTTACAGCACTATTTCTCTTTTTATTATTACTACTATTACTACTGGTATTATTAATTTAAATCTGCTATGACTTCTTCCATAACTGCTACTACTATCGCTGCTTTTACCGCCGTTACTACTCCTGTGGCTATTGATACTTCTGCTAGTGCTAAAATTACTATTAAGCTACTTCTGTTACTATCCTCGTTAATTATATTACTTCTGCTACTAAGACTAACATCAAGTTACTTTGACTGTTAAGATGTGTATTACGATGTAATGAATATACACTGGAATGATAAATCGGTAGAGGCGAGTTCGAATTCGTTGCAGTCGCTTACGCGCAAATACCCTTGTGAAAGGTATTAATCCATCTCTTCTCCCTCCAGCTATTGGTTAAATAGCAGGACAGTTTGGGTTCTATAACCTTGGTTAGCAACCAGTCTACCGCAGAAAGAAACGGCAACCTACTGCAGGAAAATCTTCTCCCTAGTGAATTGAAAGCGACATGATCGCTCAGTCATGTATCATGTTTGGCAATCAACTGACTGACTGTTACTACTACAGCGTCTACAACTATTTATTATACTACTACTACACTACTTCGATTGCTTCAAAGGCTATTTACACTATTACTACTAGTCTTCAGAGTTGTGTCAATTATATCAATATTTAGTCATCGTCACACGTCTTGATGGCCAGGAAACTGACATAGCAACTTTGCTACGCCAGTTTAATCTCTTTATCTTTAAAATACAGATTGTGTTGTCTACTTGTCGACCTTTCAAACCAGCGTTTACATATTTGGCTTTTTACTTGAACCCACACACAATAAGACCGGTGAAAGACTCCACCACATCAGCTTTCAAATATGAATACTTATACGTCTGAAAGAAGGGGGATATGAGCCTGAAAGATGGTGTCTGCCTGTTTTGAAAATCTGCCTTTACTTAAACTCTAACAGAGTCTACTTGCACCAGGAAGTCATGCAAAATTTTCTGAAACACAAAACGGATTCATTACAATGAGGATATACTAATCTATATACTAATTTATATCCATCAAAGTGCAAGCGGAAAGGATGTGATTGAAATCTGCGTACAAAAAGTATCGCCGGTGAGTCGAAAGAAAAACAAAAACTAGAATTGATTTTATGAAAAATAAAATTGACATTGCTGACGTGAGCAGCAGTCTCTTTGTGTGCAAAAGAAGTAAACTGAAGGAAAGGTAGCAGTGATAGGGCATGAAGTTGATGCTGGTTGACCTAGGTCATTAGTGGGGACGTTGTGGCGGATTCATTAAAGCTTGACCATTCGTGGTGATTCTGTTTCAGTTGCTATGAGTACAAGTGGAGGATCCTGAATCCAACTTTTTTCTTGTTTTTTTTTTTTTTTTTTTTTTTTTTTTTTGTGTGTGTGTGTGTGTGTGTGTGTGTGTGTGTGTGTGTGTGATTAGTTCATTTTATAATTTTTGAGGGAATTCATTTTGTGCAATGGAGCCCCTGAGCGGAGGAAGATTTTTTTATTTTATTTTGGGCCTTTCTTACTCTGCGTTCATATAAAGGGATTCAGAAAATACTATCATTTGATTGATGAAGTAACGGTGAAGAGTTTATATCCAAAATAGAGGCGACATGTGACTGACACACGAGCCGCAGTAGGTGGGCTGACAGCTATTAACATACAGCGTTTAGAACTGTTTAAAGTGATTTTAAAAAAGAGGTACTAGTGAGAAAGACTGAGAAAAAGAATGGGCTGGTAGGAGTTATATTACTACCAAGTAGAATGTGTTAACATACATCAGTGGTTCCTAAGCATTTTCTAATTGTTGCTCCCCCGCGGTTTCCAGACCACATCCCTCGCCCCACTTTCCATATTTTTTTTAATCATATCACCCCAAGCAAGGCGGTGACGCCACTGATGCGCATGGGGCTACTTAAGAGTAGAATGATTGGAAAAGAGAAAGCCGGGAACCACATCCTAAACAGGAAACAAGGGATGAGCCTCTTCACCTGTTCAAAAGACGTGGGTAGAGTGTGAACCGGGCGATAGTTAAGTCTATCTACTCCAATTGAAGAAGCTACTTTTCTGGCATTAGGTATACTGAAGGTTCAAAGTCCTAACTATTCTAGCACTGTAAACTCGTGGATGCTTTTCACAAAACTAGTTAACCAAATAAAACTATTTATTTATCTAGTTTAGCAACATGAAAAGGTAAATTCGCTGTATCAATGAGAGAGGTGTACTTGATGCTGGAATATCAGCTTCTCAACATCAGGCATGCAGACATTGAAATCTATGATCCAACACACTCTTTCCCGGTCGAACAGGAGTATAGGTTTATCCCGCGTTTCTTGTTTAGAATTGTGTTTCCGGTTTTTTCTAAAGTCTATTTTTTCTCTGTCACTTTCAGTTGTGCGTCTCGGTGGCGTAATTGTATTGCTTGGGATAAACTAATAAAAACAAAAACAAAATGATTTCAGTAGTTTTTAGGCTTTTTTTTTCTGGGAAACGACTCGTCGACTGCACAGAAAAACCGCTCCGCTAAATATGATATTGAGAAGGCAATAAAATATAGGCTTATCTTTTTGCGCAGAGCAATGGTCATAAATGTGTATTTTTATTTTTTAACCGAAAATTTTTATATGATTTTACGAACTTTGGCCTCAGCTCAATTTCATTTTGTTGTAAAACTAACTCGTCTGTCAACATTTCTGTTTCCTCATTGTTGATATCTAGAAACTGATTGATTACCTAGTCTGGTATTTTAAAAAAGCAAAAAAAAAAATAGTTCTTGAAATTCGTCAGAATTGTCTCTACGCAGTTCACCTACGCTTGCGTTGTAAATCCTAATTCCCCATCCCATCACCGAAGTTAAGTTGGTCTGTACCTAGATTGGTAACCTGAGAATACCAGTGGTTGTGTGCTTGAATGTAAGGGTGGTGTAATGAATAATAACTCGGAATTGTTAACTGAAGAGTCAAGTTCCAATTCTCGTAGGTTCGTTATATTAACTTTCGCACCAACAAATCCCCCTGAGAAAGAATCGGCCTCATTTCTCACAGCTATGGCTTAATTAATAAGACTTATTATTATTATTATCATTATTACTTCATACTTCTATCACTAAACCAGTATTACTTCATACTTCTATCACTAAACCATTATTACTTCATACTTCTATCACTGAACCATTATTACTTCATACTCCTATCACTGAACCATTATTACTTCATACTCCTATCACTGAACCATTATTACTTCATACTCCTATCACTAAACCATTATTACTTCATACTCCTATCACTAAACCATTATTACTTCATACTTCTATCACTGAACCATTATTACTTCATACTTCTATCACTAAACCATTATTACTTCATACTCCTATCACTGAACCATTATTACTTCATACTTCTAACACTGAACCATTATTACTTCATACTCCTATCACTAAACCATTATTACTTCATACTTCTATCACTAAACCATTATTACTTCATACTTCTAACACTGAACCATTATTACTTCATACTTCTATCACTGAACCATTATTACTTCATACTTATATCACTGTACCGTTATTACGTCATACCTCTATCACTAAACCATTATTACTTCATACTTCTATCACTGAACCATTATTACTTCATACTTCTAACACTGAACCATTATTACTTCATACTTCTATCACTAAACCATTATTACTTCATACTCCTATCACTAAACCATTATTACTTCATACTTCTAACACTGAACCATTATTACTTCATACTCCTATCACTGAACCATTATTACTTCATACTCCTATCACTGAACCATTATTACTTCATACTCCTATCACTAAACCATTATTACTTCATACTTCTATCACTGAACCATTATTACTTCATACTTCTATCACTAAACCATTATTACTTCATACTTCTATCACTGAACCATTATTACTTCATACTTCTAACACTGAACCATTATTACTTCATACTCCTATCACTGAACCATTATTACTTCATACTCCTATCACTAAACCATTATTACTTCATACTTCTATCACTAAACCATTATTACTTCATACTTCTAACACTGAACCATTATTACTTCATACTTCTATCACTGAACCATTATTACTTCATACTTCTATCACTGTACCGTTATTACGTCATACTTCTATCACTGTACCATTATTACTTCATACTTCTATCACTGTACCATTATTACTTCATACTTCTATCACTGTACCATTATTACTTCATACTCCTATCACTGAACCATTATTACTTCATACTCCTATCACTAAACCATTATTACTTCATACTCCTATCACTAAACCATTATTACTTCATACTTCTATCACTAAACCATTATTACTTCATAGTTCTATCACTGAACCATTATTACTCCAAATAAAAATTCTTATCATCTAAAAATATTTTCTGGATTTAAATTACCTGAAAAGGATTGATAAAACGTAGAAAAAGAATAATTCAATCAATCAACACAATAAACTTTATGGTTATCGTTTGGTATGTTCCAAGAGGCTTGAAAACTGGAAAAGACCACGAGTTATGTTACGCTGTAAGAACTGTAAGTTGAAAAAAAAACAAAAAAAAACGCTAAGCTGATCGATCTGACCTTGATATGGTTAACCTCATTTGCTTGTACAGTATGACCCGGATATAAGAAACCAGGATTTAAGATAGGTTTTATGTGGTCCCAACTTAGAGCCTGTGGTACTGTCTATAAAATAGACCAAACCCAGATATAAGAGAATTTGTATCCGGTCCCAACAATTTTCTTATATCCGAGTTACACTGCAAATTAACGACACTGAACTTTGTGAATAAATCTAACAAATAAGTAGTGCCGTGTTTTATGACGTTAGTTCATCACAGAAAACTGAATTGGACTGTTGACAGAATTCAACTGTGTTAGAAATAATAAATAGAAACGTTACCAGGCAGATAATTATCAAACATTTAAATTGCTACCTAAGAACTATAGCTCTGAATATCACTATAAACTTCGTCTCGCAACAAGGCCTTTCATCAAAAGATTATAGGTTTTGAGGAGCGAGAAAGCACCTCATAACTGCGGTTGTTTCCAACCTAACCGTTACCCGGAATATTAGTATCTGTCAGGGTCAAATAGTAAATTTCTCCAAAACAAAAACAAAACGCTGTGCAAGCATAGAGATACATTTTTATAGTAAAAATACCAGCAATATATTTTTATATGAAAAATTACCATCAAGCCCTTTGGTAGCAAAAGGATCAACATTACATTTTATCCATAGTCGAAGGCTGTATGCATTCAAAATATTTAGATTTAAAATAGAGATGTTGATATGCCGCTAAACCAATTCAGCCAGGAGAACCCTGCATAAATAGTTAAAATATTTTGTTGTTAATAATAAAACCTTAATTAAGTTCTCGCTGATTTTTAATGAAAAGTAATGTTTTATTCACAAAAATTAGTAAAAAAACATGTCACTGAAAGTATTTTCCATCGCAAGCCACTAATTTTTCCATCTTCCTGGCAGCATTTGTATCCACATCGGAAAAACGACACGTCTTTTAAGGCTAACCACGAGTCGACCAATTTTTTGGCATCTTCATAAAAATGAAAGTGCTGCTCAGCCAGGCTATGTGCAATCAATCGGATCATGTGATAATCAGACGAGGCAATATCTGATGAATACGTCGGGTTTTGGTAAGATTTCCCATTTAAGCATTTCTTAGTAGGTTTTCACCGGTTTTGCAACATTTGGCCCAGCGTTGTCATCTTGCAAAATCACTTTGTCCTGTCTCTGCTCGTATAGCGACCATTTTTCCTTCAATGCACCGCTCATACGCATTAATTGTAGTCGATAGTGATCTCTCGTCATGGTTTCGGTTGGTTCAAGCAACTCATAAAATATTACATCCAGCTGATTCAATCAAATAGCGAGCAGAAACTTCGAACCATGGATATTCGGCTAATATCCATGAAAAAAATTAGAGAATTTTCAGTAAAACTTATTTCTCTCTTGTGCTTAAAACTAGAGATGTTTGGCTTCAAAAATATTGTTGATAAACAACGAATATTTTTGTTGAAAAGAAATATATTAATTTTGAAAAATTACTCAAAAATCAAATAATTATCGAATTAAAATTATTTTTTTTCAGAATTTAAAGAATGTAATGAATAAAATTATTTAATCCTTTCATACACATTGTAAGTAACCATCCTTATTATTTTTGTATTCCATTCGTGAGATGTAAGTTCTATTTAAGTAGCTTCTTCCCGAAAACTGTTCCTTTGTGGAACCGATCACTAAAATCTTCACCTTTTCAAGTCTAAAGTTAACTTATTTTCCCCACGTATCTCCAAAAAAAAACTGTACATCTTACTTTGCAACTTTATATCTGGGGCCCTTGGGCCTTGTACAGCGTAAACATACTTGTAAAAATAAATATTTCAGAAAACTTCATTGAACATTCTTTAAAGTTTGGTATGCCCCATTTAATTTTATGAAATTTCTGCAAAATCTTTCTCAGATAAAAAAACAAAATGGTATTTTATAAAGATAAGTCCTCAGAGAATTTAAACTTTTTTCAAAGGAATAATATAATTGTAGATAATCTTCTCTGTTTAATAAAATGAAGAATACAAAAATATTCTTTTTTTTTTCTTACTTGTAAAGATTTCGATTACTTTTCCAATAAATTAATTTTATTTGAAAAATTAATTTTTAAAAATTAATTTATAAAATAAATATTTTTCTAACTTCATTTCAAAATTCATTTTTTATTATGATGTTGCGTGGCATCCAATAAAACATTACTGTGAATTAAAAACATCATAAAACATCATAAAAACATCATAAAACATCAATAAAACATTACTGTGAATTAAAACTATTTCCTTGTCAGAAAGTTTCAACAAAACTCCATGGAAAACATTTGTATATGAAAATTTGAATTATTTACATTGTTCGGACTGTTCTCCTCATCTTTGTTATTATGTTCACAACGTTCCGTCGGTCGTACGCTTTGGTATTCTGAATTTCGAAGTGAATTCTAAATTTCATTCACCAGAGTAAATTGTTCTAGTTCCACCAGCCATGCTTAGAATAGTGTTGCTGCCATATATGGTCCGGTGCTCCTACCATTTATGGATTCTTGATAAAATCCAAAAGAGAATCAGTAATATCATTAGTCTTGAACTGACTTCTCGGCTTCAGTTACTTCCCTGTGCCTTTCCATAAATACTTTTATGATAATGTACCCACTTGGCACCTGTAAAAAATACTGCAAAGAAAACAACATGAGAAAACTATTTGAAAATACTTAAACCGTCAACATAATATCCTATTCTTTAGAATAGTACTATTCTAGAATATACGTTTACCCTGAAAGTATAAAATTATATACAAAAACCCAGTCCTTGGTATGACGGTAAACTGCATCTCGCAGCAAGGACTCTGATTGGGATGTTGTGAGGAGCTTGGAACCACCTCTTTATTGCAGTTGTTCCCAGGTTCACCCTGACCCGGAGTGGTCGCACCTGTTAGGGTCCCACCTATGGGCAAATAGTTATCCCCCAAACTGGGCTCAAAACACTATATAAAAATAAACTTTCTAGAATTATATACATCAAAATAGACATCTCAGTTTTTTAAAATAAAAAAATAAATTTTTCATCAAAATCTGACTTCTTACTCTAACTGAACATAAAAAATACATTTAAACCCTACTTTTTTGGCATTAAATAACCCACAGAGGTTGATATGCTGTTAAACAAAACTCAAACTCAAACAAAATACCTGTAGTTGAAAATATAAAATTGCATTCAAAATATATTTCGTTAAATATATATAAGTGCGTACAAAATATTTAGATTTCGGCATTAAATCACTAATTTGGTTTCATACGCCGTTAAAAAATATATATATAACCAAACAACTGCAGTTTAAACTTGACCGTACGGCTTATGTAAGATCTCGTCAGAAGAACATCCCCCGCTATATCTTCTTCTTGGGCACTTCGGCGTGATGTAATGGTTAGCAAACTTGTCTCGCTAGAATCATTACGACTGAGTAGTGAGTTCGATTCTCACTGGGTGCCCCATATCTTCGGCCTTGTGCAACATCTAAGCGGCGCTTAGTAAATCAACTGTATCTTCTTCTTCTTCTTCTATGCGCCATGTTCTTCCAGGACGTAAGCGATCATGGCCTTCCACGTCTTCCTATACCTGATGGCTCTTGGTATGCTTTCTCCTGTAACACCACGCAATCCCCGTTCCGCCATCCAGTTGCTCAGGCCCGCCAAGTATGTTACACGCTGTTTTCCCCTGTTTCTCCTTCCCGCTATCTGGCCTGTTAGTATCAGATTCTCTAGCCTCCCCTTCTTCATTGAATGTCCCAAGAACTTTAGCTATCTCTTTCTGATGCTCAGTATTAATTTTCATTTCGTTTCCATCCTTTCCAAAACCTCATCATTGCTCACATGCTCGATCCATGATATCCGTAGCATCCTTCTGTAGAACCACATTTCAATTGTTTCAAGTTTTTCGATGAGATTGTCCAGCATTTACCGCCATATTGAAGAACTGACATCACAGTAGAGCATGCGACCTTGCTAAGTTCGGCTGTCTGATCTAGTAAACCCTGTCTAAATAACGTCAACATGATAAAAACAAACGTTGGATCATTTAACTTTAGACCACAAAATAAAACCATGCATTAGTGTGTAACTTATTTTGTTAATTTTATTCTTTGTAAAGCACAGAAGTTCTTTTAAGTGTGACTGAATTAGATATAAAAAACAGATTTTCGACAAAAGAGTAAAGATATTACTTTGTTCTAATGTCAGCGTGCGCTCCGCTACAACTTTTTTTTCTAACCAATATCTTTTTTCTCACAGCTTCTCTAGAAGCGGTATCCTCCATTTGGGGAGTTTAAGGTATAAATGGATGCAAAGAATTTGTTCAGTTATAAATGGTGCATTTTTCTTATTCTTTATTTTAGTTCCACTTCAACAAATGGTGAATGACTTAATGTTCTTGCTTCAGGTTTAATATTTTTTATCATAAGTTTTACAATTTACTATAGTGAATGTTGTGGCTTGTTTAGTAACCGTAGCCGTTAACTTAAGTTCAACCAATTTTGATAGAAATTTAAAATTCTTTTACAATAGTGATTCCGAACGTTGGCGGTAACGCCGCCTCTTCCATGGGGGCACTTCGACTCTCAATGAGTCAGTCAGATTTCAAAGGAGTTATTGTAACAGGCCATTAAGACGATTTAACCGTTTGAATCCCGGTTAGAAAAAAATCAACGGCATCAATGCTATGCTTTCAGGCACAGATAAAAGCTAGAATTTTGAATGCTGATTTTTAAAGTAGGAAAGCTTTATTTACTTGAAAAGTTGGCCTAATACAATTTTCTTTCCCCGCTTTGTTAATACAACGTTGTAACGTGGTAAGGTAAACTTTAGTCATTATCAAAACCTGAAACATGCAAGACAAATCCAAACCAATATTTTTTCTTTAAACTTTTATAAAGATATTAATAATAATAATAATGATGACAACAACAGCAATAGTAGTAGTCTGATTTGTGACGTATTCGTTGAATAGTACTAACAGCTGGTTTTAAAGGCCAGTATATTGAATACTGATTTTAAAGAATAGGTTGGTCCTCCCTACTTAGAAAATTTGCGCAATACAATTTTCCAATACGTATTTCTCCCATTTGGATTTGCGAAGTTCGGAGAAACACAAATCCAAGATCAGTGTCAATAAATAAAAACAGATTTAATAATAAAAAAAGACACAAATATAAAGAAAGAACAATTTTACTTACTAGGACTATTTTCATAATATTGTTTTTTTTAATTCCATCTCCTATCAGAACGTAAGCAATCAAGGCTATCCAAAGCTTTTTTTATTTTAATGTGTGTAAATGATCATGACTTCTTCTAGAAATATATCTGAGTAGCTTTTCGTTATCGTCTCGGTTTTTCATTTTATTCTTCAAGACTGGATGGCATCCAAGACCCGGCTACTCCTCTGTAGAACTCATAGGGAGAATATTGATTAATTTTCAAGGTATTTGCGCGAAAGTGAGTGCAACAGCTTAAGAAAGAATTTTAATTTTATTTTCACTTTCCGCGCCGATCACCTTTGAGCTACTTGCACAGCCCCATGAGTGTTACTATGTTGTATAATTTTTTCATCGCAATATTCTCAATCGACATGCTCTTTAACCGATCTAGCTAAAAACAATAAAATATGTAATAAAAAAAAAGAATAACTTGTGATGAAATCATGCACGCCATTTTTAATTTATGCCGACTTAACCACTTCAGCCATGGAAGTTTGGATGACTTTGTGTTACACAGATTATAGTTCTTCATTTACTTCTTGAACTATGATTCTTGGGGTTAGAACAGAATGGCCGTTTTTCTTTGCGTTGCATTAGTGCGACTGCATTTTCGCTCTGTTCTCTTCTCTTTATGTGTCTCTCTTTGTATCATTTTAAAACTCTCTCGACCGTTGTTTGAAGCTTTTGATTATTTTATTTTTTTATTTAAACAGAGATTAATGAATACTATTTTTGTTCCATGTGTTTAAATTCATCTATGACGATGTCGAATAGAATTCTAACATAAAAGTCCTTGGAATATCATGCACCTTGCGTTTTTCGGTCTGAAAGTCACTTCTTGTGATCTGAATCTCCTATGATGTGTCCCATCTTGTTTGCAAGACCACAATGAAGAACAGACGGTTTTATATTGATTTGTTTTTTTATCAACAATTTGTTGCTTATTCAAAGCCAGTGTATATTTTGCATTGTAAGTACAATTTCTTTTTATTTTTATTTTGCTGGGAGCGAATATGGCATTAGCAATTCATTTTGAAAATAAAAATATTTTTTCCAAATATACGTCTTAACGCATGGACCCGATCTGTACTTGCCCGATGGCTCCACGAGCTTGGACGGCCCATGCTAACCTGTGTATGTTAAGTGACTTGAATTACAGAAACCCTTTTTTTAGGCAATGCTAAAAATAAAAATTACTATGACATTGTACGCGTACTGCGGTTGTTGAAAATATATGTTGTAACAGAAAGATCCATTTCATTTGATTTGGTTCTCGGATAAAAAGAAACAGGCAGAATGTCTCCATTTGACCTAGATGACACCGGAGCTAGTTTGTCTTGCCAGTTCAGTTCAATATAGAAAACAATGTCGATATCACGGAAAAGATAATGACCTGACTCTGACTCTTGACGATCAGTTTCCGCACAGTCCCAGCACAGACATGACGGTAAAATTCTCATTTCTATCTTCTAATATTTGTAATCAAGACAACTATTGACGTTCTGTTGGAAACAATATTATTTTTTGAATTTTTTCTTTTGGTTTAATCTAATTCTTCAATTTCAACTAGACTGAATTAATATTACAGAAAAATATATTGAAATACTAAAGAGTACATTTATTCAATAAAATCGTCATTGGCTTCAACCACGACCTCCAGATGACTTCGGAATCTTCTGCGCCTCTTTTGGACGGTCTTTTGTTTAAGTTAGTGATTGCTACCATAATCTTGTCTTCCGTTCATCTTCGGTTTTACCAGGAGTTTTGTTGGTCTCTCACTCAGACTCGTCCCACATTGTTCAAATTTATTTATATTTAAAAATTACCCCCGTCTCGATTGAGTACTTAGTTTGATGAAATTAGTTTTCTTAATCAGAATTGGAAACGTGGCTTTGTTTGGGTCAATTGCACCGCATCAACCACACCAAAATAAAATTTTTACAGGCCCAAGATCCTTCTGACCCTTTGTTGGTACTTTCGGGTGTTCCATTAAAACGGATTAGCAGTAAATAAAACAGTATTATTGTTAAAATTCTATTGATTTCATTATTGGATCATGTAATTTAAATCATGGCAATTATGGCCTGAATTACATTCTATGGATGCCGAAGATTTGTGGTTCCAACAGCACCACATGCTACACAGCCAATGCAACAATGGCTTTATTGTATGAGAAATCCCAGGTTGCATTATCTTTCGAAAGAGTGATGTCAATTGGCCACCAAGATCGTGCGACTTGACGTCTTTGGATATCTTTCTTTGGTGTCATCTCTAAAGTAAGATTTATGCCAATAAACCAACAACAATTCAACAGCTGAAGAATGAGAAAATAAGGCATATTGGTGAGATCGAGGAGCAACTATGCAGAGATGTCAGCAAAGATTTTTGCTATCAAGTAGAGGTGTTTTGCCGAAGCCTTGGCAGACATTTGGGCGATATTACTTTTCACACATAATTCCCATGCCTCAATTAACATGATCCAATAGTGAAATCAATAAAATTTTACTAATAACACTGTTTTATTTACTGCTAACTTCGTTCCATCTTAATGGAACACCTCATATAATAGAGTATTTCATAACAGGCGATTGTAAGATTCGCCAGACTTTCGCAACAGTGTTTTATTGCTAAGATTTGCAAAAGATTTGGGCAGGCAGAGGTAAAAAGAAATATGTCTGTCTTGTTGATGAATAAGGTAAAAACAGATACTTTACAAGCCATCCGTCTGAGAGTGTGCTGGAAAGTTCGTGTCCCAACTAAGAAATGTCTCACCTCGGCTTCCCTGTGCCTCTTCTACAAGTACTTTCATGGCTTCTGCTCTGATGAGCTTAGATCACTGGTGCCACCTAAGCACGAATTTACACGAGATACTAGATTAGTAACTAGGTCCCACCCTTTTACAGTTAAACAAATAAGATGTAACCGTAAATTCTACTCCAACAGCTTCTTTTCTCTCACTTCCCGCCTGTAGAACTCCCTTCCACAAGTCTGCTTTCCTGACAGCTACAATCTCCAGATGCTTAAATGTAGGGTCAATAGACACCTCCTATCACACTAACTCCCAATTATTCTCAGAACACTCTCATCTACCCAACCCTCATTCTCGGTATCCTTACCCGCCTATCACCCACCCTCTGACATTTCCTATATTTAATCATCCTTTCTCCACTCTATGTAGCCCCCTGCGGAGTAGTGGCAGTGACATGCCTTACTCGGGGTGAACCGCTTATTAAAAAAAACAACAAAAAAACAATTTCTGAGGTTTAGTCACTTGAAGAAGTTTTGGGAAGTCGGGTTTAGAATTTATTAGAACAACCTCTTATGAATGCAATTTTTTTTCATATATATATATATATATATATATATATATATAATTTGGAGTGTTAAGATGATAACGATTAAAATGCCAGCGTGAAATACCTCGCTTGCCAATACTTTAATTCAAGAAGAACCATTAAAGAATTTTTTTTTGTTTTAAAGGATATATAATTTAATCCACGTTCTTGAAAAAAAATGAAGAATATGAAATAAAAATAAGGTAAGATAAAAAATAAAAAGAATTAGTAAGAACGAAAACTTTTCCCTGGCATTTTTTTTACTCTTTTTACTTTTCTCGTTCGCTTTTTCTTCTTTTTTTCTTTCTCTCACTTTCAAGAATGTAAATAGCCCACCTCGACGTGGTGTAATGGTTAGCAATCTTGCCTCGCTAGATTCATTATTAATTGAGTAGTGAGTTCGATTCTCACTAGGTGCCCCATACCGTCGGCCTTTTACCACATTTTATGCTGCGCTTAGAAAATTACCTTTCAAGAATGTAAATGTCTAAAGTATCATTTTCTATCATGATTTTTTATTCTTCGTCATTCGATTCTGATTAGGTGCCCCATGCCGTCGGTCTTGTGCCACAACCAAGCTGCTCTTAGAAAATTGCATTTCAAGAATGTAAATGTTTAAAGTATCATTTTCTATCATGATTTTTTATTCTTCGTCATTCTTAAGTGGAGACAACACTGAAAAGCCTCTGGGAACGTTGAAAAATTAATAACTTTTTTTTTGTGGTGAATTTTTATGTGTTTTCTTTTTGTGCTCTATTCGGATGAACCCTCACGACAACAGTCGTTTTGAAATGTGACGTTAATAAGGAAGAATGGCGGCTTTGACGAGGAAAAAACTGGTCATGATTTTTTTTAATATTTCAAATTAAGATCCTCATTTATTTGCACTCTTGCATATTTCCGCGGCGCTGTTAAGCTAGTTAAATACAATCCAACACACCTGCTTCCAAATCAGTGTGATTCACCAATAGTTTGCCTTCCGTAGAACATCATCCATTGCCTTTTCTATATACCCACCCACAAATATTTCACTCATAAAATTTTCTTTTCCATTTGTTTATATTACTGAGTCGAAATAATCCAAGTTTTATGCCAGGAATAAAATTTTTAGACATTTGTTATTATGTATATTAGCTCAGGTAAGAAAACTGGGTTGCTTGCCGAAATATAAGCGATCACCTGGCCTTTGATGTAACCGATGGAAGCCCAATGACTTACATTGTGACATAGTGGCCTTTTCAGATTAACACATGGAATATATGTGTGACACAAGATTAAACATCGTGTTGTCAAAATATTTTCTGAATTACTCTGCTTGTTCAGAAGAAATATTATTCAAACAAAATCGTTTACTCGGACTTAGAGTTGAGACTTACTTTCTGTTGTGAATTTTCGTCGCTAATTTGTTGTGGAATTTTTGTGGCGAAACTCCGTCGCAAAGTTGTAGTGACAGGTTTGTGCCGGAAGTAAGACACGGAAAAAAGAAGGTAGGTTCAAAACACTGTATTAGTATAAAAAGAACATACAAATAACGTAAGTGTCAGTAATTAAGTACAAAGAAATAATTAAGTCCGAACGGTATTATTACACTGCTTATTGCCTGACTAGTAACTGGCTTTAACTGCGTACTAGCTGTCGTACTTAACTGCCTCCTGCGGGTAATTATATAGTAAGCGGAAGAGTCCCTTTCTCGTAGGAGGGCACCGTAACATTTTTGCAATCTGCAGATTCTATCACAGAACAGCATACTCTGAGACTATTTCCATTGTAAAGGTTTGGATGAATTTCAGGCCTTAGCTTCATCAGTTCAGCCTTTTACAGCTAGTGTATAGAATTATCTGGCTCAGTCTGACATACTTTGTTTTTACAAGCGGACTATTAGACCTTGGTACAATGGTTATCGCCTCGGAATGAGAAAGTAGAGAGCCAAGTTCGAATTCCAGCTAAATTAGTTGCATTCACTTACACGCAAATATCTTTCGGAAAATAAATGGTAACCAATACTGGAAAATCTTCTGCTTAGTCAGTCATGGATCGAATAAAGACATGATCACCCAAGCGTTTATCACGTATGGCGCGTGACTGAGTGACAAACTATTAGACCAGATATGGAATATTGCTGATATATCTGCTCTGGGGCTGCTTGATCTTCACTTTCACGCCATGATGAAACTCATAATCCTTTACGCCATCTTGTTTTGTTCTCCGCTCCCCACAGACGCCAAGATGCGCAACTATGTCGCTATTTCTACTGCAAATGTTTAATTTCACCAATTAAGATCTTTAGAGCTAGCGCACGCCCTGTCACTTCAACCGAGTCGAATCTTCCCCATTTCTCCCGTGTTTCAAATAGAAGGAGACTCTTTTCAGAGTTTTTTCCCCTGAGAGATAACACTTTTCGAACAGACTCTTTACAAAATGTTCACCTCCTCAAATCAAGTGACAGTTGTCATACGTAATTCTTATCCTCGTAAGAATAACACACAACATTCAGCATTATCATTTTGTTGACTGTATCCCGTAACACTGAGAGGATGTCGAGATATGTACTTGGTGAACTTTAGTATTAAAAAATCCCTTTATGGTATATTCCCGTGCTGTTGATCTTGCGTCAAGTGACATATGGCAAGATGCACTGTTTTTCGTGGTACCAGCAACAAGGGTTGATTCATCTGTCTATATTCTGAGATGAGGTATTCTAATTATTTATACTATAGACAGTGTTCGGACCGTTGTCCTTATATTTATTATATATTTACGACGTTTCAGCCGTTGTACGCTCCAGTTTTCTTTTGGAGATATACGTTGGAATTTCGAACCGAAATTCTTATTTTATTCACCGTAGTAGATTGTTCTGGTTTCACGTGCCATGCCTTTTCTCGATACTCAGTTTCTATTTTCTTTACTAACTCATCTAGATCCCACCCTTTTACAGTGAAACCGATAAAATGCAACCGTAACTTCTACTCCAACAGTTTCTTTCCTCGCACTTCCCGACTGTGGAATTATCTTCCACACGATTGCTTCCCCGACGGCTACAATCTCCAGGAGTTTAAATGTAAGGTCAATAGACACCTCCTAACACACTAATCTGCTCCCATTCTATCAAACACTCTTCCCATCTGCCCAACCCTCATCCTCGGTATCCTTACTCATCTGTCACCTTCCTCCTGACATTCCCTATGTCTAACCACTCCTTCTCTTTACCTTCCCCTATGTAGCCCCATGCGCAATAGTGGCAGTGGAATGCCTTGCTTGGGGTGAGATGATTAAAAAAAATCTCTCTAAGTTTTGTTAAAATCTGCTGTGTCCAGGTTTTGAACTCACAGCTATTTGGGTCAAGTCATTGGATTACTTCAATCAACGCTTTATGAACTGGGTAATGTATATCACCTGAAGGAGGCTGGAGCGTACAACGTCCAAAACGTCATGAATATGTCAATAAACATGAGGACAACAATCCGTTGTAAATAGGATTGATGCCTTTTTCTTTTTTCAAACGTCTAAAACAGATTTCTTTTATAAGTCTAAATTTCTCAAACTGTTTATTTACCCATGGTCATAATTAGGGAAAATGGATTCATGCCTTTCTTAAAAGCATTAGTGGAAAATCAACATAAGATTACCTTGTCAAAATATGAATTCAGTAAGATTGGTTCCATTCTTAGAGCCTTTAATCGTTACGGCACTCTATAATATTTGTCTATAATGCAGTTTGTTACATTTTTATACTATTCACCTTATACAAGGCTCAAGAGCATCTCAAGATAGTGGTTACTGAATGAATTTGTATATATGTAATAGGAGAAGGTATAAAGTGTGCATTATGAGGATATCTAGGATAGAAAACGCTTGACACTACATTTTAAATCATAATCCTCGGGGAAGCATGGAAGAATGGGGGGGGTAGTTAACCCTGCATGCGTGTCATGACAGGACCTCAATTTGAAGGTCTGAACTGGTGAAACGAAGGAATATATCTCGTCTGAAAGTTGTCATGTCAATAGCAATGCATTAGTGAGGGGCTAGGAAAGTTTCGTTTGTGGGAAAGAGGTTATAGGATGGAAAATAATTTTATCAACCCACATGGCAGTATCATCGCTTTGGAGCACTGCCAGCATTGAACATCGAGGTCAAGAAGCTCTAGTTCTGATGTGGAAAGAGAATTGTATTTTTGTTATAATCTGATTCTTGTAAAAACAGAGCATGGCAGTGGAAATCATTACGACAGAATAAAATCGTATTCAGATGTAGAAAAATTTAAGATTACTTGATAAGAACTTAACTAACATTATTAGCAAAGGCAAATGCATAGTATATCAATAACTATTTCTTAATGGCAGCCGATGTCCAAAACGAAATCAAGTCCGTCATTAACTGCGACAAAAGATGGCTTGTTAATTGTTACACCTCCAAAACTAAACTTCACTTCATTAATCATCTGAGAGACCTTTCTCTCTTCTCATCAGTATTGCTAATGTTAACATCCTTGAAAGAGATTCGTTGTGCCATCTCAGGCTAACGTTCTCAGCTGACTGACATGAAGTGAAGACATTATATTGAACTCATTGCTACGTCAGCTGCTTAAAAAAGATGGTTCACTGCGTCTTGCGAGACGACTTTTCTCTCCAGTATCTATCTTATGTATTTATAAGTCTACAACTCTCCAATGCTTCGAATATCATTGCCACATATGGTCCGGTCATCCGGTTATTTACCTTGAGCTCTTTGTAAAATCCAATAAAAAACAGCAATATTATCTGTCCTTATCTGGCGACTTGGCTTCAGTTACTTTCCTCTCGCTGTAACTTATCTCAATGTGCCTTTCAATAAATATTTATATAATCGTTTCACCCCCAGTAAGGCAGTACTGCTACTGGTTCGCAGGGGATTACATAAAAAGAGAGTGAAGAGAAAAAGAAACTGGGTTGTCGGAAAATGTGAACATGAAAGGGCGACTAGCGGCGGCTCTGGAAAAAGAGTTCGTTTGTGTCTGGCGTGCAGAGCAGTAATCTGTTCCAAAGAAAGAAAATAATAATAATACTCACCGCTGTCTTAATAATCCACCTTCAGCTCAGTCTAAAGGAAAAAAGAGAGGAGGCCCTCGAGTGGAATTTTTATAGACTGAGGAAATGGATTATGGGTAGAGAAATGGATTATAAAACTGACCGACCAAGTTCACTGGGGATGGAGTGGCGTCAATTTCTTGGCGAGAAGCTGACGCAGAGAGACGCAGTGAAAAGGTGGAAGGAGGAAAGTGGAGTAGGAAGAGGAAGAGGCGTAGCAAGAAGCCAGCTGGGAGAGCGTTGAATTGAAATCCAACGGTCTGCGGTTCGATCCCTGGTTCTGCACTCACTAGAAGAAAGTGTGCAACAGAAAATTGGTAAGATAGAGATGGAAACACTGGTGAGAAGAGATCTGCATGAGAGTAGAACGGAAAGAGAGAAGAACAAGATACAGGGTGTGTCGAGGGAAGTATAGAAGACAAGGAGATAAGAGATGGTAATTGACGTTGTACAGACGGGAAATGCGAGAAAAGAAGCTACTAGAGTAAAGTTGAGGTAAAAAACATGATTGGTTTCATTGTTAAAGGGTGGGACCTAGTTGACAGTCTAGTAGCTCAAAGAAATTCGTGCAAAGGGGCCCCAGAGAGCTAAAGCAGAAGCCGTGAAAATATTTGTAGAAGAAACAGGGGGAAGCCAAATCTCGTCGGGAAAAAAGTGACTGGAGTCGAACTGTCATATCAGGATCGAGTACATTGCAGATTATCCTTTGGAGTTTGTCGAGAACCTCGAGATGAATAGCAGAGGCGCCCGAGCAGGGGTGGCAGCAGTATTCAATGCACGGGCAGATGGTAGATTTGTATATGTGCAAGATTGGTTCAAGCGAGAAAAATTCCCTGGACCGACACAGTGACCCGACCTTCGTACCAGTAGATATAGCTACTGATTCAATGTAGTCGTTCCACTTGAATTCGGCTGTGGGAGTTAGCCCGAGGAAGCGTAGTGCATTGCTTTCAGGGAGACTAGCCTGAATCATACTGATGCGGGATAGAAGCGATTCTCCATAGTGGTTAAAGGTTAGCAGCTTTAAAATTTAAGATACATTTCTTACCCCAGATTCGAAGTCTTTTCAAAATCAGCAGCGAGGTTTGCTTTGTCAGCCTCGGCAGATTTCTTATCGAGGCGACAGTAAATGGTGGTGCCGACAGCGTAAATGCCTACTTAGGACCTAATTACATCAGGAAGATCGTTGCTGAAGATCAGAAAAAGCGTAGGACCTAGGATAGAGCCTTGAGGGACACTCGCGTTACTATGATAGGATCTGGAAGCATTCCTTTCAATACGACCTTAATTACGCGATTTGATAGGAATGATTAGATTAAGCTAAACAAGCGTCTAGTCATAACATAACCCTGTAACATGCGCAAAAGGCCATCACGTCAGACTCTGTTAAATGCTTTGGAGATATCCAGGGTAACAGCTCGAGCTTCGCTGTTATTATCAAGAGCCTGGTATAAGTACTTTGTGATGGTGGCTAACATATCAGTGGTAGGCCTGGCGAAGCGGAGGCCATACTGTTTGCTGTGGGCTGTGATATGTTGAACCACTTCAGCCCTGATAATAGCCTCGAACACTTTACCAAAAATCGGTAGAAGGCTGATAGGACGATAATTAGTGGGGTATGAGGGTTTTCCAGGGTTCTTAAATACAGGAACTACAAAGGAAGAATACTAGCAGACAGGAAAGCAAGAAACAGAGAGACAGTAGTTGTATAGTTTTGAGAGAAAAGAGGAAAGTTCAGGGTCACATTTCTTCTTGATGATGGCTGGGTTTCGGTCACCTCCGCTCACCTTATGGGGGTAAAGCTTTAGAATTATGCTAGAGACACATTATTTTGGAAAAACCAGAAAAATTGGTTTCTATGGGCAATTATGGCCGCGCAAACAAAAGAGAACAAATAAGAAGAAAGAGGTTTGAGTCAGAACTTTCTGGATGGGTTGAAATCATTAATACCGGCTTTCACCGAAGAAGAGACCTCAGATGAACAGTCTTTAACAGGGAGACTAAAAACTTTGTTCCAAGGGATATCACAAAGTAAGTCATGGAATGCCTACTAGCCCGTTCTTTGATAGCAGTAGAATATTCTGAAAGTAAAAGGTTCCCAGAAGGATGGGGGAGTGAAAGTAGATATTAACGGAAACCACGACATGATCAGAGTTGCAAAGAGGGCTGAGATGCATGACATGGTATGAGTCAGAGATAGAAGTGAAACAGAGATCTAGCAGTGATCCGAGTTCATTAGGTTTATTGGGGAAACGCATGGGGAAATTCACCACTTGTGTGAGAGACTGAGTGATCACAAAATTCATGGTATGCACCCCAGCAAAATCTGTGACAGACTTTTCTTGCTACTTCAGAATTTAAAATGAAAATAAAACAAAGATTGAGCACATATAGTAGTAGATTGATTTATCTATTGTCTGGTTCAGACTGCTACTCGATCTTTCAAACAGAATAAGAGGTTTATACCTTGTTTCTTGTTTAGGATTAGGTTTTCAGTTTCTTCAAAAGTCTAGTTCAACTCTATACTCATAACGTCTTCGCTTAAACTTTGAAATAACATTTATTATTTATTTATTTTTCCTCAGTAGGAATAGTTAGGTTTGCTTATCTTTCAATTCACACTCCTCACAAGTCTTTTGAATAGAAGTAGAGATTTATGCATTGTTACATGTTTAGGATTGGGTTCTTAGGTACTTCTAAATTATTATTCAGTTTTTGTCACTTCCAGTAGCACCCTGTGACTTCGTGGCATTATTAGGAATAATTGATTGAAACAAGAGGTTAGCATCAAGTTTGTCGTGGCCGTCCAGAGCGGTTGTCGCTGTCGATATCTACTACGTAACAATTTTTTAAAATTTATTCATTTCACTTCAAATAAGGCAGGACCGCCATTAGTGTGCGGAGATCACAGTAAGAGAAAATACTGGGTACAGTGGGTATTGAAGAAAGTAAATAAGATCTAAGATTTAAGAAGACCGAAAATGATAATTGACGTTACATTTAAATGTTTGGAGATTGTAGCTATCATGGAAGCAACTAAAGGAACATCTACAGGCGGAAAGTGCTGAAAAAGAAACCGTTTAATTAGAAATGGTGGTTTCATTGAACTGTTTCAACGGTAAAATGGTGGGACCTAGATGCCAATCTAGTAGCATGCTTAAATTTACGTGGATGAGACACCAAGGGATAAAAGCTTATCAGAGAAGTTGTCATTAAAATATTTGTAGAAAAGATGACGGAACGGGTTGTTGGGAGGCTTTGCAAAGGGAGAAACGTTACTAAGAGCTAGAAGAGATAGGAAATTGTGCAGAACTATGTCACCCACGTCCTGAGTGGATAGAGCAAATAGAAAAAGGTGCATTTAAGAGCACAATGTCGAAGCTGTTATAAGTTAAAACGTTGACAGGGAGGAGAACAGAAAATAGGGTTGGTGTGAAAATAAAAAGAAACATGCAAAGAAGAAAGAAAGAGAAATTAAGAAGACAATTGGGAGATAGGAAATTGTGGAAGACGAATAGAGATGAATCGGGAATTGAAGGAAGGAAGGATATAAATGGTGGGGTAAATGAAAAGGGAAGAGTTAGGAAGGAAAATAAAAATGGAAATGAGGTAAAGGCGATGAGAGAAGAAACGGTAAAGAAAGAAAGAAAAGACCATGGGAGACGAAGAAGCGGGAAAGAAGAGAGAAAAAGAAATGAGAGAAAAATGGGATGAAAAGAGACGGAAAAAAGAAGAAAGAGATTGAAAAACGAAGAGGAAGGAAGCGGATAAAAAAAGGAGAGAGAGAGAGAGAGAGAATGAAGGGAAGCCGAAGAGAGAAGTTGCGTGAAAGAAAAGACAAACGTTAATGAAGCGAAGAAGTGGGAAGTGTCGGGAATGAAAAATGAAAGGAACAGAATAACGAAAAGTTGAAGAGGGAACTGGTGAGAAATGAAAGGGGAAAATGAAGAGAAAAGTGTCAGAAAGAGGAAGGAAAATTAGGAGAGAAAAAAGAGAGAGAGATAGAACAAACTATCGCCCGGTTTCACACTCCACCCACGTCTATTGAACAGGTGTAGAGGCTCATCCCTTGTTCCCCTGTTTAGGATGTGGTTTCCGGCTTTCTCTTTTCCAATCTTTTCACTTTTCTTTTCTTTTTTTTTTTCAATTGGAGTAGATAGACTAAACTATCGCCCGGTTCACACTCCACCCACGTCTATTGAACAGGTGTAGAGGCTCATCCCTTGTTACCTGTTTAGGATGTGGTTTCCGGCTTTCTCTTTTCCAATCTTTTCACTCTTACGTAGCCCCCTGCACATCAGTGGCGTTACTGCCTTGCTCGGGGTGATATGATTAAAAAAAAAAGAGGAAAGAATGAACAGAGAAAGGAAAATGAGTTAAAGTCGAAGAAAGAAGTAATGGAAAAGGAAGAGTGAAATGAAATGTTCTGAAGCAGAAAACTTGAGAAAGGATGGCGAGAGGAATTAGAATAGTCTTAGAGAGAAGAAACGAATGTGAAAATGACTACGATTTACGTATAACACTTTTATTGTAGTTTTGACTGACATCAGTCCGTCTATCAATTTTAAAACTGAGGAGTCAAATCCTCTCATTAGGTTTTAGACATTGCAATTGACATAGTCATAACTTTCTGATCAGTCCAAACCATGTAGACAGGAACCAGGTTATAAACTGGAAATGAAGAACGATAGTTCGTGATATTGTTTCTCGATTCCGATGGGAATGATAGTTGGGAAATAATCCTTGACAAACATTTGTATTTCCGGAACAATTTGTGTTTACACTGATGCAGATGATGGCAAGAACAGTCAGTTAAGTGCCATTCATGATACACGCTTTGGGCGATCATGTCTCAAAAGAGACATGACTGACTGGGCAAAAGATTATCCCACAGTAGGTTACCATTACTTTCTGCAGTAGACTGGTTACCAGCCAAGGCTATAGAACCCAATCTGTCCTATTATTTAACTAATAACTGGTATTTGCCCGTAAGTGAATGCAAGAAATTCAACTGGAATTCGAACTCGGCTCCTCAATTTTTCGTTCCAAGTCGATATCCGCTGCACCACAACGCACATCCGGATGGCAAGATAAGTGTGCGAAAGACATTTCTCTATAGCCGACTACTAGTAGCGAGCTTCCATAAGTAAATTAAAATATGAAGGTTTTTTCCCTTCTACTAGATACCTCAATATGTAAATTAGGATAATGAATAATATTAGAAGTCATTTCTATTTAGTTTTCCTCCTAGAGTGACCTTTCATTTGCAAATTAGGATAATAAAAAGAATAATAAAATATTTCTCTTCAATCTTCCTCTAGTTAGAGATTTTCATCTTCAAATTAGGAAAATTAATGAAGCAGTTAAACTTTCTCTTAATCTCCCTCCATTCGAGATCTTCGATATGCAAATAGGGTAATGAATAAAACAAGAAGTTATTACTTTTTCGTCTTCCTCCAAGAGAGACATTTCATATGCAAATTAGAATAAATACAAAAACAAATATCCTTTTTAGTCTTTTTACTATAGAGGCCCTTTCAAATGCAAATTAACATGCTTTAAAGAAAAAATAATGTAAAATGAAATCAACTTTTATATAAAAATTGCCTTCTGAAAAGTTTTACTAGATTCTCAACGATACAATTTTTCTTTGTTAATTTTATATTTGTCACTTTAATATTTTGTTATTATCAATATTTTTTTTAATCATCTCACCCAAATCAGGGCATTCTACTGCCACTGTTGCGCAGGGGATTACATAGGGGACAGTGATGAGAAAGAGGGGTTAGTTATTATTGCCTTGCTTAGAAATAATTGATTAAAACAAGAGGCTAGCATAAAGTTTGTCGTGTATATGGAAAGGAATTCCACAAGTGGGAAGTGCGTGAAAAGAAGCTATTGTAGTAGAAATTGCGGTTAAATTTTATCGGTTTCACTGTAAAAGGGCGGTACCTAGTTGCTAATCTAGTAGCTCGTGTGAATTCATACCTAGGGATTACCAGTGAACTAAGTTCATTGCAGCAGAAGCCGTGAAAGTATTTATAGAGGAGGCATAGGGAAGCCACGTCACACCGGTGAGGCAGCGACTGCAGCCAAGCTGCTAAGTCGGTATCGATCACATTACAGATTCTCCGTTCGATTTTGTCAAGAACCCCGAAGTGAATAGCAGAGGCACCCAACCAGATGTGGCAGCAGTATTCAATACACGGGCGGATGGTAGATTTATATATGTGCAGGATGAACTTATATATGTGCAGGATGAACTCAGACGGGAAAAACTTCCTGGCCCTTCACAATGAACCGACCTTCTGAGCAGCGGATTTAGCAATGGATTTGATTTAGTCATTCCACTTGAATTCCGCTGAGAGTGTGATGCCAAGGAGGCGTAGTGGTTTACTCTCAGGGAGGCTAGACTGCTCCATGCTAATGGGGGAGGGGGTAGGAGCGATTGTCTATGATACTTAGTAGCTTCGTTTTGGAAGCATTAAAATTTACGAGCCATTTCTTACCCCAGTCCACCAAGGATTAGAGGTCCTTCTCAAGCTCGGCAGCGAGGTTAGCTTTGTCAACCGCAGCAGATTTTTACTCGAGGCGAGAGTAAACGGTGATGTCGTCAGCGTACATGCTTACTTGGAATCTTATTATATCGAGGAGATCGTTAATGTAGATCAGAAATGGCGTAAGACCTAGAATAGTGCATTGAGGGACACCCGCGTTCGTATGGTAGTTGGGGGGGGGGGCATGTCCGTTTAATTCTACCTTTATAGTGCAATTAGAAAATAACGACTGGATTAGGTCAAATAACTGTCCAGGTATACCATAGCTTTGCAGCTTGCGTAGAAGGCCAGCATGCCACACTCTGTCAAACGCTTTGGAAATATCTAGGGCAAAGCGTTCGAGCTTCGCCATTCGTGTCGATGCTGATAGGGTGGTAATTAGCGGGATCCGAGGGTTTTCCAGTATTCTTAAACATAGGAACTGCAGAGGAAGACTTCCAACGGGCAGAAAAGCAGGAAGCAGATAGGCAGTAGTTGTAGAGCTTAGAGAGGACAGAGGAGAGTTCAAGGGCACATTTCTTCAGAACTATGATTGGGATTCCGTCCCGTCCGCTGGTTTTATGAGAGATAGGCTTTGAGATTATGTTAGAGACCAGCGAGGTAATGTGGACGTCATTCACTTGGGCCTCAGTTCTAGGTAAAAGTCAGGTGTAGATATTCCAGACGAATCCAGTTTCGAATTGGTGGAGAATATGCGAGCAAAGCATTCAGCCTTGTCCGCTGAAGAGGTGAGGACCTCAAATTCATTGATTAGAGGGGATATTGAGATTTTACCATTGTTAAGCACACTCTATATGACCGTTACTCCGTTAGAAGCGCTTACAATAATTCCAAGAAACTTAAAGAGAATTAATGACCATTTTCATCACAAGGATTGTACAAATTCGCAAACGAATTTGAAGCCATTCATTTCAAATTGTGCTTGATCGTCAACAATTAATCCTATCACGGCCATAGAATGACCCACTATTAACTGTTTTATTTTTAGTTATAGGATTTTGTATTGCATAAAACAACAAAAGAAAAAAATTTAATACTTTTAATTATTTACTTTTTTGCTTATTCTTTGTTGCCATATTCATAACGTTTCTGCCGTTATACGCTCCGACCGATTTCATTAAAATCTGCTGGATCCCATGCCGCATCTAGACGTCTTAGTTATCTCCATTTAACCCAACTCTAAGTTTTAAATCTCTACCCTAGCCAGGTATGTAAACTCACAACTCTTTGGGTCAAATCACTGGATTCCAATAACGCTTTTATCCACTGAGCTATGTGTGTGCTAAATTTTGGGGCTTACAAACCGAATGTCTCAATGACCATTTTAGACAAGTGCTTCATGTTTGTAATTGGTTTTCTCTAGTACTTCATATTACTGGTTCCCATATTGTATTCATTTCTATGCTTGGACTGCTTGAGAGATTTTTATGGTTCAGTATATATATTATTTGGAAGCATTAATTATTGTGTTATACAAAATTATTTCCTGTTTGAGTACAGGTTCCTTATCAGCTTACTACAGTAACTATATCATAATTTTTGGTTTTATTCTCTTTTATCTAAGTCTTTGTATTGCATAGATGTGGGTTGTGGTGCACTGGATATCGGCTCGGATCTGGAAATCGGAGAGCCGAGTTCGAATTCCACTTGAATCTGCTGAATTCACTTACACATAAACATCCTTGGGAAAGGTATTAATCCGTCTCTTCTCTCTCTAGCTATAGGTTAAATAGCAGAAGAGATTAGGTTTTATAGCTAATGGCAACCTACTGCGGGAAAATCTTCTGCCCAGTCTGTTTTTCCAGATAAACGTCCAAGTGTGTATCACGTTTGACACTTAACTGTCTGATTGCATAAAACAATAAAATCCTTGTTTGGAAGCATCAGTGGTTGCTTTATTTCCTGTTTTAAGCTTTGTTGTGATTTTGAGAGCACAGCAATATATAGGGGAAATGAGCTGGCAAGACCTGATGCCAATCTCCAGGAGAGTCACTCGTTGCGCCTTCTCGGACTAATGTTTTCCGCTAACATGAAGTGGAAAGATTATATTAAATGGTTCCTAGGTCTACTACTAGGAATGTTGATTCACTGTGTCATACTAAACATTTTTCTCACCAGAATCTATCTTTCATGTTTATAAGGCTACCATTCGTTCATGCTTTGAATATTGATGCCACATCTGGTCTGGTGCGCCTACTAACTATTTAGAAATTCAAAAGAGGAATCTGCTATATCATTGGTCCTGACTGAGCATCTTGATTTTCCATCGCTGTAATGTTGCTTAGCTGTGACTTTTCGAAAAAGACTTTCATGTTCATTGTTCTATAACCTAAATTTTATAATTTAAGTGCTGTGATAGATGAGAAGAAAGATCTCATCATTTTACAGTCGAAATGGCTAGACGTACCCTTAAGTTCTATGCTAATGGTTTCTTTTATCGCACTTCTCGCCTGTGGAATTCACCGACGTCTTGCTTCGCAGTCAACTTTGAGATTTGAAAAATTAAATAAAATGTGAATCTTTATTTTCTGTCTTCTTAACTCTTATTATTCTTTCTCCTTAATACTGTTTTTTTTTTTACATTCTCTAACACTCAGTGACTCCTATCATCCTAGTGGCTTCATTGCCTGGCTTAATGTGAAATGATTTTTAAAATTCTGCCAACTTAACGACGCTTACCAGTTATAAAATCTCTTTACTAATTTATATGTGGAAATTTGGTCAGTTTCATTATACTTCGATATTTTCGGATCTGTTTTATTGTCTTTTTAAAATATTATAATTTCTATGCTCTTCGATCATAGGAACGCTTTATGGCAGATCTAATGGCTGTTTTAATCCTTTTACCTATAATGTTGAGTGCTTTTATTGAGGTATTTCAGATCTAAACACTGTCATGTTTCCATTCTGATACCGCACTCGCTCACCATTGTGTCTCTGTACTATCCGGCTCGCCGATCGGTCTGGTAATTACGGGAAAAATTCAGCCAAAAGAAACGTTTTCTGTACAAAGCGAATCAGTAATTTCTGAGCTTAATACATTATTTAGCTGAATTTTGAGCAAAAAGTCTCAGTGTATAATAAATAATTGATGTTAGTAATGGAATAACGTTGCAGTGACAAAGAATGGACTTATGTCAGAAAAATAAATATTTTTGTGTAAAAATACACTTATTTTCATTGTTTAGACCGCTGTCCTCATCTTTGTTGCCATATTTACGACGTTTCGGTTGTTGCAGTCTCCGACCTTTTTCAGGTGACTGGAATTTTGAATCGAATCCGACCCTCTGTTTCGATCACTGAAGAGGATTGTTCATGTTCCATGTATCAATAAATTCCGGATGTCTTAGTTAAATTAATTTAACTCGACTTTTTAAAAATTTCGTTTTTGTTGTTCACCAGTGCTGTAGCGAGGTATTGAACTGACAACTCTTTTGGTCAAATCACTGAATCCAACCAACGTTTTTATCCACTGGGTTATTTGTCCTTGAAGAAAAAATAAACTTCTCTACAATTAGTATAACTACGTATCATTGTAACATCTCAAGAATTCATGGCTTGCTAGATGCCAGATTTACAGCATTGCACTTTGATAAAATATTGCAGTTTTATACAACAAAAGGGCTACAGTGAATAATCGTTTCAGTACGTTATATCTACAGTATGCCAGATCAGAAAATTATTGAATAAAAGAGAAAACCTTATATATGAAGCAAAATGTTCTATGTATTGCATCTATTCTGGATATTTATCAGTATCCTCAACACTGAAACCGAATGTGACACAAGGTCGGTTTTTAATGTGGGAATTTCGAGCCCTTAAGCTCGAGCAAAAACTTCCCGTTGACATTGCATAAGGCTGAGTCGGGCTTTTGTTAGTATTTTTTCCCCAAACGAGACTTTGTCTGGGTTCCTCTCCGCGCGGGAGCAGAGAAACCGACAAGGTTGTGTTTCTAGTGAAACACTGCATCTATTCTGTGCAACAACAAAAAAATTTACATCTCTGACCTAGAATTTCGAGTTTAGTCACTTTTCCATCTTTGTAGCATAGCTTCCTTGACCTTTTTCTTTTAATAGCTTCATAGGAATTGTTCTCATGAGCTTTCCTCTTTCGTACCTCAACTTCATGAAATTAATTATAGTGCTAGTTTGCCAGTTAGGTTTCATCACTTTAATGTCTGAATACCGAGATACAACTATTAGAAGTTCTATTTTAATAGTTTTTTCTCAGCTGCAGAACTCTCATCCGACCACCTGATTTCCTGCCATCTTTAAAAATTTCGCTATGTCAAGCGTTATATTTTATATTTTTGAATTCTTTTATTTTTTTATCGTTCTTTTTAACGTTTCCCATTTTCTTTCACTCTCAACAATCTCATGCATCTTATCGGCTTTATCAATTTTCTTGGGATGAAATGAAGAGAAAGAAAAATAATTATTGGCAGAAACAATAAATTAGCGATTAATTATATTTAGAGGAAAGCGAAAACAACGGTTCTTTTTGGTTTTGATACCATGAAACTAATTTTCAGTGTTTTGAAGGAGTGATTTAATTGAAAATAGTCGAAAGGCATAGAGAAGAAACAAGCTGAGGAAATCGACTGAAAAACCATAGAGACAAGAGTTAGTCGAAAGAGATTGGTTTGAAAATCAGTTTTGGTGATTCAAGGTTTCAAACTCTGAAGGAAACTAGTGGGTTGGCAATGATTAGAATGTCGAAGATCCTGTCATTTCAATTGTTCAGTCATACGGACAACTAAGAATAATTGTAGCGTTCAATTAATGACTGACAGGCACTTTATTAATCAAAGAAGTCACAGTTGAAGCTGTTTATTTCATTTCTAAAAAAAAAGAGCATACACATAAAAAAGCACGCAAAGTGCCTCCAAATATACAACCCTATATACATATTCTTGTACTGTACTTTTCACAGACAACAGAGGGTCGGCAGAAATGTCGATTCATACGTAAACGATCACATTTTTGGCGGATACTATGAAAACTGCAATATATTTTATTGATAAATAAAAAGAAGCGTTGGGTGGATCTTGGTTTCAGCATATAAATATTCTTAGAGATTGACGAATAGAATAGAAACGGACGATACTGCACAAGTCTCAATGAAATCCAGATCTTTTTCAGACTTCTTCAATGTCTCTGAAGTTAATGGAGTATGAGGCATCTAGTGAGAATCGAACTCACTACTCAATTTTAATGAATCTATCGATACATGCTTGCTAACCAGTAAAGGACGTCGAGATACCCACTCATCGCAACTTTGACATCGGTGTTCAATTATATATATATATATATATATATATATATATATATATATATATATATATATATATATATATTACTTTATGACATGTGCAAACTACAACTACCATAAAATTATACATTTTGTTTCCACATTGTAATAATAATAATTATTACTTTATTTTTATATTGAGCACTGTTTTAAATTAATTTTTTGAACGTTGTAATTATTTTCTTCGTTATTATTCATTTGGACATATGTATATATGTATAGGTTACATAATTAATACATTATCGAGCTGATTAATATGACATTTATCTAACAATAGTTCTTTTACATCGCACATCATGAACAAACAAAATCCGAGTAACCCTATAGCATGTAAACTGTAAAAAACGACGACGAATAATTGAAGCATTAACCTTAAAATCAACTTAATATCCATAAAATGATTAAATTTAAGAAAAAACGGTAAATATATTTAATAAATGCCCATTAACAAACGACACAACAGTATCAGTCACGTAAAGACGCAGCTATTGCAAATAGCAAAATCTACAAAGTTCAAAAACAAAACTTCTTGCTCGTGAAAATTGAAAGTACTTAGACATCGAATAATAATAATAATAATAATAATAATAATAATAATGAGAACAATAACAGAGAAATAGTCTGAAATGTTGAAAAGAACTAAAGTAAATCTTAACTGGTTTTTAACCAAACTTATATATGTATATATACTCTTTTCTCATAGTTCGGTAAGTACACTTTTTTCTTAACCTGAATTGTAACCTAAATATTTTTATTATTACATAAATTTTACAGGTAAATTATTCCATCGATTGTAGTAATCATGAGATATAAAAGAATTTTTCAAACAACATCAGCTTGGCTTAGGAAATTGATCATTTAACCAGCTTAGAATGATGGAAGCAAACGTAGAAATGAGACCAGGTTCAAGCACACTTTTTATCGATTACCTCCAAGTATATTTTCTAGAATTACCTTCATTCTTTACTTTTAAAAGTATTGTCGAATAGACAAGGTTTACAACTACTTAAAGGACCAAAACTATAATATAACCACAACGCTAACCCGAGACAAGAAGCCTAGCAAACCTTCGGGTTAACTCTATAATCCACATTAAAAATTAAAACGAATGCAGAACATGAAACTGTGAAAGGAGCAGATGTAAATGACTAGCGGCAGGTCCCGCGGCTTGTGAATATGTCACGAAAATTATGCAGTCCACGAAAGACGGGTGCCTGGAGGGTCTTTGCAGAAGTTAGAAAATACCAAGCGGGAGGTTTGCCTGAACGGCGATCTCAGTTTATATATTCAACGAGTCCCAGGCGTTACGCGTATTCTTGATACATCCTCACACGAAAAAGACTATAGTTTTTCAAGTCTGACTTGGCTTGGCTTTCTGATGTACAGCAATAAAATTAGAATTGTTAAAAAAAAAATAAAGAAAAAACGAAAAGTTTTATATTAGTGTAAGAATTTTATTGGTTTATTTAATGACAGAATATGAAAAAATCTTCTTTGAAATGATACATTGAACAACACCCATCTAAAAAAGACAAAAAAAGGGATCTCATATTTTTTGGCGGTCAAATTGACTTAAAGGGAACATGCGCCTCTTAAGAGCGAGAGATTAATCGTAGAGTGACTTGACTGGCTGATGTATTACGGTATAACCGTTTGGATTAACAGTGGTACTGAGCATGTCGCTAGATAAGGCAATGCAGCATCGCGATCAAGATGAGGGTCAGTTGTCATCACTCGTGGAGTATTGGCGGAACGATTATAATACCTAAAATCAAAAGCTCACAATGAAATCAGAACATAGTTTTTCATAATTTCGCTGCAAGTAGAGCAATAAAGCCACTAAGACGCAGGGGGTACTGAGAGGGAAAATATATGAAAACAGAAAACACTATTAAAGAGCAAGAACAATAAAAGAACAGCAATTATATATATGTATGTATATATATATGTATGTATATATATATATATATATATATATATATATATAAGTATCCAGCAATCAATTAAAAAGACAGAAAATAACGATTGACATTGCATTTAAATGTGAGATCAAACTTGACTGGAAGGCAAGGAGTTGGGAAAAGAGTTCTACAAGCGAAAAATGCGATAGAAGAACCTGTTAGAATAGAACTTACCGTTAAATCTAGCCATTTCAATTATAAAATGATGGGAGGTTGCTACCAATCTGGTACTGCATTTAAATAGATAAAGTTTAGGTGCCATAGAGGTTAGTTCGTCAGAACAATTACCATTAAAGTATTTATAAAAAAGACACAGGGAAGCTATATTACGGTGGTGAGAAAGTGACTGAATTCGTGAATGCCAGGTCAGGAACAAAAGAATTACAAATTCTTCTTTGTATTTTATCAAGGATCTTTAAATATACAGTAGGATAACCAGATCAGATGTGGAGATAATATTAAGGGCATGGACTTATGAATATATAAAACAGATTCGGACGAGAAAAATCGTCTAGCTCGACACCCTGAAACAACTTTCCTGGCAGCAGGCCTAGCGATTGATTCAATATAATCGTTCTACTTCATATCACGGGAAAACATTAACCCGAGAAGGCGCAAGGTGTCTTTCTCCTGGGGGTTATCATCATCAACCTTGTTGATGGAAAACAGGAAGGATTCTCTCAAACAATTAAAATCTCGTTTGGGGACAGAGTTATCTTGTGTTTTATTGATACATTTATAGAAAGAAAGTGTTGAGAATCTTTTTCGCCAATCTTATAATTAGTTATAAAGAAATTTTCACTCGAAAGAATTAGCTACTAAAATATGCTAATGAACATCACTAAAAATCAACTAGAAACAAAACTTCCCTAAATGATATAAAAATTATGAGACTTTATGTTTTTCTGAATAAAATGCGTATAGCATTTGTATATATAAAGACTAAAAGCCTAAAGATCTCCTAAACCGACTAAGCATAGAAATGTGTTCAAAACTAATAATAGAACTAGCTAGGGGAAATCATTCGCGTCAAAGATTGCAATATGGACTCTAGTAAAAAATGGTTACTGAGACATGAGATTTATAAGCCCCAGAAATTCACATGCTTATTCTCTTAAGAACACATGGTCCAGTGGATATAGACGTTGGTTAGTTCCAATGACTCACAAAGATCTGTGAGTTCAATACCAGTGGTGAACAAATAACTTAGAAAGTTAAGTTGAAGGGAAATAACTACATGGCTACCAGAAGTAGCATTGTACATGGAATGAGAATGATATATCCCAGTGATCGTAATAAAACAATCGGTTCGAAATTCTTAACACCTGAAGAAGGCCAGGGTGTAAAACGGCCGAAACGTCGTAAACATGGTAATAAAGATGATGACAATAATCCGAACAATGTAAATAGTGTAAATACCTAATTTCAGAAGCATAGACAAATAAGGAAGACAGCCGTTAAGACAAGCTCCTTTCAGGTCGCTCTTCCAAGAGATAAGAGCTTGACTCTTTTGACGATATTGTGTATTCAAAATTTTCCTGAAATTTAAGTACTCACCTTCGGCTTCGATGATAAACATATTTAGCTATTTCATACACGAGGCAGGTCAAATATTTACTTTGGGATTTTAGATAAGCCGGGAGGATCTTTTTTCTTCTGTAAAACATTTTACCCAATTCCTTATTCCAACCGTCACATCTTGGCTTCTTCTTGGTTTGAACATCGATCACTAGTGATGACAAATCCACAACCGCGTTAGCTACAAAACAGACCTATAGAATTGGAATTGAACTGTGAAATTTGTGAGAAACAAATATTTCCGCAGGGCAGGGATCTACGAGGGAGGCTACTATCTTAGATAAATCTCTTGCATGGATAAATCACTCAGCTAAGTGACAAATTTTATATTTGTATTAATCCTACACACACACACACACACACACACACACACACACACACACACAAGGGCTGTAATTGATGTGATTGATGCTATCTTCAGCATCACAACTCCAGTTCTTTAGATTGATTATTTAGTAATCACTCCGCCCATTCCTCAGGGAAGTCTCAGCAATTGGCTGCTGATATTTCTCTATTTTTCTTTTTTTATATTCATATTCACTTTTCATTGGGTGCAAGTTTTTAAAATTTTTTCATAGCGTGTGTGCGCACGTGCGCGTTCACGCGCCTGTCTGTGCGTATGTGTAGAATGACATAGTTATTTGTCTGTTTTATTGTTTTTTTTTTTCACTTTGCATTCATTTCTTAACCTTTTCTCTCTTTTTCTTAATTTCTTTCAACCCTAGCCATTTTCAATTCTAGTTTATTGGTCTGGAACTCGTTTCATAGTTGTGTGGCTAACCAGTCTTTGTTGTAGACGCTTGTTAAGGCTCATTTGTGTTTATTCAAAACCCACAGATCCACCTTGGAATTTACACTACAATGATCTTCAATCGACTTTAGTTATGGTTTCTGGGTTTCATCGGCGGTTTGAAGAATGCCATTCGCTCAAACCCTCGGGTACTCGAACAACTAGCAATGGCTTCCAAGCAATTACGTCTATCCAGTTTCGCTCACAAGGCTTATGTCAACCTACTTATTGTTTTCAGGCCATTTCTAACGGGATCTTCCCTAAGCCGCAAACAAGAAGTAAGTTGCCTCCCTACGTAGAGAAATAAACATTGTATGATTACTGTCAGTTCGATGTCTCCAATTTTATATTTGTACACGCTATGCCTCCGATCTGAAACATTTTTGCTTAAATATGATATATATATATATATATATAAGTTGGGGCACGTGCCGTACAGAATGACGGCAAAATATTTATATCGGGTATCTTACATTAAAACATAAATAAAAAAGAAAAGCAAAATAACCCAGCCCCCCCCTTGAGTGAAACAGGAGTGATATATATATATATATATATATATATATATATATATATATATATATAAATATTCATTCTTCAGTACTCAAGGACGTAATTATAGCAACAAAATAAAATAATAAAGCACTGCTAAAGCGTGAACTCATGGCAAGAGCATTTATAACTGGTAGTAAAGTTTAATAACTAGTAGTCAAGGGAATGAACTGAAACGACGCTGCATCGTTATTGTTTCTCTTTACACAAGCGCGACAGGAAGGAAATATATAAAATCTAAAAAGTTGATCAGATAGGTAAATCCCAAAAACCCGATTCTATTAATATTAATTTCATTAAAATTAAAATTGATCAAGGTGGAGGGCTCGATGCAAATATTACATTTTATTTACAGAGCCAAATATAAAAAAAATATAAAAAAATAAAACAAAAATTTCTATATTTAAATCCGTTGGATAGCCATTTCTACGAGGAAATCCTCGCTTTCCTCGTCGAAATGGCTATCCAACGGATTTAAATATCGAAATTTTTGTTTCATTTTATATATATATATATATATATATATATATATATATAGCCACAACGGTCCTTATTATAATAGAGAGAATATATATATAAAATGGTGCAATTGGTAAATTGTCGCAATTTTATAATTTTAATTTCGCGTATGGGTGTTGTTTATTTTTAATTTTGTTGACTGATCATTATAGTAGGATCAGTTGGGCACTATCTGTCAGAAAAAGAGCACTATGACGCAACTTACTCTACTGTACTGCTTAGTATTAGCACCGCAAACACTAATATGAATATTTCGGAGTGTTTGGTTGTCAATCTGAGAACAGTACAGACGATTCCGAAAGAGTTGGATGAGTATAATGATGCTTACAAAGGTACGGCAGTTCGGAAAACTCACTCTGAATGTTTTGACAAGAAAAGAACTTCCGAATTTGTTGGTGAGAGTTTTAGATTAATTACGGAGAACTTCATCAAGTATCTTAAAGACTAGTGCATCCCTGTGTCAGAAGAGTGGCTACTGGAAGACCTTATGTCTGGCACCAGAACTATGTAACATGCCGCACAAGCAAGAGAACAAGTCATGGCTGTCAGACAATTTCTGCGACCACATTGCTTTTTACATTTGCCCAGAGAGCAATTCTGCTTTTAACTCCCCAGACTGCAATTCCCTTGATTATTATGTGTAGAGCACAGTTGAGCGAGAAACCAACAAAACTCTTTGTAACACCAAAGATGAACTAAAAGCAAAGATTATGGCAGTATTCACCAACTTAAACAAGGTGACCACCCAGAAGAGTTGCAGGAGATTCAGAAGTTCTCTGCAAGTCGTTGTTAAAGCCAATGGTGATTTTATTGAATAAATTTACTCTTTAGTATTTATAGATATGTTTGTGTAATTTTGGTAAATATATTTGTTAAATGTTTTTATTTTCATTTGCGCGTACCTTTTATCTATGGCTCCCAAATTATATATATATATATATATATATATATATATATATATCACGCCATGTAAGACAGTAAAGCCAGTAAAACACAAGGGGATACAGTGAGTGTAAGAATTACGATCAGAATCATTGAGCCGGAAACTGTTAGCATAGAACCTCCGGCTACATCTACATAGCTCAACTGTAAATTCATGAGATCTCGATGCCATGAAGTACTGTGATTAAATTCCTAAAGTCTCGGTACCATAGCAGAAAGCTCATCCGAACAATGAACGTGAAAGTATTTACAGAAAAGACACAGAGAGGCAATCATACGGTGGTGGAAATGTATCATTTTCATATCTCCTTATTTATATCTTTACAAGCTGTATCTCTGATATAAAGCATTTTTCTTTCAATATAAGGAATTGTGTATTCACTAAATAAAAGTTCTAATGACTTAGTAAGTTCTTTGAACTTTCCTTTATTAACCATTGCTGCTCTAATTATTTATTGAGCAATTCTTTATCTATTCTCAAATATCTATTCCCACTTAAATAAGCTAAATTTTGGCTATTGCAGGAATTTTGATAAGCGTTATTGATTTCTGTTTGATATCTAAATCTAAACTTATTTATAAATTGAACTTTGTCTCTGTGTGTGTCCGTTGCCTATAGACTCCGAAACGGCTGAACCGATTTTCTTGAAAATTTACGCAATCGATAATCGAAAAAAGTGGTCCGATTTTAATCAAATTTGATACACTCATAGACAAAGACATAAAAAAGATATTCAGAAGCTTCAAGGTTGCAGTTCATACAATAGTGCAGAAAATCGATCATATATATATATATATATATATATATAAAAGGCAAGATGTGTGTGTGTGTCTGTTTATCTGCCCGTATGTCTGTATTGTTTCAGCTCTTTTATTTTTGTTTTTGCTTCTGGTTTGGCTCTAAGTAGGTATAATTGTAGTTCTTGCTCTCAGTCATGACACCATTTACTCAGAGGACTTATTTAGCCTTCAAAATTCAGTTTACGACGAAAAAACTTATTTGATATCGATACCAGGAAATCAAACTTTGCCTTACATCCATTCAATTTTCTTTCAGTCTGCGGTTTTGCTTTAACTGGAAACAACTATTGCTTTTTAGTCTTTCGTGCCAACGTCCAAATTATCTGAGCTTCAGGACCATGGGTTAGTTTTAAAGCTTTCATTACACTCGAGCAACGCCGGGCTATACTGCTAGTGCATATATATGTATATGTGTTCGTCTGTTTATGTGCATAAATTGCTAGCTAAACCCATTTTTGGAAGTCTAAAATCGTGTCCTTGAGCTACATTTGCCCTTGTTTAAACGAATTCAAAATTTGTGTAACATTATATGGAATAAAAATTTTAGCATAGAAATTGACAGCACCTACCATCTCTTTACAGCTTCACGGCGAATAAATTCTGTATCATTCCCAAATGATGATAATATCTTTCTTTCAGAAATATTTGTTGATCAGGCTTCGATCTGTCAATTCACGCTGGTCTCTGTTAAGAGATCTGAAAAGAGGAGATTCAGTTTCACTATTTTGACATTTCTTTAGTCGTCCAACTTTGACATTTTGAGAGTCGGTTCCAGCAACTTTGGCAGTTATCTTTTGATATGATCAAAAGAAAGTATTGTTTTTTTTTCTTCTTTTTCTTTTCTTATTTATAATATAATTCTGCTTCTCCCCTTATTTTTATCCGCTGTTTTTCAGTGTGATGAGTAATCGATTCATTTGTGCCCGATTTTTCCTTTCACCAGTTTTGCTTCTCCCATGCTGTTTTGCCCCGCATCTTCTTTAGTTTCACCTTTCAAACTCTTAAAACAACATCCGTTATGTATTTTTAAAAGCCCCCGCGTTCTTTCGGCTGGTAGATTTTTCGCTGTTAAATATTTTTATGTTTTAAGCTCTTTTTTCTTTCTCCCCCTTTTTTTTTTTTAAAGAATATCCATTATCTCGAACTTGGGTGCTGAGAAAACAGGCCCACCGTAAAGAATAGATATTCTATGAGAAGAAATTCAAATCAGTTTTTATCCATTTTAATGACTGTTGCATGAACTTCTAATAGATTTTCTTATGCGTGGGCGGACAGCCTACTCTTGGTAAGCAAAGTTATTGATGGTTAAGCTTGCGCCTGCCTCGTGATCGAGATAATTGCATATTTTTAGCGAGTGTTCGATCTCAGATAAGAGCCAGGATTAAAATTTTAAATTTATAATACAAGCATATGAGACAAGCAACGTGATCTTCTCGGTTCCCTCCCTATTTTGCTCTAAGACAGGCGGCCTTTACAATTTTATAGATGTATACAAAAGTTAGTCGAACACAAAGCCACTAGTTTGTGTCACGTATTGAGGATAAAATTCACAACCAGAACACTCGTCCGCTTGAGCTAGCTTGGCGCAGCACAATTTTTTTATCCGTATCTACTGACATATATTAACTTCAGTGGACAACTGTTAACTGCTGGTTGTGCTTATGGTAGCGATTATGAGTGCAGAAAGTAAGGTCGTTGAGCCGAGTTCAAATTCCAACCGAGGTCTTTGCTTTAACTTTCACCGAATTACTTTTGGGAAAATATGAATCCATTTGAATTATCTCCAATCTTGGAAAAGTTATTAAAACCGATGCCTGAAAGAGAAATGTTTACAAAATCTGTGAAGTTTAGCATTTATTTGTTTTTTTCTAAGAATCCTAGAATGTTCATCTTCCTCGCACTACCACTTCATCAGCCTTCTTAATGTCATTAGAAAAATCTTTGAGTCTCTTTTCTACAAGAAAGTAGTTGCCACTGTCTCCCGAGACACTTCTTCTTCTATGTGCCTTGTCCCTTCAGGACGTAGGCGATCATGGCCTTCCACTTTTCCCTATTCCTGGTGGCTCTGAGCACGCCTTCTCCTGTTACACCATGCAATCCTCGTTCCGTCATCCACCTGATTAGGTCCTTCGCTGCTTTCCCCTGTCTTTTTCCCCTCCAAGCCCTCCTTCCTCATTGCGTGTCCCAGGAACTTCAGCTGTCTCTTCCTGATGCTCAGTATTAATTTCCTTTTTGCTTCCATCATTTCCAAGATCTCATCATTGCTCACATGCTCGATCCATGATATTCGCAGCATCCTTCTGTAGAACCAAATTTCAGTTGCTTCAAGTTTTTCTTTCATCTTTGATGGTATTTTCCAGCATTCACTGCCATATTGAAGGACGGACAGCACGTAGCAATCCAGTACTCTCTTCCTAGTTTCTAGTGAGATTGTCCTGTTTCTTAATACTTTACTCAACTTCTGGAATGCTTCCTTCACCATGCCAATTCGCCTTCAGATCTCTGTGTCGCACTTCCGTCTTCTGTTATAACTCTTCCCAGGTATTTAAATTTTTGTACCTGCTTGATTCTGGTATCTCCGACCTGTATTTGGCATTTTGGTCTGCCCTTTTTCTGATGACCATGCATTCGGTTTTCGTGCAGTTTATTTCTAGTCCTTTCTTGTTACTTTCTCCTGCTTCCTTCTGTAAGAGCTTATGGGGAAAAGAAACTTTCTGTTTTTTTCTTCTACGTTTCCCTGCTGTTGTATTTTGTCATTACAGACAGAATTAGTGAAGCACTCGATAACAACATTATCAAAAGAGCTATTGCCCTAAATATCTTAAAGACAGTTGATAAGATGTGATATAAGATGTTGCTACACAAACTCTCCACCTAATGGTATTTGTGGTATTATCTGCGCAATTATCAAGTCCTTTCATCAATGATTTCAATAAAATCCGTTATGAATGTCCAGCATTCTGAAAAGGTAGACGGACAGTTGCATACCGGACATTTATGTCCCAGGTAATTGCGTCCCAAGACATTTGCATCCTTGGATAATTGCGCATCTCTTGTAATTTTTTGAAGTTACTATATTTTCGTAAGAATTGCTAATTGCAAACCAACTTTTAACTATTCTGAAAAAAAGCAAAAATATACTTAACATAACTTCAAATAAGAGAATCATGGCGCGATTAGATACTCCTGGAAACAGAAAAAAAATCTTAAAAGAGATAGCTCACAAGATTCGTAACTTTTTATTAATTTGTGAAACTAAAATGATTTTCAATTTTTTAGATATTTTAAACACTTTTAATCTGTCATTATATTTATAACAAAAATAAACAAGTAATTTTTTTAATTATTTATTTTATTCCTTCTTAAAGAAAAATGCGATTACTACCTATGCTTTTTTTCGAAATTTATATTTGCCTTTAAGACTTTGATCAATGATCGAAGGTACACAACTATCCATGCATGCATTTGCCTAGGAAGGCAAATGTCCTGGTACGCAATTGACAGGGACGCAAATATCCTGGTACGCAATTGTTAGTGATGCAAATATCCTGGTACGCAATTGTTTGTGACGCAAATATCCTGGTACGCAATTGTTCTGAACACAAATGTCCTGCTACGCAATTGACCGGAACGCAAATATCCTGATACGCAATTGTTCTGGAGACAAATGTCCTGCTACGCAATTGTTTTGGACGCAAATGTACTGATACGCAACTGACCGGGGCGCTAATATCCTAGTACGTAATTGACCGGTACGCAAATGTTCTGGTATGCAATTGTCCTGAATGGACGCAAGTGTCTTGGTGAGCAATTAACCTGGACCCAAATGTCTTGGTATGCAATTGTCCCGCACGCAAATATCCTGGTACGCAATTGTTTTGGACGCAAATGTCCTGGTACGCAACTTTCCTAGTACCACTCTAAAGCCCATGAGATCAACGCAAGCGTCGCCCGTGGCTCTCTCCTAGGTCCTACCCTATTTTCGCTTTTTAGTAACGATCTGCCATGAAACATTTTCAAATCATTAAACTTCTATGCATATATTATCACATTTTAATGAAGAATCTCCAGAAATCAAATTGTTTGGTGCCTTACAGCTGGTCTTTCCTCTGATCTAGGTCTAAAAGCTCAATGGGGAAAACGGTCCTGTAACTTTCAATGCCTTAAAATTTAAGCTAGTATTTTTATCATCACTGAGTGAGATTTTTCCATGTCACGAGGATAGTACGCACCCTCAATGAGACTGTATGCTTTGAACGTCTATTGAGATTCAAGTTCAAAGCCCAAAATACGATTCGTTGCTTAAGATGCTGAAAAAATATTCTGCTCAATCTACCACTTTCTCTCTCTCATATGATTTATCTTTTACACTACTATGGTCAGATGAGACCAAAAATGGAGTATTGTCGCCTTATCATTGCTGGTGCTACTCAATCTTTATTTCTCTAACCTTGTTAGAGTTCATCATCGTACACGCGATTTTTTAGGATATAACTTCGTTTTCACTTTGCAGCCCCCTTTCACAAAGACTCAGCGTCGTAAGCCTATGGCTTCACTTTTTCGTTCCACTAGTTTAGACATTTACAGTTATCACTCACCATGCTGCATCCATGGAGTTGAACATTCCTCATTTCTCTATTCCAGTTTCTCTATTCCAGTTAGAAGGAAAAGGTTTCAATTTACACAGCTTTTTCCAAGAACTGCTACTTTGTGGAACAGACTCCCGAGTGGATGCTTCCCTAAAATTACAACCTCTCCAATTTCACATCCATGTACCCCTATTACATCCATATTACACACTTCCTTCTGTAACCACCTGCCTTGATTGACTCTTGAGATTTGTATTGGGTGAGCTTCAGTTCTGCAGACACCAATTTGGTGTTCAATGAAAGATCTGCTGGGCTCTGTAGATTTGTTTGGAGACCATTCTAGGAGAATCACTACTAATTTAAAACCGGTTAAACATGTGGATAGTAGTGATTTGTACAAGCTACTTGGAATGGAAATCTCAGCGGCACTACCAAGCGTGATAAAGGTGTAGCTCAGTGCTCCACAGGGTTTGTTCTAATTCAAGAAGACGAGGAGGGGGTTGGGTGCCTGGTAGTAGAGTAATGCTGAGTAAGCTTGTCTATTACGCCATTAGTACTGATTAAGTTTAACTTTTTTTTTAAATGCCCGACTCTTGTGCTTTAATAATTTGAGTTTAATATTAAAGCTTTAGAAATATCAGTTTCTGCTTCATATTCAAATTCCAGAAATGTGTATTCTTTCATAAAGAATCTAGTTTCCTAACACACTAACTCTCCCATTCTCTCCAACTCTCCCCCTATGTACATCCTAACTCGTCTATCGAGTAACCCCCCCTGCGCTATAATGGTAGTGGAATGCTTTGCTTGGGGTGACATGATTAAAAAAAAAGAAAGAAAAAGACATCATTAATGCAGTGTTTATTTTCTAAATTGTCATCCATCCTAAATTTATCCGGTAAAATTCTATTCTTACCTCTTTCAGTATTTGTGTAATTTTTCTTCTTAACATCAGGTTTTCTTATTGATTTCTTTAACGATTTATCAACCCTTTTGCAGGTTATATAAAGCCAGAAAGGCTTTCCTGGAGATAAAAATGATTTACTGTTACAATTTCTACTAATTAACCCATAACTAGAAGAAAACGAGATGGATTTATAGCTTTCAGTCAGAAAGAGAAAACTTTTGGAGCTACATAAAAAGAAAGGAATATAGGTTTAGAGAATTTAATACTCTCAAGAAACACTGAAGTTAAAATACGTAGAGAAAATTAGCAAATAACGTGCTATACAAGTGTGAATGATTGATTGAATTATTTTTTTACGACTTATCATCCTGTTGCAGGTTATTTAAAGCCAGAAAAACGTTTAGATTGAAATATTTTTTGGTGAGATAATAGTGATACAATTTTTGCTAATTAACCCATAACTGGAATAAGAGAAGCGATGGATTCATAGCATTTCAATTTCGAATCGTTATCCGTTACACCACCAGCATATCCAAGCTCACAGTACCTGGTATTCATAAGCGGTCACCCTTCTAAGTACTACTCGACGTTGCTTAACTTCGGTGATCGTATAAGAAAAACAGTGTTTTTAAGTGATATGATCGTAACCCCTTGAACGTTTAGAGAACTCCACAGTTTGCTGTCTTTTATTGATTTCAACAGTATTTAATCATATGCATACTCTCTATTTGTAGTATTCAAACTTTTCATGGCTTTCAGCCATAACACATTAAAAGGCCAGAGTCTTTGATCTTTTGTTTTGCTTATCCAAGTATCTGGTTTCAGTAACGAAGTTTACTGATTTATCTGTCCTTAAGAATGCGAGTGTAAATGCTAATGATGTGTTAAGGAGATAATAAGTAGGTGACACGTTTCAGGGGATTTAAGAAATATTTTTATTCATTAAAATTATATTACAATTACAAACACTCACACACACACATATTAATCAATATACACAAAGTAGGGTGATAATGCCTCTGAGACTCAAATGGCTCCTCGAGGTTAAAGAGAAGAAAAAATCTTTAAAAGTGAACCGGAAACCCAACAATAGTATAAAAGTCAGAGTTTAGGCGGAGACGTGAGAAATATAAAGTTGAAATTGAAGTTAGAAGAAACCGGAAACCCAATCGTAAACAGGAAACAAGGGATACAACTATTCTTTTGTTCAAAAGAACGGGAAGAGTGTGATCCCCGAAGAAATATTGAAAGTCTTTCATGGCATTTATTTGATTCAAATCCTATACATTGTTATAAAAAAAAGTTCCCAACGATAAGCGGATAGTAAACAATAAAATACTTTCCACATATTTTAGACACTAATATGATTTCGCCAGTAAACACCAAACCCGAGAGAGAGATTTCGAAAAGCTCTTTCGTGATTGATTCCTTCAAAGATTTGTCAAATTTTTCGCGGAAATGGTCTAGAATGGACCCTGGATTAATACGTAATGGATTCTGAATGAGCTTATAATCAGAGTCAGTATAAAAATAGTATACCGTCTTCTTTTAACTAGGTTTACGGCCACATTACATTAAAATACCGATTCCCGGACAATCACCGAAGTTAAGAAACGTCGAACCTAGTCAGTACATTCATGGGTGACCGTTTGTGAATACTAAATACTAGGTACTGGTGTAATATATAATAGCTCTGAATACAGAGAGCCGAGTTCCAGTTCTCGTTGACTTCGTTATATTCACGCGCGCAAATAACCTTGAGAAAGGTATGAATTCAACCCTCAACTATGAGTTAACTAGAAAAATGCGCATTACTAAATCAGTATTGTAAAAAAATCTTTCAATCTAAAAATATTTTCTGGCTTTAAGCAACCTTCAAAAGGTCGATAAGCTGTGAAAAAACAAATCCGTCATTTTTACTGGAGAAAAACAGAAGGTTCGCTAAATTCTGATGATAAACAAAAGAAAGAGGCTGAAGTGTCAGAGTGTGAGAGACTTGATCGCATAAACTGATTTTTTCTCGTCACCACCCGCCCTTGCATTGAATATGCTGCCATAATTGGTCGGTGCTCCTGCTATCCACCTAGAGGGCTTTGACAAAGTCCGACGGAGAATCTGTAATGTGATCAATCCTGACCTGTCACCCCAGATATAGTTACTTTCTCACCGGCGCAATGTATCTTCTCTGGGTCTGTTCTAAAAGTACTTTCACGGCTTCTGCTCCGATGAACTTAATTCTCTGGTTCCCTCTATGTATGAATTTGCTCGAGCAACAAGATTAGCAACTAGGTTACACCTTTTTACTGTGAAACCAATAAAATGTAAACACGAATTCTACTCCAACAGCTTCTTTTCTCGAATTTCCCACCTGTGGAATTCCATTCCGTTTAATTGCTTCCCCGACAGCTACAATATCCAGGAGTTTAAATGTAAAGTCAATCGTCATCTCCTATCTTGCTAAATTGCATCCTCTCTCTCATGCATCTTTCTTCGTCCACTCCACTCTCAGTATCTTAACCTTTCTTTTACCCACTTCTTGACACGCCCTGTAAACTGTCACTCTTTCTCATAACTTTCCTTCTATGTAGCCCCATGCGCACCAGTGGCAGTAGACTGCCCTATTTGGGTCGATATGATTATAAAAAAGAATATACATAAGGATACGTGTTTCTCTGATTTGTCCTGCGTTAGGTCGTTTTATATTTTCCATGGCCCCTACTGGTCAGTTTTGGAGCTTAGGTAAATGCCATGATCTTCGAAGTGAACAATCATCCTCGGTTGAAAATTAGTACAATATAATTTCTTTTTTGATTTCGCTTTACTTCTGGTATTTTACTGCCGTTAAGCTAAGCTTGGTAAATATCATTTTCTTGGTGGTTACAGCGAATGAGCTGTCTCCTCTTGAATACAAAATATTCAATTACCACGATATAAAAACTTTCTTATCGTAGAGTTGTTGAGAAAAAATGTAAATCATTCAGAATTAGATTAAATAAAAGCAGTTATTTTCCCCATGGCTTCTTTTTAATTGAAATGATCGCTAGTAAATAATGGGTTAGACAATTTAACCTTTTTACTTCATTCTAAGTTTGTTTTTTGTTTTGTTTTGTTTTTTTCAAATTGATTTAAAAAAGATTTTAGATTAAAAAAATGAACATTCTTCTTCTTTTTTCTTTTATATGCCTTGTCTTTTCAGGACGTAGGCAATCATGGCCTTTCACGTTTCTCGTTCTCTGGTGGCTCTAAGCACGCTTTCTCCTGTAACATATCTCAACCCCCGTTCTGTCATCCATCTTCTCAGGCCCTTCAAATATGTTATCCGCTGCTTTTCTCTGTCTCTTTCTCCCTCTATTTGGCCTGTTAGCATCAGGTTCTCCAAGCCCTCCTTCCTCATTGGATGTCCCAGGAACTTCAGGTGTCTCTTCCTGATGCTCAATATTAATTCCCTTTTCGTTTCCATTCTTTCCAAGACATCATCATTGCTCACATGCTCGGTCCATGACATTAAATTTCCACAAAGTTTTCCTATGTTGTGGAAGTTTACTCATTTTGGTAAAGAACACGTATTAAAATGTTAAAATCAGTTATTTTTCCTGAACAGAACTCTCTTGGATAAGAGATACTATGGGTCATGCGTTAAGTAGATTTCGAAACCTTCTCCCTGATTTAAATTGATCGACGAATTGACTTATAAAAGGATTGGTAACAGCAATTAACTGTTCTGTAACTTGAGTTTAAAGCATTAACCAAGTGCTTGATGCTCTATGGATTGAAAGAAGAACGAGAGGAGAAGGGAATTTTATTGAGATGGCATTATTTTCACTTGTTTAATACTTATAACAATCGAGAAAGTTTGCTTGAAATTATTCTAAAATATAAGTAATTTCAAGTTTTTTTTTCTCTGGCGTATAAAAAAAGCGTTGCAAACAACTTATGAATTATAAGAATCCCGAAACTTGATGCATTAATATCTATTGAAGTTAAGGTCCGGGTTGATTCTATGATTATCTGTAAAATTCTATTTCATTTTCTTAAAATTCATCGTTTTATTCGATTAAGTCGAAAATTTTGTTCAATTATTTTTTTTCAAATAGATTTTACATAGTTATAACATTTCATGCTAAAATACTGAAATTTCTTTAATTTGCCAGGTAATCTTCTACTGTTCACCATTTAAGTCTGGTTTTGAAAGTCGCAAATTGTAAACCTTAAGAGCGAAAATATATATCGGTAAGTACAATGAATTTTCTTCTTGTATTCTTAAAAAAATACGTCTTGTCCTTCATTTTTTTTTCTTTTACATTTTTTTGGAAGGGGCATTTCCGGTGAGGAGTGTATCTTATTTTAACTTTCAACAGAAGGAGTATGACTTTTAACCTTTTCCGAGAAACTCTAAAAGCTAAATATCGTTCGTTTGACTGAGGAAAACTTGAACTTCTTCGTAAATACGCTATTTTTGCAAAGCACGACTTTTCTTTCTAGCAGACTTTCTGACTGAAGAAAGGCATTTCACTTCAAAATTATTCGCTTACTGAAAATGACTAATCCCAAGTGATATGAAATTACTTTTTATAACTATCTAGCGTAAAGGTCTAACTGATAGGCAGTATTTTATTTGCTTATTTTTCCTTTATGACAATTGGTTTTTAATAGATTTTCTTTGAAAACGAGCGTTCTCTTTAAATTTTTTGTGAGATGAATAAACTGTTTTGCATCTCTCCTCGCAAAGTATGCAGTCTAGATAATACACGTGATTAATCTTCGATTACAATTCATTTGATTTTTTTCAGTTGTAACACGTTTTGGGGGATAAGATTTTTTATTACTAGTTATTTATATCAGTTCTTTCTGTTTATTCTTATGAATATGAAAAGTTATATTTTTATTGTCTTTTTTTTTTTTTAAGAGAAAAAATCTGTCGGCTTATAATGTAAAATACATTTCACATCATGTTAATGTTATTTAGCAACATAAGTCGATTAAGATCAAGTCTATGTAAACAATAAAATCCGATTGTAGTTTAGGTGAAAACTTATTGGCGTTTAAACTTTAATGTGTGTAACTCCAAAAATTCAGCGCAAAAAAAAAACTGACCAGTCAGTCAGTCATTCAATGTTATACGTAATACACGCTTGGGCGATCATGTCTCAAATGAGATATGGCTGACTAGGCAGATTTTCCCACAGTAAGTTGCCATTGCTTCTTGCGTTAAACTGGTTGCCAACCAAGACTGTAGAACTCAGTCTGTTCTGCTATTTAATCTAAGGTTAGATGAAGAAGCGACGGATTAATACATTTCTAGAGGTATTTGAGCTTCAGTGAATGCAACAACGTCAACTGGAATTCGAACTCGGTTCCTCGATTTTTCGTCCTGAGCCCCTATCCACTGCACCCCCACGCATATACATGTTGTAAAAAAAAAAAAACAATAAAATAAAATAAAAATAGCTAAATTCTAATAATGGCAATTTTATTGGGATGGTCGGTCAAAACATTTTATTCTTTTTTAGAATCTTAATTTTTGTCAACGCGAGACCTTAAAATTGTACAGGAAACTTGAGAGTCTATTTTCGATGAAAATTCTTGCAAAAATTTTTCAAAATTTTAATGACACTTTCAGGGTATATTTAGAAATTAATTATATTATTTGTAAATATTTCTTTTTATAAAATCCTTGTTAAAGATATTGTTATAACTTTATCCTCACCCCACTCATTTAATTTTTGGTATTTCGAGAAATTCTTTATAATAGGGCTTAATGCATATAAGTACAGGTCCTCAGAGAATTTAAATAATCAAATTTTGGTCAAACAGGGCTTCCAGAAAATCTGCTCTGAATCTAAAAATAAATCTAAACTTATTTATAAATGGAAGTTTGTATGTGTCCATTACCTATAGACTACGAAACGGCTGAACTGATTTTCTTGAAAATTTACACAGTTGTACTATAAGCGTCTGCGAGTGTTCTTAGCTAGGTTTTGTGTCGAGGTACCGCCGATAAATATCGATAATCGAAAAAATCGGGTTATAGAAAGAGTGGTCCGATTTTAATCAAATTTGATACTCATAGACAAAGACATAAGAAACGATATTCAGAGGTTTCAAGGTTGCAGTTTTTACAATAGTGCAGAAAATCGATAATATATATAGGCAAGATGTTTGTGTGTCTGTTTATTTGTCTGTATGTCCTTTATACAAATCCACAATTTTTATCCGATTCTCACTAAACTTCACACAAATATTCTTTAGGCTGAGTCTGAGCTCCAGGACCATGGATTAGTTTTAAAGCTTTCATTACATCCGAGCAACGCCGGGCTATACTGCTAGTAGGCAATAAAACTAAGGTATTTTTTATTTTGAAAATAAATTCTAGTTTTTTAATACGAGCTGTCACGACACAAATAAACACCGCGTAAAGTAAGAATTAATGATTAGTGAGTTCTGTGTCTCCGTATAATATATATGTGGGGCGAGTGTCTCTGTGTGTGTGTGGTAAATAACTCAACCAGAGGCTTTCAATATCGTAAAATCAACCAACCGAACTCTAGTACGATTAACTAAAGCTCCACCTCTCCTCAGCCAGCGCTTGTATTTCGTGACCTTTTGTTGCACGTTTGGCCAAAGACATGTGCTTTCAAAAAGATAAATGAAAGTCAATTTAGTAAGTGCAAAATAGTGCGACACAAATCACTTTCATAAGCAACACGCGTAATGTTTGTGGGCGGTCTATTGGAAAGAAATAAAATGCAGCCAGTGTGACCAAACGACGTAATCACGTAACAACGGTGGTGTCAATTTGGTTATGAATATGGTTCTTCTTTGCACTAAATGCCCAGAGGAAAACTAAGCTTCTCTCTTTTCCTCTATCCGCAAAAGTCTCCCTCTTTTCTGACTCTTAAATACTCGTGTCCTGAACACATGTTGACTTCGGTCGTAGACTAAACTGTCAGCTTCACGGGACCCATGCTATGTTCAAGTTTCAAAGGATGAATGCTCTTGGCTTAAACGGCAAATTTTTTTGACTGACACAGTATTCGCTTTCCCCCGCAGTTCCTACACAAGTTTCTCTTTCTCCCCAATAAATTCATAATTGTATAAAGTCCATGGCCAATTTTGTGACTGCAGCATAACTACCCAACCCAATCACTAGCTCACCTTTTCTATCGACATGAGAACACGTGTTTACGTGAGTGGCCAATTTTCATCACTGTGACATGGTTGTTCTGATAGACATTGGGTGGGGTTAGGTCGAGGGTGATTTATTAACTGATGGCGACAGGGACACGTGAAAAAATTGATTATGGCTCTGAAGGGCTGCAGAAGCCCGGACTGACCGACCTGAGTCGTTTCCATCCTCTTTTCAGACCGTTTGATTCGGGATGCTCACTTGGTGGTGGTGGTGGTGGCGGCAGCGGCGGCGAGAAGACGAAAACCTAGCAACAGCTGGCAAGGACGTGATGTATTTGGGCTTTACTGTAAATATATGACGCGAGTGAATAGCTATATACGATAAAGGTACACTCACATATTAGCCCCTGTATAATCAACGTGCCGTTCTATTCCGTAGCAAGCGGGAAATTCAGAGCCAAATTCGTTAAAGGCATTTCCATAGTTTTTCATCGTGCAACACAAATGTTCTTTGTGCCATCTCTCCACCAAATAGTATAGTTATGGACTCTATTTGTGGTGTTCAAAGTAGCATCACAAAATAATTTTTCTTCTGTTCAGTATGTATCTGTTACACATACCAAAAAAAAAGTAACTATCAATTTTATCAGATTAGATGAAGAAATAGTCTAGAAAGAGAGAAAAGTAGAGCAAACAAAAACGAAAAGTGACTGTTGGTCAGAGGTTATCTAGAATAAAAATTATATAGCACCTACTGAGGATCAAATTCAGTGCTTGGTTTAAGATCGGAAAGAATATGTTGCTGCCAGTTAAATCTTAAAAATCATTGGTCAGTTCAAATGACATTTGATTTATTCTCTTATTTTTTTGCTAAAGTTAACCGAATAAAAGTCTCGCGAGCCACTCAAGATAGACTATTACTGTTTATCTTTTACTGAATACAGTGTATGAATTTTCTCGCCGGATATTTATCTTACACTATATTATCCATCATATCACGCCGTAGGAGATGGTACTGCACTTAAATTCATTGAGTCGAGCTATCAAAGAAGAAAGTTCACCAGAGTAATTTACCATGAATATATTTCTTAAAAAGCACTGGGATATCTGCAATGTTATTGATCAAGACCTGGCATCTATGCTCCAATCACTTTTTCACCGTCGCAACATAGTTCTCCATGCTATTTCTCTAAATGATTTTTATGGTAATTTTTCTGATGAAAATTCAGTGTATGACATGATTGAAAGCTGGTAGTCAGTTCAGTGCCATACGGGATACACGCATTGGGCGATCATGTCTCGAAAAAGACATGACTGACTGGGCAGAAAATTATCCCGCAGTAGGTTGCCATTGCTTTCTGCGGTAGACTGGTTGCCGACCAAGGCTATAGAACCCAATCTGTCCTGTTATTTAACCCATAACTGGAAGGAATAGGCGGATTAATACCTTTCTCAAGGGTATTTGCGCGTAAGTGAATGCAATGAATTCAGCTGGAATTCGAACTCGGCTCCCCGATTTCTCGTTCCGAGTCGATATCCACTACACCACAACTGTATATTATCATCATAAAGAGAATAGATTATAATTGACACCTGACTTAAGTGAAATGTTAAGGTACGCCTTCAAGCTGGAGTCTGTTTCAAAAAGTAACTTTTTTTGTATGGTGAGGTTGGGTACTGTCAGAGCTTAATTTTTTGTTAAATTTGGAACAGATAGCGAAGATGATTTGACTCCACTAAAGTAGCATGGCGTAAAGGCCTGAACAGGTCGAACTGAAGACTAGAGCTCATCTAATTGCTACTAGTTTGTATTAGCAATATAATTGATTGACTGGTAGATTGGTTTTCACGATTTATCATACCTCTTGCTTTGTTACAAGCTGAGACATATATTAGAGTGTTTGTATAAATTTTTGTGTGAATATTGCATTATGACAATGATTTTACCAGATACAAGTCTTAATATGTAATCCATTGTTTGGGGAAGGAGATGTAGCAATACCTTTCCCCAGGTTATTTGCACGTAAGTGAATGTTTACGAGAACAAACAAGAAAATAACTAAGTACAGAGATTTCAAAGATTTTTGAATTGACATGATCTATTTTACTATTCATTATTTAATATTACTTGTTAAGATAAATATATAATTCCTAATTATAAATATGTAAAAAAATAATTAATAATTAAAAAAAAGAACAGATAATTAATATTAGGTGTTGATACGCACTTGTTTGAATTATTTTTATCTGGTGCAGGTAACCAATTAGACTTTCGTTTCATGGCTTCATGCACTAGATTGGCGGCAAGATCTCATCATTTTACATTTGAACCGTAAGTTCTCTGCAAATAGTTTCTTCTCTCGCATTTCTCGATTCTGAAACTTTTTTTGCGGCTTCTTGCTTTCCAATCAACTTTGATTTTCATGAAACTTAAATATAATGTAAGTCATCTTCTGTCTTAATTCCTGTTCTTTCATTACTCTCTCTCTCTCTCTCTCTCTCTCTCTCTCTCTATAATAGTTTCTTTTCTGTTATATTCTCTCTCACTCAGTAACCCCTGGTACTTTAGTGGTTTTATTGCTTTGCGTGGAATGAAACGATTAAAAAGATTTCGGTGTTTTTACTTCACATGTCACATTTGCATCAAAAGTAGATGGTATTTACTTTTATATCAGTGCATACATTAAGCGTAATAACAGTACCAATGACTTTATCTATTAATTATTTGAACAAATCAGGAATTAATGAGAATTTTTTCCTTCGAATTGCAGGTAATGTTTTTGTGATTTTTTTTTTCCGTTAACAATATATATTGATTCATAAATTAACTTTCATATTTTTATCTTTTGACCGCTTTATCTATTGACCTTTCTCAGGTGTCTGTCGGATTTAGAATGAACCACTTATTTAATCCGGGTGTTGGGGAGCACCAAACATCAGAAAAGTTAGACATATATGGCTGCTTAAAGAATTGCCTTTATTGATTTAACAATCACGTGTTAATTTTTATTTTGCTGCTATTCAAAACGCAACATTACTAAAGTGTGAACATGGAAGATACGTGCTAAAATATAAAATATATATTCGTGCTGATCATTTCCAATTCAGGACTTTGTTAATATAAACAAGTGTATAGACAGTGGACACTGTTGATGGTAGATTAGAAAGAAAATCAAACGATTAGATATTGTAAACCATAAAAAATTAAAAACAAAATAAGCCATTATTATTTTATGATGGAATAAAGGCTGGTGACGAAAATGAACAGCCCAATAAGTAAATTATACATCGGGGATATAAAATTGAAACGAGTATCTGGATAGGGTAATAACTATTTGAAGCTAATGGTAGCGGTAATATTCGCCGTTACCTCATAAGGAAACATTCGGCATTTATTGGCCGAGCAGATATTTCGGTTGAAATTCATAAAATATTTATATTGAAGTAATTTTTTAAGAAAATAGGTTTATCAATTCCAGTAATTGTTTTTTGCTACTTCCATGACTCTTGGGTGTTTCATTTCTAACGCTGTCTTTTAAGTAATGACTCTTGGGTGTTTCATTTCTAACGCTGTCTTTTAAGTAATGACTCTTGGGTGTTTCATTTCTAACGCTGTCTTTTAAGTAATGACTCTTGGGTGTTTCATTTCTAACGCTGTCTTTTAAGTAATGTGATTCATGTTTGTACCATATTCTCTTTTCAGAGTACATTTAATGTCGATTTTAGTTGTTGCTGCTGTTGAAATTATTCAAGTGATGTGGTTTTCTTTAATTTGGTGACATATTTGTGATTCTGTAACATCAAACGACAAAATTGATGAGGTATTGTTATTTTGGGAAAATCTCACATCATCAGGCTGCGTCAGTTCACAAAGGATATGTATTGCAAGCAAGTTTCAAAACTACAGCGGTTTACTTCCTAAATGATTAAAAAATGTGTTGGTTTATAATGTCCAGCCGTCTTCGTGTCTGTTGTAAGGGCTTTTAAATACGTCAGTCAAAAATGTTGTCATAACATATTTTCAATGCATGAATTTTCTAAAACTTAAAAAGAAGTTAATTGTTTAGATGAGAAATTGTCAGTATTTTTTACAATGATATTCATCCTGTACATGGCTCGAGGACAACTCGTGGTAGACAGCTACAGAGTAAGAGACAGTTTCTGCGGATATGTGGAGGAAGATATCGGTTAACCGTAGATTTGAACAAGTTGAAAATGTAGTGATCCGGGAAGTATTCTATTATTAGTCGGTTCAACAAAGTAGCGGTTCGTGGGAAGAAACTGCTCAAGTGGAACTTACATTTCATCAGTGTAATACGAAAGGAAGATGGTGGTTGTCTACAATGTGCGTCGCATGTTAAGTCTGGGCCTTGAAGAAAGTAACTGTAAAAGATGGAACTGAAGACCGTAGTTAACCTAAGAACTTTCCATGGAAATCGAGAGGATTCAGATCTTTTGTCGGTAAGAAATGTGTTGTAATAATTTTCCGTGCACAAGGACGCAGAGATGCTTATGGACTTGGATAGAAACTGATACGTGATAAATAGACAGCTCCGGTTCATATATGCCGACTTTATTCCATTTTTGATCTGATCTAGCCCTTGTAAAGGTCGAGAATCATAGGGAGAGTCGGCTACTTGTAACCGACCATTTTTTCCAGGATTTTTAGCCATGGATCTTATAAACAAGTTTCACTTGAGATCAGAGTTGAGTTTGCTTAATAGACGCTCAGACCTGTGACTTCCCTGTGATAGCATCCTCCCATTGTAATAGATTTGGATCTGATCGAAAATATAATGTAACTAGTTCGGTTTTCGAGGTATTGAACGTAATCAGCCAGTTTTTACCCCGATCAGATATTAGACTTAGATTAGATGAGAGATCAGCTACCAATCTCTGGTTGTCTAAAGTTTTGGGGGTTCACCCAGATATCGTATCATCAGTATAGATATTAACAAATGATCGGAGTATACTCCTAGATTATTTATGTAAAGTAGAAAGAGGTTTGGTCCGAGAAAAGATGCCTGCGTTGATTGCTCGAAAAAAAAAATCAAGTGTCATATTTAATACAGGTTTGGGCGATCATTTCTCTTTGGATTCATAACTGACTGCTGTGTACTTGTCGTTTCAGAACATAAGTGATCATGTATCTCCACTATGTCCTGCCCTTTGTAGCTCTTAGCAAAATTTGTCTTTCGCTATCTCTCCTAATTGCCGCTCTGCTAATCATTTACACCAGTTAAGTAAGTGGCTTATTCGCTGCTTCCACTGTGCCTCTTGCCTTTAATATGTTTTGTGGTGTCGAATTTGTCAAGGCCTCTTTCCTCATATTGTTTCCATTTTATGTTAAACTTCGTCTGTGCTCTTATATTCGCTCTGTGGCATTCTTAGCATCCTTCTAGGAGGATTGATATTACGTAACAGTTTAGGACTATTTTATTTATACCTCATGAAAATTTCCTGTTTCTTAATACATTGTTTAGCTTTTAGAATGCTTCTTTTTGCTACCCCAGTGCCCCTTTGGATTTCAGTGTCGCACTCTCCGTTGTGTTTTAAAACATTTCAGAGGTATTTAAATTGTTCTTATTTGATTTTGGTATTTGTAATTTGCATATTGGGCTGTTCATTTGCTGACAGCTATTTCTTGCAGTTGATGTTTAGTCCGTGTTCCCGTTTTTTTTTTCAACACATTTTATTGGAGTAATTGTGGATTTTTTCTGTGTTTACTCTCAACAATGTGCCATATGTATATCTTATGTTGTTAGAACTGTGACTGCCAAAAATGAATGCTTGTAGGACTTTCGATTCTTTCAGAATCGCTTCACTGTATATGTTGAGTCTATTGAGAAGACATATCCTTATTTTTTATATATTTCTAGTTTCTATCCGTATGCAAACGGTTTACTCTCAGTATATGTTTGTGGAAAAATCAATAAATAAAAACGTAATCAAGATTTAAGAGAAAAATACATTTTCCCATGATGCCAGTAATAAAATAACTGGAATAGGTTTTTGTCATCTGCGTAGGTTTATGACACCGTTTTCGAAAAGGACAGAACCGCAAACTCTCCTCACTGTCTAAAGCATAGCGTATATATGTGTGTGTGTATTTTTTTCGTTTTTGTTTTAGAATCTCAAGCGATGAAGCAAGTACAACTTGTTCCCTGGTCGTTCCAACTCCGCGCAAAGTTGACTTGAGCTCGTCTATTTTAACCATTTTATTTTTACTTGCACTAACATGTGTACTCGGAAAAAACAGATATACCCAAGAGACATTGAGAACTGTGTTTTCCTACAGTTTTATATATATATATATATATATATATATATATATATATATATATATAAAACTGTATGAAAACAGTAGTAGAAACTCAATTTTTCATTTCTTTTAATTGTTTATGTGAATACGCACACCCAACTATAATACACCGACACGCAACTTTATACACAACAGGTTCTGGAATATTCTAATGTCTTTCTCAAATATGCCAAGGTTAGCTAAGAATTTCTTGTGGCATACGTTATTAAAACTGCAAATAAAAGCTACCTTATTCATTACTTCAAAAAGGAATTTCGTTTATGAAGTCGCGTAAATGAAGCATTTTACCAGAAGTTTAATATCATAAACTTTTCATGTTAAAATACATTAATAAAATTTAAATCCCCTTCTAGTATTTCATAAACTTTTCATGTTAAAATACATTAATAAAATTTAAATCCCCTTCTAGTATTTCATTCCTGAGATGAGTAATATTGAATATTCTTGTATAATTTTGAACTGTTGTTCTTATCTTGGGTGATATAGATGTTATTATAGACACAACATTTCGACCAAGTACCCACTGATCATGATCAGGTTTCTATTGATTGATTGATATGGGATATCTGATTATTATAATGTTTTAACCCTCTGATAGCAGTTATTGCTCATTCCGTTTGAATCGGGCGATGGATTTAACTACCAGATCCAATGATTGAACTACTAACCACAAGATGACAGTAGCGCATGTATAACCATCTCTTATATCCACTACGCCACCGTCTCGGTGTAGTGTATTTTTTTAAGCTTTTTTATTCAATTTCTGATAATTTTTGACATTTGTTTATGATGGCAGGTTCGTACTGCTTCCCATAATTTAGTATTTCATTTGCGATGTGAGTAATTGTCAGTATTCTTGTATTATTTTGAAACATTGTCCTCATCTTGGCTGATATAAATGTTATTAAAGACACAACGTTTCGACCTCTTTCTAGATATATGAGGGGATATATGAAAGAGTGACGTATAAACTATTTAATGATCATGAAAGCCATTTTCTCACAAGAACTGTGGGTCATTTTTACTAGCCGAACCCCAGTCCCATGTACACACATTCACACAATTTATGTGTATACAATTAACAGCTCTTAAACTTAAATTTTATACTAATAGACCGACATATATTAGGTATATAAACAAAATGTTCAATAAATTAACGACCATGGGGATTTGAGTCTCCATCTAATTCATAAGACATTTCTGACCAATTAATTCGGTCATAACGTCGCGAACATAAAACACTATCACCGAATAAATAATGCCAAACTTGAATAATGTGACCACAATCGATAATTCGAATACCGTTTGTAAACAAAATCTTTTCCTCTTTCTCTGGCGCAATGGAGAGGATATTAAAATTTCTGTCACAGACATTCGCGCCCTTTTTCAGTCGCATTTATTAACTTGTGATTGGCCAATAGTAATTTGAATATCGAGCAACATATAGCGATATTTACATTTGCTGTTGATCAACACAATCCGTGATGCCTGCAGAATATAACTGAAGAAAATTTGCTTAAGCTTTCACTTACAAAAAAATTATATTCTGACACACACACACACACACACACACACACACACACACACACACATACATAGAGTTGTATATATAATCTTAGTAGTACAAACTAATGGGTTAGCGTGTCACAGTTTGTAGGGATTTACTTTATTAAGAATGCTTGATACTTAGCAGAGCATTATATATAGTAATATTTTAAATATAATTGTTTATAATAAAAATATAGTTCACTGCTACACAAAGGCTGCTGTCTTTCGGTGCTTGTCTAATAGCATCTCGTTAGGCAGAATTATATATATATATATATAATATATATGTGTGTGCGTGTGTGCGCGCAGGAAAAAATGAGACCCTTTAATCGCAAAGGATACACCCCCCCCACAAAAAAAATAATATAAAATATTAAACACCTGAAAATATCGACGATCTTACTATTTTTCAGAGCCATATGAAATATTGAGAGGAAAACTCAACAGATAATTAAAAGGTTATCAATACAGAATTAATTTCGGCAAATTTAAAAATTATAACCTGCATTGTCAATCTGGGAGAAAATCAAAATTTTGATTTCTCTGGTTTGACAAAGCAAGTTGTAATTTTCAACAACCGAAATAAATTCTGGATTTATAACCGTTAAATTATGTGCTAAGTTTTCCTCTTAGTAGTTTATACATCCATACATACATACATATAATGCCAGTGTGTGAAATCAAACACAAAAAAAGAAAATCAGAAGCCTTCACGATACTGTATATGGTCAAGTGGTGAGGCTTTGCTAAGAGAAGAATTGAAAAATGATTTTTATATTCGCTTTTAGCTGAAGCTCATGCTCTCGTATGAAAAGTGATTTTAAAAGTAAAACATCTTTCTTAAAAACAAAAAAAGCAGATTGCATTCTATAAGAAAATCTTTGCTACCAACATCACTTTTCCTCCGACAAAACAGTAATCAGACTGTCAAAATTTACCTTGTCTCTCTTAAAATATATTTATCAGTGGTTTTCATGATGCTCAGATTATTGCGATAACATAATTTCCACAGTAAATACTATTTTTGTCAGCGGCTTTTTTAGTTTTATTCGATTTGAATTGAAAACATTTGTCATTCAGTGATAAGTCTGCAGTTGCACAATAAAAGGAAACCACATTTAGTGATAAGATTTAATTTGTCGAATCATTTCTTTCTTTGCACACATCGAATGTAAATTTAGAGCAAGTATTCATTTTGTTTAATCCTAAAATAGGACTTGGTTGATTATACGGTCTCTAGTTGAAATAGGATCACATCGAAGATTCTTTTTTAATTATCAGTTTCATTTATATAATTTTGTATTAATTTCTTGGTACCTCTGTGTGGATTAACTTTTATCAAGGCCAATCTGTTTGGCTATTACTATTAAGTAATAAGTTCTGTCCTGAGTACTTTACACAAAAATTCAGTATTAAATAACCCGACAACGCTTGACGTATAAAATGTTTTGCTAGAATTCATTGACTGTTCCAGACTGTTATCATCATCATTGTTGTTTTCATTTCAATGTTTTAGTCGATGGATACTCCGGATTTCTTACAGTAGTAGTTTTTTATTCTCAGCAGTGAAATGTACCTTTAATCGCAAATTAATTTATTTCGACTTATTTCACTTTTGACTTTGTTATAAAAATTTTAAACATGTTTAAAATAAATTAGAAGTGTAACAAATTTTGTGTATATTGTTTTAATCTTCCGCTATGACCAGAAAATATACACACATTCAGGTTAGACGTCAAATCATCACTTACCTTTCTTCCTTTTTGAATTTTTTTTTAGTTTGATGTTCAGGTTCTAACGTTACACCTTTGTTAGATCTTCTGTTGTCAGAATGTCGGATATTTAGAAACAACTGCGGTAAAAACGAAAGTCAAATAATATTTATTACAATTTTCTAAGTGAATAAATAAATATCGAATGTGTATATAGATTTCATAGACGAAATACAACAATTATTTTAGAACGGCGGAAGTTTTGATAAAACCTGTGATGGTTGGTGCCTCACATTTTAATACTGAATTACTTCAAATAATTCGTTTCTCAGAATTGCTTTTTCGATATTTATTCTGTTAGTATAAAAAAATGGAGGATGAATATTGTATTGGGTCAGTCTTTTTAGTGATTTGGAATTATTATAAATTGTAATTATTTTCATCTAAAGGTAAGCTTGTTTATTGGCCCCAAGTGGAAATAACTAAGTAGTAGTAACCCCACAGTATTAGCCTAAATTAAGTGAAGGGGAAAAGTATTTATGAAGAAAAATGCTGTAGAATTAAGGTATGCGAATTTACGATCAATTTGCATTGTTTAATTGTTCAATTTTTTTAATTCTGCATTTTTCAGTATTTTCGTAAGAATTCGTAGTCCTTAGTTTTTCATTTTCTGCCAACAAGTGATTGACTCGAGTTAAAATTGTTTGTTTCCAAGATGTAAAATTTATAGAAATTAACTTTATTTTGATGTTCGGATTATTTCTTCAAGGTTTACGTAGATTTTGAGAAATCGGCCCCTTTTCAGAGGGACGCTAACAGTTAACCCCCCGTGCATCTTTGGTTAAAATACACGTGCTATGTGAAACTGAGTTTTCTGAAAAGCCACAAAGGTTGTTCATTGGCACGTATTAATTTCATATTTTCGAATGAAATTCCATCATTCACATTCTTCAGTTCCGCAATTTTCGAGGATCCACTCGCATTCTTTAATTCTGCGTTTTCCTTTTTTTTTCCTTTCTAAGTATTTTGTTCCTTAAAGTACTTTTTGCTATTCGTTGTCAGTCTATCTAAATAGTCAGCAGTAGAATAACGTCAATAGCAGTGTTTTGTTGGAGTAGATCATTACGCAGTAAAACTTTATTTGTTTTAGGGAATCGTTTTAGTTTTGTTGATTTCAGTTGGAGGAGTCGAAAACATAATGAAGGATACACAGTAGGAAACCATTGTTAATAAAAAACAAAAAAGACTATAACAGTGGCCATAACCAAACTGTAAAGATCTGAACTGGTGGAACTAAGAAATGTAGCTCGTCTGAACATTGGCCATGGAAATAGCAATAGAGTATCAAGACACTTTGCTGTGAAGGTCTGAACTGGTGGAACTAAGAAATGTAACTTGTCCGAACATTGGCCATAGAATTAAAGACACAGTATCAAGAGCCTAGTAACGTTTGTAGACTAGAAATGAATCACCTACAAAACCGTGTAAATGAGTTTGAACTAGATCAAGGCTTGAACATGCGGATCGGGCAGCTCCAGCTCAGATATTGCAGCAATGCTCAGTTTTCAGTCTAAGAAAGTTCTTGATATGTAAAATCACAAGTTTATTCGCATGAAGAGTCAACTTTAGACTCGAAACACGTGTAGCGACAAAAATACCATTATGGGCACTTAATATATCATACAAAAAGCAAGTAATATTAATAACAATAACAACAATAAATCTACACTTTAAACAAATTGTTCACGGCTTCTTGCATTTTTGTATGCATAAACACATATATATATATATATATATATATATATATATATATATATATATATGTGTGTGTCCTGAAGCAGCAAATTTTCTTTTAAACATGTCAAATTAAATAAATTGCAAAAATTGGGTCTGCTTATTTTTAATAAAACCTGTTCATACGGAAATCATTCACGTATTATAAAGGTGTCAGAAATGAGCTGTAACGTTGAGAGATGTTATTATCATTCATTTCTTAATGTACCCAAATACTTTCAACCTCCTTCCGAGATCATCTTCAGGGGTGTAATTTGACGCAAAAAAGAAATTTACAGTAATTTTTAGCAACACAGTCTTACGGTTATTTTTTGTTACGATAATTCACACCCCTGAAGATGATCTCGGAAAGAGAGTGAAAGTACTTGGGTACATGGAGAAATGATTGATAATAACATCTATCAACGTTACAGCTCATTTTTGACATTTTTCACTTATAATACGCGAAAGATCATCCGTGAGTATGAAGGGATTTTTATTAAAAGTCAGCAGACACAATGTTTGTAATTGATTTTTATCTGGCATATATATATATATATATATATATCCATGTGAATAAAGAACGAAGAAAGTATTAACAACGTTCAAAACATTAATTTTAAACAGTGCTCAATATAGAAATAGAGCTATGAATATTTATTATAAGTTACGCTTTAGACCATGTACAAATTATAATTTACTACAAAAATCTACATCTTGTTTCAAAATTGGAGTAGATAGACTAATCTATCGCCCAGTCCACACTCCACCCACGTCTATTGAACAGGTGAAGAGGCTCATCCCTTGTTCCCTGTTTAGGATGTGGTTTCTGGCTTTCACTTTTCCAATCTTTTCACTGTTTTATTTTATTTTTTCAATTGGAGTAGATAGACTAATCTATCGCCCGGTTCACACTCCACCCCCGTTTATTGAACAGGTGAAGAGACTCCTCCCTTGTTCCCTGTTTAGGATGTGGTTCCCGGTTTTCTCTTTTCCAATCTTTTCACTCTTATGTAGCCCCCTGCGCTTCAGTGGCGTTACCGCTTTGCTCGGGGTGATATGATTAAAAAAAAAATCGAAAAAACAATGCCTCATCAGGTAGTTAATAATAACAATATCATCATTATTTACTACCTTATGGGACATTGTTTTTTTTTTGTTTTGTTTTTTTTTTCGATGTCGAAACAAAAACTAGACTTTTGTAGTAAATTGTAATTTGTATATGTTCTAAACTATAACTTATATATATTGATTGGTTAATTACTTAGTTTTTGGGCATAATAAAATTAGACCAGTGCACATTTGTATTAAAAAATGTCCAATACAATTATACTGTAGAACTTTTGAATTATTACGCAACCTAGATTTTTACCATGTGATGTCTTCGGGCAATTTGCAATAAATTTATTGCCACCACATGGTAGAAACCTAGGTCGCGTAATAACTCGTTTACAAATTAAGAAATATATAATTTGAGTAGTTATTTCAGGCATTTAGCATTAGACTTTATTGTTCATTTAAAATTTCAAAGAAGAGAATTAAAAACTTTATTCTTGCTTTTCAAATTCCCCGAAACCATATATCCGGTTTTTCATTTAGAAACCGAACAAAATAATTCCTTTGTTTATTCTAATCGTCTGTAAAGAATATAGCGTTTACGCCTTGGAATATGTTTCACTTCGACACTTCCGCCAAGAACTAATCCATAATTAATGCGGCATTTTATGGCAAGGACCATTCTATGTAAGGCGCCTCCCTTAAATGTTCCGGCATGCCTTGTTCTGCAAATTGCCGCTGGTTATTTGTGTTGCTCGAAACGGAAAGCGGCGCATTGATTTAGAAAAGTCATTGTTATTAAATTGTTTGCAGGCACTTGGCTAAATATTTGTCCACTTTCGAGCCTTGTTCATAGTGCTGCTTCCCGAGTCGTTAATTTCCTTTGTCCCGTGTAACTATTTTGAAGACTGACAACAGAAAATAAGTGGCCGCCATGATGGACAGGAAATGGAATTGCGTGAACAGTTAACTACTGGAATTCAAGGGAAAATACTGCCGCCGCCGCAGGTGCATTCCCTCCCTCTCTCTCTCCCTCACTCTCTCTCTCTTTATATATATATATATATATATATATATATATATATATATATATGATTTGTCTGGCGATTACAATCAAGGAACTTGTTAGTAAGTTCCTGCCGTGTACCGGACAGTTCACTTTGTTGCTACCACTTGGCCGGTTTAGACGTTTTGGTAAGTTTTGTTTTTCCTTACCCCATCCGCCGCTTCAAGACATACACGCAGAACACACGTTCAGTATATTTTATCGGATTTAAATTTCACTTTTACAATTGAACGTACTTATTTCTTTTCAGTCCATCGGAAACTCGTACAAACGGAGGAGCCTGATTTTCTAATATTTGGCTTTGTTAAATCTGCCACTTGGCTTTTAAATGATATCAGATTCAGTCAGGGCCGTGTACAGTACTTCCTTGATTATCCAGTCATCGATTATCCTGAAGTGATGTCCGTCCTTCAATATGGCAGTGAATACTGGACAATACTATCAAAGATGAAGGAAAAACTTGAAGCAACTGAAATGTGGTTATACAGAAGGATGCTGCGAATATCATGGATCGAGCATGTGAGCAATGATGAGGTCTTGAAAATGATGGAAACAAAAAGGAAATTAATACTGAGCATCAGGAATAGACAGCGAAAGTTCCTGGAACATGCAATGAGGAAGGAAGGTTTGGAGAACCTGATACTAACAGGCCAGATAGAGGGAAAAAGAAACAGGGGAAAGCAACGGATAACATATTTGAAGGACCTAATCAGGTGGATGATGGAACGAGAGTTGCATGGTGTAGCAGGAGAAGGCGTGCTCAGAGCCACCAGGGATAGGTAGACGTGGAAAGCCATGATCGCCTACATCCTGAAGGGACAGGGTACATAGAAGAAGAAATGAGGAGAAAAACTGAAATCATCTAAATTTTTTTTTAAATCATCTGAACGAAGTTCATTCTAATATTTTATCTCAATCAGGCATTTATGTATTTTTTAATCATTTCAGCCCGAGCAAGGCAGAAATGCGACTGGTGTGCAAGGGGTTACAGAGAGAATTAAAAAAAAAGTGACAAGGGATGGAAATCAAGTAGATAAAAGTAGCAATTGACGTTGCATTTAAACTTTTGGAGATTGTAGCTATCGGGGAAGCAAGCAAATGGAAGTCAGCTCCGCAAACAGAAAGTGCGATAAAAGAAACTGTTGCAGTAGAATAGGTGATTACATTTAAGTATTTCGACGGTAAAAGAGTGAGACGTTGATGCCAATCTTGTAGCACGAAAAAATACATGTAGTCGGAGCAGTTGCTAAGAAAAGACAGAGGGAAGCCACATCATGTCGGTGAGAAAGTGACTGAAGCGAGCTGCTAAGTCAGGATCAATTATATTGCAGAATTTTTTAACTTCGTCGAGAACCTCAAGATGAATAGCAAAAGTACCCGACTAGATATGGTGACAGTATTCAATGCACGAACGATGGGTAGATTTATAAATGTGCAAAATGGATTCTGACGAGAAAAAATTTCTAGTCGACACAGTGAACCAAACTTCCTAGCATAACATGCAGCTATAAATTTGATGTAGTCATTCCATTTAAGATCATTTGAAAGAGTAAGGCGAAGGAGGAGATTAGTATCATTCATTCTGATCATAAGCAGGAAAATTTCTCTATGGTTGTTAAAGAAGAGCAGCTTTGTTTTGAAGGCATTAAAATTTACGAGCCATTTCATACCCGATTCAATTAGAGGTCCTTTTGAAGTCCAGCATTCAGGTCTACTTTATCAGCCTTGGTATATTTCTAATAAAAACCATACTCAAAGTTTGATGAAAGTTTGACAAATATTTAAGTGACTTACTCTTTTAACCAGAAGTTATCTTTTCAAATGTATTTTCATCATTTTTTCCATAACTTAATTATCTGTAATTTTAAATTTAACTGAGCATGACATCTACTGTAGATAAGTAGAGTGCTTTACTCGAAACTTCTCTTTCATCTCTACTTTCAACTCGTATGTAGTATCTTTGCCAGAGGTTCTCTCTACAATGGATGTTCCACTGGTTAATATGCGCATAACTCTGTCATTGTTTTCTACTCTAATTTCTAAATTAGATCTCCACGAGGCATGCGGATTTGACGGTATCCATGCAGTCACCATAAAGAAATGTACTTCTGAAATGACTCTTGTTTTCTCCAAATTTACAACAGATGCTTCGCTGTTTCTTGCTATCCGTCTTGAAGGAATTCCTACCCTGTAGTCCCTGTTTTTAAAAATTCGGTCGAGAGGTTTGCTCTGGCCTGTTGAAATCATCTTATCTCATTTTGGCAAATATTCGATGCCCTAATCAACGTTGATTTGACTAAACGAACAAATAATAGGGCATCCCTTTCGCCATTTCTACCTCTGACTTGTTAATAACTATCACTGAATTTGTCTATCAAGCATAAGAATAAGAAGAATATTAAGAATAGCGAAGCTCGGATCCTTGCTCTAGATATGTCAAAAGCATTCAATAAGTTTTGGCGTGCTGGCGTTTTTCTTAAGCGAATAAGCTACGTTGACACGAGAAAAATATTGGTATTAATCCAATCGTTCACCACAAATCGTATAATGAAGGTTGTCTTGAACAAGCATGCTTCTAGATCATTTCATACTAATGCCTGGCTACCCCAGGGTCCTATCCTTGGACCTACATTGTTCTGATCTTCATCAATGACTTCTCTGATGGCATAATATCCCAACTAGGTATGTATGCAGCTGATATAACCATTTACTCATGTATTACTAGAAAGTCCGACAGAACTAACAAAGTAAACCCAGTAACTGCTCTCAAAAGAAGATCAAATCAGTGGTTAACTAGAGCAAGAAATGGCTTGCTGATTTTGATGTCTCCAAAAACAAAACTGGTTTTATTTAATCGCCACAGAAACTTTTCTATCTACTGTCAGCGTGGTTGATAATAAACTCTAGGAGTGTAACATTCTGCGCCTTCTTGGGCTCAAGGTTTCCAATGACATGAAATGGAGTGATTATATTAAATCAATCGCACGGCTGATTGATGGAAAATTTCTTCTCTGCGTTGAATTATGAAGTTTTTCTTGTCTGAATCTATAAATCTACCAATCGTCCGTGTGTTGAATAGTACTACTATATCTAGTCTGGTGCTCCTGCTGAATATCTTAAGATCCATGACAGATTTCAAAGAATATAATTCTATCGATCCTGACCTGGCATATGGACTTTAGATACTTTCTCACTGACGTGTCATGACATGTCTTCCCTTTGTCATTTCACAATCATTTTCATGGCAACTGCTCTGATCAGAATATTTTTCTTTCGTGCCTTTACTACTGCTTGAGTTTAGGCGTACTACTAGATTGGCAACTAGATCTCACCGTTTTACTTTGTAAATATATGCAACCGCAACTTCTATTCTAACAGTTTATTTTCTCGCACTTCTTGCGGGTGGAACTCCCTACCAATTTCTCGCTTCCCTGTCACTTACATTCTTCAAATATTTAAATGCAATGTCAGTAGCTATCTTTTGACTTCCTGAAGCCTGTTCCTTTATTGTCTTCCTCACAGCTTTAAAGTCTTATTCTCTTTCCCTCCCTGTAATCCCGTGTATCCTAGTTGCATTATCGCCTTGCTTGGGCTGCAACGATTTAAAAATGTTTTTCAACCTCTGTCCCATGACGAACGAATAATCGAAGAAGTACTGTACTTAGAACGTGAGCGATTATGTGTATCATTACGTGTATCGTTCCGATAGTTATTTTAGTTCCTACTAGCAGTATAGCCCGGCGTTGCTCGGGTGTAATGAAAGCTCTAAAACTAATCCATGGTCCTGGAGCTTAAACTCTTCGGACGTTGGCACGAAAGACTAAAAAGCAATATTTGTTTCCAGTTAAAACGAAACCGTAGACTGATAGAAAACTGAATGGATGTAAGTCAAATTTTGATTTCCTGGTATCGATGTCAAATAAGTTTTCCGTTGTAAACTGAATTTTGAAGGCTCAATAAGTTCTCTGAGTAAATGATATCATGGCTGAGAATAAGAACTACAATTATATCTATTTAGAACAAAACCCGAAGCAAAAAACAAAATAAAAGGGCTGAAAACCTGATTTCGATCAGACTTTATAGGACATCGGCGTATCGATTTCCACTATCGGAGTCAAATAAGTCATCCAAGAAAACTAACCTAAGTAAGTCCATGAAAACTTAACGTACCCATCTGGAGCAAAATTGGAGAAAATGAGCCATATTGATGGCTGAAAATCGATTTTCGATCAGATTCGATAGAATATCGGGGGTATGGATTTCGGATATCGGGGGAAAATGAGTCAACTGAGAAGAACTATTCATGTTTGAGACTAAAAACTATTACTTTACCAAATTAGAGCAAATTCTGCAACAAGAACCACGATAAAAATCCTGATCTTGATCAGACCTGATCTGATATCGGGGTATCAATTTTCGATATTGGGGAGAAATCGGAAAAAATAAGTAGCCCGTGACATGACCGAAAGCCTAAAGAATATTTGTGTGATGTTTGGTGAGAATCGGATAAAAATTCTGGATTTGTATAAAGACCATACAGATAGACACACCCAAATATCCAGTTTTATATATATATGTATATATATAAATTCTCCTTAAAAGTCCTTGATATTCTCATATTCTTTCCATTGATCCCAATGTCTGTCAATTCTTAATAATTTATTCAGATGTCAAGAGGTTATGCAACATCGACTCTATATAGATTAGATATTTTATAGCAGTTCAACTCCAGCATCGTTTCTTTGTTTCTAAAGCGATTTTTATATGTTCTGATACATTACTTAGTTTCTGAAAGGCATGAGAAGAGTGTTCAACATTTACTGCCATACTGGTGATTAGATATTACATAGCAATTCATCAATCGTTTCTTTCTTTATAATGAGAGATTTTTATCTTTTGATAATTTGCTTAATTTATGTAAAATGCATTCACTGCCGTAGAGTAGATTGGATATTACATAAATATTTCTATCTCTTAATAACTCGCTTAGTTCCTGGAAGGCTTCTTTCGGTATTCCGATATGTTTTTTCTTACAAAGTTTTAGTCGTGTTACTATATTTCTTTTATGTATCATGTCTCTTCAGGACGTACGTGATCCTGCCTTCCTCATCTCCCTAGCCCTAGTGGCTCTAAGCACGCTTTCTCTTGTTAACTCGCCCAAACCTCGCTTTGCCATCCATTGGCTCAAACTATCAGTTATGTTAGTCATTGCTTTCCCTTGTCGCTATTTACATCTAACTTTTGAGTATCAAATTCTCCAAGCTCTATTTCCTCATTACATGTTCCAGCAACTTGAGTTGTCTTTTCCTGATGTTAAGTATTAGATTCCTTTTAGTTTCCATTCTTTCCAAAACCTCATCGGTGTTCGGTCTATGGTATCCTCAGTATCCTTCTGTAGAATCACATTTCGGTTGCAGCAAGTCTCACTATCTTTGAGGAGATTGTCCAGCATTCACTGCCATATTGAAGAACAGTACTCTCGTCTTTGTTTCAAGCGAAATTTTCCTGTCTCTCAACACTCTACTAAGTATATGGAATCCTTGGCCATGCCAATTTGCCTTCAGCTTTTAGTGTTGCACCTTCCACTTTCTGCTAAAAGACTTCCCAAGTATTTATATTTCTGTATCTGCTTGATTGTAGTATCCCCAGCCTGTAGTTGACATTTTGGGATCCTCTTTTTACTGATGACTATGCATTCAGTTTTCTTGTAGTTTTTGTTGTCTTTTCTTTCTTCTTTCTTCAGTTACCGTCTTAGGACGTCTTGTGGTTTCTTTTCTGTGTCTACTATCAGCACTGTATCATCTGCGTATCTTATATTGTTTAGAGTGTTCCTGCCAATGATGAATCTTGGCATGACTTCGGGAGCTCTCAGAATTGTCTCGCTGTATGAATTGAATAGATCCGGCGAGAAGACACAGCCTTGTATTACACCCGTTTCTGTCTTTGTATATTTGCCGAACTATTTCTTTGCTAAGCATTTTTTTAAGTATTTGTGGCGCACTTTGTTGAATACCTTTGCGTAGTTTTTAAAACACAGATACACGTGTTATAGTACGTTGCAGACAACAACAATGAAAAACATTAAGGTGAATTTTCGACGGTGTTCACATTCCTTTGCGCCTGGCTTCTTAGGAAGTGCTATGAAAATCGACCTGTTTAAGTCTTCCAGTATCTCACCACTGTTGTAGATTTCATTTATTATATTACTATAATTTTCTCTACACAGAAATCTTCTAAGGCTAGCCTCATCTCTATTACAATACCGTCAGGTCCAGCTGCTTTGTTTCTGTTCAGTTTAGCCATTGCAGCTTCCATTTCGGATTTTAATATTACCAGTCCGTCAGTGTCTCTGTGTATTGTCGGTTACTCTCTCTTGTCGTGGAAGAGATCTCATATATATATATATGCTTCCCATCGCTAGAGTATTACCTCTTTCGCTCATATGAGCGTTCCATTCTTGAGTTTTATACATCCTATTGAGGAGTATGTCCTTCGTTCTGTTAGTTGCCTCCTTATTTTTATGCATGCCTTCTTTATTAGTCGTGCTCAATCTCTCTATTTATGCACATTTATTGTTGAGCCATTCCTTTCTAGCCTGTCTCCTTATTTCCCTGTGTAGTTTTCTGTATTCCGTTAAATGTCTTGGCATCGTTTTGTCTCTTTGTGGAGAATCTCTTCAGTTGTGTCCCATTTCGAGTTTCCGTTTCCAATTTGTTCCTCGTATTTGTTTTTCACACGGTCAGTACATTTTTCCTGCAGATTGAGGTCACTCACAAGTCTGTTGTATTGCAGTCTGGGTGCCTCACTAAACTTATTTAGTTCCCGAAGTTTCATCCTTAGCTCACAGATGACTGGGAATTGGTCGCGTTCTCAGTCGGCACTTGGATAGGTTTTGCAGTGAACAGCTGAATTCCTGAATCTTCTGTTTGTTGTTATATAATCAATTTGGTTTTTCGTGTCACCTCCTCGGCTTCTCCATGCCCATAAGCGTCTTGGGTCTTCTTGAAACCAGATTTTGGTTATTACCTGGTCATTTGCTGTGCACCATTTTTTCTCCTCGGTCATTGCAGTTACTTAGTCCAAAGTTACCAATTGTTACCCCTTCTCTCTCCTTACCTACTTTGGCATTCAAGTTTCCAATAAGGATTCTAATTGCTTAGATTTTACATTGTGCCGTCGCATTATCCCGTGTGGAATAGGTGATTCTTTTACCTCTTTAGTGCTTTGAATTGTCGATGCACATTTCGGATAGCTGGCAATATCCTAGAACGCATTTCTTCATTTCTTCGTCCAGTATTAAGCCGATTCACTATTCATTATTTTTATAGCCTGCTTATATAATCCTGTGGTTGTCACTAGTTTCGCATATTCAGAAATATTGATGTTCAATCTGCTTATCATCTGCTTGACCACAGTTGTTCAGCGTTCTAATCTTCCATGTCCATAGGGTAATTTTTGTTTGTTGCGCACAGTTGCAGGAAAACAGTCCGGTAATACTTGTTGCTCATGTCATTCTCTCCAGCTCAAAAGAATTGTCCCTTTTACGCCGTTGATGACGGTGATGTCGGTCAAATGACATCTATTGCCCTGCGAGTAGTTACTTCCTTTGACTTTAATCCCTTTTATACCGTTGGGTTTCATATATCGATTTTTTTAAGGCCATGATTATTTTTGGGAGTCATAGTGAAGTGGTTTCGCGTTGCCTTCTCGACGGTGATTTATCTAGACACCGCCTAGATACCGCCTAGACACCGTTTTCTAGCCGTTGACACCTTGAGTTTTTCTGCCCTGTTCGTAGGTCTTGTTTTTTGTCTTAACAGGTTGTTAACATCCCACCTCCCTCACAAGCTCATGGAGTGGGGTAGCCGGTTTAATTGCCAACAGTCTGAAATAATAAAAAGATATATTTGTATAAAAATATTTCTGTGACGATCGAGAGAAGGATTTGATTAGACTTCTCACACTACACAGCTAAATTTCTGCACATCTTGGGTTGTCCTTTTTTTTTGTGATAACCATACATTCTGTCTTACAGTTGATAGTTAGTCATATTTTTTTGCTTTTCTTTAGTATCATATCTAAGAATTATTTTAGATCTATTTCTAAATCTGCCATCATTGCAGTCATTTTCGAACTCTCTGTTGTTAAAATTGTGTTCGCCGATAATCCTTGATCAGTCTAGTAAATATCTTAGGATTGTCTTACTATAGGCGTTATAGTACACGAGTACAAAACACTACTTATGCTCCCCTTTTTTGTGTATTCATTGAATTTTTTCTTTATCCGCTTGCAGGTTTTTATTCTTAAGGATTATATTAATATTTTTCCGATGTAAATCAAGCTTATCTACTATTTCATATAGATATACAACAATTTATTCCTGTCTTAATAGTACATTTGAGCGGTTCGATATGGTAAAATTATCAATTAATCTAAAAACATGACCTACATTTTGTTGTTAACTGGAGCAAGGTATGGCTTGTTAATTTTAACGCCTACAGAACAAAACTGCTCTCTCTCTCTCTCTCTCTCTCTCTCTCTCTCTCTCTCTCTCTCTCTCTTTTAATCGTCTGAGAGAACCGTTTTAAACTTCCATTTGGCTAATGCTGACCTCCATAAAAGAGCGATTCATTGCACATTCACCGACTAACGTTTTCCGTTGACATGAAGAGGTCAGATTATGGGACTGCTGCTAGTAAAGCTGGTTCTCCGTGTCAGAATCTATCTTACATATTTTTAAGTCTGCCATTCGCACTTACTGTGAATATTGCTGCCTATAATTTTAGATATTCTTGATAAAATAAAAAAAATCTGCTATGTTATTGGTCCTGTCCAAAAATATCGACTTCAGTCCTTTTTCCACCGTCGTGATATAGCTTTCCTGTGTCTTTTATAAAAAATACTTTCATGGTAATTGTTTTGGTGAACTTTCCACTAGAATAGGTCAAATTTATGCATACTAAATTGGCAGCTGTGTTTCATTATCTTATCAATCATAAGTCCTATGCTTACAATTTCACCTTCTACACTTATCAATTACGGAACTCTCTTCCGGCTTTTTGCTTCCCAGTCAACTTTGATTTTCAAAAACTTAAATGCAATGTTAATCGTTATCTTTGTATTCTTGTTCACTTTCCTTAGTGTTTTTTTCTGTGTTCTAGCATTCTCTATCCCCTTGCGTCTTAGTGGTTTTGTTGCCTTGTTTCGGGGTGAAATGATTAATAATGCATTTGGGCTGTAACTTATCAAAAATTGATAATTAATGCGGGGACGAGTGGCATTTTATACGGTGGGCGAGATAATTCATTCCAAACAATCGATGGTTCTATCGTGATACGAAAGACGCATATATAGTTGGTCAGAGGTGAGTTATACAATTGCTCTGTTGGTTTAACAAAGCCGATAATCTCACACGATTTTCGAACCGATATTTCCGATAGATCGCTTGTGTATTTGTCATAAAACGAGCATATATATTGACATAATTGATTGATTTGTTTTCTACGGCTTATCAACCCTCTGCAGATTATTTAAAACCAGAAAATATTTTTAGATTGTAAGATGTTTTTTTTTTAATTTTTTAGCTATACAAATCGTACTAATTATTTTATAGCTGGGAGTAGAAGAGATGATTTCGTAACTTTCTCAAGGATATTTAAGCGTCACTTATTCGAATCAATTGTTGGATTCTTCGGAAAGAACTCAGAATAGGGGACTTCTTTTCTAATCAATATAATTTTCTTTGTCTGAAGACTGGTTTTAGATAGTTTGGTAAAGATTCATATCGCTTGCTTTTCGTTGTTGTAAAATACCACGTTTCATCGCCAGTCATAATTTGGTTAATATATGAAACATTTACACTACCTTTTAGAAATTAAATACAGAAATATTTCTCCTCTTATTTAATTTTTTTACGTTAACTTATATAAACGCTATACATCAAAGCGACTAACGTAACCAAATTGATGTAAATAATTTTCAGTACTTCACTTGGATAATCTATTTTTCCCAAATGTTCAGGCGATCTTCTGCATAAATTCTATAATTTCATTTGTTTTAATAGCATTTTCACCATTCTTAAAATAAAAGGCAAAAATGCTGAAAATGTTGCTTATTGTATTCTATTTTCAGTGGTAGAATCATATGTATAGAAATATGCCATTAATATTATCATCATCGCTTTGCACTGGATGAGAAATTTGAAAAAGAGAGATACTGAAAACAGAAAGGGCGAGGTATTGGCTGTCCGTGGGTCACCTGAAAAGTGAAACAGGAAATCTATTTATAGTCGTTTAAGACCACGTCTTGAACAGTCTATCGGAGAAAAGATCTACTATCTAGTGGAGTCAGATATTTTTATATTACGTGAAGAGGTGGTTGGAAACGTGTTCCATATCGTGAGAGATTGAGAAAAGTGATAAGATAAGATCTCTGGCATAATGTAATTATTATACTGGATATCTTAGATTATTGTCTGTCTCCTGACTTCAGTCAGCACGCTTTTGTAAGATATTGACAGTTCCTGGTACTGCCACTACCCACAGAGTTGGAACATAGCAATTGAGTTGAAGCATTTTCAGATTACTGTTCAAAGTCATGGGAATGAAGCCTCACGCACCAAACAGGATAATGAAAACAGTTAAATATAATGAGGAGTCATTTAACGAGAACAAAGGGGTATTCTCTGCATCTGCAAACAATAAAATGAGGATAAAACCTGAAATGACTTTAAAAGCATTGATATTGAAAAAAAGAGATGACACTTGAATAATTGAAAATATTTTCTTGCCAACGGACATTCGAGTCTCAAAACATTTCTTAAACTATAGCTGCATTAATAATTTAAGTCAACCAACGCACGGAGAGAAATCTAATTGCGTAGTCAACTGTCAATCCCCACAATAAGAGAAACAGTAAAATAAAAAATACTTGTGTAATAAAGAACTTAGAAACACACCTGTCAGGGAACTTGTCATTTGTACTCCGACAAGAATCTCGATATACTAGAATACAATCATTATGATGAAAGGACAGCTAACGATATTCAAAAAAAAAGTGACAGGAATGTTTTTTTTTTGTTTTGTTTTTTTTTGAGATCATGCTTCTAATCAGAAAATACTTGATTTCTTTCTCTTCCGTTCTTCTCTTTTCTTTTTTCACCACTCCCACATATATCCTCTGTTTATTACTCTCTCTCTCTCTCTCTCTCTCTCTCTCTCTCTTATTGTTAACTCTCATTTCCTTCGGTCGGACTTGGGTGGTAATAATTGATGAGCAGCTCGCTGCTTTCTACATAAACCCATAAAATCCTATTCAATTACTGTGGGATCTTAAGAATTAACCTCTTCGGCTATTTTCCCTTCTTTCAGCCATGCATCACATAAGGTCACATCCTGAGATATCCTGGCTTGGAAAAGCAGAGATTATCTTTTTTTTTCTTTTTTTTTTCTCTCTTCACAAATTTTTAATTAAGTTTTTGCCGTTCAGACCTGTTTATAAAAATGGGGGAGAATGTAGTTGCGTTTGCTGAAAAGAAAATCTCATTTAGCGGAATTCTGATTCAACACATCTTTGTGTGAACGATGCACTTCTGAAAAATCATCATCTGCTGTCGTGGAAGTAAAACAAATCGGGGCCAATGGCATTAGAAATTTACACTTTGCTAAACAGGCTGAGGTTTTCAAAAGTTAGAAAAAAATATCAAAAGAATGATATATACTAATGCCAGGTATTCCTCGATTACACAAAAATACATACGTACACATTGACACGTCTATAGATATGATCGTGTTGCTTGCTGCTTGTCAAGGAAAACTATTTTTTTCTGGTTGGTAGATATTAGCCAGATAATCGATTCTTTCGTAGTTGCTTAGTGCTGGATGAAGGACCAATTTTTTCCGTATTTACTTGGTGCTGGCTGAAGGACCAATTTTTTTCGTTGTTACTTGGTGCTGGCTGAAGGACCAATTTTTTTCGTAGTTGCTTGATGCTGGCTGAAGGAGCAATTTTTTTCGTAGTTGCTTGATGCTGGCTGAAGGAGCAATTTTTTTCGTAGTTGCTTGATGCTGGCTGAAGGAGCAATTTTTTTCGTAGTTGCTTGATGCTGGCTGAAGGAGCAATTTTTTTCGTAGTTGCTTGATGCTGGCTGAAGGAGCAATTCTATTATTATTATTTCACTGTCTTATCAGAGAGTCTTCCTGATATCCTTGATATTCTTTACATGCGAAGACGAAAATATCTAAACAAAAGTAGTAGCGTCTTATTAAACTGGGTAAAAGAAATTCCCTATCAGGTACCTTAAAGCAGTAACTGTAGATTTCATAATTGTTTGTGCACCCAATAAAATCTATAGCCTAATTATGCTTATTGCAACAATCGAAAATGTATGTTATCGTACAAACATGAAGCAGGACACGGTACAGAAGCAATAGATACAGTTAAATAAATTTCTTGATTTAAGAACGCATTTAAATACTGTAATTTATTTTATAATCATCTTTGTTTAAATCGTTTCAACCATATAAATGGACTTCGATTTACTATATTCTTTTAAATTATTTTATTTACGCTATTAATTTCCCTGTGACATGAATGGATTCTTGTATGTGCAGATATAAATCGGGCTGACTCTAGCATGAAACCGAGCATCACCTATTGAGTCTTGACAAGTAAAACGACAGATGCCTATTTTCTTTATTTCTCTAGTTTATAACCTACTGCTGTCCAACTGTATACATGCCCTGTGCGTACTTTCTTGTTTTTTTATGCTTTAAAGCTTGTATCTGCCAATAAAAACCCAATATGTGTTAAAATGGAATTAAACTAATATATCTCACACAGTCATCCTTGAGATATCTTTTGTAGATTTTTTTTATTTCTGCTACAGTTAAATCAAGTGTTTTCGATAAAATGTGTTTATAAAAAAATCTCTCGTTTAGATTAAAAATCGGTTGTGATCTGACGAGCAATAAATTTATCAAGGACATTATTCGTAAGGTCGAAACGCATTTTCTGATATTTTTATTCCTTGCTTAAAGATTTAAAATTAATATAATTTTAGTAATTCTTGTTATGTGCTTTGCTTTGATGCTGTCAAATTTAATTAAAATGTTTTTTGAGGTAGAATATCTTCATTTTATCGTGTTCATTTGAACTTTAATTAAGAAAAATACTTTCTCTGCTGATCTTATCAAAAGATTTACGTATGTACTTGCCTTCCACTCATTCTGATAGTGGTCTTCTTCATTTGCCTTATTGTAAGAAATTAATGTTTTTCATCAACTTTTCAAAACGCGTTACTTTAATGGCGCATGGTATATATATATATATATATAGGTTCGTCTGGCTTATTAGGTTCTATTAAGTTCGCGCTCTACCTTAATATTGAGCGCTTTCTGTTAGATAGTTATTCGTGTCGGCTTTTTTTTCTTTTCTAATTGGCTTCGTGCTGATTTCTGTCGGAACCTTTTTCTTTTTAAAACCATTTTTTCTTCATTCGAAAGTTGTCGAGGAAGGTTTTCGAGACGAGTATAACTGTGTATATATATATATATATATATATAGAGAGAGAGAGAGAGAATAAAAAGTATGAGAGGCCGTGAACGTTTCATTTCATGTGTATATTTATTGTTGTATAAAGATATTATACATATCCAGTTATTCGAAATGTAAAGCCACAAATTTATTCGCCCGAAGAGAGTCAATCTTCGACTCGAAACACGTGTAGCGTCACAAATACCATTATGAACACTTAAAATATCATAATATGTATAATATCTTTATACAACAATAAATATACATTTTAAACTAAATGTTCACGGCCTCTCACACTTTTTATTCTATACCAATTTCTCTAGTTGGAACAACCCTATTTCCTTTTCTAATATATATATATATATATATATATATTCCTGTATTTAAGAACTCTGGTGAACCCTCGGACCCATTCAGCTATCGCCCTAACAGCCTTCTACCAATTTTTGAGAAAGTGTTCGGGCCATAATTAATGCTGAAATAGTTCAACATCTTACTGCCCATAAACTCTACTCTGACAGGCAGTATGGCTTCCGCTTTGCCAGGTCCACGGCCGACATGCTAACGACCGTTACGGAGTACATGTTCCAGGCCCTTGAGGAGTTCGGCGAGGCTCGTGCTGTTGCTCTGAACATCTCCAAGGCTTTTGACAGGGTTTGGCACTCTGGCCGTCTATGCAAGCTACGGGGTTACGGTATTGCCGGACGTTTGCTTGATCTAATCCAATCTTTTTTTTTAAATAACCGCAAAATGAAGGTCATTTTGAATGGGCATGCCTCTACATCCTACAGCACAAACGCTGGTGCCCATCTGGGCTCTATCCTGGGCTCGACGCTCTTCCTTATTTTCATCAATGTCCTCCCAGACGATATCAAGAGCCAAGTGGGCATCTACGCAGATGACACCACAATTTACTCCCGCATCAGTAAGAAACCCGTCGTGGCGGACAAACATAATCTCGCTGCTAACCTTGAAAGGCATCTACACTCTGTGATAAATTGGGATAAGAAGTGGTTTGTCAATTTCAATGCGTCTAAGACCAAGCTGTTCTCTGTCAATCATCACAGGCAACCTCTTCTGCCTCCCAAGCGAGTCTCCCTGAGAGCAATACACTGCGCCTTCTCGGCCTTACCCTCTCTTTTGATCTCAAATGGAACCACTACATTGAGTCCGTAGCTAAATCCACTGCTAAGAAGTTTGGGTCACTGTGTCGGGCCAGGATGTTTTCCCAGTCTGAATCCATCCTGCATATATACAAATCAACCATTCGTCCGTGCATGGAATATTTCTGCCATATCTGGTCAGGCGCCCCTGCTGTTCATCTCAGTGTTCTCGATAGGCTCCAAAGGAGAATCAGTAATGTGATAGGTACCGACTTGGCGGCTTGACTACAGCCACTTCCCCACCGACGAGATGTGGCCTCCCTTTGTCTGTTTTATAAATACTTTCATGGCTTCTGCTCAAACGAACTTAAGTCACTGTGCCTCTGCAACAAGTGTTTACTCGTGCAACCAGATTGGCAACTGGGTCCCACCCATTCACAGTTAGATTAACCAAATGCAGACGACAATTCTACTCCTGCAGCTTCTTCTCTTGCACTTTTCACCTGTGGAATTCGCTTCCATATTATTGCTTCCCTGACGGCTACAACCTCTAGGAATTTAAATGCAATGTCAATACTCATCTCTTAACCATTCGACTCTAGTTCTTTCTACACCACCCTGTATATCCTTTCCTTTCTCTCCACCTTTGCAATTGTCATCACACCTGTATTCCTATCCTTCTCTTGCTCCTTTCTAACTGGTTCGTCTTTCTCTTCACTCTCTTCTAATTAATCTTTTTACTCTTATGTAGCCCCCTGCACATCAGTGGCGTTACCGCCTTGCTCGGGGTGATACGATTAATATATATATATATATATATATATATATATATATATATATATATATATTGTGTGTGTGTGTGTGTGTGTGTGTTTGTTTGTTTTACGTAAAATCTAAAATTTCCTCTTGAAGTGTAATGCGATTTTTGTCACTGTCGGAAATGAGGTTTTCTTCACTGATAAAATTCGAAACGTACATGCTGATCATTGAATAACATAAAAGTGGCTTAGTTATGGCAATCCAGGTATTTTGCGAGATATTTGTTCAGCCAATGAGCGATCACTGGGAACAAAACGCTAAAGTGAATATAATGCTTTAGCCAAGTGGAATCGAGATAAATAAAAGTACTTTACATGATTAGGTTTGGTTCCTGGAGGGTTTTCCGTAGAAACATCTGCCGATAGATTCGAGAGCCAACTGAAAATGAAATGAGGTAGAAATTTATAGAAGAAAATGTGTACTGTAATTGTTCTGACATTTGCATCTTTTCTGTTCGATTATTGCTAACAATTATTAAAGATTATCTTTTGTGTCCCAGCGATAACTTGGTATTGTTACATTTAAGCATGTTTATGATTATTTTATTCATAATGGTGTCAAATATTATAAATTAATATTTTTAAGGCTGCACCTGCTATTTATTTGCCTAAAATCTAAGCCCCATCACTCTCGGTGGAGCATAGGTCATCGTCGAGGGGATTGTCAGTGCTTCTGTAACTTGTCTTTTTTTTTTAGGTAGAGATGCTGACCCTATGCAAACTCCTTTATCCTCCGGGTGAGGTGGTCCAAATGACTAGGAATAAGATTTTCCCACAGTAAGTTGCCATTTCTAAGGTAGAGTGGTTGCCAATCAAGGTTATAGAACTCAATGTTTCATTTATACCCAGAGCTGAAGGTGGATTAATACTTTTTAACTTGTCTTTTTTACATGTAGAGGTTTTTCTATAGGTACGGGTAGAACCTAATCTATGCTGCAATTTAATCTACAAATAGTGGAAGATAAAAAGGTATTTACTCAAACGTGAATGCAACGAATTCAACTGGAATTCGAAATCGACTCTCCGAATTTTTATTCCGAGCCGATATCCACTGCACCACAACGCACATCCACTATGCATGTCATAGAGGGTTGTTAACTGTTTAGAATATCAGACAGCAAATTTTTGTTTAAATATTTTAATCTATTTAATTACAATTTATTAAAGGAATGGGTAGTAACGACATCCTAATAAAAGTTAAAAGTGGAGCATAGGCCATCGACGACGGGATCGTCAATGCTTTTGTAACTTGTCTTTTTTACAGGTAGAGATGTTGACCCTACGTAAACTCTTAAATCTTCAGAGTGAGGTGATTCAAATGACCATGAAGAAGATTTTCACGCAATAGGTTGCCATTTCTTTCTGCGGTAGACTGGTTGCCAGCCAAGGCTATAGAACTCTATCTGGCCTATTCAACCGATAGCTGGAGATAGATTGATTAATACTTTTAATGGGGGTTAAATTATATGCCTTAAAAAGCATAAAAATTCTTAATTTAAAATTCCCACCATCTCTCAATTCGCTTAAAAAGGGTGCATTTTCATTGCGTTTATACAGAAAATCAGATAGAAATGCCACCCAAAAGATTCTTTTCACTCAGATCATGTGGTATCAAAATATGGTAGCAATTTAGAACTCAAGCTTCACTATGTGCTTATAGATTGTGAATTTTGATCAATTTAGTGTTTCTTGCCGTCATTGCTTCTTCCTAAAATAAAACAACATCGCTTCCATTGGAGTATAAACTATCGACAATCACTCGTCATCGAAGAGTGGGACATTAATGCGTCTGTAATTTCTTTTTTACAAGTAGGACTGTTGACCCAATACAAACCAATTTATACTCCGGGCTAGGTACACTGGTTGTCAACTAAGGCTATAGAACATAAAACTTGGCTGTCAACTAAGGCTGTTTAACTCATTGCTGGTGGGTGGAGAATAAGAGATAGATTCATACCCTTTTTCAAGGGAATTGGCGCGTAAGTAAATGCATGGAATTCAACTGGAATTCAAAATCGGCTCACCGATTTCTCATTTCGAACTGATATCAACTACACTCTCTATTCTGTTTTTTTAAATAATCATATCGCCTCAAACAAGGCATTTTACTGCCACTGTTTTGCAGGGGGTTACATAGGAGGAAAGTTATGAGAAAGAGTGACAGGTTATAGGAGTGTCAGGATGTGGGTAATAGAAGGATGAGAATACTGATGAGAGTGGAGGGAGTGGACGGAGAAAAGAACCTGAGAGAGAGGATGCAGGTTAGTGAGATAGATGACTATTGACTTTACATTTAAATTCGGGGAAGCAAGTAAACGGAAGGGAATTCAACAGGCGGGAAGTGCGAGAAAAGAAGCTTATGGAGTAGTGTAACACTCTGCACGCCGGACGGCCACCCTCAGGCCAGATCAGGTCGAAACGGCATCAGACGTGACGCCTCAGCCGGGCTGGTCGTCTGTCCAATGTGACGCTCGTTCTCGCTGACGGTCGTGACGTTCCCAGTTGTGACACTGCCACCCGGTTGTACGGTTGGTTTGGTCGCTGTTGCTGGTCGTGACGATCCCGCCCGATGATGTCGCCACAAAAGCTGGATTACAGGACGTCTTTTGCAACAACGGGCCACTGTCTCACGTTGTGATTAGATCCTCGAGGTCTCGTCTTACAATCTTAATAGTCGGTCGTCCTTTTTAGCCAGTCCGGACATTGGTGTACACTTGTGGTTTGGAAAAAATAAACACGACTCCAACAAAAAAAAAAAAAATTAATAAAATAAATGAACAAGGTCGAACACGCCTGGAGAGCTACGAAGAATGTCTTTATATAAGAAAAAAAAACAATGTCTTTCTTTTTCGAGGAATACAATTGTCGAAAATGATATACAATCGTCTAAAATGCTGGTTGCAACGGAGAGAGAAAGTTCGCGAAAAGCATCATAGCTTCCAATTGTTAAACGAAATGTTTTGTCTAAGTTTCGTTGGCATTGAAATAAACAGATCCTTTCAAATTTTCTCCAAAGTCTCTTCTCGTATTTCATTAAAGTCTTTTCATTAATTCTCTATAATCAGGATTGTCAAATTTCTGTGTAACTTCTAAAACAGCAAAGTTCTTTCGGGTTCTTAACGGAATCTGACGAATCGGAGGTGCTGGCGGCAATGTGATAGTGACGGCGGTAGCTCTCAAACTCCGACTCAAACTGTCACCCAACTCAACTTTTCGTGTCGAGCATCTATTTTTATCACCAATTTCGATCCTCTCTGTGGATCCGGCCGGCTCACAGTCTTCGGCCAATGAAATCGGTCTCCGCCCACTCGTTTTGCGGAAAATTTTAGCTCGACCAATGAGATAATGCCAACTCACATCGTACCTCGGGTTATTACGGACTGCTGTGTTCACCAGCGGCCTTGGCCTTCGGGTGACCTTATCAAATCACACTGACACTTGTTTTGTCTACGCGTTTTCAGATTAGCGGAATCAACATTTCAACCGCAAAGAAGGGAAATTTATATGAACATGAAAGGAGCGAAATTTATATAAACATGAAAGACGAGAAATGTATTTTTTGCCAAAATAATTTCATGCTACCGGATTTTAGAAGTACTTGAAAAATAATAAAATTATTTTTTCTAAGCTCACATCGCGTGACGCAATAGAACTCTAATAACATTGCTAGTATCGATTTCTCTCTACGTTGTTTTTAAACCAACCAAGGGAAAGTATCCCCGCGGGAGATAGTGTCACAGTATAATTTGCGTTTACATTTTATTGGTTTCACAGTAAAAGGGTGAGATCTAGTTGCTAATCTTGTGGCTCGAGTAAATTCATATATAGGGGTCACCAATGTGCTAAGTTCATATATAAGTTTATATACTGGATGCGATAAAAATAACGCCCTTTTTTTCATTTAACTTTTATTAAACAAAGATTAATCGCAGTAATTAAAGAATATTTATAAATATTGTCGTATCAGCATGTTAAATTATGTTAATCATAAAAATCATGTTCAAAATGCCACCTTTATATTTAATACAACGTTGGACCATATCAACTAAACTTCTATAAATTATTTAAAACATTTCTACTTTAATGTTAGATAGTTTATTAGAAATGACTTGTTTTCATTCAGGAATTTTCGGTTTGAACCTATAAACAAGCTCTTTCGTCATGTTCCACAAGAAAAGGTTTGGTGGACGTGATGGCCACTCAATTGTCCCACGTCAATAAAGTAAAGATTTAACCACTCAGTAGTAGGTCAGCGCGCCGTCCCGTTGAAAGTAAATATGATTCTGATTTCTAACTCTCGGGCAGAATTCAGTTTGCACCTAAATCAGGGAGATACTTTTGCTGCATCCTGTATTTAGATATTAATCTTGGGTGAATATTATTTAGTTAGGTAAAATGACATGTTAGATGGAAATAATTCGAACAAGAATAAGTCATAAAAACAAATTACTTTAACGTGAAAATTGGCAACAAAATATTAAATATAACCTGACACTTTTAAATACCAAACTTATGCCAAGCTTAATTGTATCTTATTACAATGCGACCTGGACTACTATTAATAATAAAAAAGAAAAAGTAATTCAAAAGTAAATAAAAGTTCAGAGCTTTAGACAGAGTCGTTAGAAGTATAGAGTTCGAGTAAACTTTAAAAAGAATTGTAAATCTGGTCCTAAACAGGAATCAAGCAGATATATCCCTCACAAATACGGGTATCCACTAAATGTGACGCTTACATTTTGAAAAATAATATCGGATTAAAAATAAAATCCACTAATTGCTTAACTTCAGTCAGTTAAGTGCCATACATGGTATGCGCTTAGGCGATTGTGTCTCCTTCGACCTATGATTTCCTAGCCAGGGATATTTGCGCAAAAGTGAAGGCAAAGAATTCAACTGGAATTCGAACTCGGCTCTCCGATTTCTCATTTCAAGCCGACGTCCATTGCGTCACAAGGCACATCGCAAAAATATAATGTTTTTAAAATTTGTGTTTTAGATTCAAACCTGACAACAGCTGTTGTCAGACGAATTATTTTAAATGCCAACGAAAGTTTAAATTATTTAGATGTTTCTGAAAATTAATGATTCCAGGCAATGAAAGAGTAAATTATTAGATTTTCATTGAATTGTTGTTGTTCCTCTTCTTCCTCTCCCTCTTTTTGTGTACTTTCAGGACGTGGGCGATTATAACTCCTCCATAACTTTTTGTCCCGTGTAACCATTCTTAAAATTTGCCTTTTTGCTATCTCTCCTAATCCCTGTTCTTCCAATGATTTCCACAAGCTCGTTACGTAGGCTATGCACTGCTTTCCTCTGTCCCTCGTGATTTCAATATATCCCGTAAACGTCAAATTTTTTCAAGTCCTTTCACATTATGAGGCCCCAGAAATTTCAACTGTCTCTTTCTGATGCGATGTATATATCATTTTGTTTGCATTTTTGTTAAAACTTGGTTGTTGCTCAATTGTTGAGTCGATGATATTCTCGGCATCCCTGTGTAGAATCTCATTTTTGATGCCTAGTACACCCTAGAAGTTGTGCCAGGATTCATCATTGGCGGTCACAATCTGAACAAAAGATACTCAGATTATACAGTCCTTATAGCTGACACGGAAAGAAAACTGCAAGACCTCCGAAAAAGAGGTAGATGAAAAAAGTCGAAAGAAATGACTACAAATAAACTACAAGAAAACTGAATGTATGGTCATCAGCAAACGAAGGAGCCCCAAATGCCAATTACAGGTTGGGGATATTAAATCAAGCAAGTACAAAAATTTACCTGTGATAGAAATGCGGCATTCTAGGTGTGACATTTAATAATTAACATTATATATCTAACCCCCTCTTCCATCGATAAAACGTTTTCCTTCCTCTCTGCCCCACACCGATTCCTTTTGTCTGGATAAATCCAACCCATTTATTTTTGTAAAGAAATTCGGTCAAAGGAATTGAATAATTCTTATAAAATATTCACGCAATAATTATCACCAATGGATTTGTAAATTCGTCCAATTTATTTTCATTATAATACTTATTAAATTCTAACATTGAGTTCTCATCCGATTACGATCCCCTGTGGAATTAACCTTGCAAATTACCTATATATTTATATAGTTTTGAGGTATTCTATATTTATGGACAAAGTTGCTCAATATTTTTTTTTATCCCTTCCTTTCCGGCTCCCTACCTCCAGGGTAAATGATAAGTAACTCCTCATTTTAAAATACGTATAATTTATTTATTAACTCCAATTTTTACATTAAATTGAATATGAGAGGAAAGCGTTTAGCATACTTTTATTTTAAATTCGGTATGGGCTCTAGATTTCCGCCCAGGAATCACGTCAACTGATTTCATCAAGAACAATTGAGATATGAAAGAAATAACTTCTTGTATTCGCCCTTCAATTTATTCCAATGTCTTAGCTTGTTGTAGTACATTTATTCCTTTAACCAACCCCAAATAAAACGTCACCAGGTGTTAAATCAGGATTACTAGCTGGCTACTGATACATAAAATAGGAACTTACTTTTCAACCACCCTATTTATAATATCTATATATATTGTGCCTTTTCGTATGTTTCATTTGGTGTTGAATGTTTTATGTCAAATGGAAAACTTGTAAAGAAACTTCTCGAAATGATGTAATCCGGGGACTTTGGATAATCGTTGGTCGTTTTCAAGAAAATAATGTAGGGAGACGACAAATGCAGCCAGTACCGTATTTATAATGTTAGATGTCCGGAGTTTGAAATGAAAGTTTGTTCACATGCCGCGACTGTTACTGTGAAGTAGATTTTAGCATCACGTGGCTGACCTTCCAGTTCGGAGGCATTTTGACACGTGCGCGCCGAGATTGAAAGAAATTTTATTGATAATGGTTTGCCGTTCTTTGATGTGAAAGGTTTCCAATGCCACTTTGCTCGCAGAGATGACAGGTCAATCTTCATAAGAAGAATCTGGTAATATGAGAATTATTTGTTGATTTTGAAAATTAATGACAAACTCAATCTCATAAAGTACAACATTAGTATTCTACGAATGTGTGTGTGTGTGTGTAGAAATGTTAGTAAACACGAGGTTAAATATCTATGTATATTCCTGACATGAGTCGTTACAATTCTTTACATTATTTACATTATCTGGATTGTTATCCTCATCTTTGTCATGTTACTACGTTTTCGACCGTTGCAAGCCCTCAAGTAATCTAAAAAGTGACTTGACCCAAACAGTTTTGAGTTAAATACCTGGCTGCAGCAGGGGAGAGCAAAACTAGGTCTGTTGAATTACTAAAATGAATTAACTGAAACGGAAATATTCAGAAAAGACATGACACGTTGAACTAAATAAGGGGTTGGGCTCGAAATTCCAACGTAATTCACCTGAAGAAGTCCGGAGCGTACAACGACTGGAACGTCATGAATATGACAATGAAGATGAGGACAACGATCCGAATAATGTAAAATTTGTTCGATTTTTCGATGTGCAGATTTCTCAATCCAAAAAATATCTTAAAATCTGGAGGATTTAGATTTCTAACGTCAGAATGTTTTTAAATTAAAAAGAAAACGTGGGGCAAAACAAATGTTACAAAGGTAGTAGAGAATATGTTGATTTTGAAACATCCTTCTTCGAATTCACAGTAGTTATTTCCAAAGGGGACGTAATTTTGGATCAACATTAACCCACTTCAGGTCAGTTTCACGTATAAACAAGCCCCCAATTCGGTAAATCTGTTATGTGTCCAATGATTTAACCAAAACGGTACAAAGATTTTTAAAACGTATGCAAACTGAATAGGAAACATTTTTGCTTGACAGCTTTAGTAGAGAAAGCTCAACAAATTATAAAACAATGAGTAACTTTTAAAGATTGGAAGGCTCATCGGAAGACCAATGCTTAACATTGAACCAACAAAATACTAGACAGGGATGAAGAACTCAAAGTGTAGTCTATTGAAAGTGCTGGAGAAGTTGGCATATCTCGATGTTTGACATATCTTTAAAAAAAATAAGTACGAGGGAAATTATTACAGGATAGTTGGGTAGCATATGCGAGCTAGAAGTTTGTGGAGAATGTTAAGATTGATTTTGAGAAGGGGTGAGGGTGAGACGATTATAAATATTTTGTATTATATGTGTTGTGTGTGGGAAGCAATCTCTCTTTTATGCAGGTTATTGATCAATCAAAAATGAGAATTATGTTGAACTATGGAGTTGAAAATTTGGGTTGCGTGGAGGACAATGTAGCTTAATGTCATAACATGACACTTTGTTATTGTCTGGGTAAGATACATACTGAGAAATTACATTATTAAAATGAGTAGAAAATAATTTTTGACATCAGACTGGGTTTTAGTTTTTTTTTTAAATTTGATCTTGTACTACCTCATCAGTTAAAAGAGGCTGAATTGTTTAGGTTAAAATTAGAATTAGTTATGGTAGTGTAAGGTTCATTGGAGTTATGAAAACCAAATAAGTAATGTTTGGATCATTAATTTTAATAAAATTGTTTTTCAAGTAATATTAGAGCATAAGTTATAAATGAACATTATAATTATTTAAATTTTTAAGAGAAATATTTGCGGTGTTTACATATTACTGTCAATTCATTACTTATAATCTGCAGCTTTTTATTCGGGCACAGAGAACACGTCATATAATAATTTACAGATTCTTATTTTTCCGGAATTTTTCATTTTACTTTGATGGAGTTATTTGTTTCATTTAACTGCCAAAAATACACAGAAAGGGATATTTGTTTTCGGTACGCGTTATTTTTTAAGGAAGTTAAATGCAAATACCACATCTACTTCAGTGTTCTTAGCAGATTCAATGTAAACTTGTTTAATAGTTGGGGTTTCATTTGATGATATAGTACATTGGTAAACATTAGAAATTGATAGACACCAATTTGTGGATAATTGTTAGGATTTCGACAACTGCATAAATTTGTATTATTATTTTCATTATTTGGATAATTATTGTTCCTTTTGTTTACGTGCTGATTTAAGATCTTATTATTTTAATATTTTTTTTATATTTGTACTACTATAACCTAATTTAATAGTATTTTTATTTAAAAAATTTACTTAGTGGGTTATTATTAGGAAAATATTTTTTAATTAAATTGAGAAACTTCAGCCTTAACTTAGTACTAACCATTTGATTAAAAAGGGGTGTATACCAAATGATTTTTCTATTTCTATCTTTCCTGTTATACAAAACGGAAAAACAAGGATTCTGGAAAAACGTTTAAAAATTAATTAAATCTTTTTCGGTTGTATATGATGAAAGATGTTTAAAAGAAATCTTGATAAAAAATATAAAATACTTTCACGGCTTCTGCTCCGATGAACTTAGATCACTGGTGCCCCCTAGATACGAATTTGCACGAGATACTAGATTAGCAACTAGATCCCACCCTTTTACAGTGAAACCGATAAAATGCAACCGCAACTTCTACTCCAACAGTTTCTTTTCTTGCACTTCCCGACTGTGGAATTACCTACCACACGATTGCTTCCCCGACGGCTACAATCTCCAGGAGTTTAAATGTAAGGTCAAGAGACACCACCTAACACATTTCATCTTCCTCCTGACATTTCCTATATCTAACCACCCCTTCTCTTTACCGTCCCCTATGTAGCCCCATGCGCAATAGTGGCAGTGGAATGCCTTGCTTGGGGTGAAATGATTAAAAAATATATAAATACACACGCACACGTCTCACCTTAGATCATGCTGTGTCTTTCAGATAAGCCAGCTACAGAGTTGATATGAGCGATTACTATATTATTGAATAAATACGTAATAATCATTGCATATATGTGTGGTGTGTATGGCAGGTCGGTGGAAGCAGACAATAATAATGATGATAACTGCATTTTTTTTCTTAGGCCAATAGTCAAAATAGAAGCTTGAGACAAATATTAACAATCAGAATATTCGGACATTCTAGCATCCTTTCTCAACACCAAATAAAAAGATGTTGAAATGTCTTTAAAGGACAAAACGTTTAAAGAAAGTTGTGTTGTGCATGTGCATAGTTGACACAGGGATCATGAACATCATTGGATGGTTTTCCCTTGAAGCAATAAAAGTCTTTAAATGTTATTTATAGGAAAAGAAATGTAGCAATAAAGTAGTAAATGTGTTTTTCTTGTAAAGTGACTCTTATCTGACATTATGAATTACCCCGTTTGTGTTATTCGAACTGCGATTATCCAGACGTGAAAATTCAGTTATCCGAACTGAAGCTGTTCTAGTATTTCATCTCAAACGAAATGGATACGTTTTGTCATCAAAATTAAACTAGAAAAAATATGGACCGAAGCGTTTAAAAATATAACCTGATTATATAAATGTCAACTTAACATTTTTCTTTCTTCTTCGATAAATCAGTCATTCAGTAATCCGAAAATTTGAAATATCCGGACATAATTTCAGCCCCTGTCCTAAGATCTTCGGATAATCGAAGAAGTACTGTATTTGCTCATTTTTATTTTTTGTGATCCCAAAACTAACAGGCTATGTACTCCCGGTACGGGTCGATCTTGAAACAGTTGTAATGTTATGCGTGATGAGATTAGTAGACATTGCTCCACAGCGATGCATCGGCGCTTGATTGAATCGATGGCTCCAAAGTGAGGTATTCACTTTTAATAGCTTACGGCCACATTACGTTAAAACACTAGTTCCTTTAAAATCATCGAAATTAAGCAACGTCGAACCTGGTCAGTACCAAGATGGAGGACCGTTTAGAAATGCCAGGTTCAGTAAACTGAGATGTGTTTGTGTTATCATGAATAACAGCTGAGAATTCTTAATCGGAGAGGCAAGTTTCAATTCAAGTTGGGTTTGTTTTATTGTATTTACTTCTGCACAAATGTTCTTTGCGAGAGTTATGGATCCAACTCTTTTCCGTCTACAACTATGAATCAATTAAAGACTTGTATCACTATTAATATCGGAAATTTTTTTTTTCAATCTTAATATTTTCTGGCCTAATCCTGCAAAGGGTTAATAAACCGTAGAAAATTAGCCAAGTAACCACTTTTGTTAAATTTAGATTTGTACGGCACAAGGTCAGAAATTTAGAACAGCCAGTTAGGATCAAACTCACAGTATTACTAGATCTGCAACATACTAACCATTGGTAACCATGATGAATTCCTGTTCCTAACTTGTGAGCTGAACGTGGCAATGTTACCAATGGTAGGGTATCTTTTCGTGGATTAAAAATAGCATCAGAGAAAGTAATGTGGGAGAAAGACGCTATTTTGAAGAAAAGATCTCCTTAGAAAACAAAAGAATTATGTTAATAGGGATGAAGAGTCGATGAATGACAAAAGTCTACGCGAAGTTTAGCAGAAAACCCTATTAAATAACCTGTATATTTTTTTTTATCTATCCATCCCACCCTTACGCTTTTCAAGATGTACACGTCTTTCCGGATCATTCCCTCCTATTGTTGTCAGATGGCTATGTTTTCTACATCCTTCCACTCAACCCCACCTATTTCTAACATGGACGGCCCCCGACGAAGCCGTTTTCAGTTGTCCGACATCTTCACCTCATTCTCCTCCCACTCTTACCATCTTCGTGTAACCCTTCTTCACTTTCTCCCGTCATTTCTCACAAGCAAAGCGGCAGCCTTTTTCAGTTAGTGTTAAACTTAACGGATGAGAAGGACAAGAAACGCGTCAAGGAAGATGTAGGGTAGAGAAAGAGGTTGAAAACTGAGATAGACATGAAATAAGATGGGAGGCCGACGGAGGAAGAAAACTAAGGTAAAAATGCACTTACGTGTCTCGTCGCTATTTCAGGTCAGTGTTCACAGTAAGAAACGGCATCCGATAAGAAACGATGCAGATGATTATATATATATATATATATATATATATATATATAATGCATGTGTATTTTGTTTCGCTTAAGCACTTGCAGTGGATATCCTTCCCTAGTCCTTCGTTTAATATTTCTTATATATTCCCGGCAAAGCTGATCTTTTTTTAATTCTTTTTTTATCTTCCATCTATTCGATAATTTTTCGCGTGATATTTTCGACACTAGCTTCGAGTCTTCTTCGTAATCTTTTTCTTTTTCATGTATCATTTTTTAACTACTCTTTTCCTACCCAACAACTCCGTCCGTTCTTTCGTCTGCAGTACGAACCTTATCAGAATAATCAAAATCATTATCTTTTGGGGCAATACTGTTTTCTAGAGACAGATCAGTGTCTGCAAAGCTACAACTGCCCAGTTATCTAACCACCTTAAAAAAAAAATTCTCTATTAGTAACGTCTGAAATCAACTTTTTGCCAGTGGGGTCCTTATATTAGAATACTGAAAATGGACATGGAGATGAGGTAATCAGATAGACAACTGAAAATAATTTATCAACGTTTTCAGAACGGTGATCTTAGAAAATAAGTTACCTACCAATTCTTGTGATTTGGTTATCTCTGGAATTTTTTTTTTGTTAAGACTTCGAAGTTAATTTAGAATTCTCTATACGTATTTCCGTTTTTGTTTCAAGATAAGAATAGTTGACAATGATACAATGCTGGAAATTATTCTCTCTCTTTCACTCTTCCTCTCACTCTGAAATATACTCAGTATATTCAATCGATTCTAAACTTATATATATTACTACTTTCTTTTTATGGGAACTGCTTAACTTTAAGCTGTAAACCTGTTTTATCAGAATCGTCAGTATTATTGTATTATCTTTTAATGCTTATTTTAAGAAAAGGATTTAAAAAATAAAGCGATAAACGTGTTCTCTCTTTTGTTTTGATTTACTCATTTCATCATAAATTGATTAATAACCCAACGTTTAGATTCGTGTTGATGATGTACTTTTGGGGGAAACTCTCTTTTGTTTCTCTGAAGGATCTGAGAATGGTACTTTGATGTTTTAATGTCTAATATTATCGCCACTAGTGATTGCCTTCAGTATAAAAAAATTCTCCATTTCAAAGTACAAACGAAATAATTATAGATGAATACCTGTTAAATATTTAACACTACTTTTTTTATCTGTACCTTAGAGACCGGTGACATAATGGTTTTACTATTGCTAGCAATCAGAAAGAGACAGTTGAAATTTCTGGAACGCGTAATGAGGAAATGGGGTTTGTAGAATTTGACACTCACATGACATACTAGTGAACAGTGAGTAACCTATTTGATGAGTTCACTAGAATGAATAGCAGAACAAGGACAAAGCGGGATGGAAAAGTGTTCAAGAGCAACAAATGTCAGGGTGTTATAGAGAGCGATAATAGTCAACCTCCTAAAAGAGTCAGTCAGCTAAGTACCTGATAGACATTTCGACGATCCATAATTGACGAGGCAAAAGATTTTCCCGCAACAGGAAGCAGGCTGACGACTGTGTACTTTTGTATTTTGTGCGCAAAATCTGCACGAACAACTAATTTTTGATGAAAAGGTGCAGATAATTATAAGTTATTTAATTATTGCAACTTTGAAAATGAAAAAAAATTGGACAATTTTTAAAATTATTTTTATTTTAGGGGAAAATCTTGTTTAAGCACCAAATTTTTACGACCTTTGAACTCGTATTTACTTTACGAAATTAGACATTTAATTTTTGTATCAGTCAGTTAAGTGCCATACGTAATATACGCGTAGACGATCATGTCTCTTTTGACCAATGACTGACTAGGCAGAATATTTTCCCGTAGTAGGTTGCTATTACTTTTGCGATACACCAGTTGCCAAACAAGGCTATAGAACCAAACCCGTCCTGTTATTCAACCCTTAGCTGGAGACAGAAGGGATAGATTGATAACTTTCCCAGGAGTATTTGCGCGCCAGTGAATGAAACAAATTCGAACTCGACTCTCCAATTTCTCATTGCGAACCCATTTCCAACGCACAATCCTAAAAGAGTATGGTGCATGAATAAATTCATTTTTCTTTCTTCTTTAATTTGAAAATTGAATCGTGAAGTTTGGTTTGAATGTTTGAGTTCTTCTTACCACCCTCTTATAATATATTTCCACGTATTTGTAATAAATTGTCAACATTTCTGTTGTTGAATAAAGTCTTGCTAAAGGCTGGACTACTTCAGTTCGGTTTGTAGATATTTTTGATTGAAGATTCTATGGTATTGAAGAAAATTAAATAAAAGAATAAAATAATCCTTTTTCTTCATTATGCAAAAAAAAAGCGAACACAAAGACATAAATAAACTGACCTCGATCTCAGAATTTTAAAGTATTTCCTTTTGCACAATGTGCTTTTATTGGGATCAGACGGCTGAGAAAGACTCCAATAAATTAATATGAAATAAACGGCTCCTCCACCTTAGTCAAAACACCTATCTCTTCTTGTATATTATCGTTTATAGTCTAAGAAAAATCTGATTTTGTCTTGTAAATTCACGTTGTTATGAAGAAGACCAACTGTTTCTTTCTAGGTTTGGAGCCTATGGACACTCTGAGTCAGAAAATTACTTTGCTTCCACAACAGTCTTTTTTTACAAAATATATTACAAAATTAAAAAGATATTTTAATAATTTTAAGTAGTTTTTAAAATATTACTTTATTATCTGTTCTTACACAATAAATGTTTTCGGCCTACGATGAAGTTTGGTTTACTGTACCGGTTCTCGTAGGATGATTGAAGTCAATCAGCAATAAATCTACCCATTTAATGTCTGTTCGAGTGCACAGGAGTAGATGGTACGGGAAGCAACCTTACAACTGTGGGATAAGTGAAAGTAACGAACAATGAAATATCCGGAACTCGAGGGCAGAAATGCAATTGCAATCGCGTTGAATTTTACCACTGCTTTGGTTCTTTGTGCACACAACTTGCACGGACTAAACAGTTAGGATGAAATGGTGCAGATAATTTCATATTATTTTTTTCAAACTTTGAAAAAAATAAGTAGACCATTTTTATTCTTTTTATCTGGTTTATTTCATTTATTTATTTATAAAACGGTACCCTTGGATCTGACTCACCTGGGCATACTTTGCACTTCTCAAATTAACATTTTATTTTTATTTTTTTTAAAATTTGGATAAATTCAGAGGTGCGGGTAGCGTTACTATCATCAGCGCAGAAAATGAAACTGGCAATCCGAGGTCAGAATCCGGCCTATTTTGTCACCCGGATGCCTTTCATAAAGTATGAATTTATCTGTTAAAAAAAAGAAAGTGGGGAAATAACACATCACTCAGTAAGTTCTAGACCTGACATATAGATGGCACCACTAATAAAATATCATATAATTTTTATGAAGTACTAACGGCACGTGACAAAATTTGGGCCTAATCAGATTACTAGTTTACAAATTAGTTATTTAAATGAAGGTACTTTTGAAAATTTTCAAAACCATGAAAAAATCTAACTTTCAAGTGTTGATGAAGCATTGCTTTCTGATAGAAAAAATAATGTTCAAGAAAAGCAATGGCTTGATAAGTATTATTTGGACCCTGCTTCGTCGGAAACAGCGGGTAAGAGGTGGTATTTTGACTTTGGACGCGGTCGTACAGACACAATCCATGCGGAACGCTCAGGTCGTCCAAAATCGGTAGTTGTCTCGAAAAAGCAAAAAAAAAAAAAATCCACAGACTTGTTTTGGCCGATCGTAAATTGAAGTTCGGTGAGATAGCAGAGGAGTTGAACATATCAGAAGGCAGTGTAGTCACCATTTTGCACGAACATATGTCAATGGGAAAGCTATCTACAAAGTGGGTGCCGTGTTTACTCACAGTCGTTCAAAAACAACAACGCATCGAAGATTTAGAGCGTTGTTTGCAATTGTTCCAACGCAAAAAGAAATTTTTGCGTAAATATGTGACAATAGATAAAACATGGAACCACCACTTCACTCCGGAGTCAAATCGGCAGTCAATTGAGTGAACAACAGGTGAAAGCCGTCCAAAGTGACCAGATACGCAAACATCAGCAGGCAAGGTTTTGGCCTCCCGTATTTTGGGATGCACAAAGTATTTTATTCATCGATTACCTTGAGAAAAGAAGATCTAACAATAGCGAATTATCGGTGCGTTTGAAGGAAAAAATGGTCACAAATGAAGAAGAAAAAAGTGATCTTTTGCCAAGACAAAACGCCGTGTCACAAATCGATCAAAACGATGGCAAAACTACATTAATTGCAATTCGAATTGCTTCTGCATCCACCCTATTCTACAGATATGGTCCCCCATCGAATACTGGCTGTTTGTAGATCTCAGAAAAATACCCCAAGGAAAGAGATTTGGCTCCAATGAAGAAGTGATATCGCAAACTGAGGCGTATTTTGAGGACAAAGACAAATCGTTCTGCCAAAAAAAGCATCGAATTGTTAGAGAAAAGTTGAAATCAGTTCATCACCCTAGACGGAGACTATCTTGAAGAATAAAGTCGAATTTGGCGTGAAAGTTTTTGTTTTATTAGTTAGGGCGGGGATATATTGAGTGATGTGTTAGCAGGGTAGATTGGACTTTCCGATGGCATCAATTTTAGTAGAAATAAACATCGAATTAAAAAATAAGTAGAAAAGTAGGCGGGAAATGAGTTGACAAGCTTTCTTGAAAAATCATGAAAGTCACAAATAATGAATGAAAATGGAATATGTGGAGATTCCTAATCGCGAATATAAGTTGTTTCGACATTTTTTTGGGTTTCGTGCAAAAACACGACCCTAACATAGACTCGACCTTTCCTTGGTGCTGGAATTACATATCAAATGATGATTTTTTTCTAAGCTACTTTAAAAGTGACACGAGGCCGAAAGTAAAAGGCACCCAGTGGGGATCGAACTCACTACTCGGTCTGGTTCTTGCGAGACAAGTCTGTTAACCAGTACACCAATATGAGTATCTTTGTATTTTTCATCACCTGTAAGAAGCCTTCCTTCCTCCCATCAACATGACTAATACTAACCTTCATTAGAGTAACTTTTTGCACTTTACTGGGTTTACATATTTGATTAATATGAATTTGAGAGATTATATTGAATCCATTGCTAAGTCTGCTGCTAAGAAATTTGGTTCACAGTGCCGTGATAGACATTTTTTCTCTCCTGAATCTACCTTATATATTTATGAGCTCACCATTCGTCTATGCTTAAGATATTGCTGCTATATACCATCTGTTGCTCCTGCTGTAGATTTAGAGATCTTTGATAAAATTCAAAGAGAAACGGTTATATTATTGGTCCTAGCTTGGCATCTCAGCTTTAATCACTTTCCCACCGCTGAAATGTAGCTTCGCTGTACTTTTTCTGTGAATGCTTCCAGGTTAATTGTTCGGATAAAATCTTCGCTATGGTCCATAGACTTTATGAATAGACTTCTGGTTGCATGCTTTCTAGCTTTCATCTTCAAAAATTTCAATTGAATTTCAATCATTATTTACTGTTGACTTAATTACTCTGCTATTGTTTTCATTCCTTCATAATGTTTCGTTGTTTTTTCTATTCTTTCACACTCAGTAGCCCTTTTTGTCTTGGTTGCTTTGTTTTGAATAGGGTGATATTATTTTAAAAAATAATTGTTGCATAAATAAAATATACTGCAAAGTGAAGGAAGGATACACTTCAGGCACAATATGAGTGTGTTTAGTGTGGTGTATGTTTTTGATCAGATATGCCACTGCAGCTCTCTGGCTACCCACCTTTTTTTTCTCACCCTCCTATGAGAAATCACAGGCGTATATAGTAAAAGGAGTGGCAATAAAAATAAATGCTCTATGAATAGTTATCTACAGAGTCAATTAAGTGCCATACGTGATACACGCTTCGGCGATAATGTCTCGAAAGAGACATGACTGACTGGGCAGAAGATTATCCCGCAGTAGGTTGCCATTACTTTCTGCGGTAGACTGATTGCCATCCAAGGCTATAGAATATCTGTCCTGTTATTTAACCCATAACTGGTGGGAAGTGCCAAGGGTATTTGGGTATAAGTGAATGGAATGAATTCAACTGGAATTCGAACTCGGCTCTCTGATTTCTCGTCCCAAGACGATATCCACTCTCTAACACAACGCACACCGAGTTAAAAGCTTTGCCATATTTAAGATTATATGAAATAAAAACGTGTTTTTATTTCATTATGTTCGAATAGACTATTATCCTCATTTTTATCTTTTCCATTCGGGTAACTCTTAAGAAATCTTGAACTGACTCCTTGGTTTCATTTACGGTTGCAGATGGTTCACATTTCGCTGTTCATACCTAGCAAATAAGAACTCTTCATACTAGAAAATCAGATGTTTTTTTATCCCTTTTAGTTTCCTTATAGCTGTCACCTTCAAGGGTTGAATAGCTAATTTACTAACTGCCATTTTGAAATTATGACAACTGAAATTTATAGCATCTCTCTCACGACGTTAGACGCTCCGGCCTTCGTCAAGTGATATACGTTAGAATTTCTAACCAAACCGTTTGTTTTATCCACCGGGTTAGATTGTTCTGCATCCACATGTCATACTTTTTTTTTTTATCTCAACTTCAATTATTTCTTTTTAGTAATTCAAATATCCAAGTTTTTGTTCCCTTCTGCTATGGCCATGTGTATTGAACTCAAAACTCATTTCGAAATTCCAACGTATATCACCTGAAAAATGCTGGAGTGTACTACGACCAAAACATGTGACAATAAATAAAAGGAAAACAATCCAACAATCCTTACAATGTAAATTGTGTGTAAAAAAAAAAAAAAAATTTATAAAAGCTATGAATTTATGACTCTAAGTAGGCGCACAGTCAATAAAGCTTCAGAATTCCCCGAGTGAAACTCTGGAGGGGTAAAAAGTCTCCAAAAGGGCCGACCTGTTTGCCATAGGTAGAGACCAGTGATGCTTGAAGCCGGGATCGTGATGGTTGAGGGTTTTAAGATTTGTGCTATACCTATACTCCTAAACTCTAACACACCGGTTTGGCCATTAGACGGTTGGTTGAAGAGACCTGATCCAATAAACTGGCTGGTCACTTCAATCCCTAAATCAGACTAACAATATTTCTCATATGAGTTTGTAAGCAGTGGCTGTTGAGGCCAATCAGAATAAAAACAAAGGAATCTCACATGGCTGTTTCAACTTCTGAAAAAAGCGCATACTTGGATGAAAGATTCCGGATAAAACAAGTGCTTGAAACAGTCCCTACGTTTGAGAATACCAGTCATGTAGCACTAGAGGAATGAAACGGATTGAATTTTCCCTTCATCATCTCCTCGATGTGGGTCTCCAACGTGGATGGGGAGCATGGCTGATGAATAATGATAATTATAGTACAAAAGTCTTTGATACCTTTGATTGATTTTCTGTATCACTTTCTGTGTCTATATCAATATGTAAGACTATATATTGATAAAGACACACACCTGTATTCCTATCCTTCTCTTACTCCTTTCTAACTGGTTCGTCTTTCTCTTCACTCTCTCCACTTTAATCCTTTTACCCTTATGTAGCCACCTGCACATCAGTGGCATTATATATATATATATATATATAGAGAGAGAGAGAGAGAGAAATTGAATAAGTTCTGGCTGTTTTTAGCAGATACAGTTCCTAGAATTGCGTGCGTATAATCTTAGATGGTAACGTATCTATAGGACAGTACTGCAGGCAAGCTTGAAATTCAGTGTATGTCATTTCGCCGAAGTTTAAAGAACTTTGTTTTTCATAGCTTTAAACATGTTGGATTTCGTAACAAAAGATGTATTTGTGATAAATTTTCCTGCACTACTTTATTCAAAAGAAATCTTCAGCTGAAGCGCGCAGAAGTCTTGTTGAAACTTATGGCGACCTTGCTCTGTCGGAAACAACATGCAAAGATTGGTTCAGACGCTTAAAAGATAGTGATTTTGATGTTGAAGATAAAGAACGCTCTGGCGCATTGAAAACGTTTGAAGCTCGGGGTGATACGATTAAAACAAAACACAGAAAGTGATGCAGAATATCAATCAAAGGTAACACTTTTTAAATTAATTGTAAGAGAGCTAATTGACGACAAACTAACAACAAATTTGTCACGTTTTGTGATAGAAAGTCTTAGTATTACGGATAATGCAAAAAGCAGATAACAATAGAAATAATGCGTCACTGACAAACATGATTCTGAAACTCCTCCAAAGGCATTGTGAAAAAAGCAGATAAAAATAGAAATAATGCGTCACTGACAAACATGATTCTGAAACTCCTCCAAAGGCATTGTGAAAAAAGCAGATAACAATAAAAATAATGCGTCACTGACAAACTTGACGCTGAAACTCCTCCAATGTCATTGTGAAAAAAGCAGATGAAAATAGAAATAATACGTCACTGACAAACATGACTATGAAACTCCTCCAAAGGCATTGTGAAAAAAGCAGATAACAATAGAAATAATGCGTCACTGACAAAGATGACTCTGAAACTCCTCCAATGTCATTGTGAAAAAAGCAGATAAAAATAGAAATAATGCGTCACTAAACAAACATGATTCTGAAACTCCTCCAAAGGCATTGTGAAAAAAGCAGATAAAAATAGAAATAATGCGTCACTGACAAACATGATTCTGAAACTCCTCCAAAGGCATTGTGACAAAAGCAGATAAAAATAGAAATAATGCGTCACTGACAAACATGACGCTGAGACTCCTCCAATGTCATTGTGAAAAAAGCAGATAAAAACAGAAATAATGCGTCACTGACAAACATGACTCTGAAACTCCTCCAATGTCATTGTGAAAAAAGCAGATAAAAATAGAAATAATGCGTCACTGACAAACATGAACACAATCATCATACAATGGAAATCTAGAGGTGTTAAACCACAATATGAGAAAATCAAACAACTCCCTACAAATTACAATCCAAATATAGTTTGCTTACGAGAGACCTTTCTAAAAAAATCTAACGACTCTTTAAAACTTATCACGAAATAAATCAATCAACAATAAAAAAAATAGGCTATTTTAATATTGGTGAAAAAATCAATAGCCCATGAAAATGTACAACACAAATCTACAGACCTTGGAAGTAAAAACTTAAATTCATCAAACAATAACCACATGCTCAATTTATATTGCTCCAAACTACAGACTGAATAAGGAGATTTAATGCAAGTAACAAAATGTGGAGTTGTAGTAACCCCAATCAAACTGGTAAAATTAGTCTTTACTTCAGTTATCTCATTTATGTATCCTTAACAACAAAATGCACACATATATGACATAACCACATATTCCCCATCAATACTTTTAACTTTCAATGGAAAGTTCATGGTGACCAATGTAGAAGTGACCATTCATCTATTTTCTTAAATATAAGCAACCATATGATAGAAGAAAGGAATTCGAAATGGCAACTACATAAAAGTAACTGGTTGAACTCTGCTCATCCCAAATCAACAGAAAAATTCTCAATAAAAATTATTAACACAAATAGCGAGACAAACAATGTCTAAACCTTCTTTTAAACTACATACCAAATAAAAATCCTGATTTACAACAGAATGCAGCAAAGTTGTTAAAAGTAGGAAAAACGTTAATGGGTATTTTTAGACAATCCAACCACAATCAACCTACAAAACTACAAGTAAGCTCAAGCAGAACACAAAAGAGATCTTGGCAAAACTACGTCTTCAGACTAAACAACAAAATTCTAATGGATAAAACATAAGTAATAAAAGAAATTAATGGAAAAACAACACTAATTGTAATAGTCTATTTAACCAAAGCAAATGAAGATAAATGCATTGGTAAAAAGTAAACAGCTAACCTAATAGCAACAGAATTTCAAAATAAAAAAAATCAATGCACACTTTCAAATTAAAAAAATTATGAAACAAGAAAACTGACATTTACTTCAAACAATAAAGAAGAGTATATTTTTTACTATGACAGAACTAAAAGTAAACACAAGTAAAAAAAACCTGCAACTGGTCCAGATGAAATTATTCACTGATTTTTAAAACGCCTGCCAGAAAAGTCTTTTTTAATACTTCTCTAGATCTTTAATGATACATAGTGTTCAGACAAATGTCAAAAATTGTAGCTTGAGTTTATCATCGCTTTAATTCTTAAACCAGTCAAAGGACCCTTCTGACGCAAAAAACTACCGACCACTTCATGAACAAGTTGAATTTGCAAGACAATGAACGTAATGGTAAATGCTCAACTCATGTGTTACTTAGAAAGAAACAATCTCTTATCTTGCTACCAAAGTAGATTTCGGAAGAAATCAAATAACCAATTATCAATTTGTACGACTATGATCATTCGTGATGGCTTTGTTTGAGGTCAGCGCCTGGTGTCAGTATTTTTCCAGCGTGAAAGTCTGACACTACATGAAAGGATAGTATCGCAAAAGGTATACCAAAATTATAATAAAAGGAAGAATATCTATATTTAAAACTTCGTAAAGAAACCGAACATTCAAAACATGAAATGAAAATTTAAAATCTATGTACAAATGTTTCAGCAAGAGAGAAAAACAGATAAATAAAAATTGATTCCGTTTTTCCGAAACAAAAATTGTTTGCATGTATTTCTGTAAAAAAACGTACCTACCACTTCGATTCAGGTTTATGATTTTATGAATACTTAATTCCCATAATCCAACAAATAAAATATATAAGAATCATACTAGATATAAAACTTCAAGACGCACATTGATAACCGGAAACAAGAATGTCAAAAGACTTTGAAGCACTAAAAGTTAATATCAAAACTTAATTGCGATACCCACCAAAAAGTGATGCTTAGAATATATAAATCACACATCAGATGATAATTAGGCTAAAAATGGACAACTTACAGTGTTGCCCATAAATCCTATCTTAAAAAAAACTACAACCATACAAAATCAAAGACGGAGATTAAATCTGGGAGCCTTCCGAACCTCACCCAAGCAGTCTTTATATAGCATTCCATGAACCACCTATATCTCTGAGATGTAAGGATGTTGTCTCTCCAATATGCACTAAAACTAAAATCCAACACAAATAACTTACCATACTAAAAACATATGAACATCAATATATCCAGTTCTATAGAAATAAACCAACAGCCATCTCTTCAGTTGAACTTCGAATTAACGAAGCACTAGAACAAATAAACAAAGATCCTGATAACGTATCACCGGTAACAATAAAAAAAGAAGCTCCGTAGACCATCTCCGAATCTCACACAGACCTAAAATTGGCACAAAAAAAGAAACAAGAACAATATGTAAAGAGAATTAAGAGACAAAAATTGAGATTATAAGCCATTCTGCACAGATGGATAAAATTCCTAGTTAGCGTAGGCGAAGCAGCCACAAAAAAATTCAACAACAAATCGGACTACCAAATAATGCATCCATCTAAACTACAAACCATTAAAATGGGTCTTTAAATGATAGATTCAAAAGATAGGAAGTCTGAGACTATTATAAACTCCGTATCTCGTTCAACAGCAAATATAGGAAAGACCATAAACCATCCCTATCTTCAAGAAATCCTCAAAACTTGTCATCAGTTAATAAAGCACAAAACAATAATATTGGCTTGGATTCCTGGCTATATAGGCATCAAGGGAAATCATGAAGCCAATATACTGACAAAATAGGCAACGAAGATGAAAACAACTAACATCAAACTCACATATACAGATTACAAAAACAAAATTACACAACGCATCAAAAGAAAATAGCAAACAATTTGGGACATGTTCCCAAACAACAAACTATATGAACATTAGCCGACAATATGAAGGGAGAATACAGACATTTCCCGTAGAAAAGACATAATGCTCGACAAAATAAGGATTAGGGACACATACGCGCGGGAGAAACTACATTTCGTTGCATTGAGACCAATTTCTCACCGTCAAGTATATCTTGATAGAATGCAAGAAAAAAAAAAGAAGCAAAACAGCTATTATTAGCAAACATAAAATCTTAATATGCTTTCACTCCTGAAATAATAGGATTTCTAAAGAAAAAAAAAGTCAACTTCTATAGAAAATAGAGCTTTGCCACTTAAGTTTTAAAACCTTCCTGAATAAAAAGTCCGGTTTCAGCATTAAATGAACCACAGGGGTTGATATGCTGGTTAAAACTAATAATCAATCAATCAAACTAGATTTAGTTATTTGATAAACATACCTCTTTGGGGAAAAAAACCCTAAGGAAAGTGAAATAGTTTAAAGTAGAATGTTTGTTGATTTTGAGAAAATGGTATTTTTATCGGAAATCAACTATCAGCTCTATGGGAAAAAGACGTCAGCTCGTTATTTGCAGGTTCGATTTCTGTGGTTTCACTTAACCGCCATAAACCTCAGAAATGTACAATTCAAACTTTTTACTTAATAATACCTTGAAAATGAAATGACACTATCAATTGGGATATGCCAGAGAGAAGTTCGAAAATATCGGCTCTCAATGTTTAACCCACCTTAACTTAATCCATGCCAAAATACATAATGGTATTATCACCAATAACGCAGGAAGTACCGCAGTCACTGAGATTTTGACCACACACAGACTTTGAGAGCCGATATTTACGATGAAGGTTTTGGGCGTGTTGAGTGTCGCTGCTTCTTTATGTGTCGTGTCCCTTCAGAACGTAGGCGATCATGGCTCTCCATAACTTTCTGTCCTTTATACCTCTTCATAAATTTTTTTTTGTCTTTTTATTATTAAATCGAGTTCTGTCTTACATTTACACAGGTTCACTAAGCCCAATGTTTTTCTCTGTCAAACTTCTATATGTTTTGTCGTCGGGGCTTCAGAATACTCCGAATGAATCAATTCCGGTAGTAAGTCCCCCCAAGGGAGCGACTTGTTTCCTGCGAGTGGCAACTCATGATACTTGAGAACGGAATCATAGTAGCTGACGTTTTTAGGATTTGAGATATATATATATTCTTAAACACACAACTTTGGGCATTATTTTTACGGACGGTTGGAGAGGCCCGATCCAATAAACTGACTGATCAGTTCAAGCCCTAAATCAAAACTTATTTATCAAGGGAAATTTGTCTGTGTCCATTACCTATAGACTCTGAAACGGCTGAACCGATTTTCTTAAATTTACACAGTTGTACTATAAGCGTATGCGAGTGTTCTTACCTAGGTTTTATGTCGAGGTAACTCCGATAAATATCGAAAATCGATAATCCAAAAAATCGGGTTATAGAAGGAGTGGTCCGATTTTAATCAAATTTGGTACATCATAAACAAAGACATAAGAAATGATATTCAGAAGTTTCAACGTTGCAGTTCTTACAATAGTACAGAAAATCGATTATATATATATATATATATAAGGCAAGATGGTTGTGTGTGTGTCTGTTTATTTGCTTGTATGTCGGTATTTTTTTCAGTCTTTTTATTTTAGTTTTTGCTTCGGGTTTGGCTCTAAGTAAGTATAATTGTAGTTCTTAGTCTCAGCCCGGATACCATTTACTCAGAGGACTTATTTAGCCTTCAAAATTCAGTTTATGACAAAAAAGAATGTATTTAATATCGATACCACGAAATCAAAATTTGACTTACATCCTTTCATTTTTCTTTCAGTCTACGGTTTCGCTTTAACTGGAAACAACTATTGCTTTTTAGTCTTTCGTGCCAACGTCCAAAGTGTCTGAGCTCCAGGACCATGAATTAGTTTTAAAGCTTTCATTACACCCGAGCAACGCCGGGCTATACTGCTAGTAATACCAATAAAATGAACAAAGTACGCTCAACTTTACCATATAAAACATTAAATTGACTTCGTAATTCGTGATTTCAGGGTCAATCAGACTGAGAACAAAAGAATCTAACATTGCAGTTTCAACTGCTGAGAAACCCTATACATTGGTTCGACGATTCCTGGTATAGAAGTGCTTGAAATGCTCCCCACATTTGAGAATGAAGTCATGTAGCCCTGGAGGAATTAAGCGAATGGAATTTATTTCTGATATGTGGCACTTAGGTGACTGGAGATCATGGCTTATTATAATCAATAATAATAACAATAATAAAATATGAAGCCCCAAAAATCAAGATACGACACATTAACATAGACAAAGACTAATACAGAAAATCAATCAACGAAAAATATTTGGGAAATTCAAAATAATAGAACGAATACAAGAGAAACTAACAACATAGTTGCCTCCTTCTGTAACAGAAAAAATCTTCGCATCTAGATAACTCCAGAAAAAGTTCTAGAAAAACGATTCATAATGTGTTACTGATAAAAGTCAAAGAAAAATATGACACTTAAACTCTATTAAGTTGAATGATTACATCGGATCCAGAGCTAAATCTGCTGCTAATAAGGTCAGTTCACTGTGTAGGGCCAGGAAGTTTTTCCTCTCTGAATCCATCCTGCACATATATAAATCTACCATCCGCTCGTGTATTGAATACTGATGTCACATCTGGTCGGGTGCCGCTGCTTTTTATCTCGAGATTAACGAAAAATCTGCAATGTGACTGATCCTGTCTTGGTAGCTCAGCTCCAGTCACTTTCTCACCGGCCTAATGTGGTTTCCCTCTGTCTCTTTTACAAATATTTTCCAGCTTCTGCTCCGACGAGCTTGGCTCCCTGGTGCCCCCTTTGCATGAATTTCTTTGAGGTACTAGACTAAAAAATGTTTCACTCTTCTACAGTGAAACCAATAAAATGTAATCGCAATTCCTACTCTAACAGCTTTTTTTTCGCACTTCCCGCCTGTGGAATTCCCTTCTGTATACTTGCTTCCCTGGCAGCTACAATCTCCAAGAATTTAAATGTAAGGTTGTCATCTCCTATCTCTTTGACTTGCATCCTTTCTCTAATGTTCTTCTCCTCGTCCACTCTACTATTATCAGTTTTCTTCACACCAGTGTTCTCATCCTTCTCTTATCCATTCTCTGACTCCTCCTGTAACTTGTTCCTCTTTCTCATCACTCTCCTCTTATGTAACTCCATTGCACACCACTGGCAGTAAAACTGCCTTGCTTGGGGTAAAATGAATATAAAAAAGTAAGAGTCCACTCACACCAATTTTTAAATTCTTCCAAAAGCGTAGTGACAAAAACTGAACTTTTGCTGTGTACACTGGGGGAAATTAAAAACGATAATTTTATTAAAAGTAAAATATTAGAGATACAAAAAATATAGCCATTAAAAATTATATATTTATAGACAATAGTACTTATGGTATACTTTTGATCGACCAGAAGCATCACATTAAATTAAAATTTGATATAAGGTTTCCAAAGTTTTTCTAAACCAATTAAGATGTTTCAATTGCCTAAGATCTGGACAGTGTAAGAATAAATGTACAAGGGATCGGTATGTGGAAATGTAGGAAGAATGATCCTGCTTACAGACAGTTCACATGACCAGACGAAATCAAATGCCATAATCGTAAAAAATAAATAAAATAAAAAACGAACATAGTGCAACTTCCAGGGACAGCAGAAACTGGAAAAAAGATAAATTAAAAATTGAATACATAAAAAAATACCTGACGCAAAATAAAGCATCAAAACAAACTCCAATACGCCATCATATGCAAAGGTTACCAAAGAACAATAAAGCCATTCTTACGAAAATCTAATATCAAACAAATTACATGAAAAACAAAATAATTTTTAATTCAATCAACAAAATAACGCACGGAGAATTAAGAGATAAATATCGTGACTATAAACCCATTCTAAACAGATGGATAAAAAATCCTAGATAGAATAGACGCAACAGACACAAACAGACAAATCCATAAACAAATCAGGCTACCAATTAATGCATCCATTAATATAGTTGAACAACAAGTCATTAAAATGGGACTTAAAATAGAAAATTCAGAAGATAGCGAGTTTATAATATGCTCAGATTCTCTATCTATTTCAAGAGCAATTAAAGAAAAGACCACAAAGCATCCCTGTATTAAAGAAATCCTAGAAACTTGTCATCGGTTAATAAAGCACAAAACAATAACATTGGCTTGGATTCCTAGCTATATAGGCATCAAGGGAAATCATGAAGCCGACACACTGACAAAATAAGCAACGAAAATGAAAATAACCAACATCAAACTCCCATATACTGATTATAAAAACAAAATTACACGCAACATCAAAAGAAAACAGCAAGCAATTTGGGACATGTTCCCAAACAATAAACTATATGGACATCATCTGACAATAAGAAAGAAGAATATAGTGTCATTGGCGGTTTGCTGACGAGACAGAATCAACATAATAAGAATTGGAAACACGCACGCACACACAGACATGGTCAACTAGACCTTGGTTAACCACTGCAATCTATTTCTCACCGTCAAGCATATCTTGATAGAATGCAAGAATTAGCAAAAAAATACGTACTAACTATAACCAAGCACAAAATCATAACATGCTTTTCTAAAATTAAACTACTTACCAAATAATAAGATATCTACAAAAAATAAAATACTTTCAACCTTCTATACCAAATAGTTTTGATTTTGAACCATACAACGTTTTGAAATATTTCCGAATCTGTGATATTTTGGAAAGAATTTCAAACCCCACAACAAACTGAAAGGTTTTGAAATATCCACTCTAATCTAAAGCTAAACTTATTTATAAATGGAACTTTGTGTGTGTGTGTGTGTGTGTGTGTGTGTGTGTGTGTGTGTGTGTCTTTTTTCCTATATATTGAGAAACGGCTGAACCGATTTTCTTGAAAATTTAGACAGTTGTACTTTAAGCGTATGCGAGTGTTCTTACCTAGGTTTTGTGTCGAGGTAACCCCGATAAATAAAATATCGATAATCAAAAAAATCGGGTTATAGAAGGAGTGGTCCGATTTTAATCAAATTTGATACAACATAAACAAAGACATAAGGAATGATATATTCAGAAGTTTCAAGGTTGCAGTTCTTACAATAGTACAAAAAATCGATAATATATATATATATATATATATATATATATATATATATATATATATATAAGGCAAGATGGTTGTGTGTGTGTCTGTTTATTTGCTTGTATGTCGGTATTTTTTTCAGTCTTTTTATTTTTAGTTTATGCTTCGGGTTTGGCTCTAAGTAAGTATAATTGTAGTTATTAGTCTCAGCCAGGATACCATTTACTCAGAAGACTTATTTAGCCTTCAAAATTCAGTTTACGACGAAAAACACTTATTTGATATCGATACCAGGAAATCAAAATTTGGCTTACATCCATTCATTTTTATTTCAGTCTACGGTTTCGCTTTAACTGGGAACAACTATTGCTTTTTAGTCTTTCGTGCCAACGTCCAAAGAGTCTGAGCTCCAGGACCACAGATTAGTTTTAAAGCTTTCATTATACTCGAGCAACGCCGGATTATACTGCTAGTTCCTCAATAAAAAAAATCCAATTTTAGCATTAAATGACCCACGGGAGTTGATGAACAAATCAGCGACCAATCAATCTGTTTTGTGAGTATGAAATTTTCCAAAGTCTCTTTCTTTGTATGAAGTTTCTCTGGCACATCTCTCTTGTCATTATCTTAAACATGAGTTTCCTTTTTGCTTCCATTTTCTCTAAAAATTCTTCGTTTCTCATATGATCGATCCATTTTATCCTCATCATCCTTCGTAAAACGTTGAAAATTCAATTCTGATGTTGATTAAGACCTACGGAAGAAAGGAACCCACCCGTCACAAAAATTAAAAATTGTGTATTTTTGTTCTATGATTAATTATTCTTGTTGATATCACATTGCAACAAATTTATTAATTAAACTTTACCATTGGTATCTCTGAAAAGAAATGAAATGTTCTGAAACGTTTTCGGCTTGACCAATAACCAGAATCCACTTGTGTGTGTGTGTGTGTGTGTATATATATATATATATATATAAAACATTGTTATAGTGGATACCCCATATCTAAAATAGACGCCCCATTTTTATATTTTTTAAGCGGTGTATATTGAATACGTCAGCTTACACACCCAATAAATCTTAATAAAAAATAGTTCCCTCGGCATGAGTAAAATCTGTTCTCTTTGTAAGGGAAAATACCCTTTAATTCACTGTGCTTACTGTTCGGCTATAAAGGACGATTCGCCAAGCAAAGTTCTATGAGGAGTCGATTTCAAATACCCAGTATCCACTATGACATTTGAAGCAACAACAAATGACGAATTTTTATTTTAAATCTGTCATTCATTAATTCTTTAGAAATAAGATATGGTGTGCAAGAAATACCTCCAACGTTTTAAGCATTAACAAAACGACCAATGTAACTAATATTTTAGAAAACTAGTTCTTTGTTTTTCAAACAAAAAGCTACAATACTTTTATTTTTTTGGTTTGAAAAATGAAGTCCTCCATTTTGTGGCCTCTATTCGCTATAAACTGTTCTTAATGATTCCGGAAGTTTTCCATCACCTACATGTTCGAGCGCGTGGCTTTGAAATTTTCAACTCTAGGAGTATTCATTTTTCTATCTGCAATGGCATAATTCCCACATAACATGAAATGGGCACAAAAAACTTTCCGGGTTCCAATTACAGATTCAACAGTGCTTTAAAAAAAAGTTTTCACAGCAAATGCACGGATCCAAGACATGATGGTAACTTCAGTCAGTTAAGTGCCATACGTGATACACGCTTGGGTGATCATGTCTCGAAAGAGACATGACTGACTGGGCAGAAGATTATCCCGCAGTAGGTTGCCATTGCTTTCTGCGGTAGATTGGTTGCCGACCAAGGCTATAGAACCCAATCTGTCCTGTTATTTAACCCATAACTGGAAGGAATAGACGGATTAATACGTTTCCCAAGGGTATTTGCGCGTAAGTGAATGCAAGGAATTCGAACTGGAATTCGAACTCGGATCTCCGATTTCTCGTTCTGAGTCGATATCCACTGCACCACAACACGGTATCTTAAAACAAATAAGACATATGAAACCATTATTGTCACTTGCCTAAGCTATCACCACGCAGGTGACAGTTAAAAATGTGGAAAGTGTTTTTTATCGCACCCTATTTCGCCGAAAATGATCGACCAGAGAATTTTTTAACGCACCCTTTGTAATTACAGTGCTCAATGTCGAGAGACAGAACATTATTATTAAAAATGATTAAATAAAATATTTACTTTATGATCAGTCAGTTAATTGCCATACGTGATACACGCTTGGGCGATCATGTCTCGAAAGAGACATGACTGACTGGGCAGAAGATTATCCCGCAGTAGATTGCCATTGCTTTCTGCAGTAGACTGGTTGCCGACCAAGGCTATAGAACCCAATCTGTCCTGTTATTTAACCCATAACCCATAGACGGATTAATACGTTTCCCAAGGGTATTTGCGCGTAAGTGAATGCAAGGAATTCGAACTGGAATTCGAACTCGGCTCTCCGATTTCTCGTTCCGTGTCGATATCCACTGCGCCACAAATGAGAACAAAAAAATTATTTTACCTCCTGATGAGTGAATTTATAAATCTACAAAACTTCGAGTACAGATAAGTAAACAACTATTATTCGGAACTCTCTGCATGTTTAAATATCCCCTGCAATTTCGCCCACCAAGCGTGCTTTGTTAGTAGCTTCAATTTTTTTAGCAGATTTGTATCTCACTATCACCCCATCTCAGTTAGTTAGAATTAATTTCAATAATTTTAATTCGAATGTCTAATTTCATTTTTAATGTTCTGTAATCAATAATCTTCAATGCTCTCTTTGCTTGTGTGACTAAATTGAAGTTTGTTGTAATTTTTAAAACTGCTATTCGTAAACCATATGCTGAAATATTTCTACGTTTACATTTTTATATATTAATACTATTGGCGCATAAATAAACGTAGGTTCAAAGCCCTGTCTTCAAGAAGGGGTAATCCTTTAACATTATTTTTGTTGAAAACAAGTTCCCCAATTGGAAAACTGTCAGAGCATTGATAAATTTACAGTTATGAAATATCAGCATTTTCTTTTTCAATTCAAAGAAATCTTTCCTGATCTTGGCTTTCATTCCTGTACATTAAGATTATTATTCCACGTTTCTTCCCTTCTGTTGTTGCTGGGCGCATTTCTTTTTTAACATAGAAACAATTTACAGACTCAAATCTCTCTTGGCATATACTGAACTCTTTATCATTTTGAGATCGCACTCTTTAAAACCGCTAGAACCTCTCTCATCTCATCAACATGGCGAACGTTTTGCCAAAACCCGTTCTCTATTTTCAATCACATCGCAAAAAGTGTCCGGTGGTCAGTTTCTTAGTTTAATTTTAAAACAACCTTTGTTGTTATATTCTTGACATCACGGATTCCCTTTCGATATGACGAGCACGGGGAGGTTATTTTCGCTTATTTTATTAATAATATATCTCCGACAATGTCAAGACAACACATTTATGGAAATTAATAATATAGCTTGTTTTTAGAATAAGACACAGAGGGAATATATATATATATATATATATATATATATATATATATATATATATAGTTCTCAGACTGACCCATTTCCAAAAATCAATATTTTTTGGTGTAAGAATGGACCTTTATATTGTCCAATTGAGTTTCGATTATTTTTAACCAAGACGAGATGCCTTATTTGTTGTTTAAAACTATTATTTGTTATTTACTATACTCAAAGACTGTTAAGATCGAAATCACTTGTATGACCCACTAGACCACTATGGTTAACATTACGATGTGCTGAAAAATCATAGAGTGATCGCAAATAAGGTTTGAAAGAATTGATCATGCTTTTCCTGTTACCTAAACATTATTCATGAAACTTAATTGAGGTACATAACATTTTTTGTTGACTTTGAAAGTAAACAGAAGGTATATATATATATATACTATATATTTTGGTCAACAATACGGTGATCCTTACTCATACACACAGTAAGAGGAACCTGCAGATATTAGAGGCCATGTACATCAAATCAAAACAACCAACACTCAATAAAATCAACTTTAAAACAGGAAATAACATATTACATTGCATTTGACTGCATGGTTTTGTTGTCATTTCGCGCTATCCCGCGGTGTGACGTCTTAAAACCGCATCGCAAACTTAAGAACTGCGTTTATTATTTTTGGTAACTATTGCCGTTGCTAAGCGGAGTTTTATGTCAACACAAAATAAAATCGTCGGTGATGGTGGATTTTATAATATTTCAGTTTAAAATACCTCTCTGAAGATGGCTCATGTGAGCCGAAAGCTTAGAAGAAAACCAATAAATAATTATCCAAATGTTGGAGAATTTTTGTCTTTATTTTCAACTGACATTAAAGCAAAAATACGACGTTTAGAACGGCTCATGATTAAACATAATAGACATTCATTGTCTCTTATATTTAATAGAATATGTTTAGAAAAAAAAAAATATATATATATATATATCGGTCTTTCCGGTGTAGTTTCGTGTGTGTATTCAGTTAATTGTGCTTTGTCGCTTTTTGACTATTGAATTCGACGGACCAATATACACCCATTACAAAATCCCTTGTTTCAAAAAGCTTGTCACATACGTAGATTTTTTTTTTTTCGGGGTAAAATTTGAACATCTTAAATATTACTGTTATTATTACACACACAATATCTCTTATATATAGCAAATAAAACATACGAGATTCAAAAAAGCAATTAGAATTATTCTTAATGACGTTGCTTTATTTTTAAACGGTGATTCTGAATTTCTTTTTCTTTTTCTTATTTTTGATGCCTTTTGAACCATTAATTAAAGTTTAACAGAACATTCTCAAGAATTCACAATGACTGACGGTATGTAAAATGAGTTTTTCGTAGAAGTCGTTCCTTATTTATTTTTTTAATACCCAAAAACCTGAATCAAATAATTCCCGATCAAAGAAAAAAAAACAACAAAACTAATTCACAATTAATGCGAGAGATTTTTCTTTCTCTGCACAGAATCAAATGTCTATCGTAGACAATATCGATAGCAAATACAGTCGATATTAACATAAGAAAAAATAGAGGATTTAATTCAGGTCATATGTCTAACTCTGGTTTTTCTAATTTGAATTGTACCGGCCTTCTTTTTTCATGAAAATATATATTTAGGCGTAGCGGAAGTAACTGTATATTTGTCACTTTTCCCGTAATTTGCAGAACTTTTTTATTTATTTATTTATTTTTTGCCTCAAAGTTCACCAACTTCGTCAAACAGTAAATAGAAAACGCGGCTGGATGCTGTCCAACGCTTTAGTCAGTAGTGACCGAAGCTTTTTATGGCCATAAGGAAGATGTATATAAATACCGTAGATCGTTAGAAATAGTTTCTTTCATACTGAGGTTGAAACATTGAGGTTACATATTTCAATCTGACCGACCAAATCCTGTTCACCTGCAATTTTCTTAACTGGACAACTGCGATTATTAACTGGCCTGTCTTGGTGAATATTTAGTGTCGTGAGTTCTATCTTTACTGTGCATCTTGACAATTGTGGTTCATTTCTAGACAAAAGCAAAGTAAATATTTAATGTGGTTCCTCACTGTGGTTAACAAGTCTCGTAGATGATTAAATTCCCCGTTTCACTTCAACAATGCTTCATCTATCATGTGTTACCAGGGTTGAATTTATATTTGGGGCCCCGAAACTAATGAAATTATGGGTCACTTCCTCAGACGGAGCCACCTTCTAACTCGCCTGTATTCATTTTGCATATTTCTACACGCGATATACTTTTGCGACATTTCCACAGCTTGAAGTAAACTTATAAGTTCTTTAAATAAATCTGAATAGCAATCTTTCACCTCGGTTCACTTTAAGCAAGGCGATAATGTCACTAAGACGCAAGAGGCTACTGGGAATGAAAATGAATTAGAATAGTTTAAAGGGAAACAGAAACTCAGCCCTAATCAGGAAACCATGGATAAAAATTTGTTTGTCAATAGAAATATTCTTTAAGAATTAGCACTATTTCATTATTAATTACAGACCAAATTAAAACATGCCGTAGAATTTTTTTTTATAACCAGTATTATAACCAAGCTTCAAGGGGCTCTAGACTGCAGCCGATACTAGCATACTATACTAGGATAATACAGACCAGTGTGTTACCTCCTTTTTTTGTGTTATTGAGAGATATGGCATTATAAACTAAACACTGGAATAAGGCCAGTTCATGTTCGTCGGTACTTTGCTCCCTTAAAAGAATTTTCGTCAGTCATTTTGACCTTTCGTTGGAATATTTCTGTCGTTTTCGGTTAAAAAAGACACACAACTGTAGACGAGGACGTAAGATTCCGAGTATATCAATGTGGACTATTTTTTTAAGTTTAAATATCTGTTAATATCAAACAGTGGATTTGTTTTAAACCGCTACCACTCCATGCAAGTCAGTAAAGCTACTAAGGCAAAAAGGGTTACAGAGTGTAGAAGAATTAGAAACGGAATCATAATAATGAACGGGAAGAGGCAACATTAACAAAGAGGCCAGTAGATAGCGAAGGACATTGCATATAAGTTTTTCAAAATTACAGTTGGCTGAAAAACATGAAACCAGAAGGATGTTTCACAAGGGAAAAGTGTGGGGAAAATAAATTGTTAGCATACAACGGTTACATCTAGCCAGCTCAACTGTAAATTGATGAGATCTCGACTCCAGTCTACTTCTTCTTCTTCGTGTGCTGTGTCTCTTCAGGAAGTAGACAATCGTGGACTTACACTTGGCTATGTCTTTTGCCACTCAAAATATGTTTCCTCTTTGTATCTCCCCCCAAATCCCGCTCCGCCATCCATTTGCTCAGGCTTTTCAAGTAGTTCTCGCGCTTCTTCTTTCTGACTCTTTTTCCTTCTATCCGTTCTGTGGGTATTAAATTCTCCAAGCCCTCCTTCTTCATTACGTGTTCCAGGAACTTCATCTCTCTTCCTGATGTTAAATATGATTTTTCTTGTTTGCATTCTCCCCAACACCTCATTGTGGCTCACGTGCTCAGTCCATGGTATCCTCAGCATCCTTCTGTAAAACCACATGTTCACTGCCACAAACCTGTACTTCAACCGTGATGAGATTGTCCAACATTCAATTCCATACAGAAGGACAGATATCACGTAGAGATCAAGCACTGCTTTCTTTGTTTCCAATGCAATTTTCCTACCTGTCTGTACTCTGTTTAGCTTTTGAAATGCGAACTTGGCCATGCCAATGCGTCTTCGGATATCAATGTCGCATTTTCCATCCTCTGTCAAAACACTTCCCCGGTACTTAAATTTCTTTATTTGTTTTATTTTAGTCTCTCTGACCTGTAGTTGGCATTTTGGCGTCTTCTTTTTGATGATGACCATACATTTGGTTTTCTTGAAGTTCGTGCTCAGTCCTTTCTTCTCGTTTTCTTTTGTTACCTTCTGTAGGAGGACCTGCATTTTCTTTATCGTGTCTGCTATCAGCACCGTGTCGTCCGCGTATCTTACATTGTTGAGATTGTGGCCGCCAATGGCGAATCCTGCGCTTAAATTGAAAATTCTTAGGTACCATAGTGAAGAACTCATCCGAACAATGACCATGAAAGTATTTATAGAAAAGACAGAGAGCGGCAACCCTACGGCAGTGGCAATTGGTCTAAAACTAAAATATATGTGATGTTTGAAAAAGAACGCGTATTTTCAATGAAAAGCATTCATCTTGACAATTGTTTTTCATTAAAAAAACGGTTTAAAAAAGTCTTTAATCCACGAGGCGCTCCATATAGCAAGTATATTAAGATAAGCTTAGCATAGTCTCACACTCAGATGGATATTGTAGTAGAAAGATTTGACGCAATACAATCTTCCAAGTACAAATAGCCTTTCTGATTTTAACATTCCAAATTCTGGCTTTTACACTTGACCTTTGGTTACTGGCTGTAAATAAACAGTCTTCTCACTGCATCAGTGTTACACATTTAATGACTGCGTGATCATCTTGACCAATCAAGTGTGAAGAAAGTACATTTTGCAGATATCAGTTTTGTACTCGCCATATTATAGACAGAGATGTTATTGCCTCATGTATTTAACAGTGGTTAATCTGAATAGGATGTCAACTGAGTTTTGTGACTTGTTCTTAAACGTTGCAGAGAAACCTCATTTCAAATACAAGCATGTGCCTTTTGACACTGTTTTAAGCGTATCTGATTTACCCACAAAGGTTGCATTCCCTCTGTCTATCATCATTTTTCTAGCATGTCTGTAGATAACTTTCTGCAGGCGAAATTATTGTCCGTTTGATTAGCCTATTGGCTTTCATATAATTGAACCTCGTCTGCGTACATCGCCATTATTTTTCTTGTCTTTTTTTTTTTTTATTGATGTTTATTCCCAAAGCCGTAACAACGCAATGAATTACGCCCTAGCTTATTTTTTCCCTTTTCTCGTAATTCGTTTTTTTTTCTTTTGCTTTTTTCCCCATGTTCATATCGAATTCCCTCAGCTCTGATACTTCTCAATTATCGTTTTCTGTCACTTCTCATAAAACCCGCTTATCCATAATGCTTGACTTTATTTACTCATACAGCTAATTTTGCCGCAAAAAAGATCTGTTTGAAAAATAATACAAATGGCTAGGACAAGTGGCGAGCAACCTAATCTCGCAAACCGTTATATCTGTAATGAGTTCGACCCTCACCGAGTGCACCATATATATATATATATATATATATATAGCCGGGGTAGTTTGAATCCAGATTGTATATAAATTACTAAATTATTATTAGTGGATACCTGTGTTTGAGTAGACGCTGCGTTTATTTTAAACAGTGTTTATATCAGTCAGTTTTATTTTATTGATTATTATTTTTTTTAACTGTTTCACCCCAGACAATGCATAGATGCCACTAATACGATAGGGGTTACTGAGAGTGGAAGAGAATAATATTTAGTGAGGAGAAAGGATAATAAAAGAACAAGATTCAAGAAGACAAAATATTGCAATTGACGTGGCATTTAAATATTAATTGGTGGTAGTGAAACAAGATATCAGAAGTGTTCCACAGAAGAGAAATGTATGAAAAGAAATCGAACTTACGGCCACATTTACTTATTTCAGCAGTAAAACGATGAGACCTAATAACCAATCTTTTGCATGCTTAAAGTCATGTAATTGATGTACCAAGGAGGAGAGCTAGGCGGTGGAAAACGAACTGAAGTCGAGATGCCAGATCAGTACCAGTAATATTTCAGACCCTTCCTTGGATGTAGTCAAATCGAGATATATAGTAAGAGCACCAGTTAGCTTATGAAGCAGGCCAGCATACCAACACGACTTCGAGATAACTAAAGATACAGTCTGAGCATTGCAGTTCTTATCTCAAGTCTGATAAACAAATCTGACAAGAAGCATTAACACATAAGCTATAGAAACGAAAGACATATTGTTGATCTGCAAAAAGACTCCGGAAGTGAGATGTTTAACCAATTTAGTGTTGATTAGTTTCTAGTCAGTCAGTTAAGTACCATACGTGATACGCGCTTGGGCGATCATGTCTCGAAAGAGACATGACTGACTGGGCAGAAGATTCTCTCTCGGTAGGTTGCTATTATTTTCTGCAGTAGATTGGTTGCCAGTCAAAGCTATCGAACCCAATCTGTTCTGTTATTTAACCCATAATTTGAGGGAAACGGAATTAATTTCCAGGGGTATTTGCGCGTAAGTAAATGCAAGGGATTCAACTGGAATTCGAACTCGGCTACCCGATTTCTCGTTCGTAGTCGATATCCATTGCACCACAATGCACATCCTAAAAGTTTCTAGTACTTTGCCGAAAAAAAAAGGTAAAAGGTTGATGGAAGACACTTCGAGGGATTAGAAAGTTCCTCAGATTTCTTACAGACAAGAACTACAAAAAGTGATTTTCAGCAAGTTGGAAAGCAAGAAGTTGTGAAGAGTACATAAAGTATTTACTACTTCTCTATTGATTTACTTTAATATCAATTCGTAATGAATCAAAAATATTTTGCAGAATTAATTTAATTACTTTTCCAAATGTATTTGTTTCAAAAGATATTTAAAATCAAAATCACTTTTAGGATCATTACTAATAAAGCTTGTTTCTTTAACAGAATGGAAATTGTCATCAATCGGCTGTAGCTTTGAAAAGTCATCGTCAACAAAGCCGTGTAAACCGATTTCGAACTCTAAGTCTGAAAAGTGTGGATTAGAGAGCTTTCACCCAGATTGTATTGACACTCCATTTTAGTCTCATATATTTCCTGTAAAGAAAGAGTTATCATTTTTTTTCCCCCAGTTATGATAGAAAATCACTCAATGTACGAAGAAAGTTGACAACGGGTTACGGGTTGATGAGTTGATTTCTTCTTCGATTTCTGATAACTAATCTTACCTGCTCGATTGTTTAATAAACAAACCTATCTAGAGCAGCACTATTACAGCCTTGATCACTTTTTAAAAGATATTATAATTGGAGACTGGTTGCGATGCATTAAATTCGTAAGAGAATAGCGGAATCATTAATGCAAATCATAAAATGCTTATAGTACGCAATGTTGCCAAGCGTCCCCCCCACACATCGTTTAAGTACTGATCAGGCGATCGAACGAAAATCAGTGCCTTTCAGAGAGCGCGCGCGCACACACATACACGCACACACTATAGGTGTATATATAAAGAAGCGGCTTGATGGTAACATCTCAAAGGAGATCCTATTAATACTAACTGTTAGATATTGAAACTGGTCCAATCATGTAATTAAAATTATTTATTTACAGAACCTATATATATATATATATATATATATATATGTGTGTGTGTGTGATTTGATTATATGTCAATATAAAATTAGTATTAAGTAACTGATATTAAAATATTCAGGATATTTCTTTATATGACTTTATATTATGTGACTTTCAGTTTATGATATCTACTAGTTGCGGCATAAACATTTACTTATCATTTAAACAAAGTGGAACATAACGATTTGTAAACATAGTTTTAAACTTTGCATGTCTTTGATTTGTTGTTTATTCTTAATTACGGCGGCTCTAACAAAACGTAATCAAAAAAACTGCATTGAAAATGGTCGGTATGAAGAATTGTGCAGTCATAAAACAGTTGAAAGTTTGCAGGAATCCTGATTTATTTGGAAAAAGTCTCAAGAAGAATAAACAACCTTATGAAATCTAATTCAAGGAAGAACCCGTTCATTTTGTACCGTGAGTCTTTGAATCTGTTAATAGAGTGAAGAGAAAGCCACGAAGAAGCATAAGAAAGATAGCAAAAAAGCTGAATATTTCGAATAAGTCGATAAAGGGGATTTGGGGGTTGAACCATCCAAGTTTGAACGACTACAACCGCTCTCGAGTCTCATCTAAGCAAAGACGGCGTGGCAAAAGAGAAGGTGTAAATGTTGGAGAAAATGCAGCATGTAACAGGCAGTCTTCGTTTGGTCGGGTGAGACGTTTTTCGTGTTGGAAAGTGTGATCAACAACCAAAACGTTAGGGTTTGCTTCGTTTTACACGGAAACATTACCGAAGAGATGTCAGAATACATTTCAAGCAACAAAAAACAAACTGGTATCATTGTCTGGTCTCGAATTCTTAGGATCAGGTTTTCCCCAGTAAAAATGAACTGGTAGCAAATACTACAATTTGGGTTTAGCTTTGAAAAACAGTATTTATCTACCGCCACACTAGTGTAGGCATACAGTCATATCAAGTTGAAACATAGGTTCTCGTATGATCACCGAAGTTGAGCAACATCGACCCTGATCAGTACCTAGATGGGTGACGCTTGAAAATACCAGATGCTGTAAGCTTAGGTGTGTGGCTGATAAAATGCGTAACGACTCGGAATTATTAATCGAAGAGCAGAATTCTAGTTCCAAACTGGTTTGTTTTATTCACTTTCACGCAAATAACATTACAAAAGGTATGAATCCACCTTCTCCCCTAGTTATGGATTAATTAGTAAAACTTGTATCAATAAACATTTGAATTTATTTGTTTGAACATTATTTTTAATCGGTACTCGTATTTGAGTAGATATTCTGTTTTTAATCAAACTATATTTATCTGCCTGATTATTTACGATAAATTTTGTTACGAAAATGTGTCACTCGGTAGGATTCGAACCTGCGAAATTTATCAACAATTGATCTGGTGCGTCTTAGACTGCTCGACCACGAATGATTCTACAGTCTGATCGAAGTTAAATCAAGCCTTATATAACGCAATTTTCGATTCTACTTAAATAACCATCTTTTCTCTGAAATGTATCGTAATGTCAACAAATGTAAACATACGAACTTACAGAAAGTCCCAAAGTTTAACAAAATATTTTTTATGACGTACATATTTAATTTGTTTGAACCTTATTTTTAATCGATACTCGTATTTGAGTAGATATTCTGTTTTGTAATAAGATTTATTGTAAATAATCAGGCCGGTAGAAATAAGTAAATAAATATACTCTGATTAAAAGCAGAATATCTACCTAAGTACGATTATCGAATAAAAATAAGGTTCAAACAAATTAAATATGTCGGTTGTGAAAACCATTTCGTTTACTCTTCAAAATCTTTAAACTTAAAAATATATTTTTGAAATCTAAAAATACTTTCTGGATTTAAATAAAATTCAAAAGCTGTACAAACGAATCAGCCAATCAAGTCCAGTAGAGAAGGATCACACAAGATCGTTATAATGTGGAATAACTATTTGCATAAATAGGGTCCAGGGCAAAATTACAGACACCAGTATCCACAAAGTCAACCGCTTTAATGAAAACCTAGTATCACTCAAAGAAACAGGGCAGACCAACAAATAATAGATGTATTACATTTTGATCCTGCCCAAATGCTAGGAAATGTCTGATTATAATACTGGGGAGGTAATCCCACAAAGTTCAGCATTCACGACATTGAGGGACTTCAAAATGTGCTTAAACTCCTTCACATTTTTCTGCATTTGAAAACTTAAAAGAACAACACAAAATGGAATAATAAATAGCTTTTCAAAAAGAAAAAAAACAAAGCTAAACCAAAATCACCTAAACCACTCCTCATTTTCTTCACATTCGTGGTATGAGTACCAACCTCTGCAGTGTGGAGTCTTTCTTCCACGGTAAGTCCCCTGACATCCTAGCGCTTTGCGAAACTAATTTTAACCCATCAATCTCCTCCTTTGACTTCTCGATTCCTGTCTACTTTCCCTTAAAGAAGGACTCTACTGTCCATATGCATGGTCTGAGGGAGTGAATACCACCCTCTAGCTAGGCTGACTTCTCTCGAATCTTCTGACCACTCATACATATGTCTTCGTTTTGCACTTCTAAAATCGGTTAGCTATCTTTCCTTCTGTCCCGTTCCTCTTCCGACTGGTACCTGCTAGACAGTATCTCTGACAATATAGATGATGCTATTTCCACCCACCCATTCGCTAACATATTTGTGTTCGGTGATTTTAATGCCCACCTGGCCAAGTGGCTAAAAGACTCTGTCAACGATCCTGCTGGCATTCATACCATGAACTTTGCAATTACTCAATCTCTTACGTAAATGGTGGATTTACCCACGCGCATCCCCAGTATTCCAACCGGACACTCTTCTCTGCTAGATCTTTGATTCAGCTCTACCCCTGACTCCTGCCAAGACTTGCAGCTTTGTCCTCTTGGAAACTCCGATCATGCTGTCGTTTCCATAATATTTCTTTCTACTACTACTCCCCACCAGGAACCTCCTACCAACAGAATTTCTTACCGCTACCAAAGAGCAGACTGGGATTCGTTCCGCGATTTCCTATGTGACATCCCTTGAGAAAAAGTGTTCAGCCTTCCCCTTGAGGACTGCGCCTCTCTGAGGTATCATCCTGGGTGAAAGCTGGCATCGATGCTTTCATCCCAGCCAGTTAGTTCCGATCTAAACTTCATTTGTCCCTCTGGTTTCCTCCTGCCTGCTCTGTCGTCATTGCACTTCTTCCGGCAATATCGGAGCCACGCGTCTGACCACAATAGGCGCTTATTTGTCTCTGCTCATAATGAGTGTAAGAGGATCTTAAATGACGCTAAGCTGAGAGAATGAAGCAGCGTAGTGCAGATTGCAAATTCAACTCCAAAGACTACTGGCGGCTCTGTAAATGTGTGCCGAACAACAGAAAATCTTCCATCCCTCCTTTTAATCAATAAATCTGATGTCCTCACAGCCACTGCGAACAAGGCCGAGTGCTTTGCTCGCAGATTTTTCTCCCAATCTACATTTGACTCGTCTGGAATATGCGCAGCCGACTAATCTCTTAGAACTGAGGCTCAATTGAGGGATGCTTACATAACCCTCTCTCTAGTCTCTAAAACTTGATCCCCATATGGCGAGCGAAGGCGACGGAATCCCGTTCATTGTTTTGAAGAAACCTGCCCCTTAACTCTTCTCTGTCCTCTCTAAACTCTATAATTACTGCCTCTCTTCTTCCTGTTTTCCTGCCTGCTGGAAGACCTCTTTTGTGGTTCCTGCATTGAACACTTAGTAAAACACTCGGACCCCTCTAATTATCGTCCTGTCAGTTTTCTACCGATTTTCAGCTAAGTGTTCGATTAATGCTGAAATAATTCAACATCTCGCCGCCCGTAGACTATTCTCGGACAAGCAGTATGGCTTTCGCTTTACCAAGTCTACTGCTGATTTTACTAACGACCATCCTCGAGTACATATACCAGACCATCGATAAGAACAGCGAAGAGCTGTTGCTCTCGATACTTCCAAAGCATTTGATAGTGTCTGGCACGCCGGCTTTCTGCGCAAGTTACAGGGCTATGGTATCACTGGCTGCTTACTTGGTTTGATCCAATCATTCCTATCAAACTGCATAATAAAGATCATCTTAAACGGGCATACCTCCAGATACTATCACACGAACTCGGGTGTCTTCCAGGGCTCCATCCTAGGTCCGACGCTCTTTCTGATCTTCATTAACGATCTCTCTGATGTGATCAAATCCCATGTAGGCATTTATTCTGACGACACCAACATCTACTACCGCCTCAGTCAGAAATCTGCCAAGGCAGACAAACATAATCTCGCTGCTGATCTTGAGAAGGACCTTAATTTATGGTGGACTGTGGTAAGAAATGGCTCATAAACTTTAATGCTTCCAAAACGAAGCTGCTATCCGCCATAGACAGTCCCTCCTGCCCTTCCAAATCAGCATTGATCTAGCTAGTCTACCCCAAAGCAATACACTACGTTTCCTCTGCCGACCTCAAGTGGAATGACTACATTGAATCAATAGCTAAATCTACTGCTAGGAAGGCTGGGTCACTGTGTCGGGCCAGGGAGTTTTTCTCTCTCAAATCCATCTTGCGCATATATAAATCAACCATCCACCTATGTATTGAATATTGATTGTCATATCTTGTCAGGCGCCCTGCTATTCATCTCGAGGCTCTGCAATGTAATCGATCCCGACATGGCAGCTCGACTCCAGCAGCTTTGTCACCGACGGGAAGTGGTTTCTCTCTGTCTCTTCTACAAATATTTTCATGGATTCTGCTTTGATAAGCTTAGCTCCATGGTACCCCATCTACACGAATTTCCTTGATCAACTAGGCTGGCAACAACGTCCTACTCTTTTACAGTAAAAAAAATGCAGCCACAACTTCTAATCTATCGATTCTTTTCTCGCACTTCCCGCCTGCATAACTCCCTTCCGTATACGTGCTTTCCTGATAGCTACAATCTCAAAGAGTTTAAATGCAGCGTCAATTGTCATGTATTATTTTTATGACCTCCATACTTCTCTTATCCTTTCCCCAAAAACTTCAGAATCTTGTTCTTCTCCCTTTTTCACTCTACACTCACGCAACTTTCTTCACACCAGTATTCCCATCTTTCTCTTGTCTATTCTCTTATACACCCTATAACCTGTTCTTCATCCCCTTCGCTTTCCTCCTATGAAACCCTTCACTCTTTTCTTAAGAGCCCCAGCGTCCCAGTGGCAGTACTGCCTTGCTTGGGTGAAATGATTAAAAAAAAAAGAAAGAAAAAAATATATTTATCATTATTTGTTTATACTTTTGAGATAAGCTAGTATTTACACTATATACATGGTTCGGACTGTTGTCCTTAATTTGTTGCCAATTTCTCAAAGACACATGGCCCAGGGGATAAAAGCATTGGTTAAATCCAGTGACTTAACCCAAAGTGTGGTGAGTTAAATACTTTGCTACAGCAGTGGTGAACAAATTACTTAAGTTAACTACATGGCTACCGAAGTAGCATCGCACATAGAATGGGAATGGTATACCCCAGGGATCGAAATAAAAAGTTCAGTTCGAAATTCCAAGCACCTGAAGAAGGCCGGGGCGTACAACAGTTGAAACGTTGTAACTATGGTAATAAAGATAAAGATAAGGATAACAGTCTGAACAATGTAAATATATTATTTTCGCATCAGTCCATGTCAATAATATTGAATTATCTTTTGTGTAAAATCATTACTGTTTTTAGTTTAAACAAAAAATTAATAAAGCCCTCATATCCTGCCTTCTTTTTTTTTCCGAAATATTCAGTCAGTCAGTTAAGTACCATACGTGATACACGCTTGGGCGATTATGTCTCAAAAGAGACATGTCAGTAGGTTGCAATTACTTTCTAAGGTAGACTGAACGCTAAAGAACCCAATCTGTCCTGTTATTTATCCCATAACTGGAGGGAGATGACGGATTAGTATCTTTCCCAAGGGTATTTGCGCGTAAGTGAATGCAAGGAATTCAACTAGAATTCGAGCTCGGCACCCCGGTTTCTCGTTCCAAGCTGATATGCACTTCACCACAACGCACATCCAAAGTATTATCTCCTGCGAAAACAAAATTTATCCTCATTTTCGCCATAACATTTCTTTGTTTGTCCCACTACCTTCTGCTCATACGTGCTTATAGTTGGTAATATTGTGGTTATATAATCGAAGTTTGAGCTTGATAGTTCCAGTTTACTTGCTGCTGTTACAGTGTAAATATGCCTACTTCCCTAGCAGTGTGCACCAAAGGGGGAAAAAGAGCAGTGATCCGAGTACGCAGAGAACATGCTACCTCATCGATGATAACTCGACGGTTCACCATTGCCATCTCCCGAGGTTGTTGAATCTTCACGTCAGTGGTGAAGGTTGACTAGCGTTCTGCTCCTACGTGCGCTATGCTTGTCCGGCAACTTTGAAACTTCTCGATCCACTCATACATACGAAACTTTACTGCTTGGAGGGGGTGGCGATTCATCCTTTTCACTGTGCGGGATTTGCCACACCCCTTCTTTTGCACTCCACGCCGATATGGAGGGAACCGGCGAATCAGACAAACTTTGGTATTTCTGCGCGAAGAAATACCGCACTCTCCACTCGAACCGAACGAACCCGAAAAGGAGTAAACACGGACCCAAACGAACACCGAGCGAACGCCGAACGGACACCGACTTGACACTGAACGCACACGATCAAAACACGGAACCGACGTGGCGGGTGAGTGTCAGTGCTACTGACGGTCTCTCCTTACTGCTATCACACACCTATTACTATAGCAGTGGGTGAGTCCATGTTGAAGTGAGTATGGGTTCCACAACAATAAGGCTTTAGTTTTAAATAGGTACCTCTCAAGGATTCGCTAAAAAAGAGCATACATAGTAAGAAAATTCCCAAACACTTAATAGGAACAAGGTTTTAGCGTTATTATTAAGAGAAAAGAACAGATTAAACCTTTTTAGAACCTTCGAAATTTTGCTTAAAAATTTTAATTGTTGGCCTCAAAGCAGGGCTGTCATCAATACCCTCCTACGAGTGAACAAGATCGCCTCATCAGTGATGTTATGCTTTATTAATGTCGGAAATTAGAGCGTCTCTTCGGTAAAAAAAAAAATAAGTTGAATTGTAAATTCTTGCGAAAATCAAATAATTGTCAGATTTTAATGAATCTTTCAGAACTTACTAAAAAATGAATTAACTTATTTGTGAAAGGTTTCTTTTTTAGAAAATCTTGATAGAGATAATTTTTCTTTTCTACATCTGTTATTCTCCACTTATTTAAATTTATGACATTTCTAGACTTTTTTTTCTTTTTGTAGCGTTTAATGTTTAGTTATAACAAAATCCTCGAAGAATTTAAATCTTAACATTTCTATGGACCCCAGTAACAAAAGGTCTGTACTGAATTGCAAAACCCAAAAATGCAACAAAACTAGGAGATTATTTAATTAGCAAAACTTGACATTATTCAATTACAAAAACTAGAATAAAATATATTATGGACACTTACAAAAAAAAATCAATAAGTAATCAATTTTTACAAGAATTATTTTAATTTTTTAAAATTTTCATTAGAATACTTTATAAATTATAAATCTTTTAAAAATTATGTTTTGATCTTAATCGATCAAATGATATTGTTATTAAATAAAAACTCTACTTAGTAATAATAAATGTAATTTTCAAAACATTAGGCTATCGATAGATAATGGCAACACCCCATAAAACAATCCGTGTTGAAAAAAAACAAAAACAATACTTTTCTGTAATAATTTAAACTAAAAGTAAAATTTTTGATTCAGATTAATTAAAATTTCAATCAATTAATCATCTTCAAATAAAATTTTATAAAAGTACATTTTATTTTGAAAGATTTTTAATAAAAGGACTAATGCGGCGTTGCCAGATTCGTTAATACAGCCGATTTTAGCGATTTCAAACGTCATTCCAACAAATTTAAATTCTGTTTGAAATAGTGAAGTATATACTCATTGGAAATATTAAATTTGATCTATTAGCTTGTAATCGAAATTAAATAAACGATTCAAGATTTTTTAAATGTATTTTTAGACCATAGGTGCCACATTTATATTTGGATGTATCTACTTTTAAAACATTTTCTAGATTCGTCATTCTCTCAACTTGTGTCAGTATTGTTGTGACAGATATTGATGGTTAGTCAGTTTAACGCCATACACGTTTAGGTGCAGATTTTTCCCACAGTAGATTACCATTACTTTCTGCGGTAAACTCATTGTCAACCAAGACTATATAACCCAATCTGCCTTGCTATTTAACTTAGAGTTGGAGGAGAAGTGACAGATTAATTCCTTTCCCAAATGAGCGTAAGTCAATGCAAAGAATTTAACTGGAATTCGAACTTGGCTCTCCGATTTCTCCTTCCGGGGCGATATCCACTGCACCACAACGCACAGCCATTGATAAGGAACTCAATAAAATGTTCTACAAATAAAAAATATATTTAGATGGAGAATATTTGGTTTTTTCCGTTATTTATTTTCTCAATTGATTGAATGCTTTTTTGATGTGTCATGTTTTATTCGATTTGTCATAATCGCGCGTTGTGGTGCAACGGATATCGACTCGGAACGACAAATCGGGTGCCGAGTTCGAATTCCAGTTGAATTCCTTGCATTCACTTACGCACAAATACCCTTGGGAAAAGTATTAAACCGTCTTTTTAATCCAATTAATGGGTTAAATAATAAGACAGATTGGGTTCTGTAGCCTTGGTCGGCAACCAGTCTACCTCAGAAAGTAATGGCAACCTACTGAGGGATAATCTTCTGCCCAGTCAGTCATGTCTCTTACGAGACATGATCGCCCAAAGCGTATATCACGCATGACACTTATCTGACTGACATAATCGGGGACAGATATAGAACCTATGCATGGTTAGCATCATTAAACATGCGCAGACAAACTGGTCATCTTTTTAACATTTTTCAGATAAATATGCGATCCGTAACCAACTTTGTATATCCGAAATCAAATTGGAAAACTCAATAGATTTCATTTTTCGGTTGTGAATGTATAGCATGGCGATCCAAAGATGTGTCCGACTATTGCTGTATCTAATCACGTCATCGAAAAGAATTTTATTTTGAAAGAATGCGTGCTTATGTTTTAAATACAGATCGGGGCATGGTAACTTTCGTGTATTATCTTTGCTAATAGCGACTGCAGCGTTTATATTGGAATTGTCTGGATATCCAGGCACGTAAATATTTGCGAATGTATGCTTGCGCACGTATAGACCAATACGTGCAATCATCACACTCGTTCTCCGAATCCCAATGCTTCTTTTAATAATTTTCCTCACATTTAATTCTTGTCCTATTCATTTTTATGTTGTCACTTTCTTTTATTATTATTTTTTTTATTTCTGGACATTTCCATTGCTTAAAAACGGCTAACTTTATACTGGCTTCGTCATTACTTCTGAGTACTGAATCCGATTCGCACTGGCTGCCCAGCACTGATCTAATCTTTGTAAATAATATTGGGTACTGGTTATTTGCTAGGTTGGTCATTACTACTAAACATGGAATTCGAATTTTCTTGTGCCAGAACTAATTTTACTATATAACTGTAGACAACCCAGCGCGAGGCAATGTTTGGATATTTAGACTGGGTGACCATTGCTACTAAACTTAACTGAGTTTGGTGCGAAATTAAGCTAAGTCAAGTTCAGTAATATTTTCCTGTTTCGCTTGCTGTCTCTACCCTCCCTCCTCTAATATATATATATATATATATATATATATATATATATAGTCATCCGCAGACAGATCTGTTTCGCTGTATGCAGCTCATCAGTACGGTTAGACTCCGATTGCTTTTTAATCCAGGATTGAAACCCGACCGAATTGGGGTCAGTCGGCGATTCTACCTCTGGGCTATGGGCGTTCGGTAGAAGAAGGCAGACGTTTTAGCGTGTATATTATAATTATACGCGCCCAATAGCCAGAGTGCTCTAATTCATTTTACTGAATGAGCGATGCGTACATGCCAGAGTAGCTACTTTTTTTTCAAAATTTACCATTCTTCCAGAGTGCTCAATCAGGGTGTGAGAGCGTAAATAATAAATGTATCGTATTCATGTTACGGAAATTAACGAAGATTAACGAAACTTGGTTATAAATAACCGACAATTTGAAATGATTTGTTTGAACATTATTTTTTATATTTTTATTCAAGCAAATCATTTCAAATTCTCGGTTGTTTATAACCAAGTTTCGTTAATCTTTGTTAATTTCCGTAACATGTTTACATTTGTTGACGTTACGATACATTTCAGAGCAGATATGGCTATTGCGATAAATCGAAAGCTGTGTTATATCGGCTTGATTAAAACCTCGTTTAGACTAATGGTCATTCGTGGTCGAGAGGTCTAAGACGTGCCAGATCGCATGGTAGCGTCTCCTATGTGGATAGTGGTCGCAGGTTCGGATCCTGCCGAATGGCACACATTTTCGTAATAAAAATGTATCGTAAATAATCAGGCCAGTAGATATAAATATATAATACTGTTTAATTAAAAACAGAATATCTACTTAAATACGCGTATCGATAAAAAATACTGTTCAAACAAATCATTTTAAATTGTGGGTGTTTATAACCAAGTTTCGTTAATCTTCTTTAATTTCCGTAACATATATATATATATATATATATATATATATGAAACAAGTTGGGAAATCTTTGTAACATGTTTCAATATTTATTTAGCTTCATTAGTCACTTCAATTATGTTTTGTTTCAAGTTTTATATTCTATGATGTTTTGTTTTCAATTAATTGACAGGTGAGTAAGATGAATAGAAAACATTCAACATCCTATTTCAAAAACGAAACAACTGCGCATTATTCCACTTTCAAAATGGAGCTAAACAAATACCAAAACAAATTAAATTTATAAAGGTTCTACTCCGTGTTTATTATTTGATCATTTTCTCAGGTTTGACGCAGATCATAAAACATACACACACATATATATATATATATATATATATATATATATATATATATATATATATACATGAAATGAATTGTTTGAACATTATTTTTTATTGACACTCGTATTTAAGTAGATATTCTGTTTTTAATGAAACAGTATTATATATTATAATTTAATATACATTTACGAAAATGTGTGCCATTCGGCAGGATTCGAACCTGTGACCCCCTATCTATATAGGGGAGGCTACCATTTGATCATAGAACGTCTTAGACCACTCGACCACGAACAGCCTCCAGTCTAAACAAGGTTTTTTATCAAGCCTATATAACACAATTTTCGATCTATCGTAAACGAACATATCTGCTCTGAAATGTATCGTAATGTCAACAAATGTAAACATGTTACGGAAACCAACGAATTTTAAGCAACAGACAATTTGAAATGAGTTGTTTGAGCATTATTTTTTATCGATACTCGTATTTAAGTAGAAATAAATATATCATACTGTTTCATTAAAAACAGAATATCTATTTAAATACGAGTATCGAGAAAAAATAATGTTCAAACAATTCATTTCAAATTGTCGGTTGCTTATAACCAAGTTTCGTTAAAATTCGTTGATTTCCGTAACATGTTTTTGTTTATATATATACGGGATGATATGTTCGTTCTAATCAGGAATGAATTTTGCCCTAAGAAATAGATTTTCTATCATTTGGGAATTAGAAAATTATGTAAGCTTAATTTACTTTATTACGTTACGGCCTTTAGTTCAATCTCTTCGTCATTTGCTTTTTTTTTTAATCTTTTTATTTCGACAGTTTTGTGGTCGAGGTATCAATTCTTCACAGTTCCTTTCAGTCGCTTTTCGAGTATGTGTTGATTATTGGTACTATAGTCATTGTTATATTCTGCAAGAAGAATATCTAGTCCAGATTAACTTATTGCAATGTAACTTCAAAGATATTTTCCTCCTCTGAATATCAGTTTTTAATCTGCTATTTTCATTGTATCATATTTAAAATGTTTATGCTATTTGAGACAGGCTTATTGCTTTTATTTATGGTGATGTTAATAGTCACGTGTCTATTTTATAGAATTGAAATTTTATCAAGTTTCGACCTGATATTATTACAAAAGCAACAAAAACGGAGAACCGTACTAATCTGAACTCTGACGACCCGAACCGAGCTGGGATGGATTTGACACTGTGGGCGTGGAACTATGACAGTGATGGATCATCTTTGTTTAAGCTTTAATCTAAAAACGCTCGAAAATAGTGCTCTTGCAGTAAGGATGTGGAGCTGACTTCCTTTCTCGGCTATCTTTTGACTGTTTTAGTTCCAGGAGAGAGAGAGAGGGAGAGGCCACGACGTAGAGAGAGAGAGAGAGAGAGGGGCCACGACGTAGAGTTGAATGCTAGTTGGCCGACTCATTGCTATCCGTTCTCTTGATACACTTATCTCCTTCTTACTTCCTCCAAGAAACGATACTTACTATTATGTCTACTAGATGAAATAATGTTTAAAAAGAAACCCGCAGAACACTGTTGTTGATTCTGTCTGTGATGCATCATTGGAGATCTCTACCGATGAAGTACCGATAGGCCACTCGATTCCAGAAGCGGCGCGAGATGCAACCCTATCATTAAATTATTTGACGCGAAACAATAACTATCTGTTTTGTAATTTGGAATACAATATAAATTTGTTAATATTAGGTTGTCACACAGGAAAATAGCACTTTATAGGAAATTAATAAAACGCTCCTGAAATGTTAAATAACGAATTTATTTAGTTGAAATAGACACTGTGTTGATGAATCACTGTTCTCTAACGTACCCATTTACATTTATATCTACCAAATGCAGCCGACAATTCTACTCCATCAGCTTCTTTTTTCGCACTTCCAGCCTTTGGAACTCCCTTCCATATACTTGCTTTCCTAACGGTTACAACTTCCAGGAATTTAAATGCAATTTTAATACCCATCTCTTATCCACTTGACTCCAGTTCTTTCTACATTACCCCATATATCTTGTTCTTTTCCTTTCTCTCTACCTTTTTAACTGTCTTCACACCTGTGTTCCCATCCTTATTTTGCCCTTTCTCTGACACCCTTTGTAATTATTTCGTCTTTCTCTTCACTCTACTACTGTCTAAACTTTTACTCTTATGTAGCCCCCAGTGCATCAGTGGCGGTACCATCTTGCTTGGGATGAAACGATTTAAAATAACTCTAAATTCTTGATCCCATCTTTTAAAAATTCTCATCCTTTGATGGGACAAAAGGTTCGAATGGTTTGATTATAACCTTTCTTACTGGAGAATGTTTTATTGCGTATGAAATGCTCAAAATAATTAAATAAGCGATATTTAGTTGGAGAGATATCGGGTGAATATGGAGGATAAAGTAAAATTTCATCATTCATGCAATGCAGCTTTTCGACGGTTAATTGAGAAGCGTGCGGTCATGCAGCCAAATTGGGCCATGACTATTCACAAGTCTAAAATGTTTCTTTTTCAGGTTTTCGTGCTTACACTCAATTTTTCCAGAATGCAAGATCGTTATTATTTTCCCTTGAGGCAAGAATCGATGTACTGGACGTTTTGCTGAGTCGCTTGCAAACTTCTACCTACTCTCTTATTGTTGTCAAAGAGTATCCATTTCTCATAGCATTTGATGCAAAAAATGGTTCTTTTTTCCTATGTTCTACTCATACAGTAATAGTCAGTCAGTTAAGTACCATACGTGAAACACGCTTGGGCGATCATGTTTCGAAAGAGACATGACTGACTGGGCAGAAGATTATCCCGCAGTAGATTGCCATTGCTTTCTGCCGTAGACTGGTTGCCAGTCAAGGCTATAGAACCCAACCTGTCCTGTTATTTAACCCATAACTGGAAGTAAAAGACGGATTAATACCTTTCCCAAGGGTATTTGCGCGTAAGTGAATGCAAGGAATTCAGCTGGAACATTGTTATAATTTTTACTGGGCTTGACTAACACTATAAACTGTTTTCATTCCATTGCCCAGGTCGCAAGCTACCTTGTCTATTTCTTATTTAACACTGCTTCGTTATTGCTCGCCCAGTTTCTGCTGAATTCATGTACACACGAGCCAGTTCAGGGATGTATGTCTGCAAGTTATATCTTAAATGAATCCTTTGTTAACTTTAGCTAGTAAATATTTATATGCATAAAGATACAGGTGTACCTAGTTTCTTTTTTGTTGTAATGGAATATCTCACAATCCTTATCGCCTGACTATATTAGTAGCCATATTTAGTGAGCACAGAAGATACCTGTGACTTACTTTGGCAATTACTAGCCTGCCACCAGATTCATTGTCTTGCAGTTATATATTCTCTTTACAATAAACCTCTCTTCTTTTATCTACACACGTGTTGGGGTTCTTTTACTCGAGCACCACCTTCTCTGTTTTTAGCCTTTTTAAAGGATGCAACAGTTTTTTAATCATTGTGTAAAATCTTAAGATCTGTGCTATGATTTTTTAAAAAGTTTATGTGATGCGTTACATACTGATGTGCAGGGGAGCGTTACGGTAATTAGCGCGAAAAACGGAATCGATGAACAGAATTCAAATTCCGGCCTCATGTGTTTATCTTCTTTTTTTACACTGATGCATGTGGTAAAGGCATGAATCCATTTTTCTACATCAATTGTAGACTGAAACAGCAGGATAAATTGTGAATCCAAAATCATAGAGAAAGCAACAGGAAATCACTTGACTTTCTTTCTAAGCACCGTAGCAATTATACTGATACTAATGAAGCGTAATTGTTAGAGGGATAGACATGGATTTAAAAATTGATGTCTATATGAAAATCATTCGATAATCCTGTCTCAGTTAAAAGTTCCAAGGGCTGCTTATTCTTTTCAGCCTTACGACTAATGATAGTCACACGCTTCTAGTTTTTGAGCACAACATTCTTCCATTAACTTCCACTTCCTGCCTCGAAATTATCAGAATCTAATTTTTTTAATTTATTTATTTATTTATTTTTTTTTTTTTTTGCTTTATTCGAATGATTGTCCTCATCTTTGCTGCCATGTGTACGACGTATCGGCCGTTGTACGGCTCCGGATTTCTTCAGCTGCAGGGAATTCCGAACTAAACCCTTTATTACAATCACTGGTGTTTATCATTCTCATTCCTTGTGCGAAGCCCCTTTTGGTAGCCATGAGTTATCTTCCTTTAACTTAACTCTTTTAAGTTATTTGTTCACCACTAAAAAAAAATGGTTAATGAGACATAAGGTTTATAGACGTTGGGTAGTTCCAGGGACTTGACCCAAATAGTTGTGAGTTCAATACCAGGCTACCTCATCTCAGAAGTATAGACAATGTTTTGAATCTGTTTTTTGGGTTTTTTTTCCTTATATTTTTCTTTTTTTATCTTTTTCTTTTATTCTTTTCTTTCTCTCTTTTTTCTTTCTTTTTCTGTTTTACTACTACTATTTGCCATGTAATTTCAGGGCGTTGGCGATCATAGCTCTCCAAAACTTTCTGTCGTTTGTTGTTCTGTGTAACACTTTCTTTTATATCATCTTTCTTTGTTTTTCCGATTCTTGTTATATCGTCTGTTCGCTCAAATTCGCCATGTTGGATATTCGCCTCTCTCCACTTTCTTAGGGTTCATTACATTCACTTAGAGGCAAACACCTTTGCAGAAGACATGAATTCATCTCCTTCTCTCTGCTATGGGTTAAATAATAGGATTTTAACCGAGAAAAAACTTTGTTCTATTGAATAAAGTATTAATGCAAGATTGACTGACAAAAAGATATTATTATAATCCAAAATTTGTTTCGACTTCAAATGACCCATAAAATGTTAAGTCCTAAAAGCTCTGTGTTAAAATTTATCCAGATCCATTTTCTTTCTCATGTGCCCCATAAAATTTCAGCTGTCTCTTTTTTTATTGTTAGTAACAGTTTCTTTCATATGTTTTATTTTTTAAATTTCCTCGTTACTTGCTTTGTGCATGGTTTTCCTGGCATTCCACAGTATCATCACAGATATGTCATTTCAACTTGTTCAACATTTACTACCGTATCGGAAATTAGATATTTCATAGCAGTACAGCACACTTTTCTTTGATTCAAGAGACCCCCGAAACAAAAGTTAGAGCTCAATCATATTAATTATAATAAAAAAATTCCCTGATGCTGCACCAAGCTTCGCTTTTGATCTTTATTAATTAGAAGAGTGAACATGTACAGGATGCGATGGATAAAGTGTCGCCATTTTATATTTTTTTATTTTGCACCTCCGCGTTATTTATTTTAGATTTTAATTGCACAGTAGGGTCAGTTGGGTACTATCTGAAGAGTACTCTGACGCAATTCACTCTACCAAAAAATTTCAAAACGGCATAATGTACTATTTAACATTCGAACATTTCAGAGCGTTTGTGTGTCAATCTGAGGATAGCGTAGAGAATTCGGAAAGATTTGGATGAGTCTAAGGTGTTTGAAGCCATCACAAGTGATGGCGACGTTATGCCTTCATTTTTCCCACAGGGCATCATAGTCAATACAGAGGCCAGCATCAAGTGCCTTGGGGAGGTAGTGCTTCCCTAGGTCAAAAGAGTGGCCACTGGAAACCCTATGTTTATCAAAATGATTCTGCACCCTGACACACCAGTAGGAGAACCAGTCGTGGCTGTCATAAAATGTTTGTGATCATATCACCCCTTACTGCCCGGATTTTAATCCTCTTGATTATTATTTGTTAGGCACAGTTGAGTGATAAACCAGCAAAATTCCTTGTAACACCAATGATGAACAGAAAGCAAAGATTATGGTAGCATTCACCCATTTAATCATGCCGAACGCTCAGAAGACATGCAAGAGAGACCTTAGTTGAAGCCAATGACGATTTTATTGAATAAATTTACTCCTGAGTATTTCAAGATATTTTTGTGTACTTTTAGTAAACATCTGCTAAAATGAGTCTTTCTCGTCGTAAATTTTCGAACTTTTATATCTAATGTAAAAAAAGCTATTTATAAAGTAATGTTTTTTTTTTTAATTTATTAATCCGACAGATTTTATTACTATTTCGTTTAAAGGCACTATTCAACCTTGCTTGATTGACAAATATTCTTCATGTATAAGCACATCAGATCTAACGACACTTGATACTGCAAAGGAAGGGGCAGGTTCGAATCCTGCCGGAGATGGAATAATTTTCTTTAATTAGATTTCTCGAATATTCAGGCTTCTTCTTCTATGCACCTTTTCTTTTCAGGACGTAGGCGATCATGGCTTTCCACGTCTTCTTATCCCTGGTGGCTCTTAGCAAGCTTTCTGCTGTAACACCACGTTCTATCATCTACCTGCTTCTTCTTCTTCTATGTGCCCTGTCCCTTCAGGACGTAGGCGATCATGGATCTCCACGTCTCCCTATCCCTTGTGGCTCTTAGTATGTTTGCTCCTGTTTCTCCTGGCAACCCCCGTTCCGTCATCCACCTGATCAGACCCTGCAAATATGTCATCCGCTGCCTTCCTCTGTCTCTCCTTCCTTCTATCTGACCAGTCAGTATCAGGTTCTCCAGGCTCTCCTTCCTCATTGCATGTCCCAGGAACTTCAGTTGTCTCTTCCTGATGCTCAGCATCAATTTCCTTTTTGTTGCCATTCTTTCTAACACTTCGTCGTTGCTTGTATGCTCAGTCCACGATATCCGTAGCATCCTTCTGTAGAACCACATTTCGGCCGCTTCCAGTTTTGTCCTCATTTTCGATGATATTTTCCAGCTGCTTAGGCCCTTCAAATATGTTATCCGCTGCTTTCCTCTGTCTCTTTTTTTCTTCTCTCTGGAACTGTTAGTATCTGGTTCTCCGAGCCCTCCTTCCTCATTGCATGTCCCAGGAACTTTGTCTCTTCATGAAGCTAGTAGGCGAAAATAGATAAAAAATAAAAACGGAGCGTCTACTCAAATACGAGTAGAGTAAAAAATATAAGTGATAAAATCTGTCGGATCAATAGATAAAAAAATAGCAATTTCTTTAGAAATTGCTTTGTTTGCGTTTGAATTTGAAACTGAGCATATATGAAATTTGGGGAATCAATGATTAGAAGGATTTCACTTAGGAAGCTTTGGAGTAAATATGTAAAAAAAAATAGTTTTTGTAAAAGATGCTTTCGGAACGTCATAAATGATTTCGATGTGAAACATAATTCATTTAAAATATTACTTTTTAATTTTGTTTGTTGCTTCCTGGTTGATACATCTGATAACAGAACTCTTAACTCATTTTTTCGACCTCATATGTAACCACTAAAGTGCGATTATAAACATTTGATCCAAAGAATACCTCTTCTCAACTCCTAAATTTATTCAAAAGGCGTCGAATATGCCCCCATCTCTTTGTAGACAGTCTCATATGTGAGCTTAAGTATTTTAGGTGCTATGTAAACTTGGAAAACACAGAGTGTTTATGTGTGTTAGTGTATCCAGAATAAAAATGGGAGTTTTGCTATAAGTCGGGTCGGTGAAGGGGGAGATCGCCAGGCCTCGGCAACTGAAAATAACAAAAATGACATTCGCTGGACATTTGGTGGACATCAGAAATAAATGTATCCATCATCCAGGCCATAAAAGATCGTCTCTCTTGAAGTCTCCAGTCTCACCCATCCTCTTTTCTCTTTCTCTGTCTCTCTCTTTCAGAACCGGACAGCAATAAGGAAAAAAATGATATGCTGAAGAATGGGTGTGGTTAGATGGGGAAAATTTTCATAACTGGGCAAGGGAGAAAACAAAGAACAGTAACTAGAGAAGAGAGGGAATTAGACCAGAATGTATAAGAAAAGAAGCCAGTTGCTAATGGAATTGTAGGGCAGGTGTGTTGATGGCGTGGTCGTGTTGATAAGCGCAGTAGATATTCTAGCGGATCGGCAGACGTGATTGCAATGAGAACAATTTTGTCTCAAAACGTGTTGGTGACGTACACGATCACGTGATAATCTAACCACACAAACATCTGAATTTTTTCTTCTTTTTCACCTTTTATTTTATCGATTTCATTACTGCTTTTATTTCTCTCTTTGTTTTTTGGCAGTTATTTCATCGTCGCTTCATTTCCTTCCTTCTCTTTCTTGTTTTTCTTTTTCATATTTAAGGCAATAGAAAACACTTTTTTACATTTGAATGTACTTTGTTTCGAGAACTTGGTCCTGAGGTTGTTTAAAATCAATATGACCGTATCAGAAAGTGATATCAAAATCTCTGTCAAAGCACAGAAACGCATAAATCTCTGTCACCCACCCACCCTGTTATTCAAGAATTAATACACATTTAGAAGTCTATGACCAAATCAAAGAGAAACGCAAAGTGATTGAGATTACTTATTTTTTTTCAAACCAAGCTGATCGAGTCCATTAACATACACCCTTGTTTTCTTTCCCAATATCAGTATCCTGATGAGTGCTGACAATGACATCAGTCTTCATACATGGAATAAAACTGATTTTCAACAACAAAAATCAAGATCCTTCAAGTGTATTAAGAAATAGGACCCAAATCTTACTAAAATAGATTCTATGATCTAGAATTTCTATAAAAGCCGCGATGGCACATCGCATGAATCCATCATAAAAATTCAGTATTTGTAATTTGTAAATGTCAATCACTTCATATACCTCGGTGTAGGGATCAAGTATAACAAATTTAGTATAGAAAACAAGAAAACGGAATATAAAATAGGTTTTTTTGCTTACCACTGCGAACTGAAAAAAAATGAATTCCCAAAAGTCAAGCCATGTTCACAAATAGCCTCGTCAGATCACGGCATTCATATGGATGTCACGCAATGACACAATATTCGGTCAGAAATGTCCAAGCTGTTCCCTGTATACAACCGTTTTGGGGGATCAATGATTAAAAATAGCTTGGAGTGAATGAAGGCTGGAACTCTTAGTGAGGACCCCAGTTTTTTAAAACTTGTAGATTTGCACGAAAAATTGTCAAACAAAAAAACTGTACCAAATAATCGAAGCAACATTACTTGAGTACTTTCAGCATGAGCAACAACTAAAATGGATAGCACCTGTAACTCGAAGAAAAAATAATGACATAATCAAAATGTTTCAAACACAAGGTTAGGAAGAAAACCATCAATATTGGGAAATGCAATGACAGCGCACTTGAAAAATCTATTGTCCTGAAAAAACATTTTTGGAAAAATATTCTATAAATTCTGACTGAAAGTAATATTGGCTGTCCAAGTGATGAATTCCAAGTGTTTTCTAATAATGAAACAGCTAATATTACCATTCTTCTTCATGTCACGTATCCCTTCAGGACGTACGCGATGTATCTCTCCCAAACCCCGCTCTGCCATCTATTTACTCAAGCCTATCAAGTAGGTCTCGTGCTGCTTTCCCCTGTTTTTCTTTCCTTCTATCTGTCCTGTGAGTATTAAATTCTCCAGGCCCTCCTTCCTCATTACATGTTCCAGAAACCTCATCTGTCTCTTCTTTATGTTAAGTATGACTTTTCTCCTCGTTTCATTTCTCTCCAACACCTCGTCGTTAATCTAGTCACGTACTTAGTCCATGGTTTCCTCAGTATCCTTCTGTAAAACTGCATTACTGCTGCCTCAAGCTTCTCCTTCATTCTTGAGAAGATCGTTCAACATTTATTGGTATACAGAAGCACAGGCATCCCATAGCAATCCAGCATTCTCTTTTTGATTTCCAGTGAGATTTTCTTGTCTTACTGGTTAGCTTTTGAATGCGTCCTTGGCCATGCCATTACTATTGCCAAAAATTAATTTAAAAGTTGTTTTTTTATAATCATTTCGCCCCAAGCACGGCATTCCACTGCCACTATTGCACAGGGGGTTACATTGGGGAAAGTGATGAGAAAGAGTGGTTAGATATAGGAAATGTCAGAAGGAGGGTGATAGACAGGTAAGGATACCGAGGATGAGGGTTGGGTAGATGGGAAGAGTGTTTGAGAGAATGGATGCGAGTTAGTGCGTGAGGAAGTGTCTATTGACCTTACATTTAAACTCCTGGAGATTGTAGCTGTCGGGGAAGCAAGTATATGAAAAGGGAATTCCACAGGCGGGAAGTGCGAGAAAAGAAGCTGATGGAGTAGAAATTGCGGTTACATTTTATCGGTTTCACTGTAAAAAAGTGGGACCTAATTGATAGTCTAGTGTCTCGTGAAAATGTAAATTATGGAAAAGCTCAGGTGAGCAAAGAAAATATTTTCGTTTCAAATCCATATGATAAGACTTGAAAGTATGGTTATAAAAATTTCGGAAAATAATATGTATTACTGAAATCATATATTATTTTTAGATTACCTTTTTACATAACTGCTGCTGATTTCGTTTTTAATGTAGTTCAATGTAAAAAATAATTAAGCCAAAGAGATTAACGAGTAGTGTTACGATTGTGATAAAGAGTTAGATGATCACACACTATTATAATAATAAAAATGAATTTATATGATTTGATAACAATAATAATAAATTGAATTAATACGATTTCATAATAACGGTCCGTATCGTCTAACCAGGCGCAGCTCGGAGGTCTCACGTGGCCATCAGATCAGTTGAGGTCAAACATGAATATTATAGTTCGATGCTGCAGTAGACCTTACGCTATAGTCGAAACGGGAGGTAGACCTTTACGCTATACTAACACCAATAATAACAACAATAAAATGAATTAATGATGTAATAATATAAGTTAATGATTTAATCACAAGGATTAAAGTAATAACAATGATTTAATTAAATGGTTCAATAGTAATAATATTAATGATTTAATCAATAGATTCAACTAATAATTATGAATATAATGTGAATTAATAAGTTTTAATTAAATGGATTAATAATAATAATAACCTCTGTTGTTGTAGTAGAAAAACACAACTTTTTGCTGAAATTTAAGTCTCTAATTTATTCAGTGTGTTAGACAAAAAATCTAAATCTAATCCTAATCTAAACTTATTTATAAATGGAAAGTTTCTCACTCTGTGTGTGTGTCCGTTACCTATAGACTCCGAAACGGCTGAACCGATTTTCTTGAAAATTTACACTGTTGTACTATAAGCGTCTGCGAGTGTTCTTAGCTAGGTTTTGTGTCGAGGTACCCCCGATAAATATCGAAAATCGATCATCGAAAAAATCGGGTTATAGAATGAGTGACGCGATTTTAATCAAATTTGATAAACTCATAGACAAATATATAAGAACGATATTCAGAAGTGTCAATGTTGCAGTTCTTACAATAGTGCAGAGTTTATATATATATATATATATATATATATATATAAGGCAAGATGTTTGTGTATGTGTCTGTTTATCTTCCTGTATATCTGTATTTTTTTCAGCCCTTTTATTTTAGTTTTTGCTTCGGGTTTGGCTCTAAGTAGATATAATTGTAGTTCTTAGTCTCAGTCATGGTACCATTTACTCAGAGGACTTATTTAGCCTTCAAAATTCAGTTTACGACGAAAAAACTTATTTGATATCGACACCAGGAAATCAAAATTTGACTTACATCCATTCATTTTTTTTTTTCAGTCTACGATTTCGCTTTAACTCGAAACAACTACTGCTTTTTAGTCTTTCGTGCCAACGTCCAAAGAGTCTGATCTTCCAGGACCATGGATTAGTTTTAAAGCTTTCATTATACCCGAGCAACGCCGGGCTATACTGCTGGTTGATAAATAAAATAACTGGAACATGAAACAAGATTGACTTATATCTAATCAACCAAGTCGAACAAGAGACAAAGTTTCTCAATTCAAATTGTAAAATTACATAAGAGCACATAAGAGCCATTGAGAAGAAGATATATATATATATATATATATATATAAATTTACATTAGGGAATAATTATTTCAACATGTCTACTAGAGACCTGCATTGTTCAATCCCAGTCGACGAAAAAATTCTAGCATACATAAAATAAAGATTAATAAAGAAAAGAAAGGGATAAGGAAAGTCGGTCAGGAGAAGGCCAAGAAGAGGATGATAATAGCATACTCTTTTAGGAGTGGAAGGCAGCAGTTTGCCTGAGAGGTGAAGGGAAACCGGTAAGACTAAACTTAAGGGAATCCAATATAAAAATACAAGCTAAAATATAATTATTAAATTGGAATAGTTAAACCCTTTTTAAGGGAGTTTAAATCCATTTCGATGACGAAATTTGCTAAATAAATTCGTTACCTTGATTAAGAAGTAAATTCTGACGTTGATATTTTAGTATCCTAAATTTTTCTACTAAGCACTGACTACATTTATCACTTACATGCTTTCACTATTGGGATTACGTGCTGAAACTATTAATTTCCAGTCCATCTGTGGGTTTAGGCCTTCTTCCTTCAGTTCCCATTATTTTCAGGAAATGGTTGTCTGAAATTTTAATTTAGGGCTGGTAAATATATAATTTAGGGTAGGTTTATAAATATATTAACAATGAGAATATGCTGAGCGTTATCATAGCCACCATGGTAACCGAAACGAGTCAGAAGCCATCACTAGTTAGATAAGTGATGCTTAAGTAAGATATGCCAGTCACCATATCTATGTATATGCACGCACCCCCCATATATATATATATATATATATATAATCTGCAGACAAGCCTGTTTTGCTGTAGCATAGCTTTTCAGTGCAGCTAGATTATCCTTTTAGCTTCAAGCTGGGATTGAAATCCGACTGATTTGTCTTTAGACGAACATCTTACCACTGAACAGTCTGCGTAGCGGTCGAGACAGGCAGGTTCCAGAACAGGTTATTCACAGGATCTAAACAAACCTATATATATATATATATATATATATATATATATATGTGTGTGTGTATGTATGTTTGTGTGCGTTTCCTGTTCGCATCTACATGAATATGACGTGTACTTAATTTGTCACGTAATGAATGACATCATGTACTTAGTTGCTTACGGGTTTTCCTTTTCATCACTGAATTTTGACTGAATATGAAGTCCAATCATTTGATCGCGCTATTCCCAACCCATTATGAATATATTACTGTTTGACTTATCTGAATGTAATATCTTTAACAAATTCGGCTCGTGTTAAAAGATTATTTTTAATCTCTTTGTGCCTAATTTTCTGTTCTAAAAGTTTTCGAGCCACTTTATATCTGGCAAAATAATCGTAATACTCACTAGTAATTTGTCAAAGAAAGCATGGTTCATAAATCTTCAATTGACTGCGACTCTTGACAATTGATAAAGTATTATTAAAAATAGACGTTTCTTCGTCATTAATAAACGAGATAAAAAAAAAGAATTCCTCACTACTTCGATGTTACATTTATGCATATTCATACACACGAGTATATTGTTGTGCTAGGCCTTAGGCAGGATCAAAGCTCTAGCTCAGCGTTCTAAAAGACCAATCCTAATTCATTTCATCTGCTTTGAGGTGGACGCTTGATCCAGGCTTTAATTAGTGTTCAGTACCTAAATTGGTGGTTGATCCTCAAACCAGGCGAAGCTCAAGGCAAAGTGGGGAATAGAAAGATTTATCTGTCAAAAGTAGTAAGAGGATAAAGAACTTAGTTGTAGCAGACTGATTTATTGTTCTTTAATGGACAAAACCTTCGAAAGTAAATGCCCTACACAGGCCCAGCGACAGTAAAAGGGAATCCGTGTCGTTATTTCCCTAAACTGCGTCGTTTTTCTGCTCGAAAAAAAGAAAAGAAAAACAGCTAGTAGTAATGTCAACCCAAAGAAAATTTTACATTGGTCATTGTTCATTTTATAACGGAAGTTGTAATCAGAATTGAAGAAATTAAATGATGTGTGAGAGAAAAAGAGAATTTGTTTCTAGTGTAAAGCTGGTACAGTAAAACAGAAATAAAACAAGAAAAAACTACAATTCCCTGCCCCCTATACTGCGAAGACGTCAGTGTCTTACAATCATTCTGTTTAGTGTCGTGAGAAGGTTCTGTTTCAACATTGGGATATTTGGTGACTTGGTACACCTGCTTCAGTTTTATATCATTTGAGAGAAAAATGAAATCTATCTTTCTGTCAACATTCCGAATTGTGACTTTAGTTATATTACTCGTTGAGTGATATTCTTTTGGGGTTTTAATCATTTCACCGCAATCAAGACAATAAAACCACTAAGACACAAGGAATTACTGAGTGTGAAAAATATAAGAAAAAGAAAGACATTATTAAGAAACGAGAATAGATGGCTTGGGGCATTTGACATTCACAGGACATACTGAAAGTAGAGGAAAGCTTTAAGTAACCTCCCTCACAAATATGTGTATTTGGATAGCAGAACTAGAGGAGAGCAATTATCGTTACGTTCTTGTATATTACGTGTTCTTTTAGAACGTATGAAATTATGGCTCTCCACAGCATCATGTCTTTTGTTGCTCTTATTAATTCTTGCTCTTATACTATCTCATAAGCTCTGTTCAAGTATCCATAAACAAAATCTCGTTGGGTAGGTGTCTCGATGTTTCTCTGTTTCATTTGCCTTCATGATGTCTTGTGAGTGTTAATTTCTCTAATCCTTATTTTTTTATGTGTCTCAAAAGTTTCAACTGCCTCTTTCGGATAGTTAGTAGCAGTCGCCTTGTTTTATTCATCTTAAGACTTCCTTGTTACTCAACTATTCTGTCCATGACATTCCCATCATTCATCTGTAAAATTATATCTCTGTTGCTTCAAGACAATTATAAACCTGTAAAAATTTTTCTTTATGCTTTTGGGGATATTGCGTTTTTTTTTGTTTTTTTACAATTTCAAAATTTGTGGCAGCGCTACGTTGAGCAAGTCAATCGGCCATAATTTGCCAACTGCTTTTGCGCACTTGGTGTCTCTTAGCCTCGTTTTGGTAACAATAAAGTGTTTTTATGATTGATGTATATACGTTTTAGTTACCTTATATGTCCTGCCACTGCACACTTAATACACCTCTGTATAGTGTCAGGATGTACGTTGTGGTGCAATAGATATCGGCCAGGAAAGAGAAATCAGAGATTCTAGTCGAATTGGTTTCATTCACTTACGCCCAAATACCCTTTGTGAAAGGTATTAATCCATCTCTTCTCCCACTAGTTATGGGTTGAATAGCAGGACAAATTGGGTTCTATAGCCTTGGTCGGCAACCAGTCTACAGCAGAAAGAGATGACAATCTACGGAGGGAAAATCTTCTGCCTAGTTAGTCATGGCTCGAAAGAGAGCTGATCGCCCTAAGCGTATATCAGTCATTAAGTTAAGAGCCATACATAATACATGCTTGGGCGATCATATCTCAAGAAATGACTGACTGTGTATAAGATTTTCTGCTGTAGGTTGCCATTACTTTTTGCAGTAGACTGGTTGCTAATCATGGCTATAGAGGCCAACCTGTCCTGTTATTTAACCCACAACTGGAGGAAATAGATAAATAACTTTTCCAAGAGTATTTTGCGCGTAAGTGAATGCAACAAATTCAACTGGAATTCGAACTCTGCTCTTTGGTTTCTCGTTCCTGAGCCAGTATCCACAATTAGCTAACTGACTGATAGTGTTAACGTAGCTTTTACATTAAGTGGGAAAGCAGACAAATGTTTTGCGGTTCATTTCATTGCGATGATCTGGAGCCCGCAATATCTTTTAGGTATACGCAAGATTGCATATTTTTATTCGTGTATTATTATTATATATAATCATTGTAATATAACAATTTCTGGACTTGAATCATTGTTAACATGGTAGATATTCTAAGTACAGTGAGGATATTCACTGTATTACTATCGTTTGTTCCCTTGTAAACGCCATGTCCCAGGTAGGCGTAGGTATAGATAAATAGAAAGATAATGTTTGTGCATAAAGTGTTGATGCTGTATATTGCCCACTACTTATTCTCCGAAACGCACAAAATATTTTGACTTTTTCTCTGACTTTCTGCACAGGAAAGTTAGAAGGTAACAAGTAACAACTAATTAAAAATCGTCCGACTCCGTGAAAATGAATTTCACAATATCTCTTTGATGGAATCACAATTCCGTAATTATTGATGACTCTCGTCACAAGAGAAGATTTTAATTGGAAGTTTATTCATCTACGTACAAGAAATGAAACAAAATGATGCTTTTAGAAATTTGCTTGAATAATGTTGATCAGGAGATTTTCTGATATAACCGGTCAGCCAAAATCAATTAAAATCTACTTGAATCAACCTTGAGGTTATTGCAAAACCTCGTCGTTTGATATTTATAATCGACTTCTCCATCATTTTGCTCGACTACTTCCGTTCATTTCTTTTGATTCTTGGGCCAGTCAAGAGGTAAAAGAGATGATGAAATCAACTAGAAATTTGATGTCGATTCTGATCAACAATTGCTCATTAAACACGATATCTTTACACTTCAATTTAAAAATATTCTCCGTTGTTCAATAAATATGAAATGAACGTGCTAAACAAATTTATAGTGATCTGAATTACTGACATGACACTTTGCTGTAATTACTAATTTTTGACGACCTTATCTTTACTGTTATTTTTTTATTTTTTTATTTATTTTTGGCATTTACACCTTTTTGAGTGTCATGGACTTTTACAGGTATTTTAATGTCTCATATATTGCATTATCAGAATTAATCCTGACAAGATTTTCAACTTATTTTTATTGCAATGCTGAGAACGTTTTTACATTGAATACTGGGTCTGACGGTAAACCTCATCCGGCAGCAAGGCCTTTGATTGGGAGGTTGTGATGAAGAGCATGGAACAACCTCTTAATTGCTGTTTTCCCCGGTTTACTCTAACCCGTAGTGATAGCACCTGTTAGGGTCCCAGCTATGAGCAAATATTTAACCCCCACCCAAACTGGGGTCAAAACACTGAAAAAATAAAAATACACTTTTATAGAAATATATACATAAAAATAGACTTTTATAGAAAAATATACATTTCTGAAGGAAAAGTATTACCAAAAATACATTTTTGAAGAAAAAATTATCACAACACATTTTTGAAAGAATAAATTATTCCCAGCAAAACATTTTTGGATACAAAACTAGAAATACATTTTCAGTTTTCTAAAATAAAAAAGAATAAAAACAGTTTTCGTTAAAATCTAAGTCAACCTTTTCACTATAACCGAACATTAAAAAAATACCTTAAAACCCCACCTTTTTGGCATTAAATAACCCACAGAGGTTGATATACCGTTAAACAAAACTCAAACTCACATTAGATACTGTTGCTATACCTGGTCAGATAGTCCTGCTATTCATTTCAAGGTTCTCTACACAATCCCAAGAATGATCTGAAATATAATCGATCCTGATCTGGCATCTCGATTTCAGTCACTTTCTCACTGACATGGAGTAGCTTCCCTCTGTATTTTCTATAAATATTTAAATGACAGCTGCTCTGATGAGCCTTCCCGTCTGCGGAACTTTCTTCTGTTTTTCTTTTTTTGTTTTGTTTCCTTGAGAGCTACAATCTCCAAAAATTGAAATGCAACATCCATAACCATGTTTTATCTTCTTGAATCCCATTCTTCTTTTATCCTTTCTTCAGTACCGACTGTACCGAGTTTTTTCTAACACTGTAAGCCTCTTGCACACTGGTGAGCGATCCCGCGTTCTTGCTTGAGGTGAAATGATTAAAAATATACATTATGGGGCCGTCAAACAAAATTAGAAAATAAAGCCTTCAGTGACATTTGAACTTGCTTCTATGATTCTTAAGAGCATGTTTCACGTCTTACTGTTTGGTATATGAGAGCTCATTAACTGACAAAAATGATTTGTTTTTAGTTTATTTCGCACCAAGCTAACCAGTAAATTTATTAATACACAAGGAATAATTGAAAAACGGAAACATTATTAAGGAACGAGAACAAAATGTGACATTACAGGTCCCAACTATAAATGTCTGAATTAGTAAAACTAAAGAATGGAACACTACTGACGATTTTACATAGAAATATCGATAGAGTAGCGACGGGATGACTACGTTTCGTCTGCGGGAAAAGAGATATATGGCTGAAAATAATTACTCGCTTATGAGGTTGTTTAAAAGCTTTTGAAATCTATCGAAGTTGGAAAGTGAATATTGAACAGTTCAAGTTCAGATATGGCAGCAATGTTCCATTTCTCCTTCTGATTTGACTCTTGTAAAAAGAAGAGTACGGTGGAAGTCAATTTTTTATTGAAGCGGCAAAAAAAAATGAACATCTTCTCAACATCTCTAGCTTCGACTCATTACATATGAATTTTTCTAGAGATCTGGGTTTAATTTAAGCCCCAATACACATCTGAAGCAATGAATATTATCAAAAGCATTAGTAAAGAAAATTCAGGATCTGCTTGGTTTCGCTTAACCCTCTAGGGCCATTCGTATCATATTAGATACAGTATGAAAACAAGCCTTGAAAGAAATATTTTCCTGAAAAAATTTTTAAGAAAAATATTTTATAAATTTCAAATGAAAGCAGTACTGACTGCTCAGTCAATGAATACCAAATGTTTCCTTATAGGGAAATACCAAATCAAATATGATACGAATGGCCCTAGATGGTTAAGAATCCGTCTGTTCCCTACTAGCTATGTGTTAAATAGGATTTTTATCTGAAACAATTTATATGAATAAATTTTAATGAAGTATTCAATCACAAAAAAAAATTATTCCTACTATCCAAAATATCTTCTGGCATTAAATATCCCACAAAATGTTGGAAAGCCGTATAAAAAAAATCCATCAATCAATAGCTTGGCGTTGGTAATTTGAATGTTACGAGCCGTTTTTTGTGTGAAGGTCTTCTGAATATTCTATTTGTACTTCGCTAAACTGATGAATGTCGGTAGTTTTCCGTTCATATATTTGATCTCAGCTTATCGAATTTAGATTCTGGACACTGTCCGAGTTCTCATCAAAAGTAAAAAATAAAACGTAATACAATAATACTTCAATAAAAAATGTAGTTGGCCAGATATCATTTTTATGTGTTGTATATTCAAAGGAAATATAGGTTCACTTATGAATAATGATCGGATCAAATGTTTAAGCCAATTTGGGTCAGACTTCTTGATTGGCAATTTGATTTTTCGAATGAACAAGCGAAATAAATAGATGAATGGAAACTGAGAAAAGAAATATCATTTAAATAGACAGAGATAAATAATTTGTTTGTAATGAAAAATAAACCAAATGAAACTGATTAAAAAGATCAAAACTACATTTATAAAAAAAGAAGATAAAGAAAACGTGAAAGCATGAGAATAGTCAAAGGAAAAGAATGAGCAGTAAAATTTAACTAATCTTTTTTTTTTTACATTTGCTATGTTCCTACAGGATGTAGGCGATCATAGCTCTTCACAATTTCCTGTTAGCTGTAGCTCTTAATAAATTTTCTTTTTTTTTATCTCTCCCAAATCTTGTTCCGCTATTCATTTGCTTCATTTAGTTCACTTGTTAGGTTATGTGTTGTTTTCCTCTGTCCTGTGAGTATCAAATTTTCTAAATTTTCTTTCCTCATCATTTGCTCTAGAGATTTCATCTGTCTCTAACTGATGGTGAGCATAAGTGTCATTTTCGTTTCCATCTTATTTTTTCTAATACTTCGTTGTTATTCACATGTTCAAACCATGGTATTCTCAGCATACGTCTGTAGAACTATGTTTCTGTTGCTTCAGACATATTCATCTATGAAGAGATTGCACAGAATTCTCTTCCACATAGGAGTACTGATATTACCTAGTGTAGTCTTTTTTTTTCTTTGAAACATTTTTTCTATTTTTTTAATATTTTACTTAGCTTTTGGTAGGGCCTCTTCTCTATCTTATTGCGCCTTTCGGGTTTCAGTGTTGCACTTTCCGTCCTGCGCTTCCCAGATATATAAATTGTTGTACTGGTTTGATTTTGGCATCTCCAATGTGTAATTTGCATGTTGGTATGTTCCTTTTGCTAACAACCAGGCATTGAAATCTTCTTGCAATTGATGTTTAATCCTTACTTCTCACTTTCCTTCACTACCTAGGTGTTGACTCATCTGAAACATCGAAAGTCATTGAAAGAAAGTTAAAGAGGAAGAGAGATCAAAACGAATAGAAATGTCAGAACGAAGAGAACAAAAACAAATGTAATTTATTTTTTTTAATCATATCACCCCGAGCAAGGCGGTAACGCCACTGATGTGCAGGGGGCTACGTAAGAGTGAAAAGATTGGAAAAGAGAAAGCCGGAAACCACATCCTAAACAGGGAACAAGGGATGAGCCTCTTCACCAGTTCAATAGACGTGGGTAGAGTGTAAACCGGGCGATAGTTTAGTCTATCTACTCCAATTGAAAAAAAGGATTCGGGTAATAAATGAAGAAATAGTAGGTTCGGAAGAAAGAAAAATCCAACCGAGAGTTGAACAAAAAAAGCGGATGGCATCTCACTGACAATAACGAAACCAAAATGGAAAGTGAGAAACAAGAAAGGTAAATAAAATACAAGACTAAGAAAACTGAAACTAAAGATAAGCGTGAAAGCAAGAAAGGGGAAAAAATGAAAAAATATTATAAAAATGGCACCGTTTCAAAAATCTGTTTTGTCCTGAATTGGCACTGTCAGTTCGTAACGTTGCCAACAGGATAAAGAGATGAGTCGATTGGCGGTTGCGTGTTTGGAGCAATAAATATGCCATCTGAGCTGCAGTCATCCGATGGAAATGACTGAATAAAAAAGTGGCGGGGTGGAGATATTCCAATTTCTTATTCACGAAGATAAAGAATACAAAAAGGTCGAGGATTACCGACTGGAAAGGTGGAAAAAAAAAAGCACGAACTTTTTCTTCCTTTTTTTTTTTTTTTTTTTTTTTTTCGTATGACATATCGCGATAGTTAGTCACAAAAGAGCAAAACATTATTTTCCGTTTTCTTTGGTACCAATATTATTTGTTAAAATAAGCGTAAAAAATATACACGCGCTTAGTCTAAGATTATATTTCGAATATTGCCACTCACTCGAGCCAAACATTTAACTGACAATATAACGACACTAGTGGCTTTATGTTACAACGTTAGCAAGAAGCACATTATATTCAAACGCATACAAACGAATATGATGTGCAATTCGACGTGGGGTAATGGTTAGTAATCTTATAAGATCAGATACGTTCGATCCTCATTGCGAGTTCTATAATTTCGGTCTTACGCCACATGTAAGCTACGCTGAGTAAATCGCCATGTTTATGAGCATTAGACATGTTGCAATAGCGAGCAAGCTTGACTCGCTAGATCAATTTTTTTTTTAATCATATCACCCCAAGCAAGGCGATAACGCCACTGATGCAAAGGGGGCTACGTAAGAGTAAAAAGATTGGAAAAGAGAAAGCCGGAAACCACATCCTAAACAGGAAACAAGAGATGAGCCTCTTCACCTGTTCAATAGATGTGGGTGGAGTGTGAACCGGGCGATAGTTTAGTCTATCTACTCCACGACTGAATAGTGACTTCGGCGCTCACTGTATGCTTCATACTTTCTAGCTTGTGCCACACCTAAGCTAGGCTTGGAAAAGCAGCATATAACAAATATGATCACACGAACAATTTTTAACTTTTTTTTATTTTTTGATAAAATGTTTACCTCGTACAAGACCTAATAGCCACTCAATGTAGGTGAAATTAAATTTTTGTATGAGCGGAAGAAGAGAAAATAAGTGCGGGTTATGAGAACGTGAATGATAATGTTAATTATATCGGAATAATGAAAAAGTAAAGAGACAGGGTAGTAAATCATTGACACATTCAAGTAGTACGTCTACGAACTAAATGGATCACTGGCGATAGTCCACTTCTTCGTGGCATCGAGAGACCCCATCGGAAATTAATGCACTGTCCAAATCCATTTCACAAACTAGCAATACAGCAGCTTTGATATTCTACACCTGTCGATGGGATAGCCTTAGGAGTTAGTCAAGAATGAGAACCGTAGAATATCTAGTGGTTAACGCAAACCCAGAGATTGTTTACCTCCAGCACCCTAGATGAAGAGATAAATAATCCAGGAAAGATGGATTACTCTAAGCGAAAAAGTGTTGTCTACACCAGAGGTTCCCAAACGTTTTAGAATCGCGACCCACTGTTCATGATCAGTTTATGGCGACACAGTCAAATTTACTCAGCAAAAAAGTATAAAAAATATTATTTATATCAGTCAGTAAAGGGCCATACGTGATACACGTTTTCCCGATCATGTCTCGAAAGAGACATGACTGACTGAGTAGGAGATTATCCCGCAGTAGGTTGCCATTGCTTTCTGGATTAGACTCGTTGCCAGCCAAGGCTATAGAACTCTTGTCTTGTTATTTAACCCATAACTTGAGGGAAGAGACGTATTAATATCTTTCCCAAGGGTATTTGTGCTTAAGTGAATGCAAGTATATGACTATGTGAAAGTTGCTTCTCTTTTAATGATGATGAAATTTAGAGCACAACCAACCTATACCAGGACAGTATTGAAGATGCATCATGGGAACGCAGATAATTGCCTCTATCACTCTATACCTGCTATTATTTATCATGGCTGAGAAAAACCCTCCGACAACCTTGCTGTTCGTCGAAAGTATATGAAAAATGTCTAAACTATCAGAGAACATTGTTTCATATAAGATATTAGATAGATTTGTCTATATTTTTGAGATTAGGTATTTATATTATTTACATAGTTCGGACGGTTGTCTTCATCTTTATCATATTGACGACGTTTCGGTCGTTGTACCCTCCAGCCGTCTTCAGGTGACGAAAATTTTGAACCGAGTTCTTTGTTTCGATCAGTCATATTACTTCTGGATGTCTTAGTTATTTCCATTTAACTAAACTCTAACATATTGTTTGTCACTACTGTCACTAAGGTCACATGACCTAGTGAATAAAAGCGATTGTTTGGATCCAGTGACTTGTCCCAAAGAGTTGTGAATTCGATACCTGGTGGCATGAAACGAGAACAATCTACCCCAGTGATCAAAATAAAGGGTTCCGTTGAAAATTTCAGTCACCGGAAGAAGGCCGGAGTGTATAACGGCCGAAACGTAGTGAATATGATAATAAAGATGAGGACGGCAATGTCAGTAAGGTATGAGATGGTACTTATAAGATTAGCAAGTGAGTCATATTGCGATGCCCAGTCTTCAATTTGAAGACTTGATAGACAGAAAGTGTCTGCGCGTCTTTGTGGCCGATGAATTATTTACAATCCTACAATCTTTCACCACAGACGAAATATCACAAGCCTCTCACTGCTCTATTGCTATTTCCATGAAAAATGTTTAGCTGAACTATATTACTTAGTTCCATCAGTTCTAACCTTCCCATCTAAGACCCGCCATTGGTCCATTGGTGAGAAGAAAGTTCTAATCAAGCAGCTTCTCACAAATTACTGCTTTGTTTAACCGACTCCCAAAAGTATGCTTTTCCGATCACTTTGATTTTAATTTGTTTAAGTCTAGGGTTAACTGTTATATATCCCCATACAACTGTATCTCATATTTTTTTAACCATCTACCTCGGATGACATAGTGATTTTTCTCCTCTTAGAACTCAACATTCAGTCAGTCAGTTTAGTGCCATACGTGAAACATGCTTGGGCGATCATGTCTTGAAAGAGACATGACTGACTGGGCAGAAGATTATCCTTGTAGTAGGTTGCCATTACTTTCTGCGGTAGAGTGGTTGCCAGCCAAGGCTATAGAACCCAAACTGTCCTGTTATTTAACCCATAACTGGAAGGAAGAGACGGATTAATACCTTTCCCAATGGTATTTGCGCGTACGTGAATGCAATGAATTCAACTGGAATTCGAACTCGGCTCCCCGATTTCTCGTTCCGAGCCGATATCCACTGCACCACAACGCACATCCGACAGAACTCAACATTACTGTGTCAAAATAATTTTAAGTACAATCTCTGGGTCGGGTAATGTGTACTTGGACTCGATGGATGCGGGGCTAGCAATAACTTAGCAGTAGTATATAAGAAAAGACGAGATCTCCCTAGACCTTGGCGATGGAACGAGAATGAACTACTCCGTAGATTAAATAACGGATTCAGTTCAACATTAACTGTAGGCTACACGGATTGACATACCCCTGATGAAGGCCGGAGGACACAACAGTTGAAATGCTATGATATAGCAAGAACAAAGATGAGAACAACAAGAACAAGTGATAACCCAAATTATATTTATGTCATGTTCTTCTCTATGCAATCGATTTAATAGTTGCAAATGTCTTCGTCCTCACGAAGACTAAATATCAATAATGCATCGAGCAGTTTATCATTCAAACTCGACATAAGAGTTTAATTATGCAATGAAAGTTTACTCAAGTACTTTCGACTTCCAAATTCTGGTATAACTTTAATTGGTACTAATTTGGTTTCTATCCAGATGAAAAATATTTCGCACACTATTCAGGACAGCTAACACTACAATACTTTTGCAAACAACTTTTGAACCATTAAACAAAAACATCATGTTCTCTTTATCTATTCTAAGAAATGATTTCCTTTTATTAACAAACAGTTAGTGCACGAGGGGATTTTAGATATGCGTTGAGGTGTAATAAATATCGGCTCCAAATGAGAAATCGGAGGGGAGCAGAGTTCGAATTCCGGTCAAGTATCCCTTGGGAAATGCATTAAACCTTCTCTTCTCCATCCAGCTGTGGATTGAATCGCAGAACAGAGTAGGTTCTATAGCTGTGACTGGCAACCAGTCTACCGCAGATAGAAACGGTAACCGACTGCGTGAAAAATCTTTCTTCTTTCTAGTGGATCGAAAGAGACATGACACCTTAACATGTATCACGTACAACAATTAACTCACTGAAAGTGGTTACACATGTCCAAATCGACCCTTGCAACTTCCCTTCGGGTTAGATCATCATGTTAAGGACCTTGAACGGCTGATGAAAGATCAGTTGCAGTGAATAAGGACACCAAACGTCAATACAAAAACTACTAAAGAGCTTTATGGCGCAGGTTAGAATTAAAACATTTCCTTCGTCCAGACTGGCTGCATTCCAAGGTTAAATAATCCAATCTACACTGCTATTTAACCCATAACTGGTGAATAGAAAAGATCAATTTATGTCTTTCTAAAGAGTTATCACGTGAGCGTTTATAGACTGTGCTAGAAACTGAACTCGGCAAGCCGAATCCACTATTCGTGTCGATAACAGTTAAGCTACCTGCGCATCCAGTAAACAAAATAATTTCATGCTGGCCACATCAAACAACGTCGAGATCAGTACATTTTCTGTCTAACGCTGTCATTCCGCTTTCTCTTATGTCAGTAGCGGGACCTTTTGCTACATTTTACGACTAACGGTAGCCATTATATTTTTTCCATTGGGTGGTCATCATCCTATGCTGTATTAAGCCTGAATAGGTTTGCAAGGCACCCGGATTGATTGCGACGAACTAAGGTTCGCATGAGTGATTATATAGTCGAATTTATGCTAAACTGCAGCTATGGCGTTTTCTTCTAACACGAAATCAATTAATGAACTTTAGCACAAGAGAACGTGTAATGTTTCTGTCAGCTATCTTGCAGTGCAAAAGAATTCCGACTCGATTCTTTGATACAATAGCATAAAAAGACAACGCAATTCTTGCTTGTCGCTGATGAATAAAATGTAATGTTTGTTTATGTAGATTAAATCTGGGTTCGGATATTGTCAGCCACGTGCCAGGAAATATTTATTAAAAAATGAAGTCAGGAGCAGGTTTTCAAGTAAACTAAAGACTAAAGTATTCAAGAAGACTATCCTTAGTCGAATCTCAGGGACTGACGCTACAGAATCACAGGAAAATATTACTAAATAGAATCACGTTTGAAGACTTTAAACAGCAAGAAATACAAAAACGGACTCGAAGAGAAAATAATGACATAATCAAGATTATGAAGGAAACTGTCATCAGTATTTAAAAGTGTGATAATAGGAGACTGGAGAAGCCTGTTTTTCAAAAATACTATTTTAAGAGAAATATTTTATAAAATTCAACCGACTGTAAGACTGAAATTTTTTCCTGAATGGAAGCAGTTAATCTCGCCATTACCATATCCACTTTCACAAACTCCCAACAATATGATAACAGTAACACTCAAAGAGCATATCGATATGCTTTAGAACAGAAACGCTATAAAAAGGTTAAAGAAACTAAATGACGGGGCAAAATCCACAAAGACGAAGTATTTGTCTATATTTCTGAGATAAGGTATTGTAATTATTTACATTGTTTGGACAGACATCTTTGTTGCCACATTAACATTTCGGCCGTTTTAGGCCCCGGCTTTCTTCATGTGATTAGAATTTTGAACAATTTGAAAAGCATTTGCTGGATCCTGTGACTTAACATAAACAGTTGTAAATTCAATACCATCACTACAGTGAGGCACAAAAAAAACTTAGCGAATTGATTAAAATGGAGATAACTAGGACATCCGGAAGTGGCATGACTCATGGAACGAGAACACTCTAACCCAGTGATCGAAATAAAGGGTTCAGTTCAAAATTCCAATCACCTTGAAGAAAATCGGAGTCGAAACGTCGTGAACAATAAAGACGAGGACTACGGTCCGAATAATGTAAATTCAGACAAAGTAGTTATAAAGGAACAAATATTGCTGATAGCAACAAAAACAGAAGTTAAGGAGAGCCATGATCGCCTATGTCCTTCAGAATCTGTCCTATTGTTCTTTCTCTCTCTCTATTTCTCTACGTCCGTTCTGTCATTACTTTTCACTCTCTCTCTCTCTCTCTCTCTCTCGCTCTCTCTCTTCGTCCGTCCGTCCGTCCGTCCGTCCCTCCTGTCGTTACTTCTCTCTCTGTCTTTCCGTACGTCCATCCGTCTGTCCCCTTATCGTTGCTTCTCTCTTTTGCTCCCTCTCTCTCCGTTCCATTGTTACTTCTCTCCCTCTCTCTCCGTTCTATTGTTACTTCTCTCCCTCTCTCTCCGTTCCATTGTTCTCTCTCTCTCTCTCTTCGTCTGTTCCATTGTTACTCTCTCTCTCTCTTCGTCTGTTCCATTGTTACTCTCTCTCTCTTCGTCTGTTCCATTGTTACTCTCTCTCTCTTCGTCTGTTCCATTGTTACTCTCTCTCTCTCTCTCTTCGTCTGTTTCATTGTTACTTTCTCTCTCTTTTCGTCCGTTCTATTGTTACTCTCTCTCTCTCTCTTTTCGTCCGTTCTATTGTTACTCTCTCTCTCTCTCTCTCTCTCTTGTCCGTTCTATTGTTCTCTCTCTCTCTCTCTCTTCGTCCGTGCTATTGTTACTCTTTCTCTCTCTCCGTTCTATTGCTACTCTCTCTGTCTCCGTTCTATTGTTACTCTTTCTCTCTCTCTCTTCTCGTTCTATCGTTACTTACTTACTCTCTCTCTCTCTCTCTCAGTCCGTTCTGTCGTTACCTCTCTTTTCGTCCGTTCTATCATAACTTCTCTATCTCTATCTCTCTTTCCGTCCGTTCTATCGCTACTTCTCTCTCTCCGTCCGTTTTATTGTTACTCTTCTCTCTCTTTTTCTGTGTCCGTTTTATTGTTACTCTTCTCTCTCTCTCCCTTTTTCTGTGTCCGTTTTATTGTTACTCTTCTCTCTCTCTCGCCGTCTGTTCTATCGTTACTTCTCTCTCTCTCTCTCTCTCTCCATCCGTTCTATCGATACTTCTGTCTCTCTCTCTCCGTCCGTGCTATCCTTATTTCTCTCTCTCTCTCTCTCTCTCTTTCTTTCTCTTTCCGCCCGTCTTATCGTTGCTTCTCTCTTCGATCTTTGTTTCTCCATTCATTTTTTTAACCAATCCTTGCATATGTCCCTCCCGTTTATTGTTTTTTCCATGTTTCTCTATCTTTTCATTTTTCCTTCAATCTTTCTATCTCTGACTTTGATCTTTCATCGACCCTTCTCTTTTTAGATCTTTTTATTCCTTCTTCTATCTGTAATTCTAGCTGCGTTTTTCTTTCCATGTTGTACAATTTTTTCTATCCTTCCTTTTCCTCTATCCTTCGATCGTTCGATGCATCCTTTCCTATATCCCTTGATCAAGTTCGATTCTTCTAATAATCCTTCCATCTTTCCTTTATCCCTTGCATCTCTCTTTACACCTACTCTTCGATTTATATGAAGCATTAACAAATCAAAATAGAACAAGATGGTCTTGCATATTTTTTCTAGAGATTATCTAAGTTTTAAAAAAATCAGTATTCAAAGTCCTTGATTTCACCTGAGCTTGAACACCTATCATTCGCACTGGCAGAGAGAAAGCAACTGTATAATCTCTGAAGCATTTTTCAGTGGAATTTATATGTATCAATCTGTTATTTTTAGGAATGTATTTGTTTCAATTTCGTTAGAATTTTTTATTGTATCAATCTGTTATTTAGAGGGCACGTTTTTATCATCGTGTTTGTGTTTCTTCAAACTATTATCTTATGCAATTTTTTTCACAACATTTCAGACATATACCCTTCGGCTTCCACTGGTATCTCTTTTTTAATAGAATTTGACAACAATCTAACACACAGCAGACATTAGAGTAAGATCAGAGAATACTGGGCTGAAATATTACGAAAACAAAACAAGAAAATTTATCTCGTGAAAAACACGCACAATGTAAAAAAAATAAAAAAGATTGCTGACTGCAAGGGTGAGATTGATTTTTTTTTCAAGTAGGTCATAAGGATTTTACTCTTTTTTTCTTTATTTTTTTAATCAATTGACGCAAAGTAAGGCGATAATGCTACTAAGACGCAAGGTTTACTAGAAGTGAAAAAGAAAGAAAAGAACCGGAAACTCAATGCTTAACAGGAAACAGAGATATACTTCTGCACCTATTCAAAAAGACTGTGGCGGAGTGCATTTTAATAATATTTTTTTTCTATATAATTTCTTACGAAACTATTCTTTGAATTCATATTTTTCTAATCTGGTTGACAAAAAAACAAAAACAAAAAACATAATTTTCCGGAGTTTATCGACTATAACTTATTAAATTCATTTACTTGTAAAATCTGACATTCAAGGATAAAAACATTTGGTACAAATTTTATAGACTCATTTATACACTGTCTTTGGGGTTTAGAGTTGGTAGGAAGAGTCCGCTTGGAGAATTATTCTTTATTCTTCTCTTTTCCGTTCATAATTTTTAACGTTTGTTCATCACTTTGCCAATCTCACTTATATATGCATTCAAACGCCCTTCTTTTCAATAACCGCTCTGTATGAAGGACTATAGTTCATTAGCAGAGAGCCGATCGCGCTTTTATGAATGTGATATATTGATATTAGAGCTAGTGTAGCTGTTGCTGCTGCTATTATTATTATCATTATTATAGTAATACGTTTCCTTCCTTACCCTAAAGGGGCTACTACAATCATCGTTCAAAGGTTTTACACTATTCAGACATAATGTATGACTTTGTTTGTTTCTTAAACAGAAATTACTTTGTGGCCCGTGGGACTTGCTAACTAGGCTTTCTGCCTTTCGTTAATCAGACACATTTGTGACGACTTCTATGTTTTTGGGCTGATCTGTCGGCTGGCCAGGCTTTTTCTTATCGCACTGAAACCTAAGCCGTGGTCAAAATAAGAATCCGCCAGCCTCTTTGGACGGATTCCCAATCGCTAGAAAACGGACATTGTTGTCATAAGCAATAAGATCTTAATCGAGCTCGTCATCTTTTATGGCAAAGAATGATTAGGATTTTAAGCCGTGATGTGGTGCCAACTTCACTTAGAAATGGTGTGTACTATCCTGGCAGTAGGCCGTTCTGCTGAAAGAACAAAGGCGCAAAGGCAAAGAATATATACATCGGCTCGCTCAAAGAAGCTGCTATTACTTGGTAATCTAAGCTGCTCTCAGTACCAATAATTATTAATTAGTGTTTTCTGTTTCATTTAATTTGCTATCAGTAATCGTATGTGCATGCATGAAATGATGCCATTTCAGTGATAAAAAGATATTTGCGACGCGCATATACGTATGCATGCATACACACACACACACACACACACATATATATATATATATATATATATATATATATATATATATAATGCACACGGTGCGGCAGAATTAATACTCTATTTTGGATGCGTGATAACTTGAGTGGTCATCATGCTCACTATCAGATTTTTCTTGTGGGTAGTACTGAAATATATTGTTTACAGGCACTAACCGTAAAAACTTTCTGAATTAAAACCATTTGCGATAAATTTTCTAAAATTGATGTAGAAATGTGTTAAATGTTTTATTGGGTTCGGCGTTATATTAAACACACAGGGAGGGGTTTGAATTTGTTAAATCGCTTGTTAATCATAAAAATCGTGTTCTTTTGATGTGAAAATACTTTTTCTTCAACTACTGTAATATATTTATTTTCAAGAAAAGTTAATAAAAAGGACGTTACTTTGTCCACACACACACACACACACACACACACACACTATATATATATATATATATATATATATATATATAAAGTAGAATCTTTGGTACTTGGTAAGGTAAATTCCACAGGAGATTAAATCCAATGTTAACTAAATATTAAGATTTAACAGAGTATTATAATAAAGAAAAAAATTTGAATGTTTTTATAAACCCATCGATAATATGTTTCGCGGCTCTTATAGACCGCTCCTCAGACCAAATTCATGCAACAATGAATGGGTCAAAATTATCCAGAAAAATTCAAGTAAAGAAGAAAGAAAAAAAGAAGGAAAATAAGGGAAAAAGGTTAATTTAACAGTGTTAGATATTAACGTCTATATTATAAGACTCTCTAGATATAATATATACATGTTGTATGAATTTGGTTTGAGGAGCGGTCTATAAGAGCCGTGAAATATAATATTATCAATGGGTTTATAAAAACATCCAACTATATATATACTGCCACTTCTTTTTATAAGGCCATCTTTTCGGAGTTGAACTAAATGCCCGTGGGCCAGCATTTGTTTTTACAAACCAGCCTCGGTCCTGCAGACCTTTTTACATATCAAACACTTAAAAGACTTTTTAGGAGTCTTGAAAGTGACTTTCCCATGCAATAATGTGCCTCTTTATCCCGGCGTCCGACCAACATATTCTCTGTATCATAATAAATACCATATATATATATATATATATATATATATATATATATATATATATATATATATGCATTTGGAAGTCAGTCGATTACGCAACCTTGGTTTCAACATTACAATATCTTCAGGCCATGATTTTCGATAAAAGAAAAAAGATTATGAAAGTGCCTTGAATGAAAATGGACAGAAAAATGAATTAGAATAAAAACCTCACATAAATAAGCAAATGAAAAATAATATGAGGAAACGAAACATCATTTGGTTCAACCCACCTTTTAATTCAGAAGTAAAGTCCAAAATATGGTAAACATTTTTCAAAGTAATTAATAAACACTTCCCTAAAAACTCGAAATTACATAAAATATTCAATAGAAATACAGTTAAATTACAGCTGTACTTGAAATTTACAAAATTACATAAAAAAACGCATAACGACAAGAATTTACAAATGAACGTGTAGCACAATGTTGGCAATGAAAAATGTAACTTCAGAGACAAAAAGACAAATGCCCACTTGCAGTTTGTAAAACAGAAGAAGTTATTTACAAAGCAGAAGTACAGAATACAGATGGATATAGAAAAATTTACTTAGGCTGTGCTGAAGGTAATTTTAAAAATCGTTGATATAAACACGTTTATATTCAAGCTAGAAAACCTTATAAATTGTACCAAACTAGCTAATCCTATGTGGAAATTAAAAGGGAAAAAAGCAGCAAAGACTCTAATATAACATGGAGCATATTAAAAGAAAAAAGCCAGATCTTAAAACGATGGTGATGTCTGCAGATTGTGCTAACAAGAGAAGTTAGCCGTAATGTTATTTCCAGAAGGAGAAAGGTTATTAAATGAAAGGCCCGAAGTAATGTCCAAATGTAAAGATAGCAGAAAATATATTTTATGATCATACAAGCCCGGATGAAAGTGTTTACAATTCTTAAAAGATTTTTCTTTTATTTTGAATTTCCAGTTGTGCGTTATGAAAATTGTTGTTGTACGTTTGAAAAAAAGTTGGAGAATCAGCTGATATAAAAAGCTTCAAACCAAGGTTGCGTAATCGGCTGACATTCAAATGTACATACTTAAATGCTCTACATTATATATGTATTGAGCATTTCTTAATACAACTGTATACTGGTTTAATTTAATTCTGACGAATAGCTAGTTAATAATAATTATTTATATTTCCCTCCTGTCACACTCTTGGAGAGAGGGGAAATAGCGAGGGAGATTCAACTCCGTTAATTCTCTTTACTACCAGTTATTAAACTATTGCCGTATGTTTACTATTTAACAACGGCCTATTATTCTATTCTATTTTATTTATTTATTTATTTGCAGTAATTATGCTGTGAAATAGTGAAAAATAGATATCCCTCCTGTCACGCTCAGTGGTTTAAATTATTATGTTTATTTTTCTTATATCTTAATGTAAGATACTAAATAGTAGGCACATCAATGTATATGTTGCCGTCATTTTAGACAGCATATCGATCTAAATATTTTGCCGTATTTTTTTACAGCACGGTCCCACTCATTTTATCATTAAGCTAACATAAATTGGATGTGTATATATGTATTCCTATCGTTCGGTTCTACTCCTCCCCAGTGGAGGTTTATCTCTTGTTTACTGTTTAGGATTGGGTTTCCAGCTTCTTCTCAAGTACTCTTAGTCTTTTTACTTCCAGTAGCCCCTTGATTCTCAATGGCATTGCTATACTTTTGATGAACTTATATTTAAAGTGGTGGAGAGTGCTAAATATTAGATATTTATAGATATAGATAGTATATGCATAGGAATAAATACTGCATTTTGACTTTCGGTTTCACGCGATAGATTGAAATAAACAGTTAATGAACCTAACTCGGTTATATGTTACTAAGTGTTGAGTAATCTAGAGTATAGGTGAAATTCAAGCACAAAACTTAATCCTTACTTCAAATTTCACGCTATGAAGTGATCCTCAGATGGTTCAGCAAAGCCACCACAATAATATACAGTGCTCAATAATCCAGAATTTTTCAATTTAGAAAACCAAACTAGGATCGCTTAATAGCGTGAAACTTGAAGTAACAATGAAGTTTGGTGTTTCTGATCTGTTTCATAGACTGACGGACAGACAAACGAACCTACAAACGCTGTATCTCCAATATCGAGTATTTTGTTATCGTATAACAAATTTCAATATGTAAAATTTATTATTAGAATTGATTAAGAAGTTAATAGCATATAATTTGTATCGTTTTGTAGGTGATCGTGTCCATCCACGCTTCAAGGAGGTCCTGGGTATGACGGTAAACTGCATCCGGCAGCAAGACCTTTGATTGGGAGGTTGTGAGGAACGTGGAACCACTTCTTAATTGCAGTTGTTCCAAGGTCTACCCTGACCCAGAGTGGGAGCACCCGTTAGGGTCTAAGCTATGGGCAAATAGTAAACCCCAAACTGGGATCAAAACATTATGAAAGTATAAAAATAAACTTTTATAAAAATATATGCATAAAAATAGTCTTTTATTGAAAAATATGACTTTTTTTAAGGAAAAAATGATGACTATCAGTACATTTTTAATATGAAACTAGAAGACATCTTTAGTACTCTAAAATAAAAAATATAATAATAATAATTCATCAAAATATGACTAAATTAATTTTCTCACTGTAACCGAAAATTTATAAAATACCTTAAAACCCTACATTTTTGGCATCAAATAACCCACAGAGGTATTGATATGCCGTTAAACGAAACTCATTCAAACACTTCAGTGGTTGTCGTTGATAACTTCCTGAAGAGTGAACAGACAATTCTGTCTAAGAAACTCCGGAATTAGGATGATGAAGGTAACCTCAATTAATTAAGTGACAAACTTTTATTATATATATATATATATATATATATATATATATATATATTCTAACTCGTTATTGAATGGTTATCCATGTTAGAGTAGACGCCTTTTTTCCTTTTGTTTTTTAAGTGTCCTAATAAAGATAATGTGCTCTCCAGTAGAGTTCAAACCACCGTCTGCCTTTGTAAGGAAAAATAACCTGTGATACGTCAAGTTTTAGATCGATGAGCCACAGGATATCTACTCAAATATGGGCATCAACTAAAATAAATTTTGGAGTAATAATTAATAATATTGAATTAAAAATAAAATTTTATTAATTCCTTAGAAATATATAATGATTTCTTTTTTATAATATATGAACCATTTTTGGTTACTTAACGTCGGAACCTATTTTAGATTGTAAGTCGCTTAGAGTACCAGTTATTCCCAAACAGTCTCATATCTAAGTACTGACCGAGTTCAACTGTCTTGATTAAACAAAAACCGGTGTTTTTTAGAGTGCTTACACACACACACACACATATATATATATGTGGTAAAATATAATTTTAAGGTATGCTATATTTATGGGTTGTGCATTGTGGTACAATGGATATCGTCTCGGAATGAGAAACGGAAGAGCAAAATTCGAATTCCAGTTGGATTTTTTATATTCACTTACGCGCAAATATTCTTGGGAGAGGTATGGGTCCATCTATTTTCCTTCCAACTATGGGTTAAATAGCAGAACAGGTTGGGTTCTATCGACTTGATTGGCAACTAGTCCACCGCAGAGAAACTGCGGGAAATCTTTTGCTTAGTCAGTCGTGATTGCCCCAAAATGTATCACGTACGGCACTTAACTTGATTGACTGATATTTACATTAGTTATATTTACAGCTCTGATAGAACTGATGTAAATATAAAAGTGAACACTGAGATCAACAGACAGTTTCATGCTTAAACGCAATCGTCATAACAGGAAGATTGCGTTTATTATGAAGCGGCGACATTCTATGCCATGCTTGAACACAATCTTCAGGCTGCAACGATTGTGTTTAAGCATGGCATAGAATGTCGCCACTTCATAATGAACGCACTTTTCCGGTTATGACGATTGTGTTTAAGCATGAAACAGTTTGTCGCTGTTTGCTGATGACCTCAGTGTCCACTTATATATACATGAAAGGATAGCGAGAGTTTTCGAGTCTATCAAGAATAGTTTTCAGGAAAAAATATCCAATGTTTGCTCATTTAGTTACACTTTGAGAAGTTGGTCTCGCCGAGAATTTTCCAGCGATTTTTAGCAGTTCGAATCTCGGTCGAAGTTATTTGTGATCACTTTCCACTAATTCTAATGGGAAGGCGTAAGTCTGCTTATTTCTTCCCAGATATATTTCCGAAAGTTATTGGTTTTAATATTCTAATGAAGCTTGACAGAAATTTATGTGTGTAAACCATTATTCAACTACTAACTTGCTGGTAATTTTAAAAAAATACCGTTCAACAGTAACTGGAGGATGCTAACTTACGTGGACATATTTGATGTTTTTAGATAATATATTAATTCCTTTTATAATCAACTCATCCCAAGCCAGGCAGAACTGCCACTGGTGCTCAGGGGGTTACATAATAGGGGAGTGAATAGAGATGGGAAAAAAGGTCACAGTAGGTGTCAGAGAATGGATAAGAGAAGGACTGGTACATTGGTGTAAAGAGCTGCGTGAGAGTAAAGTGAGAAGAAGGATGGGAATCAAGGAGATAAAAGATGACAATTGACATTGCATTTAAACTCTTGGAGATTGTAGCTATCATGGAAACAAGAATACGGAAGTGAGCTTCACAGAAAAAGAAAAGAAGCTGAAAGAGTAGAAGTTGAGGTTACACTTGATTGTTTATATAGTAAAAGAGTTGCCAGTTTAGTAGCTCGAGTAAATTCGTCCAGAGGGGGCACCAAGGAGCAAAGCTTGTCGGAGCAGAAGCCGTGAAAGTATTTGTAGACGAGACAGAGGGAAGCCACGTCTCATCGGTGAGAAAGAGACTGCAGTCGGGTCACCATGTCAGGATCAACTAAATTGCAAATTCTTTTTTGGATCCTGTCGAGAACCCCAAGGTGAACAGCAAAGGCGCCCGACCAGATATGACATCTTTACTAGATAATTTGATTATGATAATTTTTTTTCACAAGGCCCTGTTTTGAATTTTAAAGTGTTATCAGTGTTCTTTTCTTATTTATTAAACAACCACATTACTGTATCTATTCACTCGACTCTACATATCATTCGTTCATTTGCTTGCTTCTAGATAAAATGTATACGATCAATTTCCTCGACAATATATTAGTTTTCAGTGTAGATTTTTAGATAAACTGATTTCTTGATTCCAGTTACACTGATTCAAGACAATAAAGAGTCTCAGATAAGAATAGAAATATCGATGTTAAACATTGTTGAACTTGATCTGGGGGACTCGCTTAAAAAGCCCGGCGTACTGTAAGGAACTTATTCTAAACTAACAAATGCTTAGTGAATAAAGTAACACTTGTATGAGTTGATGTTAAGTTCTTTTGACAACAAAATAAACGCAATTAAGAGCAAATAATACGGAAAAAATTTTGTCCATGCCATTTTACCAGCCTCCGGTTTCCATTTCATAAATAAACAGAATAAAGTTAATAAACCAAAATTAATGACACATGTTAACCGGGAGGAGTATGCTACGGCGAGAACAACAGTCTTCAGTCACTGCGCTGGACCATCAAAACCGATTGACTTTGGTTTAAAGTTCCGTCCAAGAACGTTGGGGGCAAGAATGAATGCAACAGACCGGGATGGAATTTGAACTCGGCTCGCCAATTCGATTTAAATTATATTATCCGTTAAACTACCGGCCCATACAATAAGAGTTAATCTTACTTCCATGTTAAAATTATTGCGCATACCACAGCGTCCATGTTAAGAATTACTGATCTGAGCTTCTCAAGAAACGGGAACTTTGTTCATTGAAGAAGGGGCTCACGGTCACTTTTTCTTGATTTGAGAAAGAGAGTATTTTAACTGTTAATATTATTTTGCTCAATACCTGTCACTACATAAAGAAAATACATTCCCAACAGCAAAAATATTCATGAGCAAAAACGTTTTCTGATAAAATTTTTGTTTGTTTTATCTTTTTTTTTTGTAACGCCATTAGGAGGAAAAGGGTTACTTAGTGTTAGAGAATGTGACAGAAAAGCTAGTATTAAGGAGATAAGACAATAATGACGACATGACACAACGATTGACATTACATTTAAAGTTTTGAAGATCAAAGTTGACTAGGAAGCAAAACGCCAAAGAGAGTTCCACAAGCTAGAAGTGCGATAGAAGAAACTACTAACATAGAACTTTTATAAAACTTTTAGGTTTTAGGCCTTGGACTCATATCTGGAAGATATGCAAATTACAATAGGAGATTTCCACCTCTAATCTGCTCTTAGATAAATATTTGGGCACTTCGATGTGGTGTAATGGTTTGCAAGTTTGTCTTGCTATAACAATTAAGACTGAGTAGTGAGTTCGATCCTCACAGATTACCCGATACTTTTGGTACTTTGTTACATTTAAGCTACGCTTAAAAAATATTAATATCCTCACTTGGAGGATTTCTCATATCCTACGGAAGTCAAAGAACGCTGTATCAACCTGCTTCATATGCATTGAATAGGGACATAATTTGATCTAGATTTGCTTGCCTTTAGCCGCAGACCTTTCTTGACAGACGTCTTTCGTCACGATCATTAAAGACCCACGGTAAACCACTGCATTTGAAGGTAATACTTTTCTCAGGCATTTTTAGATACACACGTGACAGCACATTGATGTCAAATATCTTGACATTTTTAGCAATAAAATATTTCGTGTGTCTGATGAACACTATCATTTCCAGTTCTAATTCCAATAATTCATGTCGATTTGCCTTGAGCAGCTATTCGGTGTTCACATTTACTCAACAGGTATTAATTGTTTTATATCTGGTCATTTCCCTGACGCCAAGGTACGATGGTACCACCTGCTATAAGCTTCACATACTTCCTTTATCGGACTTTTGGCGTTCTTCATCAGAGTCTATTCTGTAATAGTCAGAATTAAAACATCGCAAGGGTTTACAGCATAGAATATGAATGACTAGACGCTTCTCAATTTTTAAGTCCTGTCCATTCTCCAAAATGAAAGAAGCGAATCAAATATGTCAAAACGTGTGCATAACAAAGAAAACTTTGAAAGCTGCATATAAATATATACACAATTGTGTATTTGGACAATAATCCCTCTTTTTTACAAGGTTCATTAAAAACGACTGATACATACTGTTGTAGAGTGACTGACACCTTTGTAGCACTCTAAATCATTCAATCACCCATTGTCTGAAATAGTCTAAGTAAAGAATAGCATCATTCGAAGCGTAATATTTGAGTTTCATTAGAGTAATATGCGAAGATTACTTCGGTGACTATTGCGATCTAAACACCTCTGTGTTGTTTTTGTTTTTTGTTTTTTTTATAAGCGTTTCACCCCGAGCAAGGCATGTCACTGCCACTACTGTGCACGGGGCTACGTAGAGTGGAGAAAGGCTGATTAAATATAGGAAATGACAGAGGGTGGCTGATAGGCGGGTAAGGATACCGAGAATGAGGGTTGGGTAGATGAGAGTGTTGTGAGAATAGTTGGGAGTTAGTGTGATAGGAGGTGTCTATTGACCCTACATTTAAACACCTGGAGATTGTAGCTGTAGGGAAAGCAGACTTGTGGAAGGGAGTTCCACAGGCGGGAAGCGCGAGAAAAGAAGCTGTTGGAGTAGAATTTACGGTTACATCTTATTTGTTTAACTGTAAAAGGGTGGGACCTAGTTGCTAATCTAGTATCTCGTGTAAATTCGTGCTTAGGCGGCACCAGTTAGGTCTTGTCTGTCATTGTAACCATTGTACTGATCTGTGTATATCACCGGATATTGTACTGAATAATACCTCGGCACACTTTCTCTTTCTATTGTATCTTCATTGGCGATACAATACATACATACATACATATATATATATATATATATATATATAGAGAGAGAGAGAGAGAGAGCGAAAGAAAGAGACGTACGTTTCATCAAAAACAACTGACAATGTATCTGCGGTTAAGTTTTTATGTAATTTTTTTTTATTATATTTTTCTTCTTTTTATGAGCATGAATTATGTAGAAAATAAAAAGCTAACCTTCAATTAAATTAACTTTTAAGATTGGCACAGCATTTTCTCATGGTTTAGAAAAATAAAGCATTCATATAACTATTAAAAAATCCATACATTCAGTTAAAAGTAAACAAATATATATCATCCTTGATAATGGCTAACATTATAGCCAAAAGCGTTCGAACATCCAGAACATTGGGATAATTTCTACATAATTTATGTCTAGAAAGGAAAAATATTACATGAACACAAGAAAAACTAAATAACAAGTTAACTGCCGTACCTTGTCAGTTGGTTTTGATTAAACGTCTCTCTCTCTCCCTGTCTCTCTCTCTCTCTCTCTCTCTCTCTCGCTATATATATATATAGGGGTGTCCTTAAAGAATCCTTTCGCACCAACACTGTATCAAAAAGAAAACTTTTGACAAAATTAGACGACGCTGGAACAAGGTTAAAACAATTTATTAGTAAAATAATTCAGGAATAAAAGAATAATAAATGTTCCATGAGAGTATAGAACGGAATAAAATACTCCCAACCCTCCAAATAAACAAAGAGAGTGAATAACATTCTGTTGGTCTAACTTAATATAAACCATTATATGGTGTGCGAGCAAAAAAAAGTGATGTATTTTCTCCTTACTACAGTTAAGTGTTGGCCAATGCGCAGGCTGAGTTGTCATTGAAGGGTGACACGGATTGACTGATCTTACACTGGCAGAAACATGTTGACAAATACGGGACTCCAGTCTCTGGTTAGTCTGTCCCATGTATTCAGCATCACACTGACATTTGAACTTATTCACTATAAAACTATTTGGAAAGTGGCAAATATCATCTTTGATAAAAAAAAAAAAAAAAAGGAAACAACAAACTGGTCCCCAAAACAACACGTAATCTGACAGTTGAAAAGCCTGATGTAATGCAAGCTGACGCTCTGTCAGTGAGCATTTAACTCTTCCTATATAGCCACGGCAGTTTCAAATAAATAAAACAAAGACTAGGTTCAAAAACTGCCGGTTCTTTATAGCGTATGATCAAATGCTCGATCACGCATTTTATGACATTTATAGGATGACTGTTGTCACTGAAAATGCGATGAATGTTCATAAGTTCTTGGTCAAGTGTACAAGAACAAATTATCGACGCGCAATGTATTAAGGTAGAGATCAACTTAATCGTACGGGACTTAAGAACAAGAGAATGAAAGTTAGTGTATAGATCGCTGAATTTAGTTTTGCAATAAACTTAGGTAATAAACAAACCGTCTCATTTACTACTTTTCTGTGAAAATTCATTTGTGTCGTTAAATTTCACCAATGGTTTACTCTACATACCTCCACTCATTTTCGATATCTAAATTTTAAATTTTATTTTTTTATAAATCAAAACGTTTTCTTGAAGTGTTTAATTTAGTTTTAATTGAAAGCTAAATGATTAAATCTACTATTTCCAGTAATCAAAATACTCTGGTGTATTTCAAACAAAAATTATATTGATTGGAATCTAAAACTTTTCAATTTTTTAAAAATCTTTCAATTTTTCAGCCATTTTTAAGCGATCAACACATTGGGAAACAAAACTTAATTCTCGGTTTTAAAAATTTTGCTAAAATAAAATATACATTGTGACACATTATTTTGGGAAAATTAGCAAATTTAATGTTAAGTTAATTTGATTTACACAAGTATTACTTATTCATAGTTTGAAATTCAGAATAAAACTATGTTTTAATCACAGAGTTGAATTTTTTTACCTGTTCGCTAAATTTCAAATGTGTTGACAGGTTGTCAGATGAGAGATAAGTGTATGGCGGTCACAAGTGACATAATTGTACATTGTTTTTTACCGGTAAGGGAAGAAACTCTTAAAGGCATGACCTTTTAATTCACACATAGAAATTATCATACAAAAAGAAATTTCAAATACACAAAAATTTTTTTTAAATTATTTTAAAAATAGGGAGACACAACGATTTGAATTAAACTTTTTAATTTTCTATTTCTTCGCTTAATCATTTTATAAACTAGCCCCAACAAATATTTTAAGTATTGTAAAAGTATTTTGAAAACTTTATAAATTATTGTAATCAAAAAAATGAAAACGATTCTTTTAAAATTTCATTATTAATCGAAAAAAAATTTTTCTTCAGACTATATTGTCATTAATTTATATTATTTATTCAAGCAATTAAAAGCTTATCAAATTAAATATCATAGTTATATTGCATTTTTTATTTTACTGCTGGGTGCAGATTTCCGAAAATAGAGGTAAAACCTTTAAAAATAGATTATTTACATTCCCCAGTGTGTCCTGCGTTTAAATAATAAAACCAATTTTCCCAGCAAAATAATTTCTTCAAATTTCATGAATTTACGTGGTAATAATGCTGCAATATTGTACCACAGTATTAACGGAGGATTAAAACTGTATTAGTGTTTTTTGTTAATAAATACTTGTAAAATCTACGATAGCAACACCGGTCTACATAAATTTAAAGTGCGTTTTATATCTGAGGAACAGGATAATCCTGTTAAAATTTTTTCAACTTCCTGTTTTCACTTTCTTCTTAGTCTCTCTCTCTCTCTTTCTATATCTTTTGTCTTTGTCTTTCGCCGTATGCATAGCAGTATGTGTTTACAAATCCTGGCAGATAATCTAAAAACCCTCTGGGCTCTGTGTGTGTGTGTGTGTGTGTGTGTGTGTGTGTGTGTGTGTGTGCATGCATGCATCGCTGAAACATGGGGCGACGTGCGATTTCATTCTTTTATTCACACAGGTCAACTGGTCAATTTCCAAATAATCGCCACCTTTTGGCTGGAGAAAATAAACCCCCACTCCTACCAAATATTTAACTTGACTACCTGTGGGCAGTGCTTAAGCGATTTGGATGATTCACACTTCGCCGGACGTTGAAGGGTTAAACGAAGAATACTTACACAGATTTTCTCCTCAGAACTTCAAGATGTTCGCCTGGTTGCGGTGGAATGTGCCAAGAGTTCAGATCCTCTTTCTTTTCTTCTTTTCACCGACGAAATTCAAATTTGTGTATGGCTCATTCGCAGGTATTTGTCGCCCCGGTTTCTGTCTTTAAAGGTTCAAGCATCGTTTCTTCGGCATTGTTTAGCACACTTTTTTTTAATGGAATCACACCATGCAAGTAAATCCACTAGGACACATGAGGTTACAGGGTGTGAAAGAATTAGGAACAGAAACATTAATCTTGAGCGGAAAAGGAAAGAGTAATCAGGAGGGCAGTAGATAGCGATTGATATTGCATTTAAATTATTGAAAATTTAACTTTGTGTTGTGCAGTAGTTTTTCGCACTGAAGGTAATAATCGTGCTATGTCGGTTGCTACTCGACTTAACGCACCCAAAATGTTAGGAACTTGGTAATCTCCTACTGTAAGCTGACTCCTTAGTATTCGGCTAACTGCCGACTAACAAAACGATTTCTTAGTACCTTAATGATGAATTTATAAGTCTCTATCAGTTAAGCCCTGAAAAAGTGTTGCAGATAAACGGTCTCGAAAAGTAGCTGCAGATGGCTTTTAATATCAAAGTAAAAATTGTTTTTTCATCATCATTGTTTTCAATTAAAAATTTGTTATTAGTCTTATTCATAGATGTCAAGTTTAGCTTTAAGCGGCAGGGGTCATATTAATAGCAATTAGTAGCATAAAACGATAATTTTCATTCATTCCTAGTAATTTTAAAATAAATAAAAGGAAAAAGCAAAAATATACCAGAAAAGTTCTTAGCTTTAGCCAGATGCCCTCCCATCAAAATTCCAATGGTTGGTCATTTGGCTAGATTTGGAAAGGTGCGTTGGTTCGAGAAATTTTCTGTACTGTTCTATTTGTCGGAAAAGTTTTGTTGCGAATTTCCATTTAGAAATCATGCATGTATTTTTCATAACCGTTCATTAACAATAAAATATACATTGTAGTTTTACATTGAATGATTACAAAGGGTAATTGCTACTATTAAAATGGATTTATTTATAGTAGAAAATTGGTACAGCGGCCTGTTCGCTATTAATATTTATTTACGATAAATTTTCCCGTTAGGTTTTGACCATGTATGGTAAAAAAAATATATATTCAAAATTACATATACTTACTATATATATATATATATATATATGCGTTTGTATATCGTATTTTCCAGGTGCGATGTTACTTCTGATAGACATGCAGTTATCTCATTGCACATGGAATGAGAATTATATACTCCACTGATCGTAGTAAAGGGTTTGGTTCTAAATTCCTAGCAACTGAAGAAGACTAGAGCGTACAACGGCCGAAACGTCGTAAAGATGAGGGCAATAGTCTTAGCAATTTGAATAGTGTAAATACTACTTCAATTCGGAGTATTGACAAATACTGAAAGAAAATTACGTTGTGATGAGAGAATTTTAAATATGGCTAGAATTAGTGATAAGAAATTTCATTACAATCATTTAAATTCGTTTTGAAATACGGTAAAGTATTTTGCTTAATGGAAATATTAAATTTAATCTATTAGCTTGAAATTAAAATAGAACTTTCAGAAAATATTTTTTAATTAAACAAAAAATCATTTTACACCTTCGATATCACGTTTCTTTGACGCTAACTATATATCATTAATATGAGTAAAAAGTTGTCACTTGGCAGACTGATGTTATTTTCAGCATCAGATTTGCAATCTCTGCTATTGATATTGTGTAGGGCTACTCTTGATGATTTTCTATTTGATTTTGGCAAGGATATTGTTTTCTTTTTGATAGTGTTGTTGTAATTTTCTGTTTTAAGTAACGTTTTGGAGTTGTTATATCTTACTTTAAAAGTTGTTTCTCTAGAATCTATGTAGTTTTTTTTCTTCTGTGTAAATAATTTTTGTTACAGTAGCTTTATAGGTAATGTTAATGTTTAGACATGTATTGTTAGTCGACAATTTTCTTAGCTTCGGCTGTTACATTTATTGGTGTTATATTGTTAGTTGTTATTGTTGTCAGTTTTGTTGAGTATTTTTACTGTGTTTAGTTATTAATTTCACCATGTTATCTATGCAGCTGTAACTAATTTTGAATTTTTTTTTTTTTTGTTATTTTTGATCGTTGGATGTTTTTAGGGAAGTGTCTTCGATTTTTTTAAAAATATTTTTCTATTTTTGTTTTTATTATAATGTAGGGGGTTGAACTAGAAAACATTTGGCTTTTTTGCCAGTTTAATTTGGATTATTTTTGTTTTCTTGTTTGCATGTCCACTGTTTCTTACTACTGATTGATTTTTTTCCATTGAATATTTTTAGGCTGCTAGATTTTATTGAGTCTCTTTTATTTACAGATTAAGCATTTGGTCGAATACATTAGGGGATCGATTAGAATTTTTGTTTAGGTTGAATGTTATATTCTGGAAATTTTCTATTTTCTTTACTAGATTTTTTAGCTATTGTAAATTATAGTGTTTTCATTATTTTATTATTTCATATTTTTCTGTGGTTTTGCTGTTAGCTTCATATGATTAGTAGGCCACCGTCCTTGTAGAAACTTACATCATTTTATTAATATTTGATAGTTTATTGATAATCTATTAGTCTATGCATATATTGCGCCATCATAGTCACTCATTGTTACATCAAAGTTATTATTGTTTTTATTATTATTATGCTTCTTATTTACCCATATTTTGTTATGGTATACTATTGGTTTCCGACAGTGTTTAATTATATTTATCTATTTGTTGATGGTATTTATGTATTGTTTTTCTAAATTTAGCGTGTTGTTACCTTCAGCATTACGACTCCAGATTTTGCTTCAGGAGTTTCTTTTTTTCTAATTTACTCTTAATATTTTTAAATTTTTGCATTTTTCTACTGTTGGGAATTGTTAATTTGTGTAGTTTTACGCTTATTTTCTGGCTTTCCAGAATAACTTGATTATTATTTTTCTATAACTGCTTCTTCCTCCCGTGGAGTTTAATATTTGGAGAAAAGAGATGGTGTAAAGTAACAATTAACAAAAATGTTATATAATTTAATATAAACTCTCCTTTTATTATTCTGAAAACAATCCCTTTATTTCGAACTTAAGTTTTCACCTACTTTGAAAATCAGTATTTAAAAAAAAATATTGTTTTTACCTAAGCTCGAACGTAAACTTTTGGCACAAGTAAAGAATTCATAAGTATCTTTGTCATAGGAAAGACTCCGAAAAATGTGCTATTCATTTTAATTTTGATTTTATTTTAAAAAAATAATAGGTTGATAAGGCACTTTAAAACATTCGGTCACTTCCAAGTGAATGAAGGCGTGCGTAAGTTCTCTAAGCCTTTCACGCTAAGCTCTTTGCCGACACATTTCAAACTATCCATCATATTAACAGCCAAGAAAACTCAGATACGTTCCTAACTCATTAGTAAACTCGTCAAAAAGTCTATCTGCGAATTTGCAGCAGATAATTTCATAGGATTTGTGCGCAATAATGAAAATAAGCTTCATTGAGCATGATTTAAGGTTTGGATCTTTATTAAACGGATGACCAAGTGGTTTCCATGGCGCTGTTTCAAATTCTAAGTTATATATCTTTGATAATTTGAATGACCTCGAATCGGAAATACAGTGTCAAAGTTCCCCAGTGAATATGCGTCCAAATATACATATATATTCTATGCACAAGTTCATGTGTGGCAAAACTAAATACATCGTTTTATATAAATATTTATGGGCGTATAAACGCAATTCTTTGGACGGGTGCATTTCAAGAGTGCGTGAATCCTTACGCTATTATTGAAGCTTAGATAATAAAATATGCAAATAGAAATATTTACTTAGCTTAGTCTGCCGTAACGATACAATTATGGATCATTCAGTGATAGTACAATTGTCTTCTTCGTTAAAATACATCGAGATGGTCATAGACGATGTTGGCCCCAACCACCAATCTTAAGAACGCTATGTTTATTTAACACTTTTAAATAATTGTATGACTCTTCTGTTAATTAAGACCACCCCGTTTATTGCATATTGAGAAAATTACCAATCACCCCGACTCTACTTTTTTTTTGGGGGGGTGCGTTTTGGTGCAGTGGATATCGGCTCGGAACGAGAATTCAGGGAGCCGAGTTCGAATTCCAGTTAAATTCCTTGCATTCCCTTATGCGCAAATACCTTTGGGAAAGGTATTAACCCGTCTCTTCCCTTTTATGGGTTAAATAACAGGACAGACTGGGTTCTATAGCCTTGGATGGCAACCAGTCTACCGCAGAAAGCAATGGCAACCTACTGCGGGATAAACTTCTGCCCAGTCAGTCATGTGTCTTTCGAGACATGATCACCTAAAGCGTGTATCACGTATGGCACTTAACTGACTGAAATTTTTCAACACCAAAAAGTAATGAGAGTAGCCGTTAAGTCGATTCAGTGTTTTGCAGTGTCGTTTTTTGTATAATTTTACTGAAAATCTTAGAAGCGTCTGAGGATTATTCGGTTCTTTATTGCTGTGCAACCAGTCAGTTGCAGTCGGTCATTTAGCAACATTAAGTCAAAAAACACAACTATTAAGGAAAATAGTTTTTACTTGAAATTTGAAAAAACGAACAGCGATACGCATTTTTAAAAGCGTCTTCCTCTTTTTATTTGATACAATGGCGAAAAAAACCTTTTTAGACAAGATATTCATTCAGGTTTTTAAAAAATAATGAACTTATCCTACTATTCAAAACAAAGAATAATGTTGTTGAATCTTGAACAGCTATCAATACCTCCCGGAATCAACTGGGAAATGAAATTCTATTTGTTGGAATCAAGGAACTGATATAAGCAGTAGTAAGCAACTGATTTCTTTGAGTAGCGCACGAGAGTAGAAAGGAGGCCAGTCGGTGACAACGCTCTTTTTTCATATGAAAAATGGAGTGCAATAAACGATTATGGAATTGGGATATGAATTTCTTTTGACATCCTGCGTATTTTTTCAGTCCTTTTATCTTTAGACGATCAGTTGTCTCACTTTTTGCTGGGCATTTATTCCGAAAATCTGAAAATACTGATTCAAAACCGGAATCACTCTTTGATAAAGAAATATACAATACGCATGAAAAATATGGCATCAGTAAGACAGGGAAATTCTCAGATAACCGAATAGTTCTGATACACACATTCGAATTAAAATTGTGGGTAAAAAAGTTTCTGAAAAAAAAAATTTACAACACAAGAATTTTTTGTATCAACCGAATGGTTTGAACATCATTACTTATTCGCAGCTCATTTATGTCTGTGTATAAAATGAACTAAAAATAAGGATGTTCGTTGTGGTACAGTGGATATCGACTCAGAACGAGAAGCCGGGGAGCCTGGTTTGAATTCCAGCTGAATTCATTGCCTTCACTTCCGCTCAAATACCCAGTTATGGGTTAAATAACAAGACAAATTGGGTTCTATAGCCTTGGTCGGCAACCAGTCTACCGCAGAAGGCAATGGCTACCTACTGCGGCATAATCTTCTGCCCAGTCAGTCATGTCTCTTTCGAGACATCATCGCCCAAGCGTGTATCACTTATGGCACTTAACTAACTGACTGATAAAATGAACCCACAATATTGACGTAAAATATGTTTATAAATATATCTAAAACGTGTCCAAAGATCTTATCAGTTTTTACGGATTGCCTATATGTGGGTTAGGATAGATAATCCCGGATTTTTATTAATAATAAGCTGTCTCCCAGAAAATTAGCAAAGTATTAAGAGACAGGAAATTTCTTTATGAGCAAAGAAAAGAGTGCTGTTTTTCTCTGACGTATATTTTATCATATGTCGGTAAATGCTACGCACTCTCTTCACAGATGAAAAGACTTGAAGCGACAGAGAACTAGGTCTACCGACGAATACTATAGCAGAACAGGTAAGCAGTTTAAGTTTAAGGAAAATAAGAACCTGTATGCTTACAATAAAAAAGAAACCGTTGAAACTTTTTCGACACAAAGTAAATAAGAGAACCTAAAGAATTTAATACTAACTGAACATATTCCGTCAGTTAAATGCTATACGTGATACACGCTTGGGCGATGATGTCTCGAAAGAGACATGACTGACTGGGCAGAAGATTATCCCGCAGTAGGTTGCCATTGCTTTCTGCGGTAGACTGGTTGCCGACCAAGGCTATAGAACCCAATTTGTCTTGTTATTTAACCCATAACTGGAAGGAATAGACGGATTAATACCTTTCCAAGGGTATTTGAGCGGAAGTGAAGGCAATGAATTCAGCTGGAATTCGAACTCGGCTCCCCGATTTCTCGTTCCGAGTCGATATCCAATGCACCACAACGCATATCCTATACACATATTCAGTTTAAGAAAATCATAGGAAAACTCAAAGTAACTGATCTAACGAGTTTGTGGAAAGAAATCAGTGAACAAGAACGAAAAAAATTGGTCAAGAGCCAAAAGTTATTTAACGTCTTTACGTTAAATAACTTTTAACTCTTGACCAAAGGAAAAGTGTAGAGAGCGGTGAACACCTAACTCTTGACGCGGTGCATAACACAAACAAGAAAATTTCGCATTCATATAAATATTTATTTAATGGGAATATTTTAATTTTCTACCGATATTTTCATGGCAACTGTTCGAAGAAGGTTTCCTCTTTGGTAATTCCACTTCATGAAATTAAACGTAGAAAGAAATTAGCAGCTAGGTCTCATAATTTTAATTGGAAATTGCTAAACGTAACCATAAGTTCTATTCTAATAGATTCTTCTCTCGCACTATAGATATAATATGCTTGCATTTTCGATTAGAGCACATTGTCTCAGGAGAAAGAAAGTTTCAAATTACTTCATTCGTGTCAATTTTGCATCCCTTTGAAAACAGATTATAAGGTGAATTTTAGACACTTGATGCCTTTCTTATTACTGTAAAGACAAAAATGTCTCTCAATCAGCATAAAAAATATATGTGCTGTGTACGGTGATGATGTTTTAGCTTACAACACTATACGGAAGAGGTTCACTAAGTTTAGAGTTGGTTATTGTAGCCTTATTAACGACCTCCTACACCCATTAGAGATGACGATCAAATCAAGACATGATTGACAATAACCTGCATTATACAATGTAGGAATTGGCAGAAACTCTAAATTAATCAAAATCCACAATTCATGAGCATTTTGTGAAACTAGGGTACTTAAATCGATACGATGTCTGGGTACCACGAGATCTGAGTAGAAACAATCTTTTGAATCGGATTTCTATTTCTGATTTGCTGTATAAAAGCAATGAAAATGCACTTTTTTTATTTAAAGAAAATTGTGACGGGCGACGGGAAATGAATCGTTTCCAACAATGTTCAGCAAAAATGATCCTAGAAAAAGTGACATGGGCCAACTTTCTTCTTCTTCTTCTATGTGCCCTGTCCCTTCAGGACGTAGGCGATCATGGCTCTCCACGTCTCCCTATCCCTTGTGGCTCTTAGTATGTTTGCTCCTGTTGCTCCTGGCAACCCCCGTTCCGTCATCCACCTGATCAGGCCCTGCAAATATGTTATCCGCTGCATTTCCTCTGTCTCTCCTTCCTTCTATCTGACCAGTCAGTATCAGGTTCTCCAGGCTCTCCTTCCTCATTGCATGTCCCAGGAACTTCGGTTGTCCCTTCCTGATGCTCAGCATCAATTTCCTTTTTGTTGCCATTCTTTCTAACACCTCGTCGTTGCTTGTATGCTCCAACTTTAGTCACCCTAAAAGCAAGTCTTCATCCTAAGAAAGTCAGCTGTGCATCTAGTGGAATTGGAAAAAATCTTGTACTTTGCTCTTCTGTCAAGTAACCAGTCAAATGATTTTGAAAAGTAATGGTCGCAACTGGACGAATTAAAGACAGAAATTCAAGAAAAACTCCCAGAATTGGTTAACAGGAAAGGTGTTGTCTTTTTATCAGTATAATGCCAGACTTCATATTTTTTGGCGACCCGGCAAAATTTGTTGCAGCTTGGCTGGGACATATTACCGCACCGCCATATCAACCAGACATTGCTCCTTTGGATTTTCATTTTTTTAGTGACTTACAAAATAATTTCAGCGGTAAAAGATTTAATTCTTTAGATAACATAAAAAAAACACCTTAATGAATTTTTTGGCGAGAAAGCACCGAAATTCTGGGAAGACGGAATATTTAAGTTGACGGAAAAATGAAATGTTGTGCAACAAAATGCTTCATACTTAATTGAATAAATATTTAATGGTATAATTTTGTTTTGTGCTTTAACTTCCCTTGTATATAGAGAGAATGAAATTCCCGGACTACCCAATACATTGCTACAAATAAGATAGATGGAAAAGACCAGGGAAATAATCGAAAGATTAAAATAAAGTTTCTTCAAAAGTAACAGGTTAAATACATGTAGGACAAGCGTGTTTATTTAATGGAATATTTTTACCAAATTTGTTTAAAAATGGCTATTCGACGCAATCCAGTTGAATTTGAATTCTCCAGGCAGGTCAAAACCATACTCTCACAAACACAGCGGTGAAGACGGGGGCCAGCTTTGGATTTGGCAACAAATGCTGGACAATCTTCTTAAAGACACTTGAAGCAACAAAAACGTGGTTTGATAGAATGATGTTGAGGATACCATGGACTGGACATGTGAGTAATAATGCGGTTTCATAGGAAATAGAAACCAAAAGAAAACTTAGGCTTAACACGACGAAGAGACAGTTGAAATTTCAGCGGCATGTAAGGCTTGGAAATCTTATACTCAGGGGACAGAGAAAAGAAAAGTATAACATACTTGATGAGCTCGAGTAAATAAATTGTAGAACTGGATTTGAGAGAAATAACAAAAAGACAAAACATAAAAGGAAGATGTGGAGGGCCATGATCTTCTGCGTTCTGAAGTAACACGCGCATAAAAGAAAGTTAAGTTTATTACGTATATACGCTTTGTATCAATCCATATTTTCAGTGTGTATTAGCAGTGTTACGTCATAGTATAACCACGGGTACATGACGTATGATAATCCAATGAAACAGCCTACCCCACTTGATTCTGCAAATATTGGGCACTTAGATGCATATATAGTCGATTTTCTAAGCGCCGCTTAGATGTGGCATAAAGCCGAACGTATGGGGTAGCCAGTGAGGATCGAACTCACTACTCAGTTGTAACAGGTTCTAGCGAGACGAGCTTGTTAACCATTACACTCCGCCGAGATGCCCCTTAGATGCCTATATAGATTACCGACAAACATCTGGCAACTTCTCTATTGTATTTAGTGTGTTCAACTAAAAAATTGATAGTGTGTTTTTAAATACCATTCCGGATAGAAATGATAATGGCTCTCGCCAGGTCTGTGAATTGCAATACATTCTTGGGAAAGATAATGGAATGGTTTGCCGTAATTCTCTTCAGCTTTGAAAGAGTTTTCACTCTATTAGACTGCTTGTCTACCCTGCTTACATAAATGGTCAGGGAAAAGAGATAGATTCATGCCTTTTTCAAAGGCTTTTGCGTGAAAGTGAATATAACTAACTAGCTTAGAATTTGAACTCGACTCACCCATTTCACTTTCTGTGCTGATACTCATTACACTACTCGCACATGCTTGATTATGTAGACATATACATAGATTATAGACCAAGAGCTCACGACCAGCTTTATAAACAACACATATAAAAACTGATAATTATTCCAAGAAAGAGAATCACAGACATATAGAGAAACAGCCCGGTACATATGCATGTGTACAATTTAAATATAAATTCTAATTTTATTTTACGCGTCTCTTGCACCTTCCGGCTTGTTCATGATGAATTGTCCAGTTGCGAGTGAAAGTAAATTGTCTAAATTCTAGACCATTCTCATCTCGCATTCTTTGTATCTCTAGTTTAGTTCGGGAGAGACGGGGGGATGGGTGCAGGGATATTTTCACCGTGGCTTATTAGTTTCAAGCCGAGTCGATCGAATCTACCCACTTTGTTCACACATGATAGTGAAACCGGAGTTTTGGGCGTAGGGCGAATTGTGAATTGCAGGAGGGGGGTTAAATTCAGCGCGCATTCAGGGAACCTAATTAAATTGTTGGACACAGTTGATAGGCTCAGCATGAGATATGGATTGGCATAAAAGTCACCTACGTGGGCCGATTCGGTAATATCCGCTCGGCTAGAGCAGTAGCATTCTTTACGACTGTCATTTTGCACAAGTGTGAATTTTTCGGCCTTGACACTGTTGTGCAATATTATTTTAATATACTTTTATGATTCCCTTAAAGATATAATTTTATATTTAACTTTCAGATCACTAAAACTTTATTAGTGTGTATATATATATATATGTGTGTGTGTGTGTGTGTGTGTGTGTGTGACGCCCGGTTGATGGTATATGTGTATTCCTCCCTTTCGCGTCCGATTATCCTCACTCTGACTCGTCCCCTCCTCTTCGGTAGAATTCCGACAGTCGTGTGTATAAAAGAGCATCAAGAAATGCGGCTTGCACTTACCGATACTCATATGGTTAAAATCTTGGTAGCAAGTAATTGGTGAACATTGTGTTTAATATATATACAAACGAGGCACTAAAAAAACACCTGAATCGAACCCGAATATATGGAAGCACAGAACCACCTCATTCTAAGTATTAATGCAAACCAACGTACACATAGACAAATAATTACAAAAAAGACTATGCAAACTATAGCAAGGACAATTTCTAATACCCAATAGCAGCAATAAATACATAAACCTATCTAGTCATAAATCAATAGAAAACAAAAAAGAATTCCTAAATCTAGAGCCAAATTGCCAACTCAAATCTGAATTTGACCTTTTCACAAAGAAGATCGAAATCGAATTTTTACATCAGTCACTATCCTAATTTGAGGCCAGCAGTGTCAGTACAGTTCATTCACACCTGAGAGACCTCCTAATGGCAGAAGGTTTAAAAGACCACTTTCATTGCAACAACTAAACTTAAAACTGCTGCAAAAGAATTTTAAAAAATTCTAATATCGTCATCAGACGAACCGACAAAGCCGATTACCATAAAAAATACATTAACTACAACCGATCTAAATTCAATAAATTGAATAAAAAGCACAACACCGATGAAAATCCACGAACACTACCAACCAGGATATCTATGCGGAAATATAAAAATACATAAAAAATTACGACCCATCATTTCACAGATCTCAACCCCTATCTCTCTACGAGTTGTCAGAATTCCTTAACAATATTATTACTCCATGTTTACCTACCAATTATAGCATCACATACACTTCCGAATTCCTACAAATTTTTAACTGTATACAACCAAAGCAAGGTATGTATTTTAGCGTCATTCCACGTTGAAAATCTATTTGCAAACATTCCCGTCTATCAAACTATGGGCATAAGTTTTAACTGTGTCTAAAAATAATTTCATTCCACCACCATCCATCAAACCAAATATCCTCAAAATATTATTGCTGGACTGCACAACTAAACTTTATTTCTGCGATCATAATGGCTATATCTACACCCAAACTAATGACGTAAGTATGGGAAATCCTCTCGGCACTTGGTTTTTTAACTATTATGTCCCTCATGCAAAACACGATATTTAAATAAGTCACAAAACCCAAAATATGTCCGCTTTGTAGATAATATTTTTATTTTGGCGAAAACAAGAAATTTACTTACTGTGTTCTTAACTTTACCGATGAACTTAGTCAAGAAAATAAACCTCCCATTCTTAAACGTTTTCATCAAGTCACCCAGAAAGTGCCTCCTCAGCCTCACTCTCTCAGCCGACTTCAAGTGGAGCGACTACATCGAATCAACAGCTACGTTTACTGCTTAGAAGTTTGGGTTACTGTCAAGCCAGGAAGTTTTATCTCGTCAGAATCAGAATCCGCATTTATAAATCTACCATTCATCTGTGCATTAAATAGTGTTGCCATATCTTGTCGGATGCTCTTGCTATTCATCTCGGGGTTCTCGATAAAATCCAAAGGTGGATATACAATGCAACCGATACTGATTTGGCAGCTCGAATTCAGTCACTTTCTCACCGACGGGATGTGGCTTTCTTTGTCTTCTGCAAATATTTTCACAGCTTCTGATCTGACTATGTGCCACAACCACATGGATTTACTCGTGCTACTAGACTGGCAACTATGTCCCACCATTTACTGTCAAAATAGTTAAATTTAGCCATCACTTCTACTCCTCAGTTTCTTTTCTCGTACTTCCCGCCTTTGAAACTCCCTTCCGTATCATTTTTTCCATGATACCTGCAATCCCCAAAAGTTTATGTGCAGCCTCAATGGCCATCTTCTATCTCCTTGATTCCCATCTTAATCTTATTCTTCCTTCGATATTCCCTGTGTCTTGTTCACTTCTTTTTCCCCCCTATCTCTAACTGTAATAATGCGCATCAGTGGCAATACTATTTTGCTTGGGGTGAAACGATTATATTTCGGAAATTATTTGTATGAACATTATATTTGATCGATACTAGTATTTAAGTACATATTCTGTTCATAATCAAACAGTATATAGACTTATTTCTACCTGCTTCATTATTTACGATAATTTTTTGTTACGAAATTGCGTGTCATTCGGCAGGATTCAAACCTGCAACCCCCATCCACATAGGAGAAGCCACCAATTGATCTGGAGCATCTTAGACCTCTCGGCCACGAATGACCAACAGTCTAAACGAAGTCAAATCAAGCCTATGCAACACAATTTTCGATTCACGCAAATAACCACATCTGCACTGAAGTGTATCGTAATGTCAACAAATGTAAACGTTACGGAAATTAACGAAAATTAACGAAATTGGTTATAAATAACCGACAATTTGAAATGATTTGTTTTAACATTATTTTTGATCGATACTCGTATTTATAACCAATTTCGTTAATCGAACTGTATCACGTAAGCAGCGTTTCAGTTGTGGCGGGAATTGAAGGAAATAATGTAATCAAGTCGCCATTTGTATTTGAGTCTTTCTTTGTTATTTTTTAGACTCTGCTCATATTTTATTTTATATTTATTTATTTACTACTTTTTCTCAAAATGTCTACCATTTTACGCTCATACAGCAATATTATTAGTTCTGGTTTTAGTCACTCTCTTACCGCCATAATGTAGTTTTTCTATAAACTATCTTTCTTTCAACACGCTGGCAGTATTTAATATCACTAAAGTTATCGCCAACATTTTTGTCGAGATTTACACACTCTACATTTCGTTCAATATCGCAAACTAATCGATGAAATTTGAAGAAGTTGATTGGTTACTCTGCGAAAAACCCTACTTCGCATTTTAAAAATTAATACGATTACGATAAACAATATTTTTAAGGAAAATTTTCTTTTTTATTTCTTTTTCTTTTTAACAGTAAAGAATAAATCTTTGGTTTTCGTACAAATGGCCCTGCGTAAATATATTTTTCTGAAGCAACAATTCCAACTTTTTGAAGCGTTTGGCTTTGCGATCTGTTTATAACATACGCAAACGCAGGTTGAACTGGAAGCTAGATTTTTGTACATATAAAAGCTTAAAAAATATGCAACAAAGCAATATTGTAATTTATTAAATAAGTCTTTGTTATTGTAATCATTGTTTTTAAAACACTACAAGTATTTTGCATGGAGCATAATAAAACTTTGAATTTTTCAAAAAAATATTGACGATTTATTTTAATAAGCTACGCACCCAAGTAAAATCAGCTGTATTTTGTAACCCTTTAAGTGATTGCACGTCTCCCCAAAATTTGGTTTTGATCAGTCAATGTCTGGCTATTTTAAAAGGTGTGTCGGACTAACGCAAGTCACATAATTTTTCATATAGATAATTTCATGGTAATTGTTCGGATGAATCTTTCTCTATGGTACTCTGTCCATGAATTCAATCGTAGTACTAGTTTGGTTCATATGTTCGGCCTATGGTATTCTCTGCATCCTTCTGTAGAACAACTTTATTGTCGCCTTGTGTCTTCTGTTCATCTTTGAGGAGATTCGCTGCAATACAGGAAGACAGATATCTTGTAAGATTTCAGTACACTTTCCTTTATTTCCAACGAAATTTTCCTGTCTCCTAATGTTCTGCTTAGCTTTTGGAATGCGTCTTTGACTATCTCAGTATGTCATCAGATCTCTTGTCGCACTTTCTGTCATTTATTAGTACACTTCCAAGATATTTAAATTTCTGTACCTGTTTGATTTTACTATCTCCGACCAATCATTTTCGGCTCCTCTTTTTACTGATGGCCATGCATTTTGTCTTCAATTTGAGGTTTAGTCCATTCTTTTCGCTTTCCTTCGCTACGTTCTGTAAGAGTTTTTGTAGTTTCTTTTCTTTATCTATCAGTTCCGTGTCATCTGCATTTCTTACATTGTTGAGATTGTGGCTACTAATGATGAATTCTGACAAGATTTATAATTCTCTCAGAATTGTCATGCTGTATAGTTTGAATAAATCCGGTTAGAAGACACATTTTTGTCTTCCATCCTTTTCTATTTTTGTATATCTGTTGAATTCACTTTATGTCCGTCTGCAGGCGGTTTGCTGACAGTATAGATTCTTCATTATTATCATGTCTTTCCTGAATATATCAAGGTTGTTGAGCAGCTTTGATAGATTTTTATGGCACACTTTGTTGAATACCTTTACGCAGTTCGTAAAACACAGGTACACGTTCTTCAGCATTTGTATTGTTCTTTCTGATAACATCCTGACTATAAATATCGCGTTTCTTGTTCTGGCGATTTTTGTGTCTTTGGCCAACCAGCGCTGTACTTGTCCTATCTCTAGCCTGATTCTGCTGATTCATTATTGTTCGGTGGGGTTCACATTCGTTTGCGCCTGGTTTCTTTAGTAGTGCTATGAAAATAGATCTGCTCAGGTTTTCCGCTATATCATCGTTGTTGTAGATTTCATTTATTATTTCTGTAATCTTTTCTATACTGAAATCGTCTAAGGTTATCAGCGTCTCAATTAGAATTCCGTTTGGTCGTGCCGTTTTGTTCCGTTTCAGTTAGTCTAGTGCAACTTCCACTTCGGTTTTTAACATTTCTGGCAGGTCGATATTTTTGTGTATTGCTAGTCTCTATTGTCGTGGAAGAGATTTCGGTATCGTCGTTCCCTCGCTAAAGTATTTTTTTTTCTCGAATATGAGTGTTCCGTTCTTGGATTTTATGCATCTCGTTGATGTTCATGTCTTTTACTTGGTTAGTTCTCTTATCTTTTATGCATATATTTTTATCTCATTATTCGTTGAGCCATTCTTCTTTAGCCTGTCTCCATTTGTTCCTTATATTATTGTGCCATTTTCTGTAATTCGTTCCATATATTGGCATTAATTTTTGCCTCTTTGACATCATGTCGAGAATCTCATTTGTGATCCATTTGTTTTTCTTTCTACTTCGTTTTTATTTGGGACGCTGTGGTGTGCGTTGTGGTGCATTGGATATCGGCTCGGAACGAGAAATCGGGAAGCCGAGTTCGAATTCCAGTTAAATTCATTGCATTCACTTACACGCAAATACCCTTGGGAAAGATATTAATCCGTCTATTCCTTCCAGTTATGGGTTAAATAACAGGACAGATGGTTCTATAGCCTTGGTCGGCAACCAGTCTACTGCAGAAAGCAATGGCAACCTACTGCGGGATAATCTTCTGCCCAGTCAGTCATGTCTCTTTCGAGACATCATCGCCCAAGCGTGTATCACGTATGGCACTTAACTAACTAACTGGTTGCTGATATCGCTAAAGCTTTTTTTTAGTGTGTCCCATTTCCAGTTGCCGTTTTCATTTTGTCACTTGTATTTCTTTTTGCACTGTCCATATATTTTTCCAGGTCTGGATTGTTCAAGAACCTGTTGTATTGCAATTTAGGAGCTGCTTTAAGCTTTTTCGGTTTCCATAGTTTCAGTTTTGTTTGCATATAACAGGGAGTGGGTCGCTACCACAGCACTTAGTGAACAACTGCATTCCTGAATGTCTTGTTGATAGTTATGTAGTCGGTATGGTTTTCAGCTTCTCCTCTTGGGCTTCCCTATGTCCATAATCGTCTTGAATATTCTTGGAACCAGGTGTTGGTTATGACCTGGTCATTAGCCGTGCGCTATTGGGCACATTTTTCTAAGCGTTCGTTGCGGGTTCCATTTGCTAGCTATTTTTTTTCCATCTCCTTGCCTACTTTTGCATTCATATCTCCGATGATAATTATTTCTTGCGATTTAAACTGAGCATTGGAGTTGTCTTGCATGGAATAGAAAGATTTGATTTTTCTTCCGTAGTTTGTGTTATTGATGCCTAAATGATTATAATAGATATGTTGAAAGACATTTTTTCGGTTTAATTACAAGAATTCTTTCAAATAACGGACAGTATCCTAGAACGCATTTCTTCATGTTTTGATCCCGTATGAATGCAACTCTCCGCCTGCCTTAATAATCTTATGGTTTTCGACAAAATCTCCGTTGTTTGGCCACCTAGTCAGACAAAATAATGACATTTGACCTAGTCATCTCCTCTTTCACATTTTCCAGCTGACCACATTTTTTTAACGTTATAACGTTCCATATCCCGAGAGTTGTTTTTATTTTTTCTTGGTTTGTTTTTCCTGAAAACAATCGCTAGCAACGGCGAGGTTTTATAGCGAATGAAAAGGAAAAGTAAACTTATATTTAACATCAGGAAGAGGCATTTGAAGGTTCTGGGACATGGGATGAGGAAACGCGCTTGGAAAATCTGATACTCACAGGGCGGAAAGAGAGACGAGAAAGCAGTGCATAACATAATGGGCTGAAGAAAATGGGTGGCAGAACAGGGTTTGGGAAAAATAACAGAAAACTTACTAATAGCTACAAATGGTAGGAATATGTGAAGAATAATGATCCCCTACATCCTGAATTGACACGGTACATAGAGATGACCAGATTGGCAGCAATGTCTTATCATTTTACAGTTGAGATGCAACTGTAAGTTCTATGCTAATAATTACTTTTCTGTACTTCTCGCTTATGGAACTCTCTTCCAGCTCTATGCTTTCTAGCCAACTAGTATAAATCGTTATCTACTGTTATTGATTAATTTTATGTTGTTCTCGCTTCTTAATAATGTTTTTAGTTATTCTTTCACATTCAGTAACCCGCTGTGTCTTAGTGTCTTTAATAGCTTTCACTGGGTGATATGAAGAAAAAAATTTCAAGTGAATTTTTTTATTCGGTGTTTGGTTGATTGATCGTAAAATACAATTCATTTAAATCGGCGAGGCACATTAGATTTGAAATCGGCCATAAAATGAACATTCTGAAACGTTTTGAGGAGAAAACCCCGCAATTTATGCGTTCCTTCAATATTCTGAACACCCGTAAGTTCTTATTTTACGACAGATTAAAAGTCGATTCCATTGAATATAAGCAGAATCTTTTATGCGTCTGTCGGGTTGAAATGAAAAGAAGCACTTTTATATATCGGATATTTTCAGTATAAATCGTTTTGCTGAACTAATCTTACTACGAAGAAGTACTGAAAAGTTCTCGGTTTGACCAAGGTCATATTATTTGATCAGACTTGGGAAAGTGAGTCGAATCGGTAACTCTTTATAATACCCGAAATTTCAGAAAACTAAATTGATACTTACGTTGATGGAATTAGACATGTGCATGAAAGAGAGAGAAGGATAACATTTTAAATTTAAATTAATATATTTTTCTAAATATGCGTTGTGGTATAAAGACCGGTGAAGTCCTAATAGATGAAACGCGACACAGGAAAAAGATTTTTCACTTTGTTATAGATTTTCCTAAAATGTGTATTGATATATACAAATTTAAATGTCATTTTGCTTCTACACGAACTATAGTTGAACCTTTTTGTTTGTTTGTAATGTCTGTGACGCGTGGTGGTAGTGTCTTTATGATGTAAATGCCGAACTTTTTCAAATATTATTACGAAGTCAGATGAAACTTTTATGACTGGATAATAGATTTAAAACCTCACGTGGAAAATTAAATTAAACAAACACTAAAGTAACAGTATGAACAATACCGTGTCATCTGACAGCTTGGATTAATTAGCAATATATATATATATATATATATATATATATCATACTTTCCTGCCCTACCAGGTAGGGATCATCATCTTTCAGTTGCATCTCTGTTCTCGGGCAAAGTGCCGCTTAGTTGTGTCTGTGTCCGAGGAAAGAAGAGCAACTGAGAAAAATAAAAGCTGAGAGATGCCTGGTCTCGAAGAAAAGATGTCTGGGCCTGAACCACCCCATGGCACTAGAGTGGTGGATCACCACCAAAGTCAGCGCAACCAACATTTGTGCTACCTCGAGCTTCTTCTTCATCCTTGAAGAGATTGTCTAACTTTCGCTGCCATACAGAAGAACACATATCAAATTGAAGTCCAGCACTCTTTTCTTTGTTTCAATAACTTTTATAAATTTAGATAAAGACAAGTGTATCTTGTAAAAGAATTTTATCTCTACATCTTGTGACATTTTGGTATAAATAAAAACTTCTTTATTCACATTCGGACAATGAATCCAAATAGTTATTTAGAAAATACTTTGTTTAGGAAATACAGTCATGATTTATGTGTATGTGATAGACAGAGAGATAAAGAAACAAACACAGGCAATGTTGGAAAACTTTTTAAAAAATATTCATTCTTAAATCAAATTCAACTTGGTTGTTTGTGAAAACTGACAGAAACACATTTTCATTTCTAACAAAGGAACGACTCTCAATATCTTTCATTAAGTTGCCTTCGGGGTAAATACAGCGCATCCCCAGTCAAGTGCTTCTGTTGCCAAACAGATTATGCCTTTAAACACTCCCAACAGGATTTTTTCTCTTTCCCTCAGAAAACTACATCTTGCTAGTGGGCATAATTTCGATTGTTCTTCATTCACACACACAAACATACATATATATATATATAAGAAATGTGTGTGCGCAGATGCACACGGATTCTTGAAAATTTTTCCGGCCAGACTGAGAAAACTTAAGGTTGGTCAGATTTGTAAAGTAAGTTATGTCACGAACTTTGCAGTATCCCGACGTGTGTAATGTGATTAGGATCAAATAGGGCGACTATTTCAGATACGTATATCCACTAATAATAGCGTTGAATTTAATATGGAGACTCAAACAAAACCTAATTATTTCACGCATTTAAAGCAGGTGGTATAAAGAATTATAAGATGAAACAGTTGAATCTTCGCAAAAAAAACAAAACGTTTTTGATGAGTGGAAAAAATCAAGAGGAATAAATAACCTCACCAAATTCAATTCCATGAGGAATTTACTCAGTTTGTGCCAGGAGAATGATTGAAGCCGTCAAGAAAATGATGAACAGAAATCCACGAAGAAGAATAAGGAACATGGCAAAGAAATTGGATATTTTGGATAGGTCGCTAAGGAGGATTGTGGAAGAGGATTTACGGCTTAAATCACACAGAATTCAACGATGACAGCTGCTCTCATGTGCCTCCAAGCAAAAACAGCTTGACATAACGTATAAAGTGTTGGGGAAATTGAAGCGTGTCGCAAAGTTTAAATAATATCTTTGGTTGGTAGAGGTTTTGATCAACTACCAAAATGTTAGGGTTTACACCACTTCACCTGGAACCTTTTCGAAAATGTCAGAATACATTTCAAGTGACAGAAACCTAATGGTATAATTGTTTAGACTGCTGTTGCTTCTGATGGTTCGGAATCGCCATTAGTGTTTATTCAAAAAGGAATGAATGAAAATCGGAGAGTTTAACGGCAAAAGTCGGAGAAAAGATATGTTGCTTTGGTTGTCAGCCACAGTTGGAAGTCGTTTTGTCCTCTCTCAAGACATAGCCCTCGGAAACACTGCGAATTTTGACGCAGAATTTGTCCAAGGATTATTTCCATGGATCTTTTAAAAGACAGTTTGACCTCAGTCAATCTTTGGCATTAATCGTGTGAACGATATGTTCCATATTAGAGAGTAATGTTTCAAGTATCTCATACTCAAATGCATGTTTTTTCCACCTGAATCCATCCTGCATATATCTAAGTCAACCATCCGTCCGTGCATGGAGTACTGCTGCCATTTATGGTCAGGCGCCCCTGCCATTCAACTTAGTGTTCTTGACAGGCTCCAAAGGAGAGTCTGTAATGTGATAGGTACTGATCTGGCGGCTCGACTGCAGCCACTTCCCTATCGTCGAAATGTGGCCTCCCTTTGTCTGTTCTATAAATACTTTCATGGCTTCTGCTCGGAAGTCATTGGTGCCTCCTCAACAGGTGTTTACTCGTGCAACCACACTGGCAACTGGGTCCCACCCATTCACAGTCAGGTTAGCCAAATGCAGACAACAATTCTTCTCCTGCAGCTTCTTCTCTCGCACTTCCCGCCTGTGGAACTCGCTACCGTATTCTTGCTTTCCTGACGGCTACAACCTCTAGAAATTTAAATGCAAAGTCAATACTCATCTACTAACCACTGGACTCTAGCTCTCTCCCCACCCCCGTATAACCCTCCCTTTCTCTCCACCTATGTATCTGTCATCGCACCTTCTTTCTCAGCTTTCTATTGTTCCTTTCTTACTAGTTTGTACTCCTCACTCATTTCTAATTAATCTTTTTACATTTATGTAGCCCCCTGCACATCAGTGGTATTTCCGCCTTGCTCGGGGTGAAATGATTAAAAAAAAATGAAATCTTAAAGACTAATATATTTTTTAATATTTTTTTATAATCATTTCACACCCAAGAAAGGCGGTACTGCTACTGGTGCGCAGGGGATTACAAAGAGAGGGAAGGGAAGACAGAAAAGAAAACGATAAAGAAGGAAGGGTAAGAGAGAGGTGAGTCAGAGAGACAGAAGAATTGACGTTGCATTTAAACTTTTAGAGTTTGTAGCTATCAGGGAAGCAAGCATGAGGAAGGGAGTTCCATAGTCGGGAAGTGCGAGGAAAAAACTTTTGGAGTACAAATAGCGGTTACATTTTTCTATTTTGACGGTAAACTGGTGGGATCTAGTTATACGGGTAAACTCATGAGGTTACCAGAAAATGAAGCTCGTTAGAGAAGAAACCAGGAAAGTAATTGTAGAAAAGAGAGAGGTAAGTCACATTCCGCCGGTGAGAAGATGGCTGAAGACGAGCAGCCAAATGGGGGACCGATTACATTGCAGATCTCCCTTTTGATTTTGTCGAGAAATCCGAGATGAATAGCAGAAACACCTGACCATATATGGCAACAGTATTCAATGTACAGACGAATGGTAGATTTATAAATGTGATAGATGGATTCGGACGAGAACCTCGAGATGAATAGCACCAGCATCTGACCAGATATGGCAAAAGTATCCAATGCAGGGACGAATAGTAGATTTACAAATATGCAAGATGGATTCTGACGAGAGTGCTACAATTTGAGCGAAGTTATGCACTTAAATTTACAATAATTTCCACCCTGTTCAAGGCCAAAGAGCCACTCAAGGTAAAGGGTTAAAAAATAAAAGATGAGGGGTACAGTTTAATAAAATATATGAGGAAGATAACGGTTAGCCCTAGAATTGAACAGGTGAAACTGTAGTGAGATCGGGGAACAATCTTCTTAGAAGTAAGTTCAACGACTGCAATAAAAAGGGTGTAGGGACTGACGACAGCGTAATATTGGACTGGTCAATATTTGTATTTGTCGTTCCTCAATTCCATGGTATTCTAAGTATGCTTCTAAAGAACCGAATTTCTGTTGCTTCGACTCTCTCCTTCATCTTTAATGTAATTGTCCCGCATTCGCTGTCATACTGGAGAACAGATATCATGTGACAGTCCAGTACTCTTTTTCTTTGTTTCCTATATGAATCCTTAATTTCTGAGGTTAACCGCGGGTAACTGAAATCGCAGAATGCGAAAAAGAAGTATTTTAGCACCTTTTATTGTACTCCACACAGACAATAGAAATGCTTAGCAACCCAGACATACTTGGGAAATATAGAGTAATCAAGAATTTATACTGTCAGCAAACTTCCTGCATACGGACAGGAAACGAGTTTATCATATATGCAAAGATAAAGAGGGTGTAAAATATGGATGTGTCTTTTTACCGGATCTATTAAACTTGTACAGCGATACAATTTTGAGAACCCCACAAGTCATACCATGATTCATCATTGGCGGCCACAATCTGAACAATATAAGATGCGCAGATGATAGAGTGATGAGAGCAGACACGGAAAGGAAACTACAAGACCTCCTACAGAAAGTAACCAAAGAAAGCGAAAAGAAATGACTGCAAATAAACTAAAAGAAAACTTAATGTATGGCCATCAGTAAAAAGAGGAGCTCAACATCTTAACTTCAGGAGGAGGATTCTAAAATTAAGCCGGTACTGAAGGTGAATTAGCATGGCCAAAGTTGCATTTCAGAAACTGAGTAGAGTATTAAGAGATACGAAAATTTCGCTAGAAACAAAGAAGATAGTACTGGATTGCTATGTGACGTCTGTTCTTCTGTATGACAGTGAATGCTGGACAATCTCATCAAAGATTAGGGAAAATCTTGAAGTAACTGAAATGTGGTTATACAGAAGGATACTGAGGATACCATAGACCGAACATGTGAGCCACGTTGAGGTTTTGGGGCGGATGGAAACGAAAAAGAAGATAATACTTAGCGTCAGGAAAAGACAGCTGAAGTGCTTGGGACATGTAATGAAGAAGGAGGATTTGGAGAATTTGATACACTGCAGATGTGCGTTGTGGTGCAGAGGATATCGGCTCAGAACGAGAAATCGGGGAGCCGAGTTCGAATTCCAGTTGAATTCATTGCATGCACTTACGCGCAAATACCCTTGAGAAAGGCATTAATCCGTCTCTTCCTTCCAGTTATGGGTTAAATAACAGAACAGATTGGTTTCTATAGCCTTGGCTGGCAACTTGTCTACCGCAGAAAGCAATAGCAAACTGCTGCGAGATAATCTTCTGCCCAGTCAGTCATGTCTTTTTCGAGACATGATCACTCAAGTGTGTTTCACGTATGGCACTTAACTGACTGACTGATACATGCAGATAAAAGAAAAGAGACAGGAGAAAGCAACGCGTAGCATACTTGACGGGCAAGTTGATAGAGCGAGATTTGGGTGGGGTAATAGTAGAAAGTGTACTAAGAGCTGCTATGGATAAGATATGGAAAGCCATGATCACCTACGTCCTGAAGAGACAAGGCACATAGAAGAAGATTGTATTGAGAAATTCATTAAAATTGTTCCACTTGATGAAAGTAATTGTTTGAGATTGATAGGTGTGTTTATAGGCACGTAACAAATTTATTCGCAGATAACGTCAAATAAAATATTTTATGTTTTTGAATAAACATTTCATCCTTTATTATTATGCGCACACACACACACACACACACATGTATATATATATATATATATGAAGTACAAAGAGTTTATCTCTTTAACTGAGCAGATTTATGTTGACTTTAAAGTTTCGTAAAGACACCGTTATGTATTCTCTCTCGTCAGGGCTATTTTTCTTATATATAAGAAAATGGATTAAGTTTTTTTCCATGGGTTACATTTACAACACAATAGCGTTTAAACAAATAAGTTATATATATATATATATATATATATATATATATATATATATATATCCAGTTGAAGACAACCAATAGTTTTACAATTTCGATTTCTCCGACATTTACTTTTTTATAAAATTTCTCAATACAGCAATAGCTTGGGGCATTCAGCGGATGACTATATATATATATATATATATATATATATATATATATATATATTGTCATCCGCAGAATGTCCCAAGCTATACATAGTGAAAAGAAATTTTAGTAAGCAGATTTTTGTCATAGAGTGCTCGATATCGAGGTAGAAATATAGCTTTTGAAGATATTAGAACACTCGTTTTTTTCTTTTCTTACTTATTCAAGAGTCTTCATCTTTACTCATAACGACAGACTCTCACTGCGTTCCTTTCTGGTAACCAAATTGCTAACAGCATCTTTCTTGTAGCATGACATCATTGTTAACTAAGACCTCTTATTTATATGCTGTGTTCTTTCAGGAGGTAGGTGATCATGGACTTACACTTGGTCCTATTCCCTGTCGCTCTTAACAGTTTTTTTCTAGGTATATCTCCCAAACCCCACCACCATCCACTTGCTCAAGCCCATTAAGTATGTCTCGCGCTGCTTTCCCCTGGCTCTCTTTCCCTTTATCCATCCTGTGAGTATTAGATTCTCCATGCCCCCTTCTTTATTACATTACATTATACGTAGACATTTAAACAAAAACCTACTATGCTACGCAAATAACAACAAAATAAAAAAATACACAAACAAAAAATGCAAATAAATCTAAAAACACTCAATCATGTCAAAAACACATAAAATAATATAACAACCACCAAACGAAAAAGAAAACAAATATACACAAGAAACAAAAGCACCCAAAAAGAATTTTTTTTAAAAGTCCTTTTAAGCGCTCCCACGTACCAACACGGTAAAAAAAAAAAGACAAAAAAGCAATTAAGCGGACAGCCAGTCAATATAAAGCAGTTAAGCGGGCACCCATTCACGCGTACATTCAGTCCGATAAGTGCCATATACGTGATACACGCTTGGGGAATCATGTCTATCTTGAAAGAGACATGACTAACTGGGAAGAATATTATCCCGCAGTAGGTTGCCATTACTTTCTGCAGTAGACTGGTTGCCAGCCAAGGCTATAGAACTCAACCTGTCTTGTTATTCAACCCATAACTGGAGGGAAGAGATGGATTAATACCTTATCCAGGGGAATTTGTCTGTAAGTGAATGCAGGTAATTCAACTGGAATTCGAACTCGGCTCTCCGATTTCCCGTTCCAAGCCGATATTCACTGCACCACAACGCACATCCATAGGCGTACATTAAAAACATTAAAAAGAAACACATACACAAATAATACATCTGTAAAACGTCAACACTACAAAAGCAAAATTATTGACTACTCCCACGAATACAAACATTCAATCATGACCTAAAAAAGAAGCCCTCTTAAGCGGTCGCGCATACCAACACGACAAGAAAAAGTTCACAAAAAAAAAATGGGTTCAACCAAAATAACAAGAACAAGGCAACAAAATATCAACTAAGAGGAAATTCATTTACACGTACACTAAAAAGCATTGAAAAGCAATAAAAAGAAATTTAACACCGGCACAAATAATACATCATTAAAAAGAAAAGGAACACAAAAAATAAATGCAATTGACCACTCCCATAAAAAATATCAAATTACACTAAACTTATAAAAAAGAGAAAAATGCGGGTGAGAAGAGCAGAAATAATTTTACCCTCTTGGCGTCAATGCAGTTGAGCTTAGCTGTATCATTTGTCCGCAACCAACATAAATTTGAAAAATTAATTATTCATTTTATATATATATATATTTGTATTTAAATACTTTAATCCAAGCGGAAAAAGCAGGAGGGTAAATTCAAAAACCCGATCCTAATTAATATTAAATATTAAATTTTAATATTAAAAAATGATACAGGAGGAGAGCTCCATGTAATAAAAATTACAGAGCAAATATAAATTATCTCCAGTTTCGGGATAGCATTTGTTGCTGAGGTGATATGTTATCCCCTTCGGGGATTTCATGTCGAAATGGTCATTCAACATCTTTGAAAAAAATTTAATTTTATATATATATATATATATATATATATATATATATATATATATATAGGGTGTTCCATGAAGAAGAGATCGAAGTTAGCAGTAAATAAAACAGTGTTACTGGTGACATTTTATTTATTTCTTCATTCGATCATGTTATTTGAGTCAAGGCAATTATATGTGAAAAAAAATATTGCTCAAATATCCGTCAAGGCTACACTCGATGGTCAAAATTTTTGATGACATAGATGGCATAGACCTGACTTTTGAGATGACCGCAAAGAAAATCTAAAAGCGTCAATTCGCACAATCGTAGTGGCCAATTGACATCACTGATTCGAGATATGATGGGACCTGGGAACTTCTAATTCAAGAAGGTCATTGTTTCATTAGATGTGTGGCATGTAGAGCCGTCCTGTTGGAACCACAAATCTTCGACATTTATAGCATTCAATTGCCATGACTTGAATAACATGATTCAATATTGAAATCAATAAAATTTCACCAATAACTCTGTTCATTTACTGCTAACTTTGATCCATCTTAATTGAACGCCCTATATTGTTTTCCATGGCTTGTATTTACAGCACCCACATTCACATTTAAAAAGAAAAGATAAATAATTTTTAATAGATAAAAATGTCTGTTCTTTTGATTAAGGTTTATTTGCAAGAATAGTTGCTGTCAAAATATAATTAATTTAAATTACATGATCGAGCAGCTCTTAATTATATTACAACTGCAAATTTTCCATGAAGTTTTGTTGAAAGAAAATTATTTTCCGCAATAACGAAATCTCATTAAAAAAAGATATAACATGTACATAAATATAACAAATACTTTTTATATATTTTGTATCTACAACAGCCGCATTAATGGGAAATTTGTTTGCATTTTAGAAAAACACGATTTATAAATTTAATAGAAATGATTGTTGCAAGGAGAACGGGTGCAAAAAAAGCAAAAGAAATTAAAACAATATCAGATCTACGATCACCAAAGTTAAGCAACGTTGAGTATGATCATTACCTAGATGGATGATAAAGAATATCAGGCTCAGCAAGCTTAGATATGAGGGTCGTGTAATGAATAAAGGTTCAGAATTGTACATGGTGGTGCCGAGTTCGAATTTCATTCGGCTTCGTTATAATCACCCTTGGGAAAGGTATGAATCCACCTCTTCTTCCTCCGTATATAGGTTAATTAGTCGGACTTGTATAAAGAAAACCATTTCCATTTACAAAAACATTCTTACGGAAGTTTAAAAGTATTTTTCTGGTTTAAAATAATCAGCAAAAAGTTGATAAGCTGGAAAACACGAAAAGTCAATGACACACACACGATATATATATATATATATATATATATATATATATATATATATATATATATTAGAAACGGTTGTTATCACAAAGTAGTAGTGACATTCCCTTAAAATGATTTGTTCAATGACATATATATATATATATATAACGATATATTTTTTTATATATCAAGAACAATATGAGGAAAAAACGTATGACCAAGTTGTGACGCCTTTCGTTCTTTCGGACTTCATGGGAAAACATAATAAAACAAATCTAGTCTGAAACCCTAAAACTGTTTCCTCTTACTCATACATTTTCTCCAATATATATATATATATATATATATATATATAACACGGCTTATTCCACTTAACGGACCATTTTAAATTAATGTTACCAATAATTAATGTGTAATTAAATAGCAGAAAATTGTAACCACTAATTAATGACATTTAAGAGTTCCTAAATATTCAAAATTAATCTGAAGATTTACGAGCATCTCAGAAAAAAAACGTGCTGATTTAAATCTATTCATCATTTTTCTTTTTCTTTTTTAACCCATTTCGAAATGAAGAGGAAAGCTACTACAATAATGTTAGTTTGATGATCTTTGGGACTTTGTGTGTGTTCAGTGTCTACATCCGATATTTGACGTTCGTGCAAACGGAGCAAGGCAATGCTTTCATTTAGTGATTATTCTTTGAATGCATATATAATTCCTGACAAGTTTGATTTATAGAGTTGCTTGGTATAATTAATCACCGTCATGTACTTATAATGATGCCATATGTTCAGTTGCCACCACTAAACCGTTTCTTTGGAGCTGGTATCTCCAACTTCGGAGGGATTATTGTTTTCTCATCGGGAACAAATCACTGGTTACTATCATAGATAGTAATTAGTATAAACAATCGGTTTTTCTAAATCCTCAATACGGACTGTTTTCAGCCATTGTGAATTAATGTTAGTTTCTTTGTTTTTGGCCCGGGGGTGGGATAAGTGAAAATTAGCCTTTGTGGGATTATTTTCTCGGCATTGTACAAAGGATTTATGTAAGTGTAAAATTAATAAGAAAAAAGGAAATATGCCACATCGAACTCACCGTAACTCAGAATAAAATAAATGTAACAACATACGGACACCTCCTCTGAAATCTAAAAAATGTGGGACATGAAGATGGATAATATTAATCGGAAAAGTTCACCAAAACAAAACTATTTAGTACGAAACATTATCCTAATTTGTTTCTGGATTTCCTGGATAAAGAGGTTTCATTATTTACACGCAAACTATTGTCTTCATCTTTGCTGTTGTTATCACAACATTACGGCTGTTATGCCCGTCAACTATCATCAGGTGCTTAGATTAATTCACATAAAATGTCGAACTGAACCGTTAATTAAATCAATGGGTGCAAAATAAGAAGAGGACAGTATACCCATATAGAATGAGAATATTATACTACCAAACATTAAATAGATCTATTCGAAATTCCCTGTAGGTGGAGCGGGTGTCACAACGGATAAGACATTGAGATGACAACAACAAAGATGAGGATAATAGAATGTATGCATACATATATATAATCAGTTTGTATATACACAAATATATACACACACATACATATATATATATATATATATATAAATTAATTCTATGTATGCAAACACAAAAACTTAATGAGTTTATAAACACATACTTATAGAGAGAGAGAGAGAGAGAGAGAGAGAGAGAGACAAAATGAATAAAAGGAGCAATGGTTTAATAGTCATTTAAATTCGTCAAAAAGGAAAATAATACTGACATCTCATTTTAACAGATATATTTACAAACATTACACAAAAATATCTTGTAATACTAAATGGGTTCAATAAAATTCAATAAATTCGACTTTGGCTTCAACTACGGACTCCAGACAAGTTCGGAATTTTCTTTAAATCCTCAAGAGTGATTAATTTTGTAAGTTGATGAATGCTGCCATAACCCTTGCCTTCAGCTTCTTTTTGTTCTAGAGGGAATAATATTTTTTAAATCAAATGCACAATAACTACAGACAGGAAAAATCTTCACTTCGCAATATCATCCGAAATTATGAAACACCGACCAATTCAAAGAAGAAAATTAATTATCTCTTATAAAAATTCAAACTGCCAATCTCATTATCAATAATAATAACTCACCTTAAAATCTAAACTGCAGAGAACCAGTGCCGTTTAGGAATTTATATGCCCCTTGAAGAACTGTGTTCGTCAAAAATTTGAATTGGTAAACAATTAAATTGGTCATACCACCAACATCTCATTAAAATACACATTGAGATCTTTCAGGACCTATCCGTGATATACTTGTTGACAATACATACATCATCCATATTCAAAAGAAGATGAAAAATAATGGAGGCATTACTTTAAAAAAAAATCGACACATAATAGCATCAACGAACACAGTAACAATGTGCTTACTGAACATACCCATGACTCTGTATACGTAAACTTTAAACATATTTATTTACAAGTAAAACAAAATTAATTCTTGACAATGACTGAAAGTATAACCGAAGAATATCTCGAAAATACAAAACATATGGACAATTCTTACATAATTTGAGTTCTGAGAAGAAAAATTCATAACACATAAAAATTATATAAAAAGATTAACGATAATACCTTAACTGATATTTTATTGAAACCTGCATAAAAAAGAGGTTGTTGTTTAAATTCACAATTCTTAAATTACATTACCCGACAGCCAACAAGGAAAATAATATTACAACATTTCGGAAAACCTTGGTTTACGATAAAGCCACCGCCTATTTGCGAATGTTTGAAGCCGCGAATGCTTTGCAGAATTTTTTCTAGAAAATATCTCCAACTAGCGCCTTAAAGGTGGCGCAACATTTGCAGCGCGCGTGCGTGCGAGCGTACGTCCTCTCTAATACTTAAATGCTATTGGTTGGTGATCGGATGGCGATACAAGAGCGGCGCCCATTGGTTGATACAAAAAAGGCTCGGTGACTTTAGTTTACTAGTGTTGTGTTTTGTGAATCGTTGTGGATTCGCTTTTGTGTTTTTCCTCTAACATACGCCATAAGATGACGCTTGAGCGCCCTGCTTTTTCTAAGGTTTCCAGCAAGGAGCCTGAATAGAAAAATTATTATTAAGTATTTTAACTTTTGACTGTTATAACTGTCCACGTACGTATTTTAATATTTTCAATAATTGTACTTACGTATGCGTAAAAGAAAATGGTCATTGAACGTATGGAAGAAAATTTATGCAAAGTTTGATGGCACCTTCACAGTTCTGTTTTTAGAAAATGTTTTAAACTTTATACAGTATTTTATGTCTTGTTACACATATTTTATACAGTATTTTTAATGATTGAATCGATCTATGCGTAATTAAAAATGGTACGTCTGAAAGAAAATTTACGCTATGTGTGTCAACAATACAGTACTATTTTCGAAAAATGTTTTAAAAACGGTATGAAATGTTTTTAAAGTGTTTAGGGTGAAAGTTTAAGGCATATGGAGGTAGGGTTAACAAACAAATTAGGTAGTTATAAGCACTTTTAGTAAGGGTTACAAGTATTCGCGGATTCAAATTTCCGAGGCCAGAATTATGGGGGGGGGGGCAATATATATATATATATATATATATATATATAATAACGTGAAGAAAGAACAGTAAGAAATTTACTGTTCCTTAACCTTTAATTTTAAATTTACAGTGCTCAATACAATAGTTGAGCTAAATAATATTGTAATATAATCAATTTAACATTTTCGCGACACAGAATTTCCCATGTTTTGGAATCATTCTTGCTATGAGTCCATCTTTAAGTAATCATTTTTGAGGTGACCAACAGAATTTTTTTTTCCAAAAGAGGGATGGTTTTTGACATCCAAGGTATGAATATCTTTTGGTTAGGTAGTCAAATTACAAAGTCATGTATTTATTCTTAACGTAGCCGTGTTAAAAAGGTATCAAATTTAGCACTATTTCTTCTTTTGTTATATATACGACTACTATAATCTTATTTTTATTCGCATCAATCTTACCTTTTTAGTTTTTATTTTGATTTTACTCTTTTTCAAAACATATCTATGTTTGAATAAAGCATGTGTTTATATTTCTGAGATGAGATAAAATTTACAGTATTTACATTATTCGGACTATTGTCTTCATCTTTGTTCCATTTGTACGACGTTTCAGCCGTTGTAAGCTCTGGCCTGCTTCAGGTGCTAGGAATTTTGAACCAAAGCCTTTATTACAATCACTGGGATTCTCACTGCTTCATTCTAATGTCTAGGCGCTGAGTAGTTTTCCCCCCATTTTCCATCAAACACTTCTATATTTTAATTCTAGTTTAAATCTCCCGTAAGAGCCTGACGAGCGAGAGCAAAACCGGTTGCTTCGCATTTTTTTTTTTTACTGTTTTTTTTTAGTGCGTAACATTAAGCTACACATTTTAATCTCATTATTTCACTAGAAACAAAGAAAAGAGTGCTGGATTGCTATGTGATGTCGGTTCTTCAATACGGCAGTGAGTGCTGGACAATATCATCGAAAATGAGGACAAAACTGGAAGCAGCGGAAATGTGGTTCTACAGAAGGATGCTGCGGATATCGTGGACTGAACATGCAAGCAACGATGAGGTGTTGGAAAGAATGGCAACAAAAAGGAAATTAATACCGTGCATCATAAAGAGACAACCGAAGTTCCTGGTACACGCAATGAGGAAGGAGAGCTTGAAGAACCTGATACTGACAGGCCAGGTAGAGGGAAAAAGAGATAGAGGAAGGCAGCGGATAACATATTTGCAGGGCCTGGTCGGGTGGATGACGGAACGGGGGTTGCCAGGAGTAACAGGAACAAACATGCTAAGGGCTACAAGGGATAGAGAGACGTGGAGGGCCATGATCGCCTACGTCCAGAAGGGACAGGGCACATAGAAGAAGAATATATATATATATATATATATATATATATATATACAAGAAAAAAAATCTAAAGCGAGCCAAAACCTTTGGGTTTTGGCTCGCTTTAGATTTTTTTCTTGTGTCTTTGCTCTACTTTTGTATATCTTTTGTACTTTGTATCGAGCACTTTTTTTTGTGGTTGGTTCCGTTTGGGTTTTTTTTTCTTTACTGCGGAGTATTGAATGTTTTGTTCTTGTTCCGCGGCTTTCTTTTTTTCTCCCCATTTATCCGACGCCTCAGTGCACCGGATTATAACGGAATTAGGTTCTGTTTGTTAGTGGTTTTTTGAAGGTTTATCTTAGTATAAATTTACAGCCTACATACTTACAGAGTCTATTTAGTTATTATTTTGATTTATATATATATATATATATATATATATATATATATATATATATATATATACCTCAGCACACATCTGCATTATGCTAGCCTACTCCTCCCCTCATGCAGTCATCTTTTTTCGTGGGTTCCGACCCGTAATATCTGGTGATGAGATCCTCGTTTATGATGGTTTGATATCAGTGTTAGAATGCTTTTATTCCCAAGACATCACTTTGACTCTTACTTTGAGTACACGAACGTTCGTAGCATCGCGATAGATTCAATCGTCTGCTCATGCCTGACTACCGTTTACCCTGTCAGGTTTTGTAGTACTTTATAAGAAAAATATAATGCTCCAAATATACACCGGAATAAAAATATTATCTCTGTCCATTTAATAGACATTAGAAGGCAATATCTGAGTGCCAATTTGTTCGAAGAGATATAGACTTATACTTTGTTCACTTCAGATTTTGGAAGTTCTGCAAATGATTTAACAGGTACTTGAAGTGTCTCTTGCATAAGTGTATACTGGTTTGTCAAGGCGATTGTTTTACCCCCTTAGCGCCTTAATGTTGGCCCCCAAGATATATGGGGTGCACAGTCAGTGTATGTTAATACATAAATTATGAATAATCAAACAAAAAAAGTTACGAAAGATATCTTTCCGACTCTGATTCTGAAAAAGAAATACACGAGTTTCCAAGATTTTTCTTGCTTTCATCCCTAGAGATATCTCGTCTAACAAAACTTTTCCATTTCTTGATTGCAAAAGTTTTATTTAGTAGGATTAACAATCAAGAAAGTGAGAAATTGCAATTTGCTGGTAGGGGTGGAAAATAGAAAACTCACCGAAAATATAATAATGATAAAGGCCTTTCATCATATCAAAATGAGAACTTTCCTTTATGAAAGTTATTAGAAGCAGACATTTGTTTCTAGCCACACCTGATGGAATCACATCTCCCTTAAGAATCCAGGTAATCAGTGATGACCATAGAATCAGTTAAGACAAGTGGAAATTGTTACAACAGATATTTATAACCTTGTCTTTTTTACACCTGAAATTCTTATAAAAATACAAATGTGGCACAATATTGAGCTAACGGAACAATAAGGTGCTTCAAATACCAAAATTCTGGACATAGAGATAGCTGCAGAAATCACTCAACATGTGAAAATATGGCCAAAGAGATTCAGAACATACTTCATAATGGCATTCTTCTTCAGTGAGATGTGCTAATTACCAGAAAAACCATCCATCTTACTCAAGGTAATACAAGTTCTAGAAAAGGGAAAAAGAGATAGTCGAAGTGAAATATAAAAGAAATATCTTATTTATAGAAGCAATGGAACTAGTAAAAAGTTATATGAAAGGCCTTTCCTATGCAGAAGTCGGGAAAAGGCGAATATTAGCCAAGAACACAGTGAATACCAGCCAACATAAAAAATATAGAGCCCTCATTAAGAAGCTCGTACGTTTAAGATTTTAAGAGCAAATGATTGGCCCTAATTTCAACATTATCTAAAAGACCTATACTTCAAGGAAATAGTACAAACTGAACCACAGAAAAAGGCCAATGAAAAAATTTAAATAATAAAAAAAAAAATTATACCAAAACTTCCGTTCATGCATAGCGATCTCCACTCCGTCTACCAAGAATCCATTTAAGACAGACTAAAACTTTCATATCCCAAAAGAACAGAACCAGCCAAACAATAGCCGGAAATCTACAGGAACAAAATTTCTACGCAAATTCAAATTGAAAGAAATGGAGGTGGAAAGATAGGACCCACAAACAGCCAAATCCTTCAAACTCAAGACATCAGAAAATTACTTAGCTAAAACCCGAAAACATTTAAGAATCATGTATCGGATAATCGAATGGAACTGCCGTGGAATAAAGGCAAACATAAATGAACCGCTTCTGTTAATAACAGACATCGCATAGTCAATTGTTTGCCTTCAGAAAACGTTTCTTCAAAAAAATTACAACCTGAATATAAAAGAATACCAGCAATACAACTAGGCACTTGACATTAGGCTTCAAGCATCAACTGGTACATCCATCCTAGTTTGGAATGATATACCTCAAAGTAAAATAAATTTGACAACCTTAGAAGCGACTGCTGTTCAAATGACCTTACACAGGCCAATAAACGTCTGCTCTGTAGATATCCAAACAAATGAACCCGTAATTCATAAAATTATAAGGCAGCTGACTTCACTTTTATGATACGAGACGTTAACTGTCACAACACAATATGGGATTGTAAAGACACCAACTAATTTTTTCTTACGAAAAAATAACGGCGATTTATCCATTTATAATAATAAAACACCAACTGACATAAATCAATTTACTGACAGTTATTCCGCAATACACTTATCCTCATGTGATCCATGAAATTATGTAGATTTATCTATGTGCTGTCACTCAATTGCCAAAAACAAAAAATAGCATAGCATGATGTTAAAAGGACTCAAACTTAACAAAAACAAAGTTTTATCATCAAAATATTTATGCTATTATTAAGAGGAAAAATCGAATTTTGTTGTTATTTTTTAAATTGTTTAATCTTTTCGTAAACGTTCAAAATTTCAATCAAAATTTCCTTCTTTGTTTTTCGTAAGAGATTCACGCTGTGTTTACGTAATGTGACTATTAAGGAAAACGTAATATTACGAAAGTCGTTTTTAACGTTGAATAATACATTCATTTGAAAATTCTTGCAAAAATCAACTAATCATCTGATTCATACGCATGAGACAAATCCTTTATAATTAAGATTTTTAAAAGAATTTCTATTTTTTTATTATGTTAAACTGCACATTTTCTACGTAATCATATTAGAGAATTATCATTAAAAGGTCAGATGTTTTAAGGGTTGTTCCCCTTACGAAATGCTAAACAGAGTTGTGTCAACTTTTGGTCACTATCCGTCCAGATTGGTAGATGCTGTCATCGCCTACCTAAAAGGTCAACGAGTCAGATCTTTGGGATTAAGAATTACTTTTATTCTAAAGTTCATGTTATAAACAAGTAATATTTGTTTCAAATCAGATTAAGTTAACTTTAAATTTGATAATTTTCCCAAAATAACGAGTGAGAGATATATATTTTATTTTTTGCAAGATTTTTAAACCGAGAATTAACTTTTTTGTTTACACATTGAAAATTTTAAAATATCTCAAAATTTTAAATTCAAATGAATATAACTTCTGTTTGAAATACACCCGGGTATTTTACTTCGTGTAAATAGTAAATTCAATCATTTAGCTTTCAATGAAGTTAAAATTAAGGTTTCAAGAAAAAGTTTTTATTTTTAAAAATCAATTGAAAACTTAGAAATCGAAAATGAAGTGGAGGTACCTAGTTTTTTCTTTTATGGTACTAGCAGACATGCGGTAGTGATCACTTGCCAATCGCCCTCGAAGCTGAGAATATAAATACCATCTTCGTTGAAAATTAAGCGGAGCAAATTGAGACGAATTTAAAATCCAATGTTCTGATAAAGTAGCTGAATAAATGCATCAAAATTTAAAACCTTTTACTGAATTCCAGTTGAATCCATTGCATTCACTTACGCACAAATACCCTTGGGAAAGGTATTAATCTGTCTCTTCCCTCCAGTTATGAGTTAAATAGCAGAACAGATTGGGTTGTATAGCCTTGGTTGGCAACCAGTCTACCGCAGAAAGCAATGGCAACCTACTGCGGGATAATCTTCTGCCCGGTCAGTCATGTCTCGAAAGAGACATGATCGCCAAAGCGTGTTTCATGTATGGCACTTAACTGACTAAAATGACTGAAATTTTATCTCTATCCAAAGGAATGCTTTTTTAGATAATTCAGCGCTAAAAAAAGACTCAAACCTTAGTTTAATGATGAATGTAATGAAACTGTCAAGCTAAAGAGGAACTTCTTTAAGAAGCTTCTTTACTAAACAGTCTATAACCTCTAATTTGATGTAATTTAAGCAATTACGATAAGCACTGAAAATAATTAATGAAAGCGAAAAAGAAAGCTGGGAAAAAACTACATCCGTAAACCCAATTCAGCCACAAAAACAAAAATCTCTATGGAATATGGTAAGAAAAAATAGCATGCAAATATCATACAAATGCTATAAAATAAATATAAATATATGTAAAAGAACCAACAAAAACGATATCGCTGACCAACGAGCCAAAAAATCTCTAAAATTCGTCTGCCAAGAAAGACACTTAAAGATTTCCAAAAAGCAAACAAAAAGCGTGAAAGCTAAACTTCACATCAAATAATGCCGAGAGATATCACCTACTATTCATTCTAGAGGAACTATATGAATCTATAAACTAAGCTCACAATACAGCAATAGGCTCAGGTGATATCCACTACAAATTAATAAAACAGTTGCCTAAAAAATCATTACAACTATTAATAAAACTGTATGAACAAATGGCAATTTCCCAGAAATGTGGAGACAATCAAATCTGGAAAGTATGTGCGTGTCTATATATGTGTGCGTGTATGTATATTTATATGTGTGTATGTATTTGAGTGTATATATATATATATATATATATATACTCAAATGTACACACACACATATATATCCGGGTCTATATATTAGTGTGTATATATGTGCACATGTGTGTATATATAATTAATTTAATTGTTTGAACATTATTTTTAATTGGTAGTTGTATTTGATTATTGATGCTAAAACAAATAAATTAAATATGTCGATTGTTCATCTATTTCGTTAATCTTCGGAAAGTTCCGGAATCATATATATATATATATATATATATATATATATATATATAATTGTGTGTATCATTCAACCACGATAGTGGTTGAATATATTCTGAAGTACGACACTGAGTGAAACTAGGCAGCTTTCAAGCTTCACCACTCATTCAGTTCTCTATAAAATTTAAAACAATTTTCAGAGTTAGATAGGGCACTTCCTGAGCTACATATTGAAAATAATTTGAAATTTGGTTCAGTAGAACATAAGTTATGCCAAAATATATGAAGTTTGAAAAGGGAGACTTACTACATACGTACAATAAGTGAGTAACTAACGCTTCAAATAATAAATCTTATTCTTTATAACTTTTTCTGCTTAATATTTTTGCATGCGGTTTTCATCATTTTAATTTTGATGATATCTTTTATAATTTTTATCAATCAAATTTTGCTTATCATTTTATCATAATTGATTATCAGAATTAATTATAAATAATCAATTTTTATTGTTATTTTTAATCGATTGCATATAAAAATGTTTGTTTTCAATATTTTTGAATGCGGTTTTCAGCATTAAATCTATATTAGATTAATAGCAATGCCTGGAAAAATCATTGATTGCATGGAAAGATTCGTGCACATGAAAAGTAATATTCTTAAGATTATTTTTAACCTCGAAAAGAACAGGACAAGTTATTAAACCTGGAAAAGGAAAGGACAAGGTATTTTAGTGAAATAAAAAATACAAAATTTATTGATTAAACTATTGCAGCTAAAAATAAAATTAGAATGGAATATTTGACACGAGTTTAACAATTTTAAAGTTTTCCTTAAGAGATATTTTAAAATGTGCTCTCACTGAAAATGCAAGGATATTATATCTACCAATACATATGTCGTGTTCTAACATATTGAGGCTTAAACGACTAAAAATTGGCATAAACATTCTAGATCATCCCGTGTATATCTATATGTGAGGCCCAAGACTTATTGAGTAATGTGTTATATATATATATATATATATATATATATATATATATATATAATGAAATATGCATATATACACAATCATACATATACATGTCTGCGTTTATATATACATATATATGTGTACTTACAAAAACATATATATATATATATATATGTATGTGTTTATATAAATAATTATAAACCTTCTTTATATGATCTAAATTTAGTCGTCTCTTTACTTATTTTATATAATTTGAGAGTGTATGTAATATCGATGCATCAAAAAATATTTTAAGTTAAAGGAATATGAGAACATGTTTTTTCGACTGCTTATCTCATTTCAGTAAAAGTTTAAAAGACATGATACAATTTATTGAAAGTGCAGATTCTTTTCAAAGTTAGAGGTTGTGTCGCCCCAGCACAATCCCGGAATTAGTTATTTTGATAAAACTGGCACTAAAAGCACTCTTTGTTTATTTCTTTGTCGTTGGGTATTTCATTACACTCTTTTCAGATTTGAGAGAAGACTTAACATTTAATCGGAGATCATAAAGGTATTATATTGATGGAAATTGTACTCGTGTACTGAGAAAAAAACTGTCTGTCATGGGAATCTAAGCATTTCGAGCAAACTTTAAACCGACAGAAAATTACATTTTCAGATTGTTTCGCTATTTGATTTTTTTTTTCTCATATTCCTCCCAGATGTTTTTCCAGTCTGGAATCAACAAAAAATATCAGCATCAAACCAAGAAAGTCTTGTTGAGTATTGCTCTAAAGCAAATTGATGTAATGTGAGATTTCTGAAGTTCTTTAGTGATGTTACTGTATTCATCTGGATCTTATATGCATTAGCACCTTCAGTTCTGAAAAGGATCAAATTTTGTACAACTTAAAAATTGAATAAACACGCTAGTAGTTTTCAGTACCTTTAAGAGAATTGTAAATCTTAATTTGTTCGATGTTGTACATACATTACTTTTATTTGATAGACATAAAACTCTCATCAGAGAAGATCCTGATCTCTTTTCTGCGTAGAAGGGAAGAATTGGATTTATTGGAATTAGTCATTTTACTTCTTAATGATTCTTGTCTCAGAATGACCAAGGCAACAATATATATATGTTACGATTGAGCTCTCTAGTGGGGAAATTTTTAAAAACAGTTACCACTTAAGCGATTTAAGCATTACTCTTCAGCAATGACTGGCGCGTGTATAAACCGCTTGTATATAACCGGTGACTGGCGCGTGTATAAACCGTTTGTATGTAACCGGTGACTGGCGCGTGTATAAACCGCTTGTATGTTACACGCTAAAGTTTCCTTTCTCTGATGCCATGCGCCAAGCGGACGTCTAGCTACACTGATGAGTTGTGATACAGCAAAACAGGCTTGTATGTGGATAACGAAAATATATATATATATATATATATATATATATATACAAACGTTTCAGGTATACTATATTTATAGAGTAAAAGTGCACAACGTCCGGAATAGATGTACAAACATAGGAAGTGTGGACACTGATGCTAACACCAGGTTGTGGCGGCCTGTTTCATAGTGGAACGCAATCTTCAGCCTATGAAGATTGCGTTCCACCATGAAACAGTCTGTCGCTACTCAGTGTTGACATCAATGTCTACACTTGTGTGTGAGTGTGTGTGTATATATATATATATATATATATATATATATATATATAACCAAATCAGTAATCCTAATATAATTATGATCGGACATGAAGACAGTCGTTCTTTCAAAACGAGGCATTTAAAAAAACCTTAGCAACCGTTTTTCTTGAGACATTAATATCCATAATGTAAAATGGACGTTCAGATGGCTATTTCGAAAAAACTATTTTCTCTACGAGTAAATTTGAGGAGAGCATGATTATGATCTGGACACACGAACTCAGCTATTTTAAATATAATTATATGATAGAATATCAAATGTAAGTCTATGAAAATGTTAGTCTTACAGAATCCTCTCGGCTGTTTTGTATTTGTGATTTATTAAGTTACAAAATAATCGTTTATTTACGAGGTTCTTTACAATCCTAAATTTGGTACTTCAACACGAGACACCATTTTTTTTACTTGGATGCAGATTTAAAAAAAAAAGGAAATGGTTAAAGCGTCCCTCAGAACACGGTCAGCTTTCTAGCTTCGAACAACGAAATACAATCTCTGATTTTATCTATTTTAGTGTTTCCGATTTCTATCCTTATTCCCTTGTTAATACAATTTCCAAACTGTACTGAAAATCCTATATCCTTCGGTAAAAGTCTTTTGTTTTTCGTCAAATTGTTACCAGAACTTACAATGGATAATGTAATATTACGTAACTCAGTTTTTTCCGGTGAAAAACACATTAATTTGAAAATTGTTGCAAAAATGAAATAATTGTCAGATTTTAATGAAACTTTCAGAATATATTCACAAATGAATGAAATAATTTTAGAAGTTATTATTTTTAGGATATTTTGGAGATATTTTGGTAAAATTGTTTTTATCTGTTACCCCCTCCCACAGACACAGACTCTACGTAAATTCATGTAATTTTTCACAATTAAAATTTGTTTCGAAAATTTGTTTTATTGGATAATTTTTAGTACCCGAAGAGTTTGTCATTTTTTCAAAACAGTTGACCGTTTTTCCAAAAATTCTGCTTCAAATAGTTTTATTACATTTTTTATTAACTATGATATTATTTAAATATTTAATCTTTTAATCACTTCCAAAAATATATATGTATATTACGGGCGAAGAAAAAAATCGATGAATAAATAATTGTTTTTAATTTTTCTTTTTTAATTATAATAATTTATAGAATTTCAAATTTTAAAAAAATGTACATATGTAGATGTAGATTGCTGCGGTTAGGTTATTAAGTTATTAAGTGAAGACTATATCAACTAACTGAAAATTGAAAAGCTTAATGCAAATCGTTTGCTGATTAAGAAATACTTTTATTCTAAATTTTATGCTATAAATAAGTAATACTTGAGGAAATCAGATTAATTTAACTTTAAAGATAACGTGTCATACATTCATACATAAATATCTTAGTTTTGCAAGATTTTTAAAACCGAGAATTAACTTTTGTTTACAAATGTGTCGATCGCTCAAAAATGCCTGAAAAATTGTAAACTTTTTAAAAGTTTAGATTCTAATTAATATAATTTCTGTTTGAAATACACCAGAGTATTTTGCTTATTAGAAATAGTAAATTTAATAATTTAGCATTCAGTTAAAGCTAAAATAAAAATTTCAAGAAAACGTTTTTATTTTTAAAATTCAATTCAAAAGTTAGCTATCGAAAATGAATGGATGTACCTAGTTAAAACTACTGTTTTTAGCTACTTGTAAATTTATTGGCAGTGATGTCATGAAAATGAAATGGCGAAGTTTTCGTCTGTTTTGCAATACTTAGAAGCAGCACCAATTCTGGGGAAGAAAACAAACAGAAGTTTGCTTTTCGTTTTTATCGAGAATTCACCAATTTATCGTCGAAACAAGATTAATAGAGATTGCGTAATCACGAATCATTGTAGGTCAAGACTGTTGTAACCCGGGATCATATTGTATGGAGTGAAAAATAAAATATCAGTTTAAACTGATACTATGAGAATACGGGATTCAGTGAATGAAAGTTTTATTATACTTGATATATCACTGAATAACCAACAACTATTTTAGCATTATTTTTATCCATTAAAACATGCTCAGCCTACAACTGATTATTTTCCTTTTTTCCTACTCTATATCATAACTTCGTTTGTCATATGAAATGTAAGTCATATCCTCTTCGAATTCACTTACACTGACCTTTTTTCTATGTACTGTAACCACTTTACTTAAAGAAATTTTCCAACGTATTTCAGTGAAATGTTCACTTTCCATAATTAAAGTTTATATTTATACAAAGAAAAGTAATTAGAAGGTTAAGATTTAATTATAAAACTTTAAAAAATATGGTATCAATTATAGATTTTTACCTAAAACCCATCAATATCCACCGTTTTTAAAATAGAGACGTTGGGCATGGTAAAGTGATTGAGAAAGAATATGAATACCAAATGAGTTATTTGTTGAAAGGATTAATGTAAGTCCCAGAAAAATATATTTTATAGTTACAATGTGATTATCGCTCAAGCAGCCTGAGCCCACTTCTTAGTAATGAGAACTTAGAAAGCAACACGCAACATACTTAATGGACTTGAGCAGATAGATGACGAAGCGGGGGTTGAGCGAGATAACAAGAGAAGGAGTGTTAAGAGCTACAAGGGATAGGAAGATGCGGAAGGCCATGATCGCCTACGTTCTGAAGGTACACAGCACGCAGAAGAGTCATTAGTCGATGCTAATAAGCGAGTGTAAACATAACAAAACAACATCTCATCCGTTAACGGTGTGAACGGTTTGTTGATCCGTTGACTTTTTTATTACTCTTCTTACATGTGAGCTTCTTTTGGGCAATTTTATTTAAACATTTTTAAAAAAAGAGCTTCATCATGCATGAGATAATAGAAGATAATTGAAAAATCTTAGGTTATTGTCACAGAAAACATAACCTTCGCAATTTCAAAATTGCATAAATCTAGTTATTTCTAGGAATAAAATCGTGTAGTTTGTAGTTGAACGCATCACAGATGTCGATAGAGATTGGAGAGAAATACTAGCCTTATATATACTTATATGTGCTGTACCCCCTTAAAGCATGAACGATCATGGCTCTTCACAACTTCATAATGCTTGTCTTTTCCGAACCCCCCTTCCTTGAACTACCATCCATTTAAATAAAGTGATCAGGTAGATCCTACTGCGTTTTCATTTAGATGTCCTGTGATTGTCAAATTATACGAGCAGTTCTTGCTCATTATTTGTTTTTTTTTTTTTGTTTTTTTTTTTGTGTAGCCATTCATAGTCAGGTGCCATACGTGATACACGCTTTGGGCGATCATGTCTCGAAAGAGACATGACTGACTAGGCAGAAGATTATCCTGCAGTAGTTTGCCTTTGCTTTCTGCGGTAGACTGGTTGCCAACCAAGGCTATAGAACCCAATCTGTCTTATTATTTAACCCATGACTGAAGGGAAGAAACGGATTAATACCGTTCCCAAGAGTATTTGTGCGTAGGTGAATACAAGGAATTCACCCGGAATTCGATCTCGGCTCTCCGAGTTGTCGTTCCGAGTCGATATCCATTGCACCACAACGCACATCCAGAATATATGATTTCAGCCTGTTAAACTTCGAAAGGCTTTGAATTTGTGCCTTTTACGTGTTTGAGAGTATGTGAATTCCTATTTGTATGAATGTAAGTTTTAATTTGCTCTATGCCTTTATACGTCTGAAGGATACGCTTATTTAACAATAATCATTCACATAACAAGATTTAATCAAAATCTGAGTGTATGTGAGAATCAAGTCAAAATTTCCCAGGGACACCTATTGGTAGGCTCGTCTCACAGATCACTTCGATCGTGTAGAAATTTCGATCCTCACAAGTGAGCTTCTACTGAAATCTTGTGCCAGACTAAGCTAATCGAAAACACATTATGATGGTGTAACGCTTACAAGTATCGTTGGTTAGACGGAGCGTGAATTCAGTCCTAGTTTTTTTTTTTAATCATTTCACCCCACGCAAGACAATTTTACTGTCACTGGTGCACAGCGGGTTACATCGGAGGAAAGTGATGAGAAAGAAGGACAGATTATAGGGGGTGTCAGGAAGAGGGTAAGACAAGGGTTAGAATACGGGTGTGATGAGAGTGGAGTGGACGGAGAAAAGAGCATGAGAGAAAGGATGCGAATCAGTGAGACAGGTGATGACTATTGACCTTACATTTAGATTCTTTGTGATTGTAGCTGCCGGGGAAACAAGTATACGGAAGGGAATTCCACAAGCGGGAAGTGTGAGAAAAGAAACTATTAGAGTAGAAGTTGAGGTTACATTTTATTGGTTTCACTGTAAAAGGGGGGACCCTAGTTGCTAGTCTAGTAACTCGAGTAAATTCATACATAGGGAGAACCAATGAGCTATGTTCATTGGATCTGAAAGCCGTGAAAGTATTTTTAGAAAAGACATAGGGAAGCCAAATTACGCCGGTGAGAGAGTGACTGCCTCTTACGTTGTATATCAGTTCTAACCTTCACGGCGAAGTTCTACCATGCCACACACATTATAGCCACCTACCGTAATTACATTCGTATTCCATTTGTGGGGGGTAAGTTCTACTCGTGCAGCTTCTTCCCACGAAACACTACCTTGAGGGAGTAACTCCCTGATCACTACCTTCTTAATATGTTCAAATCCATGGTGAGCGGTTATTTTTCCCCATACTCCATGAACTCTGCCTCTTAATCTGTAACCCTATGTGCATTGAGGTGCAGTGAATATCGACTCGGAACCAGAAATCGGGAAGCCGAGTTTGAATTCCAGTTGAATTCCTTGTATTCACTTACGCGCAAATGCCCTTGGGAAAGGTATTAATCCGTCTCTTCCCTCCAGTTATGGGTTAAATAACAGGGCAGATTGGGTTCTATAACCTTGGTTTTGCAACCAGTCTACTGTAGAAAGTAATGACAACCTACTGCGGTATAATCTTCTGCCCAGTCAGTCATGTCTTTTTCGAGACATGATCGCCCAAGCGTGTATCACGTTTGGCGCTTAACTGGGTGATTGACAAGATGGACATCATTGTAATAATATATATGCTAATCTCTGTAGTGCAATGCTTAACATTGTATATGTGAATATGCATTAGGGTTTTCACTTTTTGACTATTTTTGTAAATACTTTTTGTCTCATTAGCAAAACCTTTGCTTTAAGACGGGCCCAATTTCTTTTTATTTCAAAAGTCGCTTCTAAACCAAAGCAATGAATCGGCATGAACTTGAAAATGCTGCTCATATGTAATATCACTTGCTGTCAGCTGGTGACGAGCTGTTAGTTTTTCAATCGCAGATTTTACTACCCTCTACTTCTTTATTGATTGTTTAGCAGGTGCCTGTCATTCCTATTGGCTGTGATAGACTCCACCTACTGAATATCTGAATGATTAGGAATTATGAATAATTAAGGGACGTCACTTCGACGTAGTGTAATTGTTAGCAAGCTTGTCTAGCAAGATCAATTACGGATGAGTTCAATCCTCACTGAGTGCTTTATACGTTCAGCTTTACGCCACAGCTAAGCTACACTTAGAAAATCGATATGAAGAACGGAAGACACTGTTTGTGAATGAAGAGATCCTAGATAAATTAGGATGAGAAGATGACTTCAAGTGTTTGTATCCTTTAACACTTCCGACAATCAGTTCTAGCACAGACTCACCGGTAAAATCTCATTTCTATATTTTAATATTTTTGACCACGACTACTTTTGATTTTCTGTTGGCGACATTACATTTAATTCTTAAATTTTCCCAAGACTTAATCAGTATTGTTTTGAATGTTTAATTGTAATATATTTATATTTTTATTGTTATAAAACTCATGCGTTGATAATATTTCTTTATTTACCTTTGTAACCTCTCTCTCTCTCTCTCTCTCTCTCTCTCTCTCTCTCTGTCCCTCTCATTTTTTTTTTTTTTTTGTCAAAACTGTGACAAAATGGGGGCTTGTTCTGAGCTTGTATATTCATTTCAAAACAAAAACAGCACTCTTAACTAAAACAAATACTTTTATCACTCGATGTTCATTTCAAAACAACAATAAAGAAAGTAATTCATATTTCATATTTCTCTTCAGATATTTTTGGGATAAAACTGACTTTGTATTTGTTTAAAAATGTCGTTTTCTGTGGAAGAATTTCTTTCTTCATCCAAATTGTTGCAACTAGTTTTTCATTTAAACATTAATGCAAATATGAAAAAAAGCAGAAGTAACATTATACCTATTATAGTACTATTAATAACAATGACATAATTATTGGATATATTTATACATTGTATATGAAAACAGGAATAGATCTGTGCATAGATTATTAGTGATTGAACCTGAGATTAAGTCACAACATTGAATCCTTGTACGGTAAGCATGTCGTGATTGTTTATGATTATGCAGTTCTAATTACCAGAAATTGATATGTTGTGAATATTTCAATAAATAAACATTTTAATTTTGCAAGTTAAGAAAAGTATTGAATGTAGTCATGTAGACCTATACATAGATAAAGGTATATCAGTGCCAGACACCCTATCTATGCCACTATCTTGGTCTTGTCCGGTAGTTTTGTGAATCAGCAAACAGTAGAGAGTTTGTATTAAGAGTAAATACCGTTTGTGCAATTAAAGGAAAGACAGAGACAGAATGTTTAAATATACATGTATTGTTGTAAGCACACTTATATAATATAACCCTAAGTCCTGGTGTGGAAGGAATAACCTTTTCAGCAGAAATGAAACGTAATATTTTGAGTGGAGCACAGAAGAAGAAGAGAACTCCAGAGGATAGCTCAACACAGGTGCAACGACAGCCACTCATATCATCCCTTCAGATATAGAATCCACATCTACATGCATTTCTGCTACCATTCATCTAGTTACAACAAATATAGCAACATTGTCTGTTGCTGCTGGTGCTACTTTACAAAAATATATTAAAACCTGTGACAGTAAATGTATTTGAAATTCAAGGGAGAGCTTCGGAGCTATTGAATATTAATGATACTAACACAAAAGATAACTGGATTCTTAGTAGGCTCTCATCATGTCAGAATTATGATAGCATTCTTTCAGACTCATGCAGAGTGTATAAAACAGCTGGAGTAGATAATATGAAGGCAATGTATTTATCAAACAATGTGTTCAAACGTGAAATGAAAAATGGCGAGTGTGTAAAACGTGAATAACTACTCTATTCACAAATCTAAGGCTCGTTTGTACGACTTTGTATGTCGCCTATTGTCCAAGAAAGAATCTTCCTTTGCTACATCGGTGTTCCATGACTGGAAGCACAGCAATATTATTGTCTAACATGAAAATAGAGAAGAACATCGAAAGTGCATGACAGCATATTTGATAAAACATAAAGAAACTGTAAGTGCAAATTCTTTATTACTTGAGCCACACCGCTCAAGGCAGAAATATTGGCATAAAGTATTAACACGTGTGGTTTCTGTAATTCACTTTCTTGCTTTCAGAAGTTTGCCATTTCGTGGAGAAAATCAGATTATTAGGTCAGCAAAAAATGGCACTTGTTTAGGTCTATTAGATCTACTGCGTGAATTTTACTCTTTCTTGTAAGAACATCTCAAACCCTACGAAAAGGAAAAAAGACATCATATTTATCTGCAAATATTTGTGAGGAATTTATTGAATTAATGAGACAGAAGTTTCTTTGTACTATTCTTGAGGAATTAAAAAAGTCTAAGTATTATTCAATATGTGTAGATGCCACTCTAGACATCTTACACACAGATTAACTGAGATTTAGTATCCGATACATTAAAGGTTGTGAGCCTATGGAACGTTTTTTGACATTCGTCCCCATCTTTTCTCACGAAGCCAAGGATCTAACAGACACTGGTGTAGGTTTTCTTAATATGAACAAAATTCCGTTGTCAGTCATACGATAATATCTCAAATATGTCTGGACTATATACTGGATTGCGTGCAAGGATTTGTTTACTCAATGAGTTTGCCATCTATATTCACTGTTCTGGACGCAGCCTGAACTTGATGGGAATAAGAGCAGCATAGTTTTGTCTACAGACGGTAAAATCCTTTGACTTTGTTCAGCATTTGGATTAAGTTTTTTGCTTGTTCTACTCATCGTTTGAATGTATTGACATCATCTCTAAGAAAAGATTTTATGGTCAAGAGTCTGTTTGAAACACGATGGTTAGAACATTTTGATGCGACTCATACTCTATATGGGCATTTCGAGAAAATATGATATGCATCGGATTCTCTATCAGCTGAAAATGAGCAGGAAGTGGATACAAGACGAGGGACAGAAGGGTTGAGCAAAATATGTAAAACCTAGAAACAATCGTTAGATTGACATACTACAAAGAATGAACAAAGCAAGCAACATTCTTCAATGAAAGGGCGTGAATATCTTTGTTGCCATGGATCTTCTTGAGTCTACAAAAACCAATCTTCAGGAAACTAGAAACAAATTTCGTGAGTTTAATTTCAAAGCCAGAAGTATGTGTTTAGATACAGATCATAGTGATGGGAAAAAGCGGAAACGAAGTGTTCGACTTCATAAAGATGATGGATCAGCAGAAACTGAGGGTCTATTCAGTAAAACTGAAAAGGTTAAGGTGGAAAATTTTCTCCGTTCTTGACAATCTTATCTTTAAATCGACAAAACGTGCAGAGGCTTATTCACAGATTGTTTTTTTTTCTTCAGTGAATTGAAAACCATTGCTTCTGATGCACTAAAGAAAAACATATGGTTGATATGTATCACAAAGACCTAAATTAATATAACCTAAATGAATGTGAGCATCTCAAGCACTATATGGATCTTGGTGACAACTGTGAGACTCTCTATGCATCATGCAGAAAAATAATTTTAGACAATTTGAAAACTGTATCCCGAATGTTGAAATTGTACCCAGAGTGTTCATGTGCATGGTGACCAACTGTACAGGAGAACGTTCTTTTTCAAGACTAAAACTTAGAAAAAATCTGTTTCACATCACAATGAGACAAGATCATTTGAACTGGTTTTCACTAATGTGCATAGAAAATTACATCCTATTCCTGAAGAACAATGACTTCAAGCCAGAAATAAAACAATTCTCTGAAAAGAAATACCAGATATACTTACAATAAGAAGCTCGTAGTAATTTCATATCGTGTCATCTAATCTGTTTGGTTTACTATTATTGGGTTTTCAAGCCTTTTGTATTGTTGAAATACTTATGTTGATTAGTTGCTGCTGTACAGCTTATTCTTAATGTTTTAACGCCACTTTTGTTGAAGTAACAATAAAATAAATATATGTTTAATATTATCGACGATTTAGTTTTTATTTCTGTGTGTGGTTGTCATCGGAACCCCAGCAGACTAGTTTGCCCGGAAATAATGCTGTTAAAACGGCTATGTTACGATTCCATTGTCAGTGCCCTTTTCGATATATATGTGCGTTGTGGTACAGTGGATATCGGCTCGGAACGAGAAGCCGGGGATCCGAGTTCGAATTCCAGTTGAATCCATTGTATTCACTTACGCGCAAATACCCTTGGGAAAGGTATTAATCCATCTCTTCCCTCCAGTTATGGGTTAAATAACAGGACAGATTGGGTTCTAGAGCCTTGGTCGGCAACCAGTCTACCACAGAAAGCAATGGCAACCTACTGCGGGATAATCTTCTGCCCAGTCAGTCATGTCTCTTTCGAGACATGATCGCCCAAGCGTGTATCACGTATGGCACTTAACTGACTGACTGACTATACAATAAGTATTAATGTTAAATGTTAAATTATTATAACATTTGTGAGCTATTAAGTTATTTGTATTATGAAATATGCATTTTTAATTTATACTTAATTCGGCAAAAATAGTGATATTTTCTAACAGAATGCAAAGGGGAATTTCTTTGTTTTTCGGCAGAAGTTCACCGAATTACGCTGTTGGAACATAAGGTTTTTAAAAAGTTATCACCCTAAGCTATATAGTTATATCGTGGTGTGTGTCTATAGTTACTTCTGAATGAGAACATTTCAGACATCTTTTTTGTTTCTTTCGGTCATGGGCGCTAAGGAAGTTGGTCATTATGCATCATTAATAACAATCTTCAATTTTGACTACTGTTTGTGATTGAATACATAGATAAGATGGAATTCACTGCTAACAATGATATTAAGCATTGCTGTCGCCCACTTATTCGATTGCTAACAAAACTAATCTGCAAGTTACGAACCAAGAGAAGAAAAAATTTCTTACTTTTGAAGACAAAGTGAAAAATAATACAATAACCCTGGGGCGGTTTTAGGATGGATTTTCATATGCCTCATCTTCCACTATCACCGCGTATTTGGGGTTGGGGCTTGGAATGAAAAAAAAATAGAGCAGGAGTCACAATCTTTACAGAGCGACTTCTTACTCAGCCTTCCGTCCATCTTGCACCCACTCCCACCACCAGCGTCATCACGGCCGCACAGTACAAGACACTCTCCATGGCTAAACAGATAGACCGAGAAAGCTGGACACACAGAGATGAGGTTGCAGGCATTACGCCTGAAGCTAAAGCAGGCTAAAGTGACCCCCTCTAAGTGTGGTAGTCCAAACATCTCAGTCCCTGCCGGTCGGAATCCCAGCCGATAGGGTCACTGTCAATAAACATAAGACAGAAAGGCTTAGAGATAGCCCCGAGGCCGGCTAGCTTACTGGTTGGAGTGGTAAGAGAGGTGGGAAGAAAATGATGTACAAGGACAGGCGATTTTGGCGTGAAGGAAAGAATGGAATATGTTGAAAGTAGACATCATGAAAAAGAAGAAAAAGATGAAAAATAAGACGAAGGCAACGAGAAAGAAAAGAGTTAGTTGATTAAACTGGGAAAACCGGACTCAGCACGGATGTCAATCGTAAAAAGAAGGGAGATGTGAAAATAAGATCGCATAAAAAGTCGTTGACATTATTTTTAAAAAAAGGAAAGTAGAAGACAACAAAATATTAAAAAAATAAAAAAACAAGGAAATTTAAGTCGTTTAAAAAAAAGTGAAAGACGACGAAATGTACTAATAAAATAAAGCAAATAGAAAAAACATTATAAAAATAATTTGATATTTTACATTAAAAAATGTAAAATATACACGGAAAAGAAATTTTTAAAAAATGCCAACGAAATGTAGATTACGATTATCGGTGAGCCAAGTTCAAATCTTCACTCATTTTGTTGCGTTCACTTTCACACAAATACTATTGGCATTACTCCAGATCATTTCCTCCCCACTATCTGTGGATTAATAGCAAGATAGATTAGGCACTTGTGTAGTGACCAGTTTTGAAGAAGCGTAATATTGAATTCGAAACCGTAATGATTGCAAAGTGAATCTAGTCCACTAAATTCCACAATAATTTATGGTAATTCAGAGAAAATTAAGAAAAGGAAACTGTGGAGAGTTATGATCTCCACATTCCTGACAGAGACATGGCATTAAAAAAAAAGTGGAGACTAAAACAAAAATTAGAAAGGGATAACAAATAAAGAAGAAAAAAGGAGTGAAATAGAAAATTTAAAAAAATAAATTTAAGACAGACATCATAATTTCCAAAGAATTAATTAGGATATTATTCTTAATTTGATATTTTGATAACGTCAAATGTTATTATTAATAGATACACTATTTTTAATATACGCTCCATTTATTTTAAACAGTATTTATTTCGTCTGCCGGCCGGTATTCTCACAATTACGAGTCCCGTCACCAATTAGAGTCGTAGAAGTACTACTTGTACTGCAGCCGCGGTAGACGTGGTGTGTCTTGAGTAAGACAGCCTGACGAAAACCAACCCTCTCCAGGATGGTTTGAATAAAGAAATTTTCTTCTAGTTCGGTTGTCATTTAAATCTATATAATACAGCCTGTTCTGCTATTAAACCATAGCTGCGGGGAGAAGAGATGAGTTCAAAACTTTCCCAAGGATGTGGAATCTTAAGTGAATGTAATTCGACTGGAATTCGAACTCGTCTCTCTGATTTCGAGTCGCTATCCATTATCCCACCGTACCTCTAGAAAACTTAATAAAAAAATGTGCCATCTGACAATATCCAAACCTGGGTTCTCCTTTGCAGGAGGAAACACGTTGACCGCTCGGCTAAGAAGAGCTTCAAAATCAAGTAAAGTTAGGAGACATCGTTTAATAAGTTTGGGCAGAACCTAAAAAAAAAAAAAGAAGAAACAAAAAGTAAATGGGAAATAGAAAACAGAGAGGAAGGAAAGACGATTTCTGAAAATAAACACAAGACAAACCTTTTTTCTACATATTGTCGTTTCTCTTTCTCTTACCAGCCAAACATCTTCTTCCTCGCCCGGCTTCTCTTTATCAAGTTTTCTGTTGTTAATGATAGCATTTTGATCTGCTTTTTTCTCTTGTCCTCCTTTAAAACCCGCCACCTCCATGACATTCTATTCAGACAAATAATGGTCTACCGTCTGCTAGAAGATGATTGTTCAAGATTTACCGAGCTCTTTTCGAAGAAATGCGAGGCTACAACGTGTCGCCATCACTAAGCTTCATGGTTGGCTTTTTGATTGGTTGCCTGCGATGACAGCTAGGTCCTAATGACTTTCTCTTTTCTCGACTGGTCAGTACAATATGGACAAGAGATGCGGTGAAATACGGACACACTTTGTTCTAACTCATCCTCCTCGTCCACCAAAGTTCGTCAAAGGGATTTTCCGATACGATCTTAGCCCTTTTCAGACTACAAAATGACTGACCACAGCTCTTAATGTACATTTAGTCGTTCTATCTTAAGTCGTGTTTGTCGTTACTGATAAGTTCGAACGTAACCCTACAGTGACTGATAAAACGGCATAAAACTACACAAAAAATCGCACACATTATTTTGATATGCACCAATCCCTTACTTAACTAAGTTGGGATTTTCTTCCTCCTGTTAAATGAAAATTCATTGTAAAGTGGCCAAGTTTCACTGATATTCATCTTGACAACGTTAATAATGTATTTGTCTATATTTCTGAGATGAGGTAGTATGCACACTATTTACATTATTTGGACTATTGTCCTCATCTTTGTTGTCATTTTTACGACATCTCGGCTGTTGTACGCTCCGGCCTTATTCAGGTGCTAGGAATTTCGAACCGAACCCTTTATTATATACGAATGATATACCCCAGTGATCGTAATAAAGAGTTCAGTTTAAAATTCCTAAAAAAAGATGAGGACAATATTTCGAATAATATAAATAGTGTTAATAATGTACGACACTAAACAGCGGTGTAAACTAAATGATTGTTTTTTTGTCTCCATCTTTTAACTGAGTGAAAGTAGCAAACATATGCTCATCAGTGGCTGACTGAAGTAATGTCCAAAATTGTATATTTTATCAATTTAAATTTTCATGTAGCGTTTAAAGAATAAGAAAGACTTTTTATAATGAATATTCTCAGGAAAATATCTATTTTGTGGATATTTATTTTTGTTTGAAATTAAACCGTCTGTTGATTTTATAAATATGTGTGTGTGTGTGTGTGTGTGTGTGTGTGTGTGTGTGTGTGTGTGTGTGTGTGTGTGTGTGTGAAATATTCAGAAAGAATATATGTCGGCTCGGAATGACAAATTAGAGTCGAGTTCAAATTCCAGTTGAATTCGTTGCATTCCATTACGCACAAATACCCTTGAGAAAGGGTAATCCATCTCTCCTCTCTCCAACTATGGGTCGAATAGCAGGACAGAAAGGATTCTATAGCCTTGGTTAACAGAAAAAATGGCAATCTACTGCGAGAAAATCTTCTTCCTAATCAATCATCGATCAAGGAAACATGATCGCCTAAATGTTTGTCACGTAGGGCAATTAACTTACTGACTGATGTCTATAAAAGTACGATTTGAATAAAGACAAAAGGACAACTTATTTTATCTAACGCGTTACGTCTTCTGAGAGAGGAAATGTTAGGATTTTGTTCTGTAACAATTATTTATATACAAGAGCATTTTTTAACAGATATTATTTAAATAAATTTATTAAAATCATCAGTCAAGACTATTTAAGAATTTTAAGTAATCGATTTCATCCTGTTGTTCAGAAATTGTTTCCTGGGGCGAGGAATGCCATCTTTCAGGATAGTAATGCACTTAATCATACTGCTAAAGTAGTAGCTGAATGGCACGAAGAACACTCTAGTGAAGTATAACATTTTATCTCGTCACCACAATCCCCAGATCTCAACATCGTTGAACATTTATGGTTCATTAAAAGAAAAAAAACAAGTGAAGAGTCAATATTCTTTACTGAAGTCAGTCGGCAGATAACTCCGACAGCCAGACTAAATAGTCACTCTAATAATTGCTCATTGGTATATGTTTGTGCTACTGTCTTTGTAATATATTTGTTTAACATTATTCCGTCTTTGTGTTTTTATTTCTGGCCCCAACGGGTCACAACAACATCATAGATAAGATTTATATGGTGATCTTTTTAAAGCCTAACTTTAACAAGACGATCTAACTATTCAGTTGTAATTGAGCAAGCAAGACAAGCTTGATAAACATTATACCACGTCAAAGTGCCCTAAGGATTTTCTGAGCGTAGCTTAGATGTTGTGAGGATCAAAGTAACTATTCAGTCGTAATTGATCTAGCGAGACAAGCTTGCTAGCCATTAAATCACATCGAAGTGATCAATGATTTTTCTAAACATAGCTTAGATGTAGCACAGGGCCGAAAGTGTGAAGCATCCTGTGAGGAACAAACGCAGCATTCAGTCATACTTGATTTAGCGAGACAAGCTTGATAACCTTGACACCACGTCGAAGTTCCCCACAGGTAGGATTTATAAGATCAGAACGTCAAAACATTCATTAAAACTGCTAGATAGTCAGTAATTTTGAGCGGAATATATTGGTAGTAAATATCCAGACTCGTTTTCGTGTTTGATAGTTTCTCAATGACTTTATTGCAACTCTACTGTTTAGATGTTGTCATTTTTTTGTACAAAGAAAACATTTCTAGTAGAAGGCGGGAAATAAGTAATTTGTAAAAATTCTAAATCTTTAAATGAATTTTGGTTTCCGTTAAGGATTACTTACAGAATAGGGAAATTGTATGTACAGCGGGGGAATACATCCAACATGTACCTCCAAGGAAATATATCCCACATCATCGAGATTAATACACCATTGGCACTACTGTCTTAACATTATGTGTGATGTATTGGTGGGATGTATTTCTGCCGCACCGTGTAATATATACAAATTTTAATTTATTTTATTTGATGTAATTACATTGTAATATCTTTACTTTTTAAAATACAGAAACTCTGTTAAAAAAAAATCATCGGACTTTATTGTAAAGATTGTCACTTAAAATATCAAAATATCGTTTACTGGTCAATGCAATTACGCCTATAAAATTTGGCATATTTGAAAACAAATAAAACAAACACACTAAAATGAAAACAAATAGACAATTATTTTCGACATAATGACTGTACTATGGACAATATGTCAGATCTTAGCATGCACGTTAAGATTTTTATAATAAAATCACCATTAACCAAGCGACGAAATGTTCAGGATAAGTAAATAAAAAAAACAGTTGAGAAAACAACTTTAACAGGGTCCAGTACTTTTCTCACTCACCCGTTCGCCAACATATTTGTGTTCGGTGAATTTAATGCCCAACATGCCAACTTTGTTACTGATCTTGCTGGCATGCACACCCTGAACTTTGCATTCACCCAGTCTCTCACGCAAGTGATGGACTTTCCCAGTCCCCACTCGCTTCCCCGGTGCGCCCGAAGTACAAGCTTTTCTGCTAGATCTCTGCTTCACTTCTATCCCTGACTCCTGCCATGTGGTACAACTTTGCCCTCTTGGCAACTCTGATCATACTGTGATTTCTTTAATATCTCTCTCCATTCCCCTTCTCTCCAGGAACAACCGACCAACAGAATGTCATACTGCCATCAAAAGGCAGACTGGGAGGCACTCCGAGATTTTCTGTGATACGTCCCTTGGAAGAAAGTGTTTAGTCTCCCGTTGAAGAGTGCGCTTCTGAGGTCTCCTCCTGGGTGAAAGCTGGCATCGATACTTTCATCCCAGCCTCCCTGGTTCTCCCCTGCTTGCTCGGCCGCCATACCCTACAGGAACCATTACTTCCGGCTTCATCAGAGCCACGTGTTTTACCATAATAGGCATGAGAGAAAAATGTAAACTGAGAAGACAGATGGGAGTCAAGGAGATAAGAGATGGCAGCTGACGTTGCATTTAAATAATCTTGGAGATTATAACTATCAGGAAAGCAACTACACGGACGGGATTCCACAGGCGGGAAGTGCGAGAAAAGAAGCTGGTAGATAAGAAGTGGTGGCTGCATTTGGTTGTTTTGACTGTAAAAGAGTGGAACTTTGCTGCCGGTCTGGTTCTCGAGTAAATTCTTGTAGATGGAGCACCAGGGAGCTAAGCTCGTCGAAGCAGAAGTCATGAAAATATTTGTAGAAAAGACAGGGAAGCCACATCCCGTCGATGAGAAAGTGGCTGGAGTCGACCTGCCTGATCGGGATCGATTACATTCTAGATTCTGTTCTGGAGCCTGTCGAGAACCTCGAGATGAATAGCATGGCAGCGAATGCTGCACAATCTTCCCAAAGATGAAGAAAAGACTAAAAGCAATAGAAACATGGTTCTACAAAAATATGGTGAAAATACCAAGGACCGAACACGTGAACAACGATGAAGTTTTAGAGAAAAAAAAGAAACAAAACGGACACTTATAGTTAACATCAGGAAGAAACAGCTGAAATTCCTAGGACATATAATGAGGAAAGAGGGCTTGCAAAACTTATTACTCACAGTACATATTGAATGCTAAAGTGACAGAGGAAAGCATAGCATATTTAGAGAGATTGAGTAAATGGATGGCAGAGCAAGCCGTGATCGTCATCGTTTAAAAGGGACTCAACACACGGACGAAGAAAAGTGGAATATAACGAACCCGAATGAAATTGGAACTCGACCCTCCGACCTTCAATTCCGAGCCGTCATTCATTACACCATCCGCATATTAAAGCTTATAACACCTGGTATTCCCAAATGGTCATCCATATAGGTATTGATCAGGCACGACGTTGCTTAACTTCGGTGATCGTACGAGAACGGATGTTTCAACGTGATGTGGCTGTAAGCTTATAATTGTTCATCGCTGTATACTCTTTCGATGTTCCTGCTATTAAATCTGCAAAGTCAGTCAGTCAGTTAAATGCCATACGTTATATACACGCTTTGGGCGATCATGTCTCGAAAGAGACAGGACTGACTGAGCAGAAGATTATCCCGCAGTAGGTTGCCATTGCTTTCTGCGGTAGACTGGTTGCCAGCCAATGTTATAGAACCTAATCTGTCCTATTATGTAACCCATAACTGGTGCGTAGAGACGAATTAATACCTTTCTCAGGGGTATTTGTACGTAAGTGAATACAAGGAATTCAACTGGAATTCGAACTCGACACCCCGATTTGTCATTCCGAGTCGATATCCACTGCACCACAACGCACATCCAAAATCTGTTAAACGTTGGTTATTAAAAGCGCTATGATGATTTATACAAATTTTGCCAACAAAAGAAATTATGCGATTGTTTTACGCGAAAATATTCGGTCCATGCATTGGCGAAATTGAGTCCAGAAAAAGAAGGAAGACAGTTTGAAGGATTTTATCATCTTGTTTTATGTTTGGAGACCGTGACTCATATGAGCCACGAAGGAGAAACTTATGAGTGTTGTTTTCTGGTTTTATTACTTCACTACGATCCGTGAGAACTGAGTCACAAGGCGCTAATGAGAAGGAAGTAAAACGGAGTGCATTATTCTCACATCGCATCTACACTGGAAATGGGGATCCAGCAATGACTGCCACGCAGTCATTGCTATTATCAATTGGCTTTCAAAGAGATGCCCATAGAGGTAAACTTGGAAACTTAGAAAGAGACTGGAGTAAAGAAATAGATTTATGTGCACTATACCGACGGAGTGAGTTCGAGCCTAACTGGATGCCTCAAAACTATGACCTTCACTTTCTGCTTAAAGTATCACGATACTTAACGTACACTTTTTTCATGTATTATTGTGTTCATGCTTGCGGTATCTGTGTATGTATACCTTTTTTATATATATTTTTATTTAAATACTTTAATCCAAGCGGAAAAAGCAGGAAGGGAAATTCCAAAACCCGATCCTAATTAATTTTAAAGATTAAATTTTAATATTAAAAAATGATACAGGAGGAGAGCTCCATATAATAAAAATTACAGAGCAAATATAAACTAAATTAAATTTTTTCAAAGATGTTGAATGCACATTTCGACATGAAATCCACGAAGGGGATAACACATCACCTCAGCAACAAATACTATCCCGAAACTGGAGATAATGTGCATTCAACATCTTAGAAAAAATTTAATTTAATTTAATTTATATATATATAGTCATCCGAAGATAGATCTGTTTCGCTGTATCACAGCTCATCAGTACGGTTAGACTCCGATTGCTTCGATTTTTTGTCTATATATAGACAGAAAATCTAAGCAAGAGCCAACAAACCTACCTAGGTTTCACCCTACGGCTCAGAGTAAATTGTCTGACGAGCCGTAGGGTGAAACCTAGGTAGGTTTGTTGGCTCTTGCTGAGATTTTCTGTGTTTATTGCTCTACCTTTGTATTGAGCACTTTAGTGTTAGGGTTTTCGTCGTGGGTTTTTTTTCTTTCCTACGAGTATTTGACTTTTTATTCATGTACTTGGTTTGTTTCTTTTTTTACTTCACCTTCTTTTCTCTCCGTGTTCGTCCTCGGTGGGTTCTTCAAGACGATTTAAATTATAGCTTAATTAGTACTAGTTTTGGCAGAGTTAGTTCTGTTACTATTGGTATTGTATTTACTATATATATATATATATCCAGGTAAAGAGGACCCAAGGTTTTACGATTTTGAGTTCTCTGGCATTTACTTTTTTTTATAAAAAGTGCTCAATACAAAAAATATTGTAGAGCATAATATAATCATATGATTATTAATTAAAAATACATTGCGTCATTTTCTATCTTTTGAGGTTTCTATCTCGTCATCAGAGGATGTTAGATGTTAGTTGTGAAAATGATTTTCATTTAAATACAAGTAACAATCCGAATAAAAATCATTTTCACAGCTAACATCTAACACTGCCTGATAACGAGATAAAAATCTCGAAACATAGAAATTTCTATCGCAAAGTATTTTTAATTTATAATTATATATACATACATACACACACACACACACACACACACACATATATATATATATATAAATGAAATAAGTAAAGAATAAGTAGGAAAAGTGTCTTTAATCTAATATGTTTCATTTTAATAAGCTTCTTCAGAGATTTGTTAAGACAATGATTTAACATATTTTTAAAATCTAAGAGACAGTAGGCTGATTGAAGATTTATTTCATTAGTCAGAGGCGTGTCACATAATAAAGCAATAAATGATCATTTTTAAATGTAAGAAAACATATGCCTTTTTATATGTGTGTAAGCCACATGTAATAAAAGTAATAGATGCTTATTTTAAATGTAAATGTGTATGATGTCTGTTTAAATGCATGCGTGCAAAAATAATGCATATGTCAAACGTATTTAAATTATAGATTATTTTTAAATTATGTGTATGCGAAGAATTATCGGTAGTTTAATGTAAGAAAGTGCGTTTAGGTGTCCGGAATGATATGAATGACAACGAAATACATATCGGTTCAAAACTGTATATATATATACTCATTCAGTAATGAATTAGAGTACTCTAACTCAGTCAGTTAAGTGCCATACGTGAAACACGCTTGGGCGATCATGTCTCGAAATAGACATGACTGACTGGGCAGAAGATTATCCCGCAGTAGGTTGCCATTGCTTTCTACGTTAGATTGGTTGCCAGCCAATGCTATAGAACCCAATCTGTCCTGTTATTTAACCCATAACTGGAAAGAAGAGACAGATTAATACCTTTCCCAAGGGCATTTGCGCGTAAGTGAATGCAATGAATTCAACTGGAATTTGAACACTAACTACTAGCATATAATACATTATACACTCAAAGTCTGCCTCCTTTACCGAGCGCCATACTTCAGAGGTAGAATCGACGATTGACGCCAATTTGGTCGGGTTTCAGTCTTGTGTAAAAGCAATCGGATGTCTAACCGTATATATATATATTACTGTAATATAATTAATTTAACATTTTCGCGACACAGAATTTCCCAATTTAGGAATCATATTTTTATTAAGACTACATCTTTAAGCGAGCATCTTTGGGGTGAATAACGGAAATTTATTTCAAAAATATTTAGCTCTACTTTTGTTATAAGTACTGTAAAATTAAAAATAAACCGTAAGGAACAGTAAATTTCATACTGTCCTTTATTCACATTATATATATATATATATATATATATAGAGAGAGAGAGAGAGAGATACATTATCCGAGTGAATTTCTTCTGTATATAAACGTTATTTTTAGTGAGCCAACGTGTTTCAGTTGCTCCCACTCTCTCTCTCCCATATTTGACAAAGTGGAAAACATTTTTGTTTTGTTTGACGCGTTTTGTCAACGGTCCAATGAAGTCCGAAAGGACCAAATGTATCATACCAAAATTTTTTGTACTTTGTTATACATTTTTACACCATTATTGTTATTGATATATAAAATTCAAATCTCGTTATCTCATATATATATATATATATATATATATATATATATATATATATATATATATATATATATATACCGGCGTGATTATGAAAATGACACACACTTTCCTAACAAAAATTTCTCGTAAATGATCAGGCTGAAAGAAATAAATATGTAAATACTGTTTAATTAAAGACATAATATCTAACCAAAGACGAGTATCGATTAAAAATAATGTTCAAACAAATAAATTATCTATAAATGTGTGTGTATGTATGTATTGAATTAATATTTTACCACACATTATTTCTTATAACTATAAACGTTATTTTTAGTATTAACATTATTAATAAAATATTTACTTCGTCTTGCTGCTGAAATGTGATGTGACACAAGCCAGGGCCCAAAATTGCCCAGACCCCGCAACCGTGGGTTGCGCTGGCATCGGTAGCGACCACCAATCTCCTCTTCAAGTGCAATGAAGTGTTGCAGCGTGAGGCATTTGCTCCAACGAACCGGGACCCTCTCAATATTTTATTTTTTTTCAGTTGCGTCGCTGTCGGCGGGCAGAGACACACTCGAGCTGCACTCTGCCCTAAGACGGAGGCGCAACTGAGAGATAAACCCTGCTCCGTATGTGCCAAGTAAGTATATAAAATGATTTACTAAGCGTATCTTTGATTTTGAAAAGTGTGGATTACCCTGTGAGGATCGAACTCACTACTCTGTTGTAATTGTTAAGCTTGCTAACTATTACACCACGTCTAAGTACCCAATTAATTTCAAAGCGTAGATTTATGTGTGGCACAAGACCGAATGTGTGCAGTACCTCATTAGTCAGATGTAATTGATCTAACTAGACAGGGTCGTTAACCATTACACCACGTCGAAATACCCAGTTATTTTAAAATCTTATTTTGGCCGGTTTATTATTAATTTCAGTTTTAGAAAAGTAAAAATAAACGAGGTATAATAACATTTATGTCATGTATATATATATATATATATATATATATATATATAGATAGATAGATAGATAGATAGATAGATAGATTTTATTAAAAATGACAGACAAGGTATTATTAAGTTTTGATATAATTTTTCATGTGTTCGTATAATTTTTTTCTTTTCGGAAATCAAATTACATAAGAATTGTTCAAAGCTTTTGTACTTTCGAGCACTTTCGGCTATACTTTTAGCCATTATCAAGAATTAATTTTGTTTGTTTTATTTTACATTGCTAAACAAAAGCTTTCATGTTTCTATACTATGAATTGTACTTCGTCAGGTGATAGTTGATAACTAATTACCAGCCATTGCCTGACGAAGCACACCGCTTTTGTGTAACGATTTAATATGTTTTTTTATTAAAATCACTTATAATAAAAATATTATCATACTTTATTGCTTTACTTTTTATTGAGCACTTTTTAAAAAGTAAATGCTACGAACTAGGGATTTTTACTGAATTTGTTCTCTCTCTCTCTCTCTCTCTCTCTCTCATATATATATATATATATATATATAACAAATCATTAATTTTGTACAATTTCTTGGGTTGTGTAGATTAATTGGGTTATTTAATGCCAAAAGTATTTGTTTTTCTTTTTGTTATATTTAAGTGTGCCAAAAAATTGAATCTGTAAGCATTTACTTGTTTTGGAGATACGTATTGTTCGTTTGTGTTTAATTCTATAAAATAGTGAAATCTGACCACCAATACCGAATCTACTGACCACCAATACATATGTCTCCGCTTCACTCGAATCTACTGACCACCAATACATATGTCTCCGCTTGTCTCTCCTCAGCTCGGTTAGCTACCTATTCTTCCTTTACCGTTCTCCCTCCTCTCCTGACTGCTCCCTACTAGATAGCATTGCCGACGACATAGATAAGGCTATTTCCTATCACCCATTTGCCCACATATTTGTATTTGGAGACCTCAATGCCCATCACTCTGAGTGGCTTGAAAACGCTGTTACTGATTCGGCGGGCATTCACGCCATGAACTTTGCTATTTCCCAATCCCTTACGCAAGTGGTGGACTTCCCCACTCGCTTCCCAAGCACACCCTCGGGTCATTCCTCACTGCTAGATATATGTTTCACCTCTGCGCCCGACGCCTGTCAAGTCTCGCAGCTTTGCCCTCTCGGCAACTCCGACCACGCTGTAGTCTCCCTCAGTATTTCTTTCCAATCTCACTCCCCCCAGGATCCCCCTACTTATAGAACCTCCTACCTCTACCAAAAAGCTGACTGGGATGCCTTTCGCGATTTCCTCTGCGACGTCCCTTGGGGAAAAGTGTTTGACCTATCAGTTGATGACTGTGCCTCTGAGGTCTCGTCATGGGTGAAAGCTGGCATTGATGCCTTCATACCCACCAGGAAGTATTGCTTAAAACCTCATTCCTCTCCGTGGTTCTCTCCGGCCTGCTCAGCCGCCCATTGCCCACAGGAACCATTACTTCCATCTATTCCGGAGACAGCCAACTGATCACAATAGGCGCCTGTTCACATCCGCTCGCAGTGAGTGCAAGAGAACCCTAAATGACGCCAAACAGTTGTTTGCGGAGAGAATGCGACAGCGCATAGCTGACCGCAAGTTCGGCTCCAAGGACTATTGGAGGATTTGTAAACGAGTGCTCAACAATAGGAAATCCTCAATACCTCCTTTAATCCATGGATTTGATGTTCTCACGTCATCTGCTGAGAAAGCTGAGTGCTTTGCCCGCAGATTCTCATCCAACTCCACACTCAACTCGTCCGGAGTGCACCCACCCGACTTCCCTATTAGAACTGAGGCCAAACTGCATGACGTATATATTACCCCAACAATAGTATCCAGAGTAATTTCAAAACTCGACCCCCATAAGGCGTGTGGAGACGATGGAATCCCGGTGATAGTCCTTAAGAGGTGTGCCCCTGAACTTTCCCCTGTCCTCTCTAAACTGTTTAACTACTGCCTTTCTGCTTCCTGCTTTCCTGCATGCTGGAAATTCTCCTCAGTCGTTCCTGTCTTTAAGAACTGTGGTGAACCCTCGGACCCATCCAACTATCGCCCTATCAGTCTTCTACCAATATTCGGGAAAGTCTTCGAGGCTATAATCAATGCTGAAATAGTTCATCATCTCACCGCCCACAAACTGTTCTCCGACAGGCAATATGGATTCCGATTTGACAGGTCCACAGCCGACCTGCTAACTACTGTAACGGAGTACATGCTACAGGCCCTTGATGAGTCTGACGAGGCTCGCGCGGTTGCTCTGGATATCTCCAAGGCTTTCGACAGGGTTTGGCACCCTGGCCTCCTATGCAAACTACGCGGTTATGGTATTACCGGTCGCCTGCTTGACCTAATCCAATCTTTCTTAAATAACCGCAAAATGAAGGTCGTTCTGAATGGGCGTGCCTCTTCGTCCTACAGCACGAATGCTGGTGTCCCACAAGGCTCTATCCTGGGCCCAACGCTCTTCCTTATTTTCATCAACGACCTCCCAGATGAGATCAGGTCCCAAGTAGGCATCTACGCAGATGACACTACAATATACTCCCGCTCCAGTAAGAAACCTGTCGTGGCGGACAGACATAATCTCGCTGCTGACCTTGAGCGGGATCTACACTCTGTGGTGAACTGGGGCAAGAAGTGGCTTGTCAACTTCAATTCCTCTAAGACCAAGCTGTTGTCTGTCAACCATTACAGACAACCTCTTCTGCCTCCCATAAGCATGGACCAGATGATTCTCCCGGAGAGTAATACACTACGCCTCCTCGGACTTACCCTGTCCTCAGACCTCAAATGGAAGCACTATATTGAATCCATAGCAAAATCTACTGCTAAGAAGATTGGGTCACTATGTCGATCCAGGATGTTTTTTCCACCTGAATCCATCCTGCATATATACAAGTCAACCATCCGTCCGTGCATGGAGTACTGCTGCCATTTATGGTCAGGTGCCCCTGCCGTTCTCCTCAGTGTTCTTGACAAGCTCCAAAGGAGAGTCTGTAATGTGATAGGCACTGATCTGGCGACTCGTCTGCAGCCACTTTCCCATCGTCGAAATGTGGCCTCCCTCTGTCTCTTCTATAAATACTTTCATGGCTTCTGCTCGGATGAGCTTAAGTCACTGATGCCTCCTCAACAGGTGTTTACTCGTGCAACCATACTGGCAACTGGGTCCCACCCATTCACAGTCAGGTTAGCCAAACGCAGACGACAATTCTACTCCTGCAGCTTCCTCTCTCGCACTTCCCGCCTGTGGAACTCACTCCCGTATTCTTGCTTTCCTGACGGCTACGACCTCCAGAAATTTAAAAGCAAAGTTAATACTCACCTACTAACCACTGGCCTCTAGCTCTCTCCCCTCCCCTGTATAACCTTCCCTTTCTCTCCGCCCATGTACCTGTCATTGCACCTGCTTTCTCAGTTTTCTATTGTTCCTTTCTAACTAGCTTGTACTCCTCACTCTTTTCTAATTAATCTTTCTACATTTATGTAACCCCCTGCACATCAGTGGCGTTTCTGCCTTGCTCGGGGTGAAATGATTAAAAAAAAAAAAAAAAAAAAGTGACATGCAATGGAGCCTGTTTAGTTGTCCTTGTGCTATTGTTGATCTGTGTACGTTCTTTAAAATGTTTCCTGTTGGTTATATATCCTTTCTAATGATGCATCCGTGATAAAACGCAAATAATTCCGAAATGTTATTTAAAGCTTATGAAATGAAGTAACTAATCCGTTGTTTGCAATAAGAATGAAGCTTGAGTGTTTTATTTTGTCGGGTTTTTTGTTTGTTTTTTCGTATGTATTTGTTTGTTAGTTTGTTAATTTTTTGTTGTTGTTGTTGTTTTTTTTTTTTTTGTTTTTTTTTGTTATTTTTTGTGGTATGGTTGTAGTAAGATAACGATTAGCGACTCAGAAAGATAAATCAACGAAACGACTTCGATATCTGGTCATTTACTTTTGGGAAATTTATCCATCTCTTCTTTCTTGCCTCAAAGTGGCCACCAGTGTAAGAAAAGGAAAACTCTAAATTCGAAACAAAACTGAGGAGGGATGGGCTCCGTCTGGTTATGTTCTAGACATACCACTGTTGCTATGGTTGTTGGAAATGTGATGTTCCTACGACTCAAATGGTTTCCTAAACTCATGACGAGATTGTTAAACACAAATATATTTATCTGTACCAAATAGAAAGTTCAGAGTAATTTTGCTTTGATTCGATATTCGTAAATTTTCAATTAATCTCTCGAGGCCCCAGGGCTTCAATCTTTAATGCTTTTATCCATTACTCTCTCTCTCTCTCTCTCTCTCTCTCTCTCTCTCTCTGTATGTATGTAAATTGAATATTGCCGTATATGCATATTTAATGTTAATATGATGATTTTCTAGGCATAGCTTCCTCTATTAAAACGCTTCCCAGATATTTAAAACTTCTGCGGCTGCTTAATGTTTATGTCTTTAATTCGTAACTTGCATCTTCGGCTTTTTCTCTTGCTGACGACAATACTGTCTTCTTGCAGTTGGTAGTCCCTTTTTCTCGCTTTCTTCACCTAACCTGTCTAGGAGGTCCTATACTTTCCTTTCAACCCAATACCATCTGCATATCCTACATTGTTAAGATTGCACTCACCGGTCATATATTCCTTGTCTGACGCCCCTTTCTATTTTCTTTTTTTTTTTTAAATAGCTACTCAATTTATTTTCTCTCCGTATTCATGTAGTTTGCTTCCGGAATAAATTTTGGATTATTTTAGCATCTTTATTAAATAAATCGAGTTTTTCCAGCAGTTAAAATAACTTATTGTGCCGTACATTTTAAATCGTGAACTTGATATACTGAATAGCATAGGAGTTGTTTTTTTTATCTTAGATTTTTTTTTCGTTGCAACGATCAGGCTGATACGTTACATAATCAGCAGAGATTGGGAAATAAATAATGAGCTTTCGATAATGTTTGAACTCACCCGTCCTATGCCATTTTAATCATCAATCTGAGAAAGCAAATGCATTCAGTCGATAGTCTGCATACTTTTGTACGAACTTGGTGCCTTATATAACATCCATATGAACGTTTCGATTTAAATAATAAGGGTATGAAGAACACTATAAGAGTGCAAAGGAATTTCGGTATTGTTTATGTTAGAAGGAAGAATGTTGAGCTTTGTTTAATGATTTTTTTTCGACAAAAGTCGGATTCCCGAAAACATCACAAAACCCTACGAAATCGCGATTTGACAGACGAACTGACATAATTTTCCTCATTGACATACTTCACAAGTAAAACGAAAAATGTAAGTTTTATAACTTATGGTATGAATACAGATTATTTGTTAAATGCATGCAATTGTCTGCGAATTGCCAATGACACTTTGGGAAAGTTCCTGGAATGGCATATTTTTACTTTCTCCATGGATTTGAATTCAGTTTTTCTTCTCGGAAGCTTACTGGAAAAAATAGTTGTAATGGGCAAAATCATTTTATTCTTTTGTCAAATATCAACATCGTTCTGTCATTTTAGGAATGTTAATTTAACTAACAACTACTCAATTACACACACACACACACACACACACATATATATATATATATATATTTAATAGCTTAAATGTTCTTTGTTTACTGTGTGTTAATATTTACTCTTTGATAATGGCTTATGTGAGCCGAAAGCTTAGACCCGATAAAAAAATCAACAATTACTGTGATTTTTTGTTGTCTTTCAACAATATTACCATCAAGTATATCAGACAGTATGAACGGATCCTACACAAAATTAATAGACAGAACTTGTCTATATTATTCAATGAAACCCGCATTAATGAAAAAATGCTGCCAAAATACACACAATATATATATATATATATATATATATATATATATATATATATATATATATATCAGCATGCAGTGTGGGTATAGAAGAATTCAAATGAGTATCCTGTACATACAGTGGTAGGATAACTCTCTAAGAGTTATCATATATGCATATAAATACATATAGAGCAAATATAAGAAAAATTAAGGCAGACACGTTATTTCATGGTGAATCGGAAGTGTAGGCCTATTTCAGGCGAACCATCATCAGCTTCCGTCTTTATTTGACAACGCCACGAATTCGTGTAAATCCTTTGTCAAATAAAGACGGAAGCTGATGATGGTTCGCCTGAAATAGGCCTACACCATGAAATAGCGTGTCTGCCTTAATTTTTCTTGTATATATATATATATATATATATATATATATATATATATATGAAGGTCTATCATCTAGTTAAGTAAAAATGAAACTTATGTATGCTCAATATTTCACTTTTTCTCGCTAATGCAGATTTTGTTAGAATAAAATTCTTATTCTGATGATGACAATCATCAGCAAAACATCAAAATAGCTTTTTCATTCCTCTGATATATCTACTATTCCGTCAGATTTCATAGAAATACACACATACACAGACACGTATATATACAGAATGGATGAATTAAATAGCGCTCAAATAAAAATAACATTTTTACAGAAAAAAACTCATTTGAAAATTTTTACAAATATAACTCACTAGCAGTATAGCCCAGCGTTGCTCGGGTGTAATAAAAAAGCTTTAAAACTAATCCATGGTCCTGAAGCTCAGATTTTTTGGACGTTGGCACGAAAGACTAAAAAGCAATAGTTGTTTCCAGTTAAAGCGAAACCGTAGATTGAAAGAAAAATGAATGGATGTAAGTCAAATTTTGATTTCCTGGTATCGATATCAAATTTTCTGCACTATTGTAAGAACTGCAACTTTGAAACTTTTGAATATCGTTTCTTATGTCTTTGTCTATGAGTGTATCAAATTTAATTAAAATCAGACCACTCCTTCTATAATCCGATTTTTTCGATTATCAATTTTTGATATTTATCGGGAGTACCTCGACACGAAACCTAGCTGAGAACACTCGCAGATGCTTATAGTACAACTGTGTAAATTTTCAAGAAAATCGTTTCAGCCGTTTTGCAGTCTATAGGTAACGGACACACACACAAACACAGACAAAGTACCATTTATAAATAAGTTTAGATTTTAACAGATATATTTACCAAAGTTACATTAAAATCTTTTGAAATACTAAAGATTAAATGTATTCGATAAAATTGTCATTGGCTTCAACCATGGCCTCAAGACGACTTTGGAATCTCCTGCAATTTTTTTGGACGCTCTCATTTTTTTTATGTCAGTGAATCCTGCTTAAATCCTTGCCTTCACTTCATTTTTAGTGTCACAACGAGTTTTGTTTTTGTTGTACCCCACAGTCTGGTGAGATCTAAGGGGTGATGCGATCGGAGAAATTGTCTGACAGCCAGAACTGGGTTTTCCTGATTGTGTGGGATGGTACAGCGTTCTGTTGCCAGACATGGGGTCTTGCAGCAGCCATCCTCGTGAACCAATTACCTTACATCCTCAAGGTAATTGGTTTGGGCCTCTCTGTTCAGTTCCTTGTGAGATAATGAATGGAGGTATAATGTCGCCACCACTAGTGATCACTAAAAACACTTTCGTAATTAGCGTTACGATTTGCCGTTTTCCAAATTTATAGCGCAGGGAATTGCACCGTAATAGCCTTTTTTCTCACAGAGAGTGCCCAACTGACCCTATTGTACGGTGTAGGCGATAAAATAAAAAATATCGTGCATTCTCAAAATCAAAAATATAAAATGGCAACAATTTACCCATCGCACCCTCCATATATGTGTTAAAACCATAGTTTTAAAGTAAGGTGTATTTATGGATAAAAGTGTTGAATATCAGAGATTGAGTGGCTGTAAATATGAAAGAGGACACCGAGGTCAACACCAAGCGGCAACAAACTCTTTCATATTTGAATGCAACATTAAAGTCTGAAGATTGTATTCAAGCATGAAATTAAAATTATATCAAATAACTTTTTTAATATTGATCTCTGCGTCTACTTAGATATATTAGAAGTACTGCAAACACATGGGTTAACAGTCCACTGTTCGTAGTAATTTGCTGTTTTTGCTCGATACTTAATAGAGAAATATTTTTATAGTAATATTTTTATTATAAGCGTAATAAAAACAGTTTATTGCAACACAAGAACTATCGTGTTTCGGTACTACTTTTTAGTACCTCATCAGGCAGTGAAATTTTTTTTACTGGAAATTGATATATATAGAAATTTAAAAATTTAGAAACAACACAGTTGTTACCATAGCCAGTCAATTAAGAGGAGGTTGTGGAATTCGAGAGTAGGACTGGGTTAACCCATAGAAAGTAAGTAAGTGAGTGAGTGATGGGTAGGGGAATGAGTTAAGAGGGTAGAGAATTAAGATGTCGTGAAAAGCTATTTTTTTAACACTTGACTGTATACATTTGTATTATGACATGTTGGCAATTGTATCGAATCTGCTTGTAGAACAGTTACAAATTTATTAATATTATTATATTTTTGTCACTTAAAAGAGTTCTGTTTTTACTAAGAACGAAAATATATTGAAATATATTGTACATCAAACATATTTAGACGACATCGTAGGTAATATATCAGTTAACTGAAACAGTAATTATCAGAAGATGGTAGAATTAATACATTAATGCAATGGATACGATTTTTATTGTGGGGTCTAGTTTTATTATAGTAGAAAATAAATTCACTATTCTTTAGAGTATATATAAAACAATGATAGCAGATGGAAGTAAACTTTGTTGCATTTGTTCAACAGGATTTATTTAGAAAATTTAATTATTTGATATATTTTCTGAAAACACAGAAAATATGGATCATGTTAATATTTACAAAGTCTATTTTTTTAGTATTTTCTTATCGGTTTTATTGACTTCTTTTAATTGCCAATATTATTTAATAATTGATGTGCGCTTGCCGGTACGCCTTAATAAAATGGGCTGATAATAACGAGTTTTAAATAGATTTTTGGGACTTATAATGTAAATTTTTTTATTGTTGGATTTTCTATAGTAGAAATAGTGCATTAGTAGACTACAGATTCAGTTCGACATCTCTTCTGTAATGAACATTCAATCGGTTTTCGACAATTGCAAGATGGTGTTGATTACTTAGATTGTTATATTGGTTGAAAACTCTTTTTTTTTTTTTGTTATTTTTTTTAAAGGTTATCCATACAGCTATAAATTAATTTAAGTTTATATATGTTAAAAATCTTGCTAATGGGGTTATTTCTAGGGAAGTGTTTTTCAACTAAATTAAGAAATTTATGTCCTTAGTACTAACCATTTGGTTAAATGAGGGTGTATACCACGTGATTTTTCTATTTCTGTTATTATTGTTATTATTATTATTGTGTTTGGTGTACTTAATGTCAGAGCATTTGTCGCCACTATTTTTAGGGCAGTGTCATAAAATTTGCTGTGTCTATAAAAACATATATTCACTGGATGAGTTATTACTTATATTGTTAACATCCTCTGATGATTAATCTTTTGACTTAATTTCTATTGGTTCCACCTTTTGAATTCCAACCCCACTTAATTGACTGGATATGATAACAACTGTGTTCTTTCTAAATTTTTAAATTTCTATATATATATATTAATTTCTAACAAAATATTTCACTGCCTGATGAGGTATTGACAAGTAGTACAGAAACACGATAGCTCTTGTGTTGCAGTAAACTATGTTTTTTATGATAAACACTTATAATAAAATATTACTATATATGTGCGTCAGTGTGCGCAAGCATGCGATTCCAATATATATGACAGTTTTTGTCCCTGTGAAGGCAGTGTCACCTTCAAATATTCCATTTGCGAAGTTATGCACTTCGTGAGACGGCGGTGCCACGGCAGGAAATGTTCTTGGAGTTTGTCCATATTTCTGAGATGAGGTATTTACATTGTTTATACTGTGATCCTCATCATTATTGCCATATCCACGACGTTTCGGATGTTGTATGCTCGAGCTTTCTTCAGGCAGTATAGGTTGGAATTTCGAACAGAACCATTTATAGTATTTACATTATTTGAACTATTGACCTCATCTTTCTTGCCTTTTGTACGACGTTTCGGTCGTTGTACGCTCTGGCCATTTTCAGGTGCTAGGAGTTTCGAACTGAACCCTTTATTACAAACACCGAGGTATATCATCCTCGTTACTTGCGTAGTAGTAATTCGTAGTAGTAAGGGTTCGATTCGAAATTCCTAGCACCTGAAGAAGGACGGAGTGTACAAGGACCGAAACGTCGTACAAATGGTAGCAAAGATGATGACAATAGTCCGAATAATGTAAATACTACCTCATCTCAGAAATATAGACAAAGAACCATTTATATAAATTGTTCTAATTTCATGTGCCATGGCTTTTCTGAATGTTTCAGTTTCAGTTAATTTCATTTAGTGACTCAACTCTCCAATTTTTTGTTCACCGGGTATTGAAATCACAACCCTTTGGGTCAAGTTACTTTTGGATTACTTCAACCAATGCTTTTATCCACTGAGTCATGTGTCCGTAAATGAAATTTCGGGACTTATAAACCTAGCGTCTTAGCAAATTTTTTTTACCAGAGCTCATATTACAGTTTTTGTTATTGTAGTTTTCCTCTAGCTCTCTGTACCACTGCCCCCCCCCCTATTGTATTCATGTCTATACTTGACCGGCTTAGGAGATTTTTTGGGTCATAGCCGAGCATATTTGCTGATTTTTTCAGACCTTTCAATGTTCTTCTCTGTTCAGTATTTTTACTTTATAGCTTTTCATACAAGACAACATATTCATTATCATTATCGGTTCAGCGACCATGTGTGGTCGTAGGGTTGTTGCTCAGTTGAGGGCCTTACCAGTTACCTCCACATATCTTTTTCTTCATAATTTCACCCAAAGCAAGATAATAAAGACCCTAAAACGCAAGTGTGAAAGAATATAAGAAAAAGAAGGGGCAATAACAATAAAAGAACAGAAACTAAGAAGACAGAAGATAACGATAGGCACTGCATTTAAATTTTTGAAGATCAAAGTTAACTCGAAAGTAAGAAACCGGAAGACAATTTCCAAGTGCGAGAAAAGAAATTATTAGTATAGAACTTAAGATTATAGCTCGCCATTTCAACTATAAAATGATGTATTCGACTGTATTCGTTCATGCGTAACGCATTTTGGGCAAGTAAACCTGACGGAGCCCATTCCTCTTCAAGCGAAGCCACAGTCAATGTCATTCAATTTGAAGGCCCACCCTGGTCATGCTAATATGACCGTTAACTCCATCGAGAATGCTAGATGCCCGTTGACCCTACAAGAAGGTTAATCCGCCTTTTAAAAGATTCGTTTTTAACCCTGCTGAGTGTCTATCACACTCCTCATTAGAAAAAGCCTGGTAAAGGAAGCAGTTATTTCCCGATAATCTGACCATGCAACAATAAGTTCTGGGTTACAAAGTACCAGCAACAATCGTGTTAGTAACCTGACATATTCATAGATTTATTAAATAACTAATTTCCAATGTTGATAGCTAAAAAAAATGATGGACCCATACATATGTATATATGAAAATATTTGGTGAGATTTTTAATTAGACTTTTAGATTGATTTTTTTTTCTTCATTTTTATGTGAAATTATATAAGCAGTAGTGATTCATCTGGCAGGCTCATTCATAATTATTGTTGGTGTAACTGAAGAATAGATGAATTGTTATGTGACAAATAATGATAAATGTGTGGAGTTTTTATATCTGAACGAATAAGGTGACCCTTCTGACAGAAGGTCATCAAAGAGCATTTCTAACCAAAAGTATATTTGTAAGAATCTGAATATATATGGAATATTCAGAGAGAGAAAGAAAGAGAGAAAATATAGACGTTGATATAAAAGATGTGCGAGTAGCTTAACTGTTATCAGCCTGGAAGATGGAATCGGTGAGCTGAGTTCGCATTCTGGTTGATTCTCTTTCGTTCATTTTGCATTAATGTCCTAGAAAAAGTTACGAAATTTTGGAAAACAGAGTGATTGCCTGATCGATTGATTGATTTTTTTTTACGCCTTGTCAACTTTTCAAGGTTATTTAAAGCTAAAAAAATTTTCCCGGGTTGTAAAAAATTTTCGCAGATGATAATGATTTGCTGATACAAGTCCTACTATTTCACCCATAGATGGAGAAGAAGTGATGGATTCTTACCTTTCTTATAGTTATTTGCGCGTAAGTGAATATAACGAATCCAACCTTAAATCTTGACTCACAGATCTTCAATTCTTCATCTATTACATTACTCGTACTTTAAAATTACTTTTTGATATTCTCAAGCAGTAACACATGTAGGTACTGACAATTTTAAGATTACTTAACATTGGTGATCCTACGAGAACCGATGATTCAATGTGATATGGATGTAAACCAAGAATATTACGGAGATGTAAGAGAAATTTATCTTTGAAAGTAGTAGTATTAGATATAAACAATGAAAATGTGCTTTTTCTGCATAATTTGTGAAAAGATGGTTAAACATTGCAAGCATTCAAAACTTAAAAACTACAAAGATACAATCACAATCTATTTTGTTCTTGATAATGACCGAAACCAATTGAAAGGCTGAAACTTGGCGTATACTGACGAGAAATGTGAATAGCTCTGAAGAGGATTTAACACAGAAATGCGGAAATCGATCTGTTAATAAGAAAAATTGATTAATAATATGGAACATGTCTAAAAGAATATCTATTGTGTGTGTATATATATATATTGTGTATATATATATATCACTGTGGGAATGTTTGGACTTATAACCTAATGACACGGTATATTTTTTTACCAGAACTCATATTACAATTTATTGTTGAGGTTGTTTTTCTCTAGCATTTCGTATTTTTTGTTCCCACATAGTACTTATTTACATGTTTAGTCGACTAGGGAGATTTTTGTGGTTAAGTTGATTCCTTAAGTTTTCATATTTTTAGTGGTGTTCTCAATCTATGATTTTACCTTCATTCCATAAGAGTGGTTAATCTCCCTTTTCCCAGCTGTGTTTTGGGGGCATGAAAATTTACGAGTCATTTTCTAGCCCATTCTGCTCTAGATTGGAGGTCTCTCTCAAGAGCAACAACCAGGTTTACTTTGTCAGTCTGGGCAGATATCCTATTGAGACAGGATTAATTTTCATGTAAAGAAAAAATGTTGAATTGAAAAAAATATCCACACATGCACATACTGATATATATATACTACCGGCCATAGTTATTAAGCCACCCCAGTTTTTTAAAATAAAATTGATGTATTTCATACTAATTTTAGTATTTATTGCCAAGTGGATAATTCTAAATGAAAATGGAATGGTTCTCTTGTTAATACTGCACAATAACATGTGCATCAAATGAACTGTTCTGGTGTGCAGTTTTTGTGCTCTTTTCCCTATGCTAGTCTCTTCTTCTTACTGGCTGGCAGAAGCAAAGGCTTCCTGGCTGCCTTGTAAATTTTTGCAAAGTAATAATAACAAAAGAACCATTCTACTTTCATTTAGAATAATTCACTTGGCAAAAAATAATAAAAATAGTATGAAATACATCATTTTTTAAACTGAGGTGGCTTAATAGTTATGGTCGGTAGTATATATATATATCTGCAGACAGATCTGTTTCGCTGTATCACAGCTCATCAGTACGGTTAGACAACCGATTGCTTTTTACCCAGGATTGAAACCCGACCGATTGGCATCAGTCAGCGATTCTACCTCTTAACTACGGGCGCTCGGTAGAAGGAGGCAGACTTTTTAACGTGTATATTATCATTATACACGCTCAATAGCTGAGAGTGTTCTAATTCATTGCTGAATGAACGATGCGTCGATGCCAGAGTAGCTACTGTCTTTCAAAGTCTACCATTCTTCCTGAGTGCTCAATCAGGGTGTGAGAGCGAAAATGACAGACTAAGTCAGATTCCTGTTTACATAAATTTGTGTTTATTCAACCATCACAAGGATTACATGTGGTTTATACTGCAACTACGGTTGCAGACCTTAGTTACAGTTTCTGGAAGAAAAAGCTCATACTGTGAAGTGATTAGTAGTTAAAAAATGTCCATGAGTGTAACCAAAACCTTCGTCACAATAAATTGCGATATCGTGCAAGCACTACTATCGAAATCTTTCAGACATTTTCTTTCAACTGTTTTCACTCCCAAGAGATTGATCTGGCCGTGATACGGCTTTCAGATACTTCTCAACATGCTACACATTTGGCTTGTCTTCCTGAGCCAATATTATCAAATCCTTGGCATATAGACTATTGTGAGATTCGAACTTGGGTCACATCGTATTGAGCAACTTTTATAAAAAAGTAAATGCCAGGGAGCTAAAAATTGTAAAACCTTGGGTCCTCTTTATCTGGATATATGTATATATATATATATATACAATGTGTATGAGAGAGTACTTATTTATACTACAGTTGTATAATTATAAAAACAGCAATATGATATATTTATGAGTGTGTATGCCATATGAATCTTTGCATGGTCTCACCTTATATATATATATACATATATATATGTATATATATACACGTTTGTGTGTGTATAATTTTGGTATGTGTTCCTGCTGATATTTTTGTCTATGTCAACGTAAATGTCACTAGTATGTACGCATAAGCCTAGTCCAGTCGTGTTGATTAAATCAAAATTTGCTGGACACATGCCATTAATTCTCTACTTGCTACCCGATCCATGATTTCCCTTGATTGCCTATGGGCCAAAAGTGAAAGTGAAACCACTTTCGTCATTAAAACGAATGTAGAGAAACAAAAAAAATGTAACAAAGTAAATTTCCTTTTGTTATCAAGATTTTGCTGTTGCCAGGATCGAAAATCGAAAATACCTGCTCATTCACTGATTGCAATGAAGACAGTAATAACCTCTGTGGTGTAATATTATAGCTGTTCTTGCCGTTATTATTATTAAAACAATTATAACGTCAATAACAATTTAGTTGTGCCCCTTATCCACAGGGAAATGTATTCCACTCTCTGGCATCTATCTGAAACCTGCACAATTTCCAACAACCTGTGGAGAGAACAAAATTTTATGGCTTAAAAACTGACATTCTGTTAGTATATATAAAAAATTACGGCAACATATATATTGATGTATCTACAATTTAGTATCTTAAATTAAGAGATAAGAAAAAAAAATAATCCAAACCCCTGAGTGTGACAAAAGAGAAATATATATATATATATATATATATATATATATATATATATATATATGTGTGTGTGTGTGTGTGTGTGTTTTGTGCTCCACTACTCGACGACATTTTTTGCAAAAAAATAGAATATGGCACTGTTAAAAAGCAAACACGCGGCAAGAGCTTTTATAACTGGTAGTAAAGTTTAATAACTGGTAGTAAAGAGAAATAACTGAGCCGACGCTGCCTCGCTATTTTCTCCGTCTCCATGAGTGCGACAGGATATATATATATATATATATATATATATATATATATATAAGACGGACTTTATTATAATAGACAGGATATATAATTATGTGAAAATAAATCTGGTAAAGCGAAAGGAAAATAAAAAATAAAATATAACTGTACTGTGATAAATTGAAAAGTATAACAATAAAAAACAACTGCTAGTCGAATATTATTCTTCACTTTTCATACCTCAGTGGAGGACAATACATAAATCCGTGCACAATGACTAGGGAAAAAAAACAGGAAAAAATACTAGCAGACAGTAAATACAACAAAAGTACTGCTTTATCCATACATTATTGGAAATTAAAATACAACGATAAGAATCCAGTGATTACCTGGAATAGCAACCGTTCCTTTTTCTTCTAGAAGGAAGTATTTTTTATTTCATCTTATTTATTTAGCTTATCTCTTTTAATACATTTATATATTAAGATATAATTTTAAATTGTCCGTTTTTAAATCCTATACATACTTTTTGTGTCCTCTTCTTTTATGTGCTGCGTTCCTTCAGGTCGTAGGTGATCATAGCCCTCTACGTCTTCCTGTTCTTTGCAGCTCTTAATATCTTTTGTCTTTGTATTTATCCCAAACTCAGCTATGCCATCCATTTGCTTAAGTCCATCAAGGATATCAGGCGCTGTTTTCTCCTGTCTCTCTTTCCCTCTGTCAGATTCTCTGATCTCTCGTTTCTCATTACGTGTCCCAGAAACTTCAGCTGTCTCTTCCTGGTGTTATGTATAAGCTTCCTTTTCGTTTCCATTCTCTCTGAAATCTCGTCCTTGCTCACGTAATCGGTCCATGGTATCCCCAGCATCCTTCTGTAGAACCACATTTCTACTTCTTCGGGTCTTTCCTTCATCTTTGACGAGATTTTCCAGCATCCGCTGCCACATAGGAGAAGAGTTATCACCGAAGATTCCATTGCTTTTACTTTGATTCCAATGAAATTTTCCTGCCACTCAGTCCACTACTCAGCTTGTTGAATGCGTCCCTGACCATGCCAATACACCCATTGTCTTCGGTGAGAACACTTTCCAGGTATTTAAATGTCTCTACCTGCTTGATTTTAGTATCATCGATCTGTAACTGGCATTTTGGGCTCCTCTTCTTCCTGATGATCATGCATTCAGTTTTGTTTTGTAGTTTATGTTTAGTTCTTTCCTATCGCTTAACTTCGATACCTTCTGTAGCAGGCCTTGTAGTTTCCTTTTCATATGCCATTTACGTATCTTATATTGTTAAGATTGTCGCCGCCAATGACGAATCCTGGCAGGGTTTCTAATCTTGTCAGAATTGTCTCACTGTATAAGTTGAATAAATCCGTTGAGAAAACATTGTATTACACCCCTTTCTATTTTTGTATATCTGCTGAACTCTTTTCCTGTCCGCATGCAGGCGGTTACTGTGTACATGTCTGTATTAAAGTGTAATTCATAAATTATACACAATAAGAGACTGATAACAAATAAATAGTAAAGCTAATAATAATACAAATCCTCAAAATCAAAGCACAAGGTGTAGCCATATATATATATATTGCTACGCATTGTGTGTTTATTTAGGTTTCCTCCACTTTTTCGGCATAAATTTTCGATACCTAAGTTTAAACTAATCTACACAAAAGCGGATAAACTCAGAAAGGATATGATAAAATTTTTCAAAGACCACGATCTTAACATTACCACCTAAACTAACGCTAAATTTGTACAGTTCTTAAGTTAGATTTTACTTCGACCTGAGCAATCAAACCATACACTAAGGACTCACACAACCACACATACATCAACAGGGAATCAAATTACCCCCAGAGAATCACTAATAGCCTACACATATCTGTCCAGTTTCTTTTAAATACCAACTCTTGCAATAAATAAATTTTTGAAAATTCTAAAATTAAATACATTAATGCTTTAGAAAAAAAGTAAACTCAACACTAGTTCAGAATACTCCGTTAAAAACAAGGTAGACATAAATAAGCAGAAATCACGTCAACCCACCCTTCAGCCGTAACGTCCAAACTAACATTGGTAAGCTCTTCCTTAACTTAATTCATAAACATTTCTACTATTCAGTCAGTCAGTTAAGTGCCATACGTGAAACACGCTTGAGTGATCATGTCTCGAAAGAGACCATACTAACTGGGCAGAATATTATCCCGCAGTAGGTTGCCATTGCTTTCTGCGGTAGACTGGTTGCAGACCAAGGCTATAGAACCCAATCTGTCCTGTTATTTAACCCATAACTGGAAGGAATAGCCGGATTAATACCTTTCCCAAGGGTATTTGCACGTAAGTGAATGCAATGAATTCAACTGGAATTTGAACTCGGCTCCCCGATTTCTCGTTCCGAGCCGATATCCACTGTACCACAACTACGTTAAAAACATAGATAAATTTCCCAACATAAAATATTTGGCCCACATAAACAACATCTGCCACCCAACTAATAGCAAAAAATGATCCTTCTAAAAATAATTGCAACTCCAGAAAAAATAAAACCTGCCTAATGAATGACTAGAGCATGTCCGAAAGAATTGTTTAAAGAGCTCGGATTCATTCGGGTAATAATGATGTTAAATTTTACTTTAGAAGTACTTCTAACAGGTGAAAGAGAAGAATAAAATTAATCAACCACATGTTGTCTTAACAACAGTACATACAACAAAAGTTTAGCCATACATTATTGGAAATTAAAATACAACGATAACCCAGTGATTACCTGGAATATCGTAGCTAAACATCAAATATTACAGTGGAAAATGAGAAATGTAATCTATGCCTTTTAGAAAAAACCTTGTCATCTTAAACCATATCAAGAATCCAAATTTGCTTTATAAAAGAAGTTATTTAATGACTGCATGCTGTCATAAAAAACAAGACTTAAAATCTTACACCCAGATTAATATAGATCCCTTTTTACATTTGCCTGTTTTTCTTTCTTTCTCCCGCAATATTACTTTTAACAATTATGAATTAAACCGATTTTATTTTTGCTCCTTACAGTTTTAATTTTTAATTCTAAATTTTACCTCTTAATTTTTATTTTCATTTTATTTTATTCATTTTATTTTGTCTTATTTTTATTTTTATTAAAATTTTAAAATGTTAATGTTCCCTACATTTTTACATGTAATATTTGAATATTTAAATTTTTAAATTTTACGCCCCCTTGATTTCTTCTCCCTGCATTTTGCTATTTTTTATTTTAATTTTAATTTTTTATATTTTAATTTTAAATTTATATCCCCATGTAACCGTAGAATATTTAACTTTCAAAAAAACAGTAACATAACTTTATAAGATTTAATTCCCATGGACATCGAGTGAACTTAAATTCAAATATATTAAACCGTCAGTTTGAAATATGCACCTGATGATTGCATAACGCATGAAACTCCGAATCGTGCCATAGACGTAGGATAATATATATATATATATTGTGTAGAATGCTCTTCTCTGCTAACAGAAGAGTTTTTTTTATAAATCTAACCGAATGTTTCACCTTTATATAGTGGGCTTCTGTTGACGGAATTGAAATAGCTCGACATATTGTGGTAAACAAACTCTTAAATTACGATTATCTCTGCAAAGAAATAACCTTTTGAAGATAAGTTCAATGTATACTTGCGTTAAAATTGTTTTCATTTATAAGGTGCGTGAAAGGATTTTTATTTTTTAGTTTAATTCATTATTCAGGCAACACTGGACAAAAATAAGCGAACGCGAATATAACTTTTTCATACTCTTTCAGTAAAATGCAGGAACAAAATTTATAACTCAGTCTTCAATTCTTTATTGTATAAAAGGTATATTTTTTTTTAAACTTTAAACGTAGATCTTAACATTTTTAGCATAGTACTTTTTTTCATTCTTTATTCAGTTCTAACTATTTTCCTCTTTTCATTTTCGAAGAATCAATAAACTCTGAAATGAAAGGATCACTGCCCCTGCAGTTGTAACATATTGAGTATTGATTTCTGGACGTGAGCGTGGATAAAAAAGAAAACAGTTATAGAATTATTAATTTCACTGTCCATAATGATAACAACGGCATGCGGTCGTTTTTAAAGACGAATGGAGATATTCACGAAATATTCGCACGATTGATCGACATGATAGTTTACAACTACCAAATACCAAATGAACCACATCACATGAGGACTATCAATAATGCGACAACTGGAATGGATAGCACGAAGAGACAATAATGACATAATCAAAATATTGACATTCCACACCCCATCAAATATAAGGTTCGGAAGGAAACCCCCATGAATGCTGGAAAGTGTGATAACACCAACTGGACTTGAGAAACTTGTTTTCTTGAAAAATTGTTTTAAGAGAAAGATTGTATAAATTTCAACTGATAACAGGATATTTACCAAAGTCCTCCTTACTGAGGCGAGATGTGGCACAAGGCCGTTTTTAACGTGGGATTTCCGAGCGTGTACATTCTTTAAAAGATTTCCCGTAGATCCCACATAAGCGGGATAGGATCTTGTCTACTTTTTACCAGACGAGACTCTGCCGTTCGGCATAGCTTCATGGCCGATCACCGAAGTAAAGCAACGTTGAGCCTGGTCAGTACTTAGATGGGTGACTACGTGGGAAGACAAGACACTGTAAGATTCTATGTTCGGGTGGTGTCATGAATAATGGCTCGCGATTTCTAATCAGAGAATCGAATTCCAAATCCCGTAGAGCTCGTTATGCGCAAACGCCCTTGGGGAAGGTATGAATTCACCCTTTCTACCCTCGGCTAGAGGTTATTTAGTAAGAATTTTTATCACTAAACCGTTATTATCTAAAAAGAAAAAATTCTTACGATTTAGAAATATTTTATGGTTTTAAATAAGTTGAAAAGAATTGATAGGCTGTAAAAAGTGAATGAATGAAGGTCACTCAAACTCCAAGAAACATGACATGATCTTTGAGAAAAGTGTTGCTCTCTGACATTTCTGCAGAGGATCAGATTGTAGTATCTATACACTCTTCAAAATACTTTTTAGGCACCTCACAGGTCACACTGGCTATTTAATTGACCCTCCTATGCCCCATCATTCTCTGGCTCAAAAAGTTAAAAAATTATTTTTTTCAACTCACTGGCAGAAACAATGTGTGTTTTGGGATGGAATCAAGTGTCTTGAAAATTGTTATGTGGTGTTATGGTTAGCAAGCTTGTCTCACTAATACGTCTTACAACTAAGTAGTAAGTTCGATTTGTATACCCCATACTTTTGACCTTGTGCCAAATCTAAGTGGTGGTTAAAAATTAACTCTTCAAAAGTCTTATATCCAGACAAACAAGTCTCTCTCTCTCTCTCTCTGTCTTTCTCTCTCTCTTTATCTATCTATCTATCTATCTATCTATCTATCTATCTATCCATCCATCTATATATATATATATATAAGCCGTCAGTTATGGCATGATTCGTCATCGGAGGCCACAATCTGAACAATATAAGGTATGCTGATGATACAGTGCTGATAGCAGACACGGAAAGGAATCTAGAAGACCTCCTACAGAAGATAGCTGAAGAGAGTGAAAAGAAAGGACTACAAATAAACTGCAAGAAAACCAAATGCATGGTCATCAGCAAAAAAAGCAACCCAAAATGACAAATACAGGTGGGGGGGTACTAAAATCAAGCAGGTACAAAAATGTAAATACCTGCAAAGTGTTCTAACAGATGACGGAAAGTGTGACACAAAGATCCGAAGGCGAATTTGCATGGTAAAGGTCGCATTCCAGAAGCTGAGTAGAGTATTAAGAGACAGGAAAATTTCGCTATAAACAATGAAGAGAGTACTAGATTGCTGTGTGATGTGAGTTCTTCAAAATGGCAGTGAATGCTGAACAATCTCATCGAAAATGAAGGAAAAAACTTGAAGCAACTGAAATGTGGTTTTACAGAAGGATATTGCGGCTGTTACGGATCGAGCACGTGAGTAATGATGAGGTTTTGGAAAGAAGGGAAACGAAAAGGAATTTAATACTGAGCATCAGGAAGAGACAGCTGAAGTTCCTGGGACATATAATGAGGAAGGTTCGGAGAATCTGATACTCACAGGCCAGATAGAGGAAAAGCGAGACAGGGAAAGCAGCGTGTAACATACTTGACAGACCTGAGAAAGTAGATGGTGGAGCGGGCGTTGGGTGATATGAGAGAGCATGCTAAGAACCACCAGAGATAGGGAACGTGGAAGGCCATGATCGCCTATGTCCTGAAAGAACAAGGCCCATAGAATAATAATAATAAATCAATGTAACCAAAGGGATTAAAACGAGAGATTCTGAGGTCCCAGACTGTTGAACACAAAACAAGTCATAGGATCCGACTTCAACTGCAAGGAACAAATAACGCACAGTATTCAACTCTCTCTGGGGATAATTACAACCACCTTTGCCGTCAAACTTCTCATCAAAAGAACATTCTGATCTTCACCTTCTGTAGTGTCCGCCACAGTAAGTCATCTTTTAAAAACTCAACATTATATATGGAAGCTAACGTAGCAACAGTAATTATATCTTACAATAATTTTGTTATAGTGATTTTTAAGTGGATCTTAGATGTGGCACAAAGCCGAAAGAATGGACTACCCATTGAGGATCGAATAATAATAATAATACTCAGTTACAGCTGTTTCAGTTTGGCAAGCTTGTTAACCATTACACCACGTCGCGATGCCCAAACTTACTTTTATTTATTAACAACACAAATGTTATGCTTAATTTACATTGTATTTTTATTGCCTTTCTTTACAATTGTGATATTTCCTGTTTTATTTATTTATTTTACTGTTGCTATTCCAAGACTTAGTTAAAACCTGAGTAGACGAAGCCTCACACCGACTTGTGCCAAAAAATAAGCTACGCTTAGGAAATAGTATTTCTGCCACATACATTTATTAATTAAACCTGCCGAAAAAACAAAACACGATTTTTTTTCATTTTTTCTTTCTCACGTATATATATATATATTCCATTTTTAAGCAAGTTATTTCACTACCCAGGTTTCTACGATGAGTAGTGTCTTCAGGCGATTTTTCTTTTGATTTTTGATAAAATCTTTGATAGTTATTAAAAATCGCCTGAAAACACCACTAATGGCAGAAACTTGGGTAGCGAAATAACTCGTTTAAAAATGGAAAATATTCAAAAGTTGTGCAACATAATTTTATCGAACACTTTTTAATACATATGTGTACTGGCCTAAACCTATTATGACCAAAAACTAAGTATTAAACAATCAATATATATATATATATATATATATTGATTGTTTAATACTTAATTTTTGGTCATAATAGGTTTAGACCAGTACACATATGTATTAAAAAGTGTTCGATAAAATTATATTGTACGTGTGTGTATATATATATATATATATATATATACACACACATACACACATACATACATATATACATACACACGTGCGCGGAGAAGTTGAAAAGTTCGGTCCACTTCTCAAAATCTGATCAAATGACACCACATCAACGGAGAAATACTCCTTGATTGCGCAGAGAATTTTTCATACTCCTTTTCTTTTCCAGGAGGTGTGACTATTAAATTGATATATCGAACTTCCGCCAGTTGATTTCACAACAAGCATGCGCCAAACCACGTGGTATATATTGACCAATTAGGAAGCGGAATCGACGGAAGTTTTCTCTGTTCTGCAGTGGGAGGAGCAGACATGACTTAACGGTAAGCAAAGTCTTAAAATTTTGGTGAAATTGAATAAAATGTTTGAAGTTAGTTTTTTATTTTCTTTTTGGACGTTTACTGGAGTATATGGGGATAACATTAAAGATAGGTTTCGAAAAGCAGAAAATATTTTGTATTAGTTGATCGTTTATGCATGTCAAGAACCAGCGGAAATTTTACAAAATTCCTAATAGGCCAAGCAAACTTATGAATGTAGAAATCGCTTCATTTCAAACAGATCATCCAGTGCTTTTGTTTGCATCAAAAAGTATATATAGACACTTACACGTCGTATTGAGTAGCGATTCTACAAGGATGTGCTAGAAGGGGCCAAACTAGCTGAAAATTTAGGAAACTGACAAGTCTCCGATTTTGATAATATTTGATCTTCAGCATTTTCCCCCTCTGCGTTTTTGTTTTCATTTAGCTTTTTAAGGACACGTACAAATATTAGTTTGAAAGAAAAACAAATAAAATAAAACCAGATAGATAGAAACCAACATGTTGTTAGGGAGAGAAAGAGACTCAATAGTCATATTTTCATACTTGATGGAAGATGTTAATTAGAAATAATACCCCCAACTTGACATATAGATGCATAGGCAGTCAGTGGTTTTATGGCCGAGAGAAAGAATTGGTGAGTAATTACGCTGCTTAAGTTTACACCCCCTACTCAGAAAAATCTCGGCCCCTAAGTGCTCACCCCCATGTTCAGAATTCCACAATGGTCACTGGTCGTATCCATAATATATAACAAGCATTTTCTCTATATCTTGCATCAAGTAATAGTAATATTAGCCATTTTGCTTATAATGAAACGTTTAGCATTCATTGACTGAGTAGCTAGTGGTACATTAAGCTGAAATTTATAACATCTTTCTCATAAAATAATTTTTCAAGGAAATAGTTTTCTCAAGTCCAGTGAATGCTATCGCTTGTTGAAGACGGGGGTGGGGGCTTTCTTTATAACTCCTTGTTTGAAGTCGTGTTAAACGCTAACATGTTGACTATCGTTGTTTTCTTGTGTTAAGTGTGCTATCTATTTTAGTTGCTGCTATTAAAAGTCTTCAAGTGATGCAGTTTCTATTCTTTGGTAGATTTCTTTGAAATTCTGTAGCGTTAATCACAAGGTTAGAAAAAGAGCGATTCTCGTGAAAACTTAAGGTTTCATAAACATCTCCAGAATCGTAGAACCACTTCCACATATATATCATTTTAGCCTGCTGAGAACATATTTTTTTAAGAATAGAATGTAGTACCCCCTTAGTAGAGGTCAGAAATAATACTACCTAAACATATTAACTTTGTCTTCTTCTCCCTCCTTTTCTCCAGGTGCTTTCACCTGGGTCACGAACTACTTCCCAGAGATCCCTTCATCTCTCACTCCCTCTCTTTGGCCCATCCCTACTGACCAACAACTAGTAGCAGTTCAGTTTTTTTTTTTTAGTTCCTCAAAAGAATTCACACCAGCCACACGTGCTACTTCAATCAGCGGACATTTTAGCCAGTCACGAGGGATTCACACAAGAATGTAGACAAAGTTAAATAAAGTTTGTTTAACGAGTTAATATATGTATCTCTTAATTATTATCCAAAACATACTAGGTACAAAAATTACTGGAGTAAGCCACAGTTGAACTGGTTAAATGTAATCATAAGTTGTATTTTGTTTCTTTTATCGCTTGTGGAACTCTTTTCTGGTTCCATGCTTTTCCGCCAACTTTAACATAAAGCTTTTAAATGCAATGCCAATCGTTATCTACTGTCTCCTTGATTACTTTTCTATTGTTCTCGTTCGTTAATGTTTCCCCACCCCAATTCTTTTACTCTCAGTAACCATTGTCTTAGTAGTTTTCTTGTCTTGCATGAGGTGAAATGATTAAATAAAAGGTCATTTTAAATGATTGATGACTTTGCAACAGAATGGTTACAGAAACGTTCTCCATTAATAAAGAAATAGTCAGGTATAAGTTAAAGCATAGATCCTGGCCCCTGACTAGAAAAAAATGAGTTCAAATTTGTGTCGACATTTTTTTTATCAAATTGTGGTCACGTGGGACGAGATTTGGATCTTCCAGTCCAATCCTGAGATCAGCAATGAAAATGCATTGAAAAATACCTTCGTCAGACAAGATAAAAAAAAGCTTTATAGTACTATTTTGATTTTTTTTTCTTTGATATGAGGTGCGTTATTAAAGAGAATGGGTTACAACAAAAAAAAAAAAAAACTATTGCAAACTACGCGGTGAAGGGTCAGAATGAGAAATGGCTGACTCAAATATTTGTCCGAGTAATGCATCGTCTGAACTCAAGGGAAACAGTGGTGTCTAATTCAGAAGTAAATAAATATACTGAGCTTCTTAGACAACTAAAGAAAAAAGATTTACTGCGCTTATTTCCCCACAGTGACACACTACGGAAAATCAGTATTGAGCAGAAAAAGAATTAAAACGAGTCTTTTTTTTCTTTGATTAAAACTGACTTTCATTGTTTAATTATTTAACATTCTTACTTAATAATCAAAAAATATTTTTATTCTAGTATTTTCCTCATTTTAAAGTTACTGTATTTATGGCATATCGAACTTCCCCGGGCTCGACTAAAGTTTACTGAGCCAACTTAGTAAACATTACAGCGCATTATCGCCCGTTAACTTATTTTAAACGAAAAAATTAACTTAAATTATTTTTTTCGGACATGGTGTTTGTCAATGTTGCTTAAGAAATTTAATTCAATTGTTTTGTGTCAAGAAAAACAACTGACAAAGCCGTTGCTTTGTTCTTTCTTCTTCTATGTGCCCTGCACCTTCAGGACGTAGGTGATCATGGCCTTCCACGTTTACCTATCCCTGGTGGCTCTGAGCACGCCTTCTGTCACATCATGCAATCCTCGTTCCGTCATCCACCTGATTAGGTCCTTCAAATATGTTATCCGTTGCTTTCCAGTCTCTTTTTCTCCTCTATCTGGCCTGTCAGTATCAGCTTCTCCAAGCTTTGTTACTTTGGCAGAAAAAATGTTTATGGCCAGCTTTGTAAACTGAAAGGTAAACGGTTGTCGTGTCTTTTTTCACTTCCAATGAAGATATTAATGTCATTAGGGCGCAAGGAGTTACTGAGAATGAAAGAAAACGTTAGTGAAGAGAAGGAATAAGAATAGGATTCAGAAAGATAGGTTACATTAAATTTTTTGAAGAATGTTGTAGACAGGAAAGCAAGAAACCGGAAGAGTTCTGCAGGCGAGAAGTGCGTGAGAAGAAAGTACAGGGTGCGGAAGAAATACCTCCCACATAATGGTAAGATATTAGTGGCTTTATTTAGCTATGGTCTTACCATTATGCGGGAGGTAATTATGTTACACCCTTTATTAGAAAAGTATTTGCGGTTACAATAAAATAAATCCTAGCTACCAATCTAGTAGAACGTTAAAATACATGAGGTCTAGGTACCCCAAGAAAAAAAGTTTATTTGAACAATTACCATGAAAATACTTCTAGAAAAAAACAGGGAAGCTACGTTACAGTTAGAAGTGCGGACCAATAATATTATAGACCCTTTTCTGGATTTATATTTGATATTACAGTATTCTGGAGCTGCAATGAAATAACATAATGAAGTAGCATGTGACTGCAATAAAGTAGTTGTTGTCCAGTTTAGAAATGTTGTTTAGAGAGGGGGCGGCAAATTCTAGAGCAAACACTTTTTTTTTTTTTTTTTTTTTGAGGACATGAATCAAGTTAAAAGACAGGAAATATCGCTGTGGGATAAGAGTCTGAAGAAAATTCAAAGAAACTTTCATGCACGTGCTTAGGATGTCAAATTACTAGTATATACCTTTGTTCAGTAAAAGAAAAAGAAAAACTGATACAGTCCCTCCCACATATACAAGGGGGTGCTGAAAAAAATTTCAGCTTTTTCAACTTCCTAAAATCTGAGCAAACATCTAATTTTTTAAACTTCTTTTCAGCATCACTTTTTTACAAACTTTGAATTGTTGGTGTCACAAGATACTATCAGAAATTGGTATTACTGATTGGTTCTGTCAATGACAATTATATTGGTAATTTCTGGAAAGTTTTGATGTTTGTACAATTTTTTTTACATGGCTTTGTGTTTAATGATTATATATAAATGTTATATCCAACATGTGCTAATCAATATATTTATTAAATATATTTTTTCCATTAGTTTTTCACAATAAAAAAAAAATGTGATGGACAGAAAAACACTATACAAGATCTTTTAATTTTTTTAAATTGACATCAAATTAGAGAGGCTTGTGAATGGACTGGCTGGAACACTGTAATAAGAACAAAATTAATTATCTGAACAAGTCTTGGGACAGTTATCTTCAAGCTCTGTTTTCTCTATATTTCAGACTGTCATTCTTTACCTCCAAAGTTATCTAACTGAAAATTAGCATTGTAGACTCATGAAAATTAAATTTAAATATAAAATATAATAACCTGTGGCTTTGATCCCTACTAAAACTTTAAAATCACCTGAATGGAAAAAAAACTCTTTATCACAGACTGTATATAAAAGTATTATATAAAGTCTGCAATTAAGAGATACTCCAAGACTGTACTCCAAGGGGCTACACTCTAGAGTATTAGAAGTAATAATTCTGTTCTTAGGAGGATTACAGCCACATCAACCTGAGACAGTATTTCTTGCATGATCACCAAAGTGAGCAACATCAAACCTGATCAGTACCTAGACCACATGAGAATATCTGGTTCTGTAAGCTTAGTTGGGCAGGTGGTGATAATGGCTCGAAATTGGAGAACCGAGTTCCAATTTCAAATGGGTTTGTTATCCAAATACTCTTAAGAAAGGTATAAATCTATCGCTTCTCCCCCAGCTATGGGTTAATTAGTAGAATTTGTATAAGGAAATCATCATCTCCAAAATATTTTTAGTATATCTTGAAAAAAATCATAGCTTTAAATAACCTGAAAAAGGTTGACAAATCATAAAAAATTAATCAATTTTCTTAGAGATTAGTTAGTATTATACCTGCAGTTTGTAAGTTTTGTTAGAACTTATGCTGTTTTTTGTGGTGGGGCTGTATTATCTGTTTTATCGCAGTTTTCTTCTTTTATAGACCATAGTGCTTCAGGATGTGGCTGATTATGGCTCTCCACAACTTATTCTTTGTAGCTCTTAGTAAGATTTTATTTCATCTCCCTCTCAGAACCTGTTTTACCATCTGTTTACACAAGCTTGTTAGGTAACTTTCCTCAGTCCATACTGCCTTCACTGTCTAGTGAGTCTCAAATTCTTCAAGCATTCTTTCTTCATTATATGTCCTTGAATTTTCAACTCATTCTGATTCTAAGTATAAGAATAATTTTTGTTTCCATTTTCCTGAAAACTTCCTTGACCATCACATAGTTTATGATATTTTCAGCATTCTGTAGAACCACAACATTGTTGTCTCAAGTTTGCAATTCTTCTGTGCGGAAATTTTTGAGCATTCACTAATGTCAACATCTAGCCTCATTTCTGTGGTACATACATTGTTTTTTGGTTTTTTTTATCATTTTCGTTTAGATTTATTCATAGTCCACTTGGCCTATTTTATCTCTGGTGATTTCTCAGGTGCCAGCTCATCTGCTCTTGAACCCATAATGGCTCACCCTTGATTTCTTTGCATTTCTGATCGCAACTCTAATAGAGAACTTAACCTCTTTGATGTAACTCTGTCACTGTCACCGTAACTTGTTTGCTTTTCCCTAAACCTAGCTCCATGAATGATTCCAGAGTGTTTGCTTGTTCCAGGAATTTTATCTAATTTATCAGTATATAATCTAATTCCTTTATTTGTGGAACGTCAGTTCCTAAATCTTCTCAGTCAGCTCTGTAAACATATAAGGACCATTTTGTTAGCATCATGGATCAGAAACACTGATTTTTACTTCACCTGTAACATGATCTGATGTGTTTACTCTTTACTGACATTGTTTACACTGTCCAATAAAAATGATTTCAGCATATGATGCTTATTTGACCAATGGGATGGTGTCTGTGGCATCTTGAGATAATGAATATGAAAACACTTGGCAGGATTTAATGGGTGGTTAGAATGATGGCAGTATCAAACAGTTGGTCAGTAATTGACCTTCAGTTTCTGTTGTTGAAGACCTGATGATAATGACAAGGAAGAAAACAGTCTCTTAATTCTAAGATGGAGTATTTTTGCCTGATATGTTATCTTCACTTTCCAGTCTTGATAGTCCAAAATCATCTATGTGTCCTTGGTCCTGGGTATGATGGGAAACTGCATCCAGCAGCAAGGCCTCTGATTTAGAGATTGTGAGGAGCATGGAACTATCTTTTATTGCTGTTGTTCCCAGTTCCACCCTGACAGAGAGTGGTAGCACCTGTTAAGGTCCCAGTTATAGGCAAATAGTTAACCTCCAAACTAGGGTCAAAGCACTGTGAAAGCAAAGAAATAGACTTATGAAAAATATGCATTTTTGAAGGAAAAAATTATTACCAGCAATACATTGTTGAATGCAAAACTAGAAGACATCTTTAATTTTCTAAAATAAAAAAAATAAAAAAGTTTATCAAAATCAGACTGAATCAACCTTCTCACTATAAATGAACATTAAAATATGACAGGTCGGTTGCTGTTGGTTTTGATCCAGAAAGGTGGTCGTAGATTGACTCTGTTAATGGTGATCTCCCTTGCCCCACGTTGCATTGATTGATCACAAGGTAGTCACGTGAGTTTTCCACTAGCTGTCTCTCTGCCAACAGCACCATAAATTTTGTTCTAGTTGAAATTAGGGCTATATACTCGGTTTTTAATCTGTACCTGGCTATCACACCCAAACCTTGGTCGGTATGTGGTTAGGGAATAGGTAAGTTTATAACTTGGTATATTTAAAAAATACTCTCTCTATCCAATAATGAAATAGACATCAGGACTAACTATTTGCTATCTTCTAGAAAGGTTACAGAACCTAGGGCATTGTAGTATTTCCATTGCTCTCTCTCCCTCTCAGGTTTAGAATAACAACAGAGAAACAAAACTTATCTTTTATGGGTGGGCTTCATGCTTTTAAATTCCAATGTCTATTGTTCTGTATTTTATCTAACTGCAAAAATAAAAACAAATTTATTTCTCTTTTCTTTCTTTCTCTTCTTTCCTTCTCGGGTTTAGAATAACAACAAGGAAAACAAAACTTGTTGCATTTTTTTTCTTTTTCCTTCGCTCATATTCGGAGAATAAAAAAAATTCTTTTAGTACATTTTCTTCTGATCTATAATAGTAATTTATTCTCTTTAAAAAAATTTCCAATTATAGTTAATAATTAATAAAATTACTTACCTCCGTTTCACTAAATATTGTTCCAAAAAATACTTTATAACCCCACCTTTTTGGCATTAAGTAATCCACAGAGGTTGATATGCCATTAAACAAAACTTAAACTCTGTGTCCTTGTTGATGATAAACTATTTTTCATTCAGTAGCTTCTTTTTTCCAGATGAAATATTGTAATTTTCTTACTTCTCTATTTCCCTGGAAAGTTCTCAGATGCACTATATTCCTTTGTTTCACCAGTTCTAACCTTCACAAGACCCACCATGCTGTATACATTTAAGCAAATCGCCTTCATTCCCTTTGTATTTCATTGGTGAGATGTAATTTACCCTCAAGCAGCTTCTTCCCACACAATGCTACTTTGTGGAACCAACTTCCAAGAGGATGCTTCCTACAATCTTAACCTGTTCAAGTCTAATAGTAAACATATCTTCATAACCTGCACCTCTTACTCTGTAACCTATCTCTAGTGTCTCTCAGGCATTGTTCAGAATAAACATCATTGTTAAATAAAAATTCATTGAGTGCTAATTAAGTGAGATTCTTTTAAAAAAAATTTAGCGTCCATTTTTTTTTTTTTTTTTTATATTTTCTTAAAATATTGGGTATATTTTTTTAATCAGACTTAAGAAAAAATATAAAACTGAACTTGTTGGTTTCTTTTGATAATTTAATATTTTACTTTAATAAAACAAATACATTTATACTTTTAATTTTAAGAAATATTTTCAAGATGTTGAGTAAAGAGGACCCTAAAATGTCAATGACAGGTCAGGGATACTAAAATCAAACAGATTCAAAAATTTAAATTCTTGGGAAGTTTTCTGACAGAAGATGGAAAGTGTGACACTGAGATCTGAAGGTACACTGACATGGCCAAGCATGCATTTCAAAAGCTAAGCAGAGTATTGAGAGACAGGAAGATTTTGTTAGAAACAAAGAAAGAGTACTGGACTGTTATCAAATATCTGTCCTCCCTTATGGCAATGAATGCTGGACAACCTCCTCAAAGATGAAGAAGAGACTCAAAGCAACAGAAATGTGTTTCTATAGAAAGATGATTAGGATACCATGGACTAAATATGTTAGCAACAACATGATTTTGGTGAGGATGTAATTGAAAAGGAAACTTCTACATAGCATCAGGAAGATGGAACTAAGGTTTCTGGAAAAGGTAATAAGTAAGGAAAGTTTGGAGAATCTTATGCACTCAAGATAAATAGAAGCAAATAGCTATTGGAAGGCAACACGAGATATACACCATGAGCTTGAGCAAGTGAATGGTGGAGCAGGATTTGAGAAAAATACCAAGAGCAGAAGGTGCAAACGGAAGTGCATAATCATTTGCATCCTGAAAGGACCCAGCAGATAAAGATGATAATTCTGTGTATAATTCAAAATAAATAGTTAGTTCAGGTACATTATTTGGATTGCTACGTGTTTAATTCTTAGATTAATATTGGATATCAGCTTGGAATGCGAAAATGGAATGTAGAGTTTGAATTCCTGTTAAATTTGTTTCATTCACTGACACACAAATACCCTTGCAAAAGTTATTAATTAATCTCTTCTCCTTCAAGCTATGGGCTGAATAGTACATCAGATTGGGTTCTATAGCCTTGGTTGGCAACCAGTCTGCTACAGAAAGGGATGGCAACCTACTGTGGGAAAATCTTCTGCTTATATATTACATATGGTAATAAACTGACTGCTTGATGTAGATAAATGCTCATTCCTACATGTAGATATTTATTGCTAGGTGTGTGCATATATATATATATATATATATATATATATATATGGAAATATTTTTATTATAATAAGTTTATAATAAAAACATGGTTTACTGCAACACAAGAACCATTAGCACCTTGTCAGGCAATAGAATAGTTTTTCTGTTAGAAATCATTATACATCTTCTTCTGTGTCATGTCCCTTCAGAACATAATTATGGTCTTCCATGTCTCCCTATCTTGGGTAGCTCTTAGCACAGATTCTCCTGTTGTTTCACCCAAACCCTGCTCTGCCATCCACCTGCTCAGGCTCATCAAATATGCTATCCATTGCTCTCCCCTGTCTCTCTTTCTCTCTATCTGACCTGTGAGTATTAGATTTTCCAACCCTACTTCACATAACCCAGGAATTTCAGCTGTCTTTTCCTGATGCTCAGTATTAATTTCTTTTTTGTCTCCATCTTTTTTAAAATCTCATCATTACTCATCTGCTCAATTTATGATATTCACAACATCCTTCTGTAGAACAACATTTCACTTACTTCAAGTCATCTTTGATGACATTGTCCAGCATTCACTGCCATATTGAAGAACAGATATCACATAGCAATCCAGAACTTGCTTCTTTGTTTCTAGTCATATTTTCCTGTCTCTTAATAATCTGCTCAGTTTCTTGAGTGCATCCTTGGTCATGCCAATTCGCCTTAGGATCTCAGTGTTACACTTTCCATCTTCCATTAGAACACTTCCCAAGTACTTAAATTTTTTTACTTTCTTGATTTTAGTATACCCTTCCTATAATTGGCATTTTGGGCTCCTCTGCTTACTGATGATCATACATTTGGTTTTCTTGTAGTTTATTTGTAGTTCTTTCTTTTAACTTTCTTCATCTACCATTTATTGGAGGTTTTGTAGTTTTCTTTCCATGTTGGCTTTCAGCACTCTATCATCTACACATTATATTATTCCAGTTGTGACTGCTAATGACGAATCCTGGCATAACTTCTAGAAGAGTCTCAATGTACAAGTTGAATGGATCTGGTGAAAAGAAAAGACACATCTTTGTCTTAGCTTTCTATCTTTGTATATCTGTTGAATTTGTTTCTTGTTCATATGTAGGTGGTTTGCTGCTAGTAGAGATTCTTGATTACTCTGAAGTCTTTGCCAGTTGCTGAGCATTTCTATCAGTTCTTTGTGGCATACTTTTTCAAACGACTCAGCATAATATAAAAAACATAGGTAAACATCCTTTTGTATCATTTGTATCACCCTTTCTGAAAGCATCCTAAGCATAAATACTGCATTACTTGTTCCAGTGTCCTTGACAAAACCTGCATTGTTCTTTTCCTAGAAGCTTAAAAACAAGACAATTTTTACCAAATCTAGACAATTAAGGTGGGGGGATTTTCAGAGGGTTTGTCTCAATGAACCAATAAAAAGCCAGGTCATGATGGCTAGGAGATATTTGATTGTAAGGGTAAAGGATGGTAGAAACTTGAAATGACTTGGTACCCAGACATTTTCTGTCAGTGATGAAATAAATTAAATGATACATATGTAGCATTTAGCTAGTCTGAAAGTTATCAAATGTCTGAAAAGTTATTGCAGATCCCCATGAAATGGTTACAGGATTTTCTTTAAGTTATTTTTCACTTAAAGTAATGAACAAGCAACAAGGATGGGAAAGTTAATTTTGTTTTTAAATATACTGCATGTCAAACGTATGTAGTTGACTTAGTGATCTATCTGTTAACTGAAACAAATTAATGATCAGAAGCTGAGAGGATCAAGCAATTTATGCTAGAGGATAGATTACAGATTATCTAGTTATACTAGGAAAAATTGAGTATACTTTAGAGTATATTTTACATGATGATTACAGAGGAAGTTACTCCACTATGTTTATTCCCCAAATTTAATTTTGTGAATTTGATAATTTGTAATTTTTTTTTATAAACATAAGATATTGCTCATGTAAAGATTTGCAAGTTCTGTGTTTTTTTAATATTTTCTATTTTATAATAGGGGATTTATTAGCATAATTGCTAATAATAAGTAGAAAGTGATGTGCTATTGCAGTAAGTCTTAGTATTAAAAGATGAAATGTGCAAATAATGGCAGTTTTTTAAAGGATTCTTGGTATAACCAACATATTTTATTACTGTATGATATTCTACGATAAAAATAAAGCATAGGTAGACTATACAGTCAGACACTTCATAAAACAAATCACTACAGTGGACTGTCAACCCATTAGTTTATACTACTTCTAAGATTACATATATATAATGTTTGTTCATGTGTGTATTTGATGGTATTATGTATACTTTGTGGGAACACAGAACATCTTGTGAAAATTTGACTTTGTAAAAATTCAACTTATTCACAAAGATGAAGAAGATGGTAGATTAAATGTAAATTTTAATATTTCAGAAATATTGATTTACAAAAACTGTTCTTTTTAATCCAGAGGATATGGTGACTGGCAGAATGAGAATTTTTGAGAGTAGAGTTTCAATTCCAGTCGAGTTCATTATGTTCTCTTATGCATAAATTTCAAAGGGAAAGGTATAAACCTATCTCTTCTTCTCTCCAGCTTTGGGTTAATTACCAAGACTTTTCATCTGAAAAAAGTATCTCCAAATTATTATTAATCCAATATTCATCAAAAAGAAATGAATTCTTCAAATCCAAAAATATTTTTTAACTTTAAATAACCCAGAATAGGTTGATAAGCCATAAAAAAAGGAACAAATAGATCAAATCAATTAAATTTCTCTTTCCAAACTTTTTGGCACAGAATGAGAACTTCACAACCTTGTTTGAATACCAGTCAAGTTTGCCATTTTCACTTTTGCATAAATTCCAAAGAGTAAGGTATAAATCTATCTCTTCACTCCAGCTATGGATTAAATACCAAGAATTTTTATCTGAACTGCTCCAATTCAAAAATGTTAGGTTTTTAAATAACCCAGAATAGGTTGGTAAGCAAAAAAAAAAAAAAATTGATCAAATCAGTTAAATTTTTCTGTCCAAGTTCAGTTGCTTCTTCCAAAGACAACTTTTGTATGACAGTAAATAGAATAGATGCAGGAAGATTTTTTAATAACTCTTTTTGCTACTTTGACTATCATGCAGACTGATAATTTGATATGTTGTCCATTATTTATACCTGGTGCATGGATGTAGTAGTAGACACAAAAGGCAGGAAAATGTTAAACAGAAAAATGCTCAACACCATTTCAAACTGTCACTTGAATTGTATAATTTTTTAAAATAATTTAATGAAAATGCATGCTTAAAATTGATACAGTATTTACATTATTTGAACTGTTGTCCTCATCTTTGTTTCGGTCGTCGTACACTCCGACCTTCTTCTGCTAGGAATTTTGAATCATACTCTTTATTACAATCACTGGGGTATATGAACTCCATTTCTTGCTTAGTAGTGCATCTTTTGGTAGTCATGAGTTATCTCTCTCTAATCCTTTAAGTTACTTGTTTACCATTGCTGTAGCCTGGTATTGAACTCAGAACTCTTTGGGTCAAGTCACAGGAACTAACCAAAATCTATATCCACTGGGCCATGTGTCCTTAAGGACAAGAACAACTGACTTATTTCCAGGACTTACAAACATGATGATCAGGAAACCTTTTTTATTAGAGTTCATATTGCAATTTTTTGATCTTAATGGTTTTCTCTAGTATTTTTTTACCAGATCTCATATTGCAATTTTTGACACTAATGATTTTCTCTGGCACTCCGTATAACTGGTTTCCACATTGTGTTCATCTCTCTGCTTGGTCAACTTAGGAGATTTTTTAAGCCTTAAGTTTATGTAGTTTCCAGTGATGTTCTCTATCTAGTATTTCAACTTCAACCCATTGGGGGCAGTGATGCCCTTTCTCCCTCCAGATGCGGTCAGCTATGCTTGATATTTTAATCTCCCCTCTCATTACAGCCTTGCAATGTTCTTGTAGCCTAACCTTAGTGGGTGGCCTGTTTCTCCTTTATATTTCTTTCCACAGTTTCATGGAATAGCCTACACACAGTCCTTGGTCATTTCTCCTCTGTTGGGGTCTTACTCAGAAGAGGTACTTGTGAAGTGTAGAACCACTTCTGAAGATTGTCCTGATGTTATATGGACTGCAGATCCTTTGTATTTTCTTTGATAACTCTTTCATATAGGGTAAACCGACCAAGGTTGTTTTCTGAGAGTTATCCTCCTCATGCACCCTCCCTTCCATGTCCATGTACCCTGGATAATTGTTTCATCATAGGGTACTGCTTGTACTGACCATTTTCTGTTTGTATGACTCTGGGTTGCCACTTATGACTTTTGCTAAATGTTGAAGGTAGCAGATGATCCCTTTCTTTACATTGTATGGGTGGTTGGAGTTGAAGTTGAGGTATTGTCCGGTGAATGTTGGCTTGCAGTATATGGATGTCTTGAACCTCACCTCTGTTCGAGTTATTAGCACATCCAAGAATGCCAACTTGTTGTTACACTCTTTTTCTATAGCGAACTGTATGGATGGTCTTATTGAGTTTACATGGTCGAGGAGCATCTGAACCTCCTCCTGGTGTGGCCAGAGTATGAAGGTGTCATCAACGTATCTCAGCTATAGAGTTGGCTTTAGAACTGTGGATTCTAATGCCATCTCTTCAAAATATTTCACGTATATGTTAACCAGTGATGGTGATAATGGTGAGCCCATTACGCCTGAAGAAGGCCAAAGCATACAACAGCCAAAACATTATACAAATGGCAAACATTATACAAATTGCAACAAAGATTAGGACAATAGTCCAAATAATGTAAATACTGTAAATACTATTTCATCTCAGAAATATAGACAAATATTAAAGTTGATACTTTGCAGATTAATAACTTAATGTTTTAACAGCTGTTGAAAATTTATTATCTTTCTCTGTAAATTGTTAAGTTAATTACATTTTAAGTTATTCATCTAGTCTGTATATTGTACCTTATGAATATTTTTTAGTAAAAGGAGGTTTCAATATTATATGAAACTGATTAAATAATAGACTATATTCTAATGTCTGCTATAATTTGAATCTATTTTATTCATTTTATGAAATTTTATAAAATTTAAAAGTTTGTCTTCACAAAAACTAGTTCTACCCTTCAATTTGTGTGTGTGTGTGTGTATCAATCAGTTAATTGGCATAATTGATACATGCTTGGGTAATCATGTCTCAAAAGAGACATGACTGAATAAGCAGAACATTTTTTTCCCACATTAGGTTGTCAATAATTTCTGCAGTAGACTGATTGTCAATCAAGGCTACAGAACTCAATTTGTTCTGCTATTCTACCTATAGCTGAAGGGAGAAGAGATGGATTAATACCTTTCCAAAATTTGTTTGTGCGTAAGTGGATGGAGTGAATTTGACTGGAATTAGAACTCGACTCATTCTGAGCCAATATCCGTTACACCACAATGCAAATATACTCAAATGATATTGTATTAATGGCAGACTTGGAATGAACAGTTTATTTCTTATCATTGGGAGTAAAGTTATCACTATAAGTCGGTCAGTTAATTGCCATACATGAAACACGTTTGGGGGATCATGTCTATTTTGATTCATGAAGAATTTCCTGCAGTAGATTATCATTACTTTCTGCAGTATCCTGGTTGTCAGCCAAGGCTAGAGAACTTAATCTCTCCTGCTATTCAACTCATAGTTGGAGTGAGAAGAGATGGATTAATACCTTTCCCAAGGGTATTTGTGTGTAAGTGAATAAAACAAACTCGAAATTGGCACTCAGATTTCTCATTCCAAGTCAATATCCATTACACCACAACACAAACTATATTTACTTTTATAAAAGGCATCCATTTTCTAGAAAAAAATCTCTGTAAAAAAAAAATGTTTTTTTTTTTTCAATCAATTCACTCCAAGCAAGGCAATAATACCACTAAGATGCAAGGAGTGAAGAGTGACAAAACTTTATAATGAACCAGAAATCTAATCCTAAGCAGGAAACAAGTGATAAACCTCTCCTCCTGTTGAAAAGACTGGGGAGCAGTGTGAATTGGACAAAAATGAATTGACACCATCTCATCCTCTGTTAACTCCAGACTAGAAATTATATAATGGTACTAAATTAAATTATCATTACAAATCACATTTAATATGAAAATAACAATACATATTCAGGGATCACAATTGTATATTATTGATATTTTTTCCTTAATTATTTCTTGTTGAATATATGATTATTATTTTGATAATTATATACTTCAGTATTTGTCTATACTTTTGAGATGAGGATGTATTTACACTATTTACTATTTTCCTCATCTTTATTGCCATGTTTAGAATGCTTTGGCTATTGTACACTCCAGTCTTATTCAAGTGCTAGGAATTTCGAACCAAACTCTTTATTATGATCACTGTGATATATCATTCTCATTTCATGTGCAATGCCACTTCTGGTACCATGTAGTTATCTCCCTTTAACTTAACTCTCTAAGTTATTTGTTCACTATTGCTGTAGCCTGGTATTGAACTCTTTGGGTCAAGTCACTGGAACTAACCAACATCTATATCCACTTGGCCATGTGTTCTTGACATCAGTGTATAAAATTCTGGGACTAATAAACCTATAAGAATCATGAAACATATTATGTTAACTTCTGACAATATTTTTGTCAACAGATATATCTCAAGCATTAATATCTTTATACAGGTAATCATATTCACATGCATTCTTCTTTGAAGAAGATTCCTTGAATATTCAGTCCAGCAGATGAAAATAAATATACTGCTTAATAAATAAATGGTTTCTTCTCAAATATGAGTATCCACTAAAAAATAAAATTTAAAGTGAAAATCAGTTGGATTAATAAATAAATAAAGTATCCATGACTTCTTAAAAATTACTTTGTTTTGCATTCGAGGATGAAACTCTGCAGATTTCAAGAATCTGAAAAAAGTTTGCATTTATAAGACATGATCTGGCTTTGCATAATTGGCAATGCACTCTGTGACTGAGTTGGTCTAGAGCTTGTCAGATCTACCACCCTGTTGACAGGGCTTCAGAATACGTCAACTGCACCTCTGCAGGGGGTAAAAGTCCCCCAAGGGGGCCACCTGTTGGCCGTAGGTGGCGACCCGTAACGCCTGGGGACAGAATCCTGGTAGTTAAGAAGTTCATGACCTGGGTGCAAAGAGGTCATGTTTCTTCAATACACCACTTTGGCCCCTACCTGGGCTAGACGGGTGGTCGGAGAGGCCCAATCCAATAAATCGGCTGGTCCCGACATGCCCTAGCTCATATATATTCCTTTCTATCCCAGTAGTATTATTGAAATTATATTAGTGGAACATTTCACACCCCTTTATCTTATATGAGCTGGAAGGCGGGGGCTTAGGGTCAACTGTGTTGAGAGCAAAAGACTTTTTCATCACTGCTAAATTGAAGAGTTCTGTACCCAAAATTTTGCAGAGGCTCAAGACTCACTCTCAATATGAGTATACTGGTCGTGTATCCCTGTCTCAGCCAAGGTGAATGGGTTTCCCCCTTGGTTCATTCTCTTCTTAAGTTGGATTCCATAGTGGGTGGTGGAGCACAGGGCCAGTGAAAATAAAAAAACAAAACATGGCATCTCTGAATAAAAAAACTAAAAGAAATTTATGTGAAACAGCAGACTTCCCTAGATTCATTATCATTGAATCCTTGGAAGAGGTCTGTCTTGCTAAATTCTCCCCATTCTTGATTGAAAGAGTTCTCTCTACATGAGCAACCCAAAAGATGTTAAAAAATTGAGAAATGGAAACTTACTTGTTGAGGTGGATAACAGGAGACAAGCAGAAAGCCTCCTAAAAATGAAAAGATTTCGTGATTCCAAATGCAAAGCCTATCTACATGAGCGGCTAAACACTTCCAAAGATGTAATCAGAAGTTGGGAGTTGCCTTAGAAAAGGAAACAAGAGAGGCCCTGGGAAAACAGGGAGTGACAGATATAAAAAGAGTAAACATAAGAAAGGGTGACAAAAAAGTTGAAACTAATACCCATATGTAGACTTTTAATCAGCCCAAATCCCTAAAACGGTCAAAATAAGATATTATCTGAAGAAAGTCAAACAGTACATTCCAGCTCTCCTGAGGTGCTTCAAATGTCAGAAATTTGGACACCACAGGGACACTTGCAGAGGATGACAGACATGTGCCAAATGTGGAGAAAAAGAACCAAATTATGAAGAGGAGAAATGTTCATAATCACTAAGATGTCCAAATTGTCAACAGGAACATCCAGCATATGCAAGATCTTGTGACGTCTACAGGAAAGAAAAAGATCATTGAAGTAAAACATAAGAGAAATGTATCTATATCAGTGAGATTACCTATGCTTCTGTTACACGGAGACCTGAAACAACCAATGATGGAAAAAAATATGGAATACTAATTGAAAAACTTATAAAATTAGACCCAAGTGAGTGGACAAAATTCCAGGCAAAGCTAAAGAAAGAACACACCAATAGCACTCAACAAACACTTCAATTGGAAGCCCCTACTCAGATTAAAAAAAAGAATGAAATGAAATAGCGAAAACAACATCACAGACACAGACCAGTCAGTCAGTTAAGTGCCATATGTGAAACACGCTTGGGCGATCATGTCTCGAAAGAGACATGACTGACTGGGCAGAAGATTATCCTGCAGTAGATTGCCATTGCTTTCTGCGGTAGACTGGTTGCCGACCAAGGCTATAGAACCCAATCTGTCCTGTTATTTAACCCATAACTGGAAGGAAGAGACAGATTAATACCTTTCCCAAGGGTATTTGCGCGTAAGTGAATGCAACGAATTCGGTTGGAATTCAAACTCGGCTCCCCGATTTCTCGTTCCGAGCCAATATCCACTGCACCACTATGCACATCCAGACACAGACCACTCCTACTAAAAAATAGATTTTCAATGACCATCAATCTGTCTTTCAACTTCTAAAAGTGACAACAATGGGAAAAATAATATACAAAACCCTGACTCAAAGAAGAACGCCCATCGCAATCTAAGAGAAACCATACTCCATCTTCCTCATGGGAACATATAAAGATTTCAAACAAGTCAACCTACAGAACCATCACTTTGAAAGTTGACACAGAAAAATGGGTTTAGTTTTCTGGAAAGGATGGAAATCAATGAGCCGAACACTAAAATCAAATCAAAAAAGAGTAATAACTCAAATTCAGAAAAATTACACACCAAAAAATGAAATTACAAAATAATGCAATCCTATGGTAGAATTGTGGAGGAATCCTGGCTTTAACATACCATAAAAGTTCAAACAATCAACTTATTGTTGGATAATACCTCATCAGAACTTTACCCACTGTAAATAAAACTGGCAGTGGAAAAACTACATCAATTGGTCATGTAAATAAATCAATCAACTTGATATAAATAGCCAACTTATACCAGATAGAAATCATCTGAAATCATTTACCAGAGTTTATCGGAGTAAGAATAAACGAGCTGTGGTTTGAGGACATTATCCTTAAATTATGTTTACAAAGTATATATATTTAATATATATGCCCAGTCTGGATTTGGCATTAAATGACCCATAGTGGCTGATATGCTATAAAACCCAAAACAAATATAATAAAGAAATATATTGTCAGGTCTAACAATGGTTTTACTTGCAAAGAACACAAGTTCAAATTTTAAAAAATAATAAAATTTCTCAAATATTCAGGTTGGTAGACAAAATAAATCTTCTATGTACCTTGTCCTTTCAGGACATAGGTGATCATGGCCTTCCTAGTCTCCCTATCCCTAGTGACTCTTAGCAAGCTTTCTCCTTTAATATATCGCAACTCCTGTCCTGTTATCCACCTACTCAGTCCCTTCAAATACGTTATCTGCTGTTTTTCTCTGTCTCTTTTCCCCCTCTATCTGGCCTGTTAGGATCAGGTTCTCCAAGCCCTCCTTCCTCATTGCATGTCCCAGAAACTTCAGTTGTCTCTTCCTGATGTTCAATATTAATTTCCTTTTCATTTCCATTCTTTCCAAAACCTCATCATTGCTCACATGCTCGGTCCATGATATCTGCAGCATCCTTCTGTAAAACTACATTTCAGCTGCTTCAAGTTTTTCCTTCATCTTCAATGATATTGTCCCACATTCACTGCCATATTGAAGGACAGACATCACATGGCAATGCAGTACTCACTTCTTTGTTTCTAGTGAAAGTTTCCTGTTTCTTAATACTTTACTCAGCTTTTGGAGCACGTCCTTTGCCATTCCAGTTTACCTTTGGATCTCTGTGTCGCACTTTCTGTCTCCTGTTAAACACTTTCCAGGTATTTAAATTTTTTGTACCTGCTCGATTCTAGTATTCCCCACCTGTATTTGGTATTTTGGGTTGCTCTTTTTGCTGATGACCATGCATTCGGTTTTCTTGCAGTTTATTTGTAGTCCATTTTTGTCACTCTCTTCAGCTACCTTCTCTAGGAGGTCTTGTAGTTTCCTTTCCGTGTCTGCAATCAACACTGTATCATCTGTGTATCTTATATTGTTCAAATTGTGGCCTCTGATGACAAATCCTGGCATAACATCTAGGGTTCTCAAAATATTCTTGCTGTACAAGTTGAACAGATCTGGTGAAAAGACACATCCTTGTCTTATGCCTCTTTCCATCTTTGTAAATTTGCTGAATTCATTACCTGTTCATATACTGGCAGTTTGCTGCCAGGAGATTCCTAATCCCTCTTATGTCTTTCTCAAACATCAATTCTTTGTGGTGGATTTTGTCGAATGCCTTGGCATAATTGATAAATCAGAGGTACAAGTCTTTCTACATTTGTATTGCTTTTTTGAAGAGCATCCTAATCATAAATATGATGATCTTTGTTCCAGTGTCTTTGACAAACCCACACTGGCCTGATTCTGCTTCTTGCTCTATTCATCAGGATTTGGATGATCAGTTTTGTAAGATGACTCAACCTGATAGTTTGGTGTAGTTTGCACTCATTTACACCTGGCTTTTTAGGCAGTGCTATGAAAATTGACTTGCATAGGTCGTCTGGTATTACACCACTATTATAAATTTCATTTATTATTTCTGTAATTTTCTCTATACCAAATTTTATTACAATGCCATCTGGACCAGCTGCTTTATTTCTATTCAATTTAGTCATTGCAGCTTCCCCTGCGGACTTTAATATTTCTGGTTTGTCCTCATATTTGTGTATTCTCAGTTGCTCTTTCTTGTGGAAAAGATTTTTTTTATATTCTTCTCATTACTGGAGTATTTCCTCTTTCTCCAATATCATCGTTCCCTCCTTGGATTTTATACATGCTGTTGAGAAGCAGGTTTTTGTCCTGTCAATTCTCTTATCTCTTTATGCATGTCTGCTTTATTAGTCCTGCTCAGTCTCTCTACCTCTGCACATTTGTTGTTGGGCCATTTCTCTTTAGCCTGTCTGCATTTGTTCTGTACTTCCTTGTGTAGTTTCCTGTATTCCCTTCCATGTCTTGGCATCATTTTTTTTGTCTCTTTTGCATCATGTCAAGAATCTGTTCAATGATCCACTCATGTTTTTTTTTTTTTCTGCGTCTGATTTCCTTTGGAGCAGTGTTGTTTGCTGATATCACTATTGCTTCCTTTAGTGAGTCCCGTTTCAAATGTCATTTTCCAATTTGTTCTTCATATTTGTTTTTCACGCTGTTAGTGTATTCTTTCTGCAGGTTGAGGTCATTCATGAGCATGTTGTATTTCAGTCTTGGTGCTGTGCTAGTCTTCTTCATTCTCCAGAGTTTTATCATTATTTTGCAGATGACTAGGACATATCTACAACAAGAACATTTAAAGTAATATCTCTCTCTCTCTCTCTCTCTCTATATATATATATATATATATATATATATATAATCTACATCTATAGCATGACCAAGTTTTATGCACTATACAATTAACACCAGAAGCATATTTATATAGTTGCATATACCTGTGTGTATATAGATATATAGAATTAATGTGAGGAAGCTTGTGATTTAATCTAGTAGTCATGCCAACTTCAAAGTTTTTTAAAGGCCTTATTGTGATGTCTTTACTTTTCAGAGCTTTTGCTTATTCTGCTGCTGCTTCCAGAGCCTATTTCTTATTTATATGGAGTTTGGTATAATTTAATATCTTTGTCTGTGAATGGCTCTACAGTTAATTGATTTCTATTGTTTTTTTTACTTCTTTTTAGTGTGCTGTAGTGTCTGCAGAAGGTCAGTTGTTTTTATTGTCTTGACTTCTTTTTAGCATGTTTAATCTAAACTTATTTATAAATGGAACTTTGTGTGTGTGTGTCCGTTACCTATAGACTCCGAAACGGCTGAACTGATTTTCTTGAAAGTTTACACAGTTGTACTATAAGCGTCTGCGAGTGTTCTTAGCTAGATTTTGTGTCAAGGTACCCCTGATAAATATCGATAATCAAAAAAAATCAGGTTATAAAAGGAGTGGTCCAATTTTTATCAAAATTGATACACTCAAAGAAAAAGACATAAGAAACGATATTCAGAAGTTTCAAGGTTGCATTTCTTACAATAGTGCAGAAAATTGATTATTTATATATATATATATATATATAAAAGACAAGATATTTGTGTGTGTGTCTGTTTATCTGTCTGCATGTCCTTTATACAAATCCGCAATTTTTATCCGATTCTCACCAAACTTCACACAAATATTCTTTAGGCTAAGTCTGAGTTCCAGGACCATGGATTAGTTTTAGAGCTTTCATTACACCTGAGCAATGCCGGGTTATGCTGCTAGTTGCTTTATCATTGTTTAATTGCTTTATAATGCGTTGACCTCTACTTGTCAATTTGGGTTTATGTGTGACTGCTTAATATATGTAATTGCTTAAATAAATTTTAGGTCATAGTTTTGTGTTTGTGTTCTTGCGTGTATCTATGTTTTGTGACTGTGTGTCAGATTTTTTTCCATTTGGTGGTGGTTATTTTCTGTTTTTTCATTTCATTTTACTGTGATTGAAGTCTATATTTATGTGATAGTTATGAGTTCACATTTTGTGCTGTGTTCTTGATGGTATGTAGAAAGCAATGTACATATCTGTTCAAATGCCTACATTTCTCTATTATTTTTATTTTATTTAATATTTTGCTTTAATATTTCGTGCTAATTATTGCTAATTTCTTCTGCATAGTTTGCAGTTTCTACTGTTGAGTGGGGGTGCTTTTATAGATAAGAAAAAGGTGGAGAAGCAGAGGAAGCAAAAGCCCTGATGAGAGAAGACATTACAACAGTGCCTTCACAAAACTTTGAAATCCGCATAAATCTAAACATGTAAATATACCCACAAAAGAATATGTTTAATGTCTCTGTATCTTTCTTTTTATATAATCCTCTTGGTGATCGTGTTACTGCATTAAATAGTTGAGCAGGTGATTTTGATTACTTTTTTTAATATCACGCTAATATTAGCATGTGCTATATTTAAATTCTGTCAACTTCAGTGTTGAGCTCTGAATTCATCTTAGATTTTAAGCTTTAGCTTATATTTTATTTTTAAGTATGCGTAATGCACACACCACAATATCTGTATAAATAATATATTGGTACCATATAAAAGGTTGCCATGTTTAAAATATGTAATTTGTATTATGCTGAAGATAGGAAATTATAAATTATGCCAAGAAATTAAAAATATATTGCTTTATCTAACTCAAATGATACTGTACATAAACCAACTCCCGTTTATTCCATTTAAAATGTTTAACCCTCTCTATTTTATCACTTTGATATAGAATATGTAGTTATTTTTTTTATTTCTTGAGTTTTTCATATTTAACTATGAACAGATGGAATAGGAAAATATTTTCACAGAATAATAAATTCACATGAAATCTCTTTTTTTTTTTTTAATTTCATATTTTCCCTGCCCCATAACCTCAAAATGGCTAATGTCCTCAACTAGAACAAGTAGGTAGAAGTGTTTACCTCCCTGTAATAATTTTGAGAATTCTTCAGAAATTAACTGCAGGGAAAGAAATACAATTAAATGCTTTTCATTTAGTGGAATTGAAAATTACAGAATTATTTCTTAATTATTTTCTTAACATTAAAAATTGTTATTTGAATAAAAAAAAATAAGAGACAACCTTTTAATTTATTAAAAATATTTTTTGTTGTTTTCCTATGTGTGTGTGTGTGTAGAGAGAGAGAGAGAGAGGGACAAAAAGAAAAGTTATATTGTCTTTTTTACAGATGCAGTATATCTGAAATTTTTACACACACGTTTTCTATAAGTAAAAAACGTTAATATGTATATATGTAATATATTTTCTATGCATAAAAAATGTTAATATGGATATATGAAATGTATTATCCTACAATAGGTCATAAGTCATGTTAAAATAAAATTATTATAAAGTTGGGACTGAAAAGTTCTTGTCCTGACCAAAATGAGATTAAGAAATAACTGTTCATATTTTTGGAAGTGGGTCAAAATCAAAACCTTCCAGTACCTCTCTTATAATAATGCTTGATTTTTGCATATTGAGAATATTTATTGAAGCTTAAAGACAATGTATACAAAAAAAGAACAACACATTGACATCATTAAATAAAGAAAGAACTAATTTTAATGAATATTCTTCCGTGAAAGTTTATTTTAAACAAAACATCTTATTCTTATAGAAATGCATAAATTCTGCCCACTTAAAAAAAAAAATCAAGAATTAAAATTCTTTTGAAGTGGAAAATTTGTTTGTGTGAATTTGACTTCACTTAGGCAATAATTGACAATCATATAAATTAGATTTCTGAAGATAAAATGAATAATAATTCCATTAACAGTCTACAGAAATCATATGCACTGTAGCAATAAAATAGGTATGTAGACATACTGAATAATGTACATTTAGAATTTTATTATGAAATATGTAAAACCATTAACCTAATATTAAATATATTGTAAGCTTATGAACTCCCTACAAAAGACTGACTAATGTTGTTTATGAATTTGTACAATTCAATTAGTTTGTAACTCTATAAAGAGGTGTGTGTGTGCGCGCGCGCACGCACACACACATACATATATACACACACACACACACATATGTATGTGCATGTATTTTAGCAGCAATAATTCTCTCAAACATATTTGTTTGAAATAAGTAAAATTAAGGGCTTTTCATTTAGACAATTTCTCTCTACCAATGTTTAGTGAAATTTTTATATTTTCAAATTAGTTGTTTTATCGGTAAATTTACCAAAGTTGATATTTATTATTTTATTTCCAAGTACTTTTAAATGTTGCTATATTCATTTTCAAAGATTGTTCTGTATTTATATAGGATATATTTTTGCACAACATTTTTCTTTTCAATTCCAGCATTCTCATGTTTGATGGAAGTAATTTCAAGGCAGCCAATGATATTTTTCTTTTATAAATAAATATACACCATCATTGAAAATAAATGTAGCAACATTGGAAAATACTCAAAAGAAAATGATATAAAATAAATATAAACTTTGGCAAATTTCTCCGATAACACAAACCAACTAATTTGGAAATCTGAAAAATTAAATTAAGTATTGATAGACACAACTTATCCATATTATTTAATTTAACCAAGCATGTCTGATATCAAGCTCCACTCTGTATCGAGCACTCTTTATAAAAATAAATGCTTGAACAGTGGGTTTTTAATCTGTGTTTTTTTTTCCCTATTTTTTTTATATATATATATATATATATATATATATATATTAAATTTTGTTTAAACAGTTTATTTATTTACCTCCATTGGCCTGAATAGTCAAGAATTGTTGTTATAAAAATTTGCATCCACTTGTAGGACTCGAATCTGTATTTTCTCAGTAGTTAAAAATACATCAAATCTAATGATGGTTTTCCTAGAGGATGCAGGTTAGAATCCTGCCAAAGGATGTATATTTTCCAAACATAATTTCTCAATTATTCAGACCAGTAGACGTAAATAAATATACTGTCTAATTATAAAAAACAGAGCATCTACTCAAATATGAGTATCCATTAGTAATAATGTTTAAACAAATAAATTAAAAATAAGTCAGTTAATCTATTTGGCAATAGATTTTGTAAATATATATATATATATAAATTAATATACATACATATGAGGAGGGTGTACATATATATAGTATTATTATTCAAACTGTTAATAAAACAGTGCTCAATGTATGAACAGTTTGATTTTTTTTCTCCCTGCATTTTATTTTTTATTTTAATTTTAAATTTTATATTTTTATTCACATGTAACTGTAAAATATTTAAATTTTTATTCTTATTATTAAAATAGCTGTAAATTTATAAGATTTAATTCCCATGAACATTGAGTGAACTTAAATTTAAATCTATTAAACTGTAAACTATTTCAAATATGCACTTGATGATTGCATAATACATGAAAGTTGTGCCATATACTTAGGATGATATGTATATTTATTAATATATATATATATATATATATATATATATATATATATATATAGGTGTGTGTGTGTATATATAATATTTTCTTTAAATAACTTTTCACATGAAATTTTTTTTATTACTATAAATATTATTTTTAGTGGGTACATGTTGAGCTGCTATCCTAGTTTTTTTTTCTTTTCTTATTATTATTAAATATTGAAATGGAAAACAAAATGGCCTAAACTGAGAAATCATACAAAAGAAAGTTTCCTCTGCAGAGAATTAGACCTGCATTCTTCTTCTTTTTTTTTTATTTGTTAGGGAAACCACATTTTTCTCATGCAGTAACCCAATACGTTAAAGAGGAAAAAGAGTAAAATTGATAAAAGATAAAGATTAGTTGTATAACTAAATAACAAAAACAAAATGAGTAAACAAGGTTTCACTGACGGAAAATGGAAGCCAAAAAAGTGATAACATAAAAATTTAAGATTGAGTAAATACAAATTGAAAGACTGAAAAAAGAAAAAATGAAATTTCAGAGAAATGAAGAGAATTTGCCTGAAAAAGAAAAACTATGAAGAAGCTCGTACATTTTCTGATATTTTATTTACATTTAAGTAAAAAAAAAAAATGTCAGATCAAATTTATTCAGCTCCATTTTAATGATTACTTTTGAAGATGAATATTTTTTTCTATTCAGGATTTTAACATATGACATTATTATTATTATTTCTTTATCTGGAATTTAGCTCTGCTTGACAGAATTGCTATACATTTTATGGATTTTATGAATAACATTTTTGAAATAATTTAAAGTTAATTTTCTAGTTTCTTTTTAGCAAAGTTATATAAAAGCCAATATTTTTTCTTGAAAATGTTATATGTTGAATTTTTTGTGAGAAAATTCTTCTAAAAAAAACCTTTTAAATTTTTAAACTTTATTTTATTGTTATTTTTCCTGAAAGTAAACTCATCTAAAATTTAAACATTTTAAAGCTTTTTCTCCCTTCATTTTTGTTTTAAAAAAATGCTTTGAAGCTATAAATACATTGACATTTGCATGTGTGCATGACCAAGTGAGCATTTTTGTAAGTGTGAAAAAGCATTACATCAAGGGTAATAATCTGGTGTAATTTTTAAATCTTTTCACTAGTAATCAGGGAATATGTAGGCATGTGCACTATAAGTTTTCCTAGACATTTCAGCATGGTTCTGCCACTTCTCATCTTTAATCATTGTGGATTCTTTATAATGTCATTGTACTATATTATAATATGCTGTCATCACTATACTTCTTTGCTCAATGTTAGGTTAATCTCTGTGTCTCCAATCACCCTATCGTTTGTCAGGGGGGACAAACAGGATTCTTAGTTCTCCTGACCATAGGGATACAAGCATGTTTCTACTTTAATGGCAATCCACATAGTTAGTGAAGATGGACAGTGGGCAGTCACGCAGGCGTCATGGCCAAAATATGGCTGCCACTGAAGCCAGACCAGTAGCAGACCTATTTACAGAAGAACGTAATGCTGGTAGGGGTAATGTAGGGGGTTAGTATGGACTGGAGCGGACTGGTTTGGGCTTGATGGGTAAGAGGTAAAACAGGCAATGCTTTTGAAAAGAGGTATCATTCCCTCAACTACATTCTTGCCATCTATTGATTTTGTGTTGTAAACTGGACACTGGTCAATACTCATTTCAGAATAAAGTTACTGTTCCTCTGTCCACTCTGCATGCCTGCCACAGCCGACTCCGCTGCAGGCCACCCTCCAACCCAGCACATCATCTTCTACACTCTGGCCATCATACCATTTCTCACTGACCACTGTCTGACACATACAAGAATCAGCACTACCATGCACACTGGTCAATATTCGAAAGAAGAATTAACCAGTATCAATGTCAGCATACACACATGTATCTATTGAGATATGCTTTTGCATATTTTTCTCTGTCCATATATCAGCAGTTGCAAGAAAACATCACTGACCACTGCAAGCACCTACTTCCTTACTCTATCCACTTGCTGACCATCTATGTGTTATTGCATGTGGCGATTGACCATGGGGTGGTATGGAGACTAAATGGTGGGATTGGTAGAGTCGGATCATTGCAAAAGAAACTGATCATACTTTTGCTCTGTTCTAACAGTAATTGATCGAGCATTCACAATTACATACCTTGGATAGGGTGACCATCAAGAAACACTTGAAGCTGAAAGGCAATAAATGTGAAATGTACAATAACATGAAACAAAGACTTGGTTTCCATTGGATCGAAGAAGCAGAAGTAATTGTACCGAATGCAGGTAATGCAGATGCATCCTGTACAGCAGTCATAGTAGCAGCAGTGAATGTCAGACTTGTATTCCATAATATTAATTGTGTAGGGTATCTCTGCAGAAAGTAAAAAAAAAAAAATTACATTTGAGTCATGGCTAGTCAAAGTTAAACAATAACATTATCACGGAATTTTATTTAAGTTTTACTTTAAACCATTTTGTTAATAATCAAAATTTCTCTTCAGATCAAACACTCGTATGTATGTATGTATGTATACACACACACACACACACACACATATATATATATATATATATATATATATATATAGGCTACTGATGAAACCAATGGTCAACTTGTCAAAGCCTAAATCTCTTACCCAGATAAAATCGTGAATGAAAACAATAATATTGAAAAAAGTGAAAAGGTCTAAAGGCAGACTTACTCAGTGAAGTGTAGAAAGCGTTGATTACATAAACAGACCAAACATTAATATATATATATATATATATATATATATATATAAACTTTTTTTAATTTCTAGATAGCATCTCTGTCCTTTTTTTCTTTCAATCTGTTACATTTGTTCACCAGGTAAAACTTTTTAACCCTGCTGGGGTAGCCTGTAGAGTCAAGTCCTTTTGAAAAAGGCCCTGGAGAGTTTCTATCTGTAATTGCACACAACTGCCATAAACAAGAAATTCATAATGCTTTTTGTCTAAATTTGCTTTTGTTTAATTTTTCAAGAATTTAATTAAATTTCTTGCTTCTTGAACTTTTCAAGCTGAAAAAAAATATTTTTATAAAACCTATTATATAAACTATTCTCTAACAAAACCAGAAAAAACAGTTGTTGTTGAAAAAATCTTCAAGTGTCTGTCTTGTATATTTACTTAAGGTAGTTAACTTTCTTTAGTAGTAAACGAAAGCAATGAATGAATAAATGATAGGTGGCGACCATGTTGTTTAATTTTTGCAAAGTGTTCAAGATTATGCATTGATTTTGAAGGGCAAAATAATGTCTGTCAATTTTGTGAGATTTTGTTACTATAGATATTTCCTGAACTTAATTTAGTCTAGCCTAGGGCCAAATGGAAAGGAGAAAGATTGTGTTGTCATAATTTCCAAGTAGGCTAAAAATCAGCATTTCACTTATTGGTTTTTATCTGGGCTTGAATTTCGTTTGATATGTGGGAAATGTACAATTACATCAGTCACAGCCCAAATCTGTGAGCTTCTCCAAGTGGAAAAAAATAGAAATGTAGCCACAGTGTTAATAGTATTTTGTTTTAATTTCTTTTTTAAATCATCCCTGTGAGGAATGTTAAAATTACAAGAACAGGTTAATTATCAGCACTTGAAGGGATATATATTATTTGCATTGTTTGTACTGTTGTCCTCATAACGTTTCAGCCTTTTTCAGGTGTTTGTAATTTCAAACTGAGCCATTTCATTTTGATCACTGAGATATATCCTTCTTGTTTCATGTGCCATGCCACTTCCATATGTCATGTAGTTATCTTCCTTTAACTCAACTTTCTAAGTTATTTGTTCACCACTGCTGTAACCAGATATTGAACTCATAACTTTCTGGATCAAGTCACTGGATCTAACCAATACTTTTATCCACTGTGGCACATGTCCTTGACGACATCAGTGTATAGATTTTGGGGACTTTTCATACTCTTGCCATACCAGGAAGAGGTCCATATATGACTGGACCATGTGAATTCAATAAGGTCATGGAGTACATGACAACAGCTTCAACAAATATGGAAGGGAGGGTAGATGAGGATAATAACCCTCAGAATTCTATCTTGGTCACCCTACACATGTGAAGGAGTTATTAGAGAAAATACAAAAGACCTGTGGTCTATAGAACATCAGGATGACCTTCAAAAGTGGTTCTACACTTTGCAGATATCTCTTCCAAATAAGACCTATTAGAGGAGAAAATGGCTAAGAGATGTGTGTACACTGTTCCATGTAGCTATGGAAAATAATATAAAGAAGAAATGGGTTGCTTCCTTAAGGTAAGGCTGCATGAACATTGCAAGGCCATAACATGAGGGGAAATAGAAAAATCAAGCATCGTCATCATCCTGCGGCCTCGGCTGAGATAGAACTCACTACACTCCTCAAGTATTCCTTGTGTATTTGGAACCCTGGCACAGTTTATAGCAAAATTCATGATCTTGTCAAATAGCTGAATACTTGATGCTTTGCCAGGGCTACCAAGGGTGTTTTTATTGAGACACCAACACTGAATGGGTTGCCTACAGGCCCCATCCTGTTATTAACCCATAACTTGAGGGAAATGACTGATTAATACCTTTCCCAAAGGGTACCAATGCTTAAGTGAATGCAGGGTACTCAACTGGAATTCAAACTTGGCTCACCGATTTCTCTTTCGAAGCCGACATCCACTGCACCACAATGCACATCCGTCACTGAATGATTACAGCACCCGGTATTCCCAAGCAGTCACCCATCTAAGTACTGACAAGGCTCACATTGCTTAACTTTGGTGATCAACAAGAACCGGTGTATTCGACATGATATGCTGCAAGCATAGCTGATGATATATGGAAGGAGAAAAGGGATCACTGTCCCCTATGGGATGAAGTTGAAATCATAAATAGCAAACCTCACTGGAAATTATGCAAACTTGAGGAATGTGAGAATATGCTAGACCACAAAAATCTCCTAAGCTGACCAAGTATAGAAATAAATACTGTATAGGAACCATTAATATAGAGTTCTAGAGAAAATCATTAGCTTGAAAAATTGCAATATGAGTTCTGGTTAAAAAAAAAAAATGGTTATTGAGATATTAAGTTTATAAGTACTCAAAATCCACACACTGATGCCCTCAAGGGTACATGGTCTAGTGGATAAAAGTGTTGGTTAGATCCAATGACTTGACACAAAGAGTTGCGAGTTCAATACCTGATTACAGCAGTCAAATAACTTAGTTGATTTAAAAGGAGATACCTGAGAATGATATCTTCTTCTTTTATGTGCCCTGTTCTTTCAGGATGTAGATCATGGCTTTCCACGTCTTCCTATCCCTGATGGCTCTTAGCACGCATTCTCCTGTTATCCCACACAACCCCTGTTCCATCATCCACCATCTCAGGCCCTTCAAATATGCTATCCACTGCCTTCTTATCAGAGGGAGGCTGCGAATAACATTTTGCGTTCCATCTGGCCTGTCAGTATCAGGTTCTCCAAGCCCTCCTTCCTCATTGCATGTCCTAGGAACTTCAGTTGTCTCTTCCTGATGTTCACTATTAATTTTCTTTTCATTGCCATTCTTTTCAAAACCTCATCATTGTTCACATGCTCAGTCCATGATATCTGCAGCATCCTTCTGTAGGACCACATTTCAGCTGCTTCAAGTTTTTTCTCATCTTTTCTGATATTGTCCAGCATTCACTGCCATATTGAAAAACTGACATCACATAGCAATCTAGCACTCTCTTCTTTGTTTCTAGTGAAATTTTCCTGTGTCTTAGTACTTTACTCAGCTTCTGGGACACATCCTTCGCCATGCCTATTCACCTTTGGATCTCTGTTGCACTTTCCATCTACTGTTAGAACACTTCATAGGTATTTAAATTTTTGTACTTGCTTGATTCTAGTGTCCCCCACCTGTATTTGGCATTTTGGGCTGCTATTTTTGCTGATAAGGAGTCAAAAAAGAGTTTGGTTTGAAATTCCAAGTGGATGAAACATTATAAATATGACAATAAAGATGTGGACAACAGTATGAAATATAGACAAATTGTGAAGGGAAATATTTGCTTTAAAAATATCAAAATAGTCTAAATGTTACCATGTTACATCACATTTTTTTTTGTGTGTGTGTGTTTTTTTTTTTTATATAGTGGTTCTTTTCCTTGTGCTGGCAACACCACATGGCAGAGTTCTTGTTAAGTGAATGTTGGATTGTTAAGCCAGGAGTTTAAAAAAAAAAAAACCCAGTCCATAAAAGAAGCACGGTAGAGTTATGAATAGCGGTTCAGATTGAGGAACCAGAGAGCCAAGATTGAATTCTACTTGAATTCATTACACTCACTTACCTTAGAAAAGGTATGAATCTGTCCAGCTGCCTCTGGCTATGGGTAAATAGTTTGGGTTATATTGCTTTGATTGGCAACCAGCCTACTGCAGGAAGAGTTGGCAACCTACTGCGAGAAAATCTTTATACCACATGTGGTTGTTAACTACTTGTGGAACCAGAAGGTTCCATGAAACTTCTAGAGAAGAAGTCAGCTCAACCCATCTAGAGTGAATGCTGCCACAAGTACAAGTACTCCATGATAAAGTAATGTTTTTTATTTACTAATGTTTAACCAATATAAGGCCAAAGAGCAACCCAAGGCAGCAGGTTACTGCATTAAGTTGTCTTAGCATAAGTAAAAACAAGCATTAATAAAGTAAAGTAGAAGTAAGCTCAATCCAAAACCTCTATTCCTGTTCAAAAGACAGGGGAGAAGTATGAGTCAGATGATAGGCAAACATATCTACATAATAATGAAAAAACTAAAATTTGCTTTTCAAATAACTAATAATACTTAAAACTTGAAAGAAATATGACATCATTTTTTTTATTATAAAATAATTATAAAATTAGTATTTTTTATTATAAAAAAATTATAAAATTATTATTTTTTTATAATAAATTAGTTCTTATCTTGATATTGATGAAAGCATTATTATTGTGAGATTGGAACCATAAGCTTAAAAAACATATTGTATTCTTAAGATTAAATTCTATTAAAATCTGATAATGAATTCCTAATGTCAAAAATTTAATTATTACACAAAAATTGTGCTCAAATATTGCTGAAAAATTTGATTTATATTTTTCCTAAAAATAGTCAAATTCAAATTATCAATTTTTAGTGAAAATCAAAGGTTGATTGATTGATATCTTTATTGTATGTGCCACAATTTGATTTTATTTGCTTGATTTTTGTATATATTAAAGTAATTTCTTTTAAGTCTCCATGTTACATAGAATAAAAAATCAGTATTAATGAGCAATTTTGACAATGTTAAATCAAGTGTTAATTCTTTTTCTAAAGATTGCTTCTGAGTCTGAGTATATTATTTGCAATGGGAATTGTATATTTTCATTATATAACAAAAGAAGTGATCAAAATTTAGAGACTTGAATTGACAACAAGATTATGCCAAACAGAAGTAAGGTAAACGTTCATTCTCATAACACCACACATCATCATGACCTAGAGAATCTTACTCTCCCACTGAATACTTAGTACTGTACTATCCAGAACCCATTGTCAACCCAGAAATCAAGGCAACAGAACTTCTTGAGTTAGTAACATTGTACTAGCCTCAGACCTTTGGTACTGAGACAAGCTCAATCACACACACATATATATATATATATATATATATATATATATATATATATATGAGAAGACTAAAAGATTTACTGAGAGAGATGGAAGGTAACAAAGGTTTCTCTGGAGAAAGGTTAAACAAAAAAGTTAGCATTATCAAAATAAGAGACATTATTTACATTCAGAGTAACGTCATCATCTTTGTTATTATAATGTTTCAATCATTGTGCTCTCGGATCTTCTTCAGGTTATTGTTGCTCAAGGTAACTTTAAATGAATTTTGAAATTTATTGATAATTAATCTGTAGAGATGTATTGTTCTTGTTCTGCTGTCCATGCCTATAGATATCTCATGTAGTCAAATGGACCAAAATCGTGGTTTATGAATTTGATGACAGAAGTTGAGAGTTCAATCCTTAGATTTGGTAGTACAAACTCAGCCAAAAGAGGACTAGCAATAGCTTTGCAGTAGTAAAATGAAGAAAACAAGATATAGCTAGATCTACCTTCATAAATAAAGTCAAGGATTCAGATTAAAATTGCCTGAAGTTTACTCAGATCAACAGACAACTAAACAAAGGTAGGAGGGTACAACTGACAAAATGCTGTGATAATATAGACAAAGATGAGGATATTACTCCTAATGTAAATGAAAACAACTCCCCATTTCAGAAATTCAAACAGAAACCAGGACAGGATTATCATCAAATAAATGGTACTTCTGTGTAGCTGTTCTCTCTGCCTCTGATCAAAGTGTCACTTTCTGACATTTCTGCTTAAAATTGATGTAATATCTGTACACCCAATGGAAAGAATAATGAACACAGAACAAAAGGACAAAGCTTCAGATATAAAAACTATCAGATTCAAAGTGGGCTACACAAAAATACCTTTTTCTCTTCTGTTTCCTTCCTCAAATCACAGCCTGTACATAATGCTTGTGACAGAGCAAAAAAAAAAAATAAAACAGTCAACAAAAACAGGTCAGAAAAGAAAGATTTTGGATGACAAGAGTATTAACAAGTTGTGAAAAAAGCACTAAGATTTAATATATATATATTTCATATATATATATATATGAAAAATATATATATCATATATATATATATATATATATATATTTCATAATTTCATATATATATATATATATATATATATTTCATAATTTCATATATATATATATATATACTCCTGATCAAAAATTTAAGTCCACTTAAAAAATTTTTTAAAAGAAATTTTTTTTTACAGATAGATTTTAAACTCCTACCACTTAAGGTTATCAATACTACAATCTAAAAGGTTATGGAAACAAAAAATTACATTCCAAACATTTTATTTAGAAATTTACATTTTTATACAATAAGGCGATTTACACATGATCAAAATTATAAGACCAGGGTTGTAAATTGTTAAATCTATTGTAATTTCTATGTTTTTAGTTAGAGATTAGCAATCAATGCGTAAAGGTGTCACCATGCCTAAAGCAAGCAAACTTACCCAAGTTGAGCGTTCTTGAATTCTAGAATTCCATAAGCAAGGTTTTTCACAGCGGGTGATAGCAGCTAAGGTAAATCGCAGTAAAACTGTGATTTGCAACTTTCTAAAGAACAGTGAGAATTATGGAAAAGCAAAACCTTCTGGTAGGCCCCCAAAAATTTCTCCTGCATTGAGTAAGAGAATAAGACCGGTTGTTATGAAAGAGTGGGACTTTCTTCTAGTCAAATTAAGGCAGTCACAGATGCTGATTGCAGTCCCGTGACCATCAGACAACACTTATGACAATAAGGCATGGTAAATAAAAAGTGTAAACAAATTCCTCGGCTGCTTCCACGTCACAAGATGGACTGCTTAAAGTTTGGTTGTGAATACCAAACATGGGACGTTGAGAAGTGGAAGAAAGTCCTGTTTTTTGATGAGAAAAAATTCATTCTAGATGGTCCTGATGGCTTCCAATGATATTGGCATAACAAAACGTGCCTCATGAAATTTCTCCACATGTCATTGTGGTGGAGGGTCCCTAATGGTATGGGGTGCCTTTTCTTACAGAGGTATGATGGAGCTCCAGGTGGTGCAGGGTTGTCAAACAGTGGCTGGTTATGTTAGCATGCTACAACAGCATCATTGATGGTAGAGGGCCATCGTTTGTGTGTGGAAAGATGGTTATTCCAACAGAATAATGCTGCAATCCATGCTGCAAGACGGACCTTGACCTTTCTACAAGAAAATGGGATCCATCTCTTAGGACATCCTGCATGCTCACCAGACTTGAATCCAATTGAAAATGTTTGAGGATGGATGATAAGAGATGTTTATCAAAATGGCAAACAATATTCAATAAAAAATGAACTTCATAAAGCCATCTTCAGAAGCTGGAGCAACATCCCCTGCACCTTCATGGAAATGCTTATTTCTAGCATGCCCGACAGAATTTTTGAAGTTATCAAAAGCAGTGGAGGTAGAACACATTATTAAATTTGGTTGTTGAATGTTTTCATACACTTTTCACACAATTTTATAGAATTTTTATCTCTGGTCTTATAATTTTGATCATGTATAAATCGCCTTAATTTAAAAAAATATAAATTTCTAAATAACATGTTTGGAATATAACTTTTTGTTTCCATAACATTTTAGATTGTAGTATTGGTAACCTTAAGCGGAAGGAGTTTAAAATCTATCCGTAAAAAAATATTTCTTTTTAAAGATTTTAAGTGGTCTTAAATTTCACACACACACACACACACACATATATATATATACATTTCACACACACATATATATATATATATACATTTCCTACATATATATATATATATATACATTTCACATATATATATATATATATATATATATATATATATATATATATATATATATATATATATATATATATATATATATATATATATATATATATACATTTCATATATATATATATATATATATATATATATATATATTTCTACATATATATATATATATATATATATATATATATATATATATATATATATATATATATATATATATATATATATATATATATATATATATATATATATATATATATACATATATATATATATATATATATATATATATATATATATATATACATATATATACACACACATATATATATATATATACATATATATACATTTCTAATATATATACATATACATATATATACATATTTCTCTACATATATATATATACATATATATACATTTCACATATATATATATACATATATACATTTCACATATATATATATATATACATATACATTTCACATATATATATACATATATATACATTTCACACATATATATATACATATATTTCACATATATATACATTTAATATATATATATATACATATATATATATATATATATATATATATATATATATATATATATATATATATATATATATATATATATATATATATATATATATATATATATATATATATACATTTCACATATATATATATATACATTTCTACATATATATATACATTTCTACACATATATATATATATATACATATACATATATATATATATATATACATTTCACATATATATATATATATATACATTTCTACATATATATATATATATATATATATATATATATATATATATATATATATATATATACATTTCACACATATATATATATATATATATATATATATATTTCCTGCTGTCTCCCTAATGGCTTTGGATTATTGTTTTTTTTTCTTATGTTTTAATGTAAGAGTCTTAACAAGTGGTACATAAATATATATGTTGCTGTCATTTCAGATAGCATATTGATATAACTATTTTACATTCATTTTTGACAGCACATGCCCACTTTGTGTCTGTGTGTGTACATACACACACACACACACATATATATATATATATATATATATATATATATATAAAAATTAAATGAATGCTGGAGCACTATGGACTCTACACCTATTGGTTCTCTTTATCTGAAGATATATAAAACTAAAAAAAACTTTTTTTGAAAGTGAATATTTTATTGAACATCGTAATATGTAGATAAGTACAAACATAATATAATATTTTTGATAAATTTAGTTATTTATATGTCAGCATATATGCATATCTCAGTAGTGTGCAGAAGTGGTGCCACCCAATGAAAGGGTGAAATAAGACCTTGACTTACGTTTATCATTCATGTATATTTGTGGCTAGCATATAATGTGTGTTGTGGTGCATTAACTGAGATATGTTTTGTTTAAAAATGGCATGATATTCATGTAAACAAGCAGATATGATTTTTGCTTACTGCTGTATCAAGTTGTATCATTTAACCTATGCTGCTTTTTATCATTGCTGAGACAGAATCAGTGGATCAAGGAAAATCAAGATCCACTTGTACAACTAACCACAGAGAACACATTCTACAGACTGTTGGAGACTATCAGCACATGTTATGTAGACTTACCATGTAGTACATTGCATCGTACCTTATGGAGGGTACTTCAAGCCATGGATGAACTGGTCTTGGATATGATGGTAAACTGCATCTGGCAGCAAGGTCTCTGATTGGGAGGTTGTGAGGAGCATGGAACCACCTCTTAATTGTTGTTGTTCCCAGGTCCACCCTGACCCAGAGTGGTAGCACTTGTTAGGGTCCCAGCTACGGGCAAACAGCTATGGGGTCAAAACATGATAAAAGTATAATAATACACTTTCATAGAAATATATATATAAAAATAGACTTTTATAGAAATATATACATTTTTGAAGGAAAAAATTGCCATAATACATTTTTGAAAGAAAAAAATATATTACCAGCAATACATTTTTAAATACAAAACAAGAAAACATCTTCAGTTTTCTAAAATAAAATAAAAAATTTAATCAAAATCTTATTAAATCAACCTTCTCACTATAACCAAATATTTAAAAAATACCTTAAAACCCTATCTTTTTTGGCATTAAAAAACCCACAGAGGTTGATATGCCATTAAAGAAATTTTAAACTCATGAAAGAACTTTTGCTGATGATTCATTACACAAACTGCCAATCTGTTTGTCTCTTTTGCAACATTTCTTTTTTTTAATAGTATCACCTCAAGCAAGGCGGTAATGCCACTGAGGTTCAGGGGGCTACATAAGAGTAAAAAGATTAAGAGAATACATAAAAGTGAAAAGATTAGATAGAAGGAGAGTGAAGAGAAAGACAAACCAGTTAGAAAGGAGCAAGAGAAGGATGGGAATACAGATGTGATGACACTTGCAAAGCTGGAGAGAAAGGAAAGGATATACAGGGTGGTGAAGAAAGAACTAGTCAAGTGGGTAAGAGATGAATATTGACATTGCATTTAAATTCCTGGATGTTGTAGCCGTCAGGAAAGCAAGAATATTCAAATGAGTTCGAGAAAAGAAGCAGCAGGAGTAGAATTGTCATCTGCATTTGGTTGATCTGTGAATGGGTGAGACCCAGTTGCTAGTCTGGTTGCATGAGTAAACACCTGTTGCAGGGGTACCAGTGACTTTTTGTTGAAGCAGAAGCCATGAAAGTATTTATAGAACAGACAGAGGGAAGTCACATCCCGTCAGTGGGGAAGTGGCTGGAGTCGAACCGCCAGGTCAGTACCTATCACATTACTGATTCTTCTTTGGAGCTTGTCAAGAACACTGAGATGAACAGCAGAGGCACCTAATTATATAAAGAGATGGAATTAAAAATTTACACAACCAAGATTTGTGGATGGGTCAAAATCCACATGGTTCAATACAGGCTAGACAGCATCAGTTTATAATTAAAGTGTGAACTGGAATTCATAGGTGACTGTCTGTAGGTCTATATGTTCTCCTGGCAAATCTTAGGGAAGCTGTGTGCAGGGACTTTAAATTAGCTCTCAGACCTGCTAGAGGATGTACTCCTGCTAATACAGAGATGCATGTGATTCATACATGATGGGGCTCCAGAAAACTTTAGTTACATTGATTGCAATGCACTGGCTGACATCTATAATAAAAGATAGATAAGTAGAGGAGAATCTGTCCTGTAGCTTGCACTTTCCCCTGACCTCAATCATTTGAATTTTATCTGTGGAGCTATCCAAAACAATTTGTTTATGCAGCAGACATTAATAATACAGAGACACTTCATCAAATTGTCATGGGGCCTGAAAAATCTCTTGATGCTATGTTGAAGTATTTGGAGGGCTTCACCAGTCAATGATTCGACAGGTACATGTATGTGTAGAAGCATATGGAGGATATTTTGAACATTTCTTATGAGCTGCTGTGTTGAAGTACAATGATGGACTTATAGACATGTGTTTATATGGAAATTTTACCTTGTTTCATGTTGGGAACCTACCACCAAAGTATGGGAAAAGTGTTCTTTTGGTTTGGATCTTGGATTGTATATTTAACTGCATCTACTGTAAACATAACTCAAAAATGAAGGGTTTGTGGACATATATTCATGTGAACTTTTTCTTTGGTGTGAGGAACACAACCCCAATGTTTGTAAGACTATTTTTAATGCACCCTGGTATATATAATTTTTATATTTAGATATGCCATGATATTTGTGTGTACCTTTGTATAGCTTTTATTATTACCCAGTATATATTTATATTCAACTAATATAACTTTTTAGCTTGAAGGTTATAAGTTGTGTAGCTGTGTTTTTACACTTTTTTGTCATTGATGTTTATTTTAAATATATAAATTTATTTTTTAAAACAATCCCTGTAAATAATATGGACTGTTCCATCATTAGGATAGTATACATTGAAATATAAATTATATAACTGTCAGTCTTAACCTGAAGATTGTGTTGTGCTACCAGTGAGGAGGAAAAATGTATGTTATTTTACATTGAGCATTTTTTAACACCAGCATTCAATGGGCAATATATGCACAGCAACTACTACATTTATAACTGCCTCTTGATTTTCAGTTGTGGAGGAATACAGCATGAAGACAACCGCCCATTTTTCTCAGGTCCATAGCTTTCTCTGAGATCAGAAATCACAATATAGCAGAGGAAGTGAAAGATTTTGACTGATCATTTGACATCTTCAATCATCTGGGGGTGGAATGGAAGTGAACAACTGCAGATTCAGGTGTAACTAACTTATGGCCAGTTAACACATGCAACATACATAAAAGCAAACTTAAGACCAGGTGGGGGGGCGGTTTGGATCATAAAGCAACATCTAGCCTCATCAGTACATAGATGGGTAGCTATCTTAGAATACCAGGAACTGTAAACTTTGTGTGAGTAGGGCAATCAATAATGACTTGAAAATTGGGTTTGTTATATGCATTTACAAGCAATTACCCTTGGAGAAATGTATGAATCTGTCTCTCTTCTTACAACTATGGGTTAATTAGTAGGCCTTGTATCTCTAAATCAGTATTCTCATTTTTCTTCAAAACCCTCATAATCTAAAAATATTTTCTGGCTTTAAATTATCTGCAAAGGGTTGATAAGTTAGAGAAATAATTGAAGAATAGAAATCTGTATCCAAAAAAAAAAAGACATCCAGAAGTAGAATGAAAGTAGCATGTAAAGATTTTTTTTTAACACTTAGTTTGTTGGTTCAACTGCAATCCATTCAAAGATTTTCACAAACATGCAAGTTAAAACCCACTGATGTCCAGAATGTGGGCAGGTAGCAGGAATGGCTCAATTGCTATTAGCAGGCATTATAATCTGTTTCATCATCTTCTGACCCACTCCCAGGCTATTTATCTCATGTCTTGATGAATTTAATAAAGGTTCCAAAGTTAACTCTAGGTTCACTTTTGAGAAAGATGTTGATGATTCAGAATGATTCAGTTTCTGTGCTAAAACTGTGGAATGGATATAAATGAACCTCTTAAGTTTTTGGTAAGATTCCAGCATGAAAAGATTGGAATGTCATTTCTCTTGCTTTCTGAAACTAGATCACATGACACATCTGAATGGATAATTCTTTATCCCTATACTTTGAAAAATAACTCTTAGCAATTATTTTTAATTTAACTTTGTAGAAGTAATAAATCAAGATAATCGCTGCTAAAGGTTACATCTACATGCATACATCAACAGCTACTTACTTAGATACATACAAACACTTAGGTACAATGACAGATTTCACAAAATATTCAGTAAAAACTCTCAAACTCATCCCCAGCTAGACTAAAAAATGCTATAAATGATAAAAAATAAGGAATAATGACCAGTATACTATAAACACATAGACACATCACCTAATGCCCACTAAACAGAAGTGCCTACAAACCAATATCATATACCAAGCTACTGTAAAAATACTGATAAAAAATAGTTGTGAACCTGATACAAAGTTGCAGATATTGTCTTTTATAGGTAAACTACTTTTCAGACAATCATTTTCTGAAAATAATTGTAATGATTCATATTAGGTGATATATATTATGTATTTGGGCAACAATCTCTCTTTTATGCAGGTTTCATTAAAAATGACCGATAAGGTATTCTTACCATATATTTTATATAATTTTTCATGTGTTTGTATCAGTTTTTTTCTTTTTGGAACTCAAATTATATAAGAATTGTCCAAAGGTTTTGTATTTTTGAGCACTTTTGGCTATACTTTTAATTTTTTGAATATATTCTTGGTCAAGTCAAGAACTTTGCAGCACTCCTTATTATTATTCAACCATGATTGGTCATTCTGATCATTTCTTGAAGTAGTGAGTTTATTTAAAGAATATGTAACAGATTGAACTGGGTTATATGATAGCAATAATCAATTCCTGACCTGAACCATAGAAAGAAGTGGATTAATGGCATTCTCAGAGGTTTTAATACAAATTGCATATTATTTTAGCTAAAACCTTTTCTTAAAAAAATTGATTGTTGAAGGCAATCCTGAAACAATTATTGAATAAGGTAATAAATATATTCCAGTTGAATTCATTACATTGACTTACATGCTAATACCCTAGAGAAAAGTAAGTATCAATTCATCTCTTCTAGCCACTCACCCAGCTATGAGTAAATAACTGAACAGACATGGGTGGAAATCAATCTAGGAGAAGGAAAATTCTGATTTCAAACCAGCCTGGAGAGGGTTGGGCTCTGTCAGGCTGTTGTGCCCAAAGAAACACCACTTCTACTGTGGCTATAGTATATGTAGTGCCTTTGTGACACTGAGTCATGGGATAAAAAAAATATTATAATATACAGAGTGATTGGAAAGTAACTTTCAATTTTTAATTTATTAACTATGATTTTTACAAAAAGTGGACTTTATTTAAAATTTGATATGGTCACCAAATTTTGCTACCAGCTCCTTGAGAAGTTCATGTCAACTGATTTCACCATGAACATCTAGGGTAAGAAAGATAAATTATTGTATTTGCTCTTCAAGTTCTTCCAAAGTCTTAGTTTGGTATAGTAGACTTACTTTTTTAATCAATCCAAAAAATGTCACAGGGTGTTGGAACTCCTGGCTGATGACTCGTACATAAAATAGGGAGTTACTTTTTAATCATGCTGTATGTAATAATCATAATTCTATAATATCCTTCATACATTCAAGAGAAAAAGAAGTGTTGGATTAGCTGAAGAAATGAAAGCAAAACACTTTAATGTTGTATCATTTTTACTCTTGAACAAGTATTTTATTTAGTGACATTCAACTTGTACAAGGCCTAAGAGCCACTCAAGGTTGGTGGGGTGACAATAAAAGACACTACCCCAAGCAAGATGATAATGCCAAAAAGATATAAGGGGTCACTGGAAGTGAAAGTGAAAGAGAAAGAAGACTTCAGAAGGAATGAGAAACCTAATTCTGAACAGGAAGCAAGAGATAAACTGCTACTCCTGTTCAAAAGACCAGGAAGGAGTGTGAACAGGATAATAGGTGGACCTATCTGTGAAGAAATGTTCACAAATGTTTTGTGGAAAAACACATTGGTTAAAGTAATTCAGTGACTTGACCCATACCTGGCCACAGCAGATGGGAATAAAAACTTGGAGAGTTGAATTTGTAAAGGAAAATAAATTAAACCTGAAATATCCAGAAAAAGCATAGCATGTGAAACTAGAACAATCTACCTTGGTAGACAAAAATAGAGAGTTTGATTTACAATTCCAGTGTATATCATCTGAAGAAGGCCAAAGCATACAACAGCCGAAGCATTGTGAATATGACCATAAAGAGGACAGTAGTCCAAACAAGATCTTTCAGTTAAGTGCCATACGTGATACATGCTTTGGCAATCATGTCTTGAAAGAAGCATGACTTAGCAGATCTTCCCATAGTAGGTTACCATTACTTTTTGTGGTAGACTTGTTGCCAACCAAGGCTATAGAACCTAATCTGTCTTGCTATTTAATCCATAGCTGAAGGGAGAAGTGATTAATTAATACCCTTTTACAAAGGGTATTTGCATGTAAGTGAATGCAACAAATTCAACTGGAATTCGAACTCTGCTGTCCGATTTCTTCTTCAGAGGCAATCTTCACTTCACCAGAACAAATGCACGTCAAACAAGATAAATATTTCAAATAATTTAAATAATTACAATACTTCATCTCAGAAATATTGACAGATATTTAAATGCAATTTAAATTATCTTCTATTTTAATTTCTGTTCTTGTATTGTTTTTTCTCCTCTTCTCTCACACCCAGTAACCCTTTGCATCTTAATGACTTTATTGCCTTATTTCAGGTGAAATGATTTTAAAAAAATAATTAAGACTTTTCATAATTTTAAAGATCATACCTTAGATTTTGTCTATGATAAAAAAATTAAAATCCATTTGTTAGCTGTTTTATTTTTTAACATTGTAAAATTATGTGAACTGAAAGTATCCCCAAGATTACGATGGAAAAATTTAGAATATTCTGATTTACTTAGTAAACATTTTTAGAATAAACAATGAGACTCTTAAATGTTCTCTTATTGTATACTTCAAAAATTACTGATACAAGTATATAAAAAAATATCTGAGTTAATAGTCCTTCAGCTTTTATTTTTCATTCATTCAACTCTAAAATTTCATTTACTCCCAAAATAACTTGTTCTGTATTTATAAAGAACCATTTGACAATTTAAACAATAATTTAGGTCTTTATGACTTCGCAAAGATGATCAACTATATAACTCATGATAAATCTTCAAGGTGTTTTGCATCATTGGGGGATCTCCAATGAGAAACTGAATTAAGAAAACTAAAGATGAGCTAATATAAACCAAATTAACATTACCTGAATGATCATGATGATATGAAATGCAGGATATTAGTCAACTGACATTAGAAATTTGTGACATACAACAAACTTGTAATTCATTAAAAAAGAAAGAAAAACCTTTGGGAAAATTAGTAAACCTATATTTTAATCAGAATATGAATATTAGAAAGAAAAAAAATAGTTAAAATCTCTTGACCTTTGAGGAAAGAATTTTCTAAAGCCATTGGGCTCTGACAATGATTTACAGTACCTTAATTCAACAAAAGCCATGAATAGAAGCTAATTTGATTCACTGTATGAGAGAGAACTGCTGCCAAAGGTTGACAAAACTAATACGCAGTACTGGCCTTGGTGCAATAAAGACATAATTTGGCTGTCTGTGAAATATGGAATGAAGTCTTATTGTAATGTCATTGTAGGTAGCCAAGTGGTGAGAAGATTGAACTAGCGGCTATGAATAATACAGTTTATGAAATATTTTTATATAATCAGATAAGTAATAGCCAAATAAATTACAAAATAAAAAAAAATTCTTCATGATAAATTTAATTCAGAGAAGTAAGTTCTTCAGACTAATTTTACTGGTGGAATCAGTCTTAAAAAGGAGAAGGGGGACTGGGACTATAACTGGAATTGCTGTAATGATGATATGCTGATTGAATTTCTCTTCAGTTCTTATAGTAACGATAAAAATAGCTGTTTAAATATGGCAAATATTTGGCCTTTACTGACTGAACAAAGCTATTTTGTTGGCTAAAACTTATAAAATTTTCCTCTTTAAGACAATATTTTTTTGGAAATTAGACTTCTCAAGTCCATTAACTGTTTTTGCTAGTTTGTGTATTGAAAAGAACTTCCTTCCTAATGTGTTTTTTTTTTTTTTTAATCATTTCACCCCGAGCAAAGCGGAAACACCACTGATGTGCAGGGGGCTACATAAATGTAAAAAGATTAATTAGAAAAGAGTGAGGAGTACAACCTAGTTAGAAAGGAACAATAGAAAGCTGAAATAGCAGGTGCGATGACAGATACATAGGTGGAGAGAAAGGGAAGGTTATACAGGGGTGGGGAGAGAGCTAGAGTCCAGTGGTTAGTAGATGAGTATTGTTCAAACTAGTGTGAAAAGTCAGCATCTTGATTATGTTGTTATTTTCTCTTTGAGTTACAGTTGATATCCATTTTACTTGTTGCTGTTTCTGGAAGTTTTCAAGTGATGTGGTATTTGTTATTGGTTAAAGTTCTTTTTTATGATTCTATACGGAAGATAAAAAAATAGTATAAAATACGGTTCCTCCCAAACACTGACAGAGTGCATAACTGTTTTAGTCATTTACTTGAGAAAAAAATGTATGTTGTTGATAGTCTGGACACTTTTTAATGTTTTGGATTATAATGAATGACATCCATATAAGAGTCTAGATTTGACTAGAATATTTATGAATATGACATGTCATTGTATATAAAAATACTTATACAGTATGTCTTTACAACTTGAAGGTTCATGTGAATGCATGGTTTATCTTTTGTCAATCACAATTATCAGAGGGTAGAAAAGGACAGTTCTATATCTCTCTCACACACACACATATATATATATATATATATATATATATATATGTGTGTATATATATATTGTCATCCGCAGACAGATCTGTTTCGCTGTATCACAGCTCATCAGTACGGTTAGATTGCTTTTTAACCCAGGATTGAAACCCGACCGAACTGGTGTCAGTTGGTGATTCTACCTCTGGGCTATGGGCATTTGGTGGAAGAAATCAGATTTTTTTAGTGCATATATTATCATTATACGTGCCCAATAGCTAGAGTGCTCTAATTCATTTTACTGAATGAGTGATGTGTACACGCCAGAGTAGCTACTGTTTTTCAAAGTCTACTATTCTTCCAAAGTGCTCAATCAGGGTGTGAGAGCGTAAATATACATATATATATATATATATATATATAATTAATTATTTACTTTTTGGTCATCATCAAATTAAACTAGTACACAGTTGTATTAAAAAGGGTTCAATTATATTATAGAACTTTCAAATGTTTTTCATTTGCAAATGAGTTATTATGCAACCCAGGTTTTTACCATCTGGTGTCTTCAGGCAGTTTACAATAACTGATTTTATTGGGTTTTTTGGGGGGGTTTTTTAAGAATACTCATGTAACAGGGAATTTTTATGAACAGTTTATGTACTTTAAATTTGTGTTCATTTTCTTATATAGAGAGACATTGCCAGTTTGTAAGTTTAATTCTACATCAAATTATTGAACTGCTTTTCTATTTGTTTCAACTATTATCTCAAAATCTAGTTATTTGAAGAGTTTGAAAAATGCTTTCCTTATTTTATCATTTTCTCTTTTGTTGTCCAGTGCTTTCATTAATCCGTTGTCTCTGTATAATCCATGATTGTCTATGTTCTTAAAAAAATGTTAAAATCAGTTTTTGTAAATTGCAGATGGTAGAAACCTGGATTGCATAATATAACCTGTTAACAAATGAAAAAAAAATATATATATATATAGGGTGCAATGAATAAATTATCATCTACATTACACAAAAATGAAATAACACTGACATCTTATTTTAACATAGATTTACCAAAATTGCATGAAAAGATGTTGGAATGCTAAAGGGTAAATTTATTCAATAAAATCACCATTGAATTTAACCATGGCCTACAGACAACTTTGGAATCTCCTGCATCTCTTTATGATGGTTTCCTTGTTTAAGTTGGTGAATGCTGCTATAATCCTTGCCTTCCATTCATCTTTGGTATTGCAAGGAGTTTTGCTGGTCTCTTGCTCAACTGTGCTCTACACACAATAATTAGGGGAGTTGCAATCTTGTGAGTTAGGTGGTAAGATGTAAGTGGATGATGTGGTCTCAGAAATTGTCTGACAGCCATGACTAGATTCTCCTGGTTTTGTGGCATGGTGCAGTATCCTGTTGCCAGGTATAATTTCTTCCAGCAGTATTACTTTCTCAAGGCACTTGATAAAGGTCTCTATGTTGAGTCTGAGGCCCTTACCAACAAATTTGATAGTTCTGTTTTTATCAGAATGATCAAATTGAGTTTTCCTGATTAGAGTTTTCCAACTCTTTCCAAATCCTCTGCACTGTCCTCTGATTGACATCCAAGCACAGTACAAGGTTCATGATGAAGCTTCTTGTTCAAATTCAAAATGCTGCAGCATGCCATTTCCAAATTTTTAACAATGAATTGTCATGCTGCTCTTCTTACAGTATGTGTCCAACAGACTCTACTGTGTCAGTCAGTTAGTTAAGTGCCATCCGTGAAACATGCTTGGGCAATCATGTCTCGAAAGAGACATGACTGACTGGGCAGAAGATTATCCCGCAGTAGGTTGCCATTGCTTTCTGTGGTAGACTTGTTGCCGATCAAGGCTATAGAACACAATCTGTCCTGTTATTTAACTCATAACTGGAAGGAAGAGACGGATTAATAACTTTCCTAAGGGTATTTGCGCATAAGTGAATGCAATGAATTCAACTGGAATTCGAACTCGGCTCCCCGATTTCCCGTTCCGAGCCAATATCCACTGCACCACAACACACATCCTCCTACTGTGTAGCTGACAGAATAAAAAATAATGAGTATGCATGAAATTAAAAATAAAAAATAGTGACTCTTTACCCATCCCACCAGATATATATATATATATATATATATATATATCTGGTGGGATGGGTAAAGAGTCACTATTTTTTATTTTTATATATATATTTTTTATTATATATATATATATATATCTCCAGGTGAAGAGAACCATCAGTTTTACAATTCTGATTTGCCACTGCTTATTAAGATCTATTGAAGAAGGAGAGAAACATCATGATGAATGTAAAAAAAAATCTCTCATTTATAATAAAGAAGCGGATAAAAAACAATTCCAAAGAAAATTTAGATATAACAATGGAATCTTTAGACACTGCCAAGTCTTCAAATCTGGTTGGCTTATTTGTGCTACACAATCTTACAACATATAAGGATAGAAATGCAGAAGCTATTGGATTATACGGGGATGATGGTCTTATGGTAGTGAGAAATTCCACAAAATTTTAAAATAGATTAAATTAGAAAGTTAGTATATAGAAAATTTAAAAGCTTAATTAAAAGTGGTTATTAGTACAAATATAAAAAAGTAGCTTTCCTTGATATGACTTTAGATTTAGAAAATAATATATACCAACCAGATAAAAAACCAAATACAAATCCCTTATATACCCACTCAAAATCTAACCATCCTCCATTCATTATTAAGCATATACCCTTACCAATAGAATACAGAATTAGTAGAAATTCCACAAATGAAGAAATGTTTAATAAGCATAGTAATTTTTATTATACTGCCTTAAAAATAGTGGATATAAAAACCCAAATATTAAATATGTAAAAAAGATCTACCCCCAAAGAAAAAATAGGAATAGAAATATCATTTGGTATATATCCACTTTCAACTAAATGGTTAGCATAAATTAGGCAAAAACATTTTTCAAATAATTTCATGAAGCAAGATTTTCAATAAAAATACTCTAAAATTAAGTTATAGATGTATGAATACTCTGGAAAAAATTACAAAAATCATAATATTTTAAATATAAAGTTAAACCTAATTGAAAATAAGAATCATCCTATAACTGAAATTAATAATTTAGACAGTAACAAATGTAATCATAGAAAACCTGTAGAGTATCCTTTGAACAACATGTGCCTTACAGAATCTATTGTTTATCAATGTACTGTTTCTTCTATGGAAAACCCTAGTAATATAAAGATTTATGTGAGTAGTACTAAGAATTCACTGAAAAAATGATTTTATCAACACATCTTTATTTAACAGTAATTAGCATAAAAATAGAACATCTCTATCAAAATATTACTGATATTTAAAAGAAACAAATAAAACTCTCACATTAAAATGGAAAATTTTAACAAAACTAGAATATGTAAGTCTTTAAACAACCCATGCCTCTTGTCTCTATAGGAAAAACTATATATTAGTAAATTTCTTAATTAAAAAAATATATTAAATAAAGATAATGAAATAAATGTCATCAGTAAACATTGCAAAATGTTCAACTTAGAAAATGGTTAAAATGATTCTGCATCAGTGTCCATTAACTTGAGTGTATATATAATAATTTTTGTATTATGATATAATAATAATTAAATAGATACTAAAATTTTTACAAATTTAGAGTTTATGAAAAAATTGAATAAAATGCATTCTGAACCAAAATAAAAAATACTATAAACATACTCAAAGGTGCCTTTATGTCAGATCAAGAATATAATTTGTTTTTCTTTTTTGTTTTAAAAAAGGTTGGGAAAGAGAAAAAAAAACTAAGACAACAATAATCTTTTAACAACAATGGATGCATTAACACTGAATAAAAAGCAGTCTAGATGGTAGCTCAATGGACTGACACATTTTCCATTAAGATTGAAAGAAGAAATCCTGTATTCCTCAAAAATATAAGCTATATTTTCAAATTCAAAAGTTCAACTCTATTCTGATTAATTAAATTAAATACACACACATTTTTCTGTCTTTTCACATCCATATTTACTCTGTAAATAATAAACACACATGAACATATATATATATATATATATATATGTAAGGAACACTCAACACATCATCAAAAGTGGTTATAAATTATACTCTATTTCAATGAACTAATTAGTTCATTTCACCAGACCACATTTTATTTGGTATAAATATTTTCCCAGAATATCAAAAATCTATTTAAACAAAATGAATATCAAGATAACCCAGAATAGAAATCTTGTAATTTATCTTGTAAGGGTTACCAAGGCTAGGGGAGAAAATTTATTTCTGTTTTGCTATCAATTTATACAATACAGTTTATATATTGACTAAAATTTACAAATATTAGTGGTTGGAGATTGAGAGTTGAGACCACAAAGTTTTTAAAATAAACATAATCTAGACATACACAGCAGAAACTTGTGCTTTCAGTACCATGTCCTTTCAGATTACAGATGAGTAGAAGGCAAAAATAATGAAAAAGGAGTTGGCTTAATACTGGACAAAGAAATGAAAAATGTGTTTTGGAATACTGCCAGTTCTTAGAGTTTCCCTGGTCAAACTGAAAGGGAGACCATTCAACATAGCAATTGTAGTTATCTATGCAACAACAACACAAAGCACTGAGGAAAAAATAGAATCTTTTTACTCCACTTTAGACAATGCCAAGGATCAATGTAAAAGCCAAGAAATCAGAACCATCATGGGAGATTTGAATGCCAAAGTAGGCAAGGAAAGGGAAGGTATGGCAACTGGTAACTTTGGTTTAGGAATCCACAAAAAACGAGGAGAAAAATGGGTCCAATGGTGCATAGCAAATGACCAGGTAATAACTAACACCTAGTTTCAAGAACACCCACGATGTCTATGGACATGGAGAAGCCCAGGAGGTGACATGAAAAACCAAATAGACTACATAACCATAAACAGCAGATTCAGAAATGCAGTGGTTCAAAGCAAAGCCTATCCTGGCACTGTGGAAGTGACCACATCCCAGTTATCTGCAAACTAAGGGTGAAACTGAAGAGATTAAAGAAGCCTAGTGCAGCACCAAAACTGAAATACAATGCACTCATAAATGACCTCAACCTACAGAAAGAATACACTAACAGCGTCAAAATCAAATACAAAGAACAAATCAGAAAAGGGCACTCAAAATGGAACTCACTAAAGAAAGCAACAGTGACATCAGCAAACAACATTGCCCCAAAGGAAATTAGGTGCAGAAAAATAATGAGTGGATGACTGAAGAGATTCTGGACATGATGCAAAGGAGGCAGAAAATGATATCAAGACATGGAATGGAGTACAGGGAACTACAGAAGGAAATAAGAAAATGCAGACTGGCTAAAGAAGAATGGCTCAAAGACAAATGTGCAGTAGAGAGATTAAGCAGGAATAATGAAGCAGACATGCATAAAGAAATAAAAGAACTGACAAGACAAAAACCTGCTCTTCAACAGGATGTATAAAATCCAAGGATGGAACAATCATTTTGGAGAAAGAGGAAATACTCCAATGATGGGAAGAATATATAAAAGATCTTTTCCACAACAAGAAAGAGCAACCAATAACACACAAAGATGAGGACAGACCAGAAATATTAAAGTGTGAAGTATAATCTGCAATCGCCAAACTGAATAGAAACAAAGCAGCTGGACCAGATGGCAAAATCATAGATCAGCTATTAGCCCTGGAAGAATTTGGTATAGAGAAAATTACAGAAATAATAAATTAAATTTATAATAGTCGTGTAATACCAGATGACCTCAGCAGGTCTATCTTCATAGCACTATTTAAGAAGCTAGGAGCAAATGAGTGCAAACTCCACAGAACCATCAGTTTAATGAGACATATAACAAAACTGATCATCCAAATCCTGATGACTAGAGCGAGAAGCAGAATCAGGCCAGAGATAGGACAAGAACAGTGCAGTTTTGTCAAAGACACTGGAACAAGGAATGCCATATTTATGATTAGGATGCTCCCTGAAAGGGCAATACAAATGAAGAAGGTCTTGTACCTTTTTGCATTTTTAATCGTTTCACCCGAAGCAAGGCATTCCACTGCCACAATTGCGCTTGGGGCTACATAGGGGAAGGTAAATAGAAAGAATGGTTAGATATAGGAAATGTCAGAAGTGGGGTGATAGGTAGTTGGGAGGATGGGAAGAGTGTTTGAAAGAATGGAAGTGAGTTATTGTGTTAGGAGGTGTCTATTGACCTTTACATTTAAACTCATGGAGATTGTAGCCGTCAGGGAAGCAGTCATGTGGAAGGGAATTCCACAGTCAAGAAAAGAAACTTTTGGAGTAGAAGTTGCAGTTGCATTTTATCGGTTTCACTGTAAAAGGGTGGGATCTAGTTGCTAATCTAGTATCTCGTGCAAATTTGAACTTAGGGGACACCAGTGATCTAAGTTCATCGGAGCAGAAGTCATGGAAGTATTTATAGAAGAGACACAGGGAAGCCATGTCGCGCCAGTGAGGGAGAGACTGCAGGCTGTCTGCCAAGTCAGTATTGATCACATTACAGACCCTCCGCTGTACCTTGTCTAGAAGCCCAAGGAGAATAGCAGGGGCACCCAACCAGATATGGCAACAGTATTCAATGCATGGGCGGATGGTAGATTTATAAATGTGCAGGATAGATTCAGACGGAAAATCCTCCGGCCCTGCACAGAGAACTGACTTTCATAGCAGCGGATTTAGCAATGGATTCGATATAGTCATTCCACTTGAGGTCCGCTGAAAGTGTGAGACCAAGGAGGCGTAGTGTTTTACTCTCTGGAAGGCAAGCCTGGTCCATGCTAATGGAAGGTAGGTGTGGTTGTCTATGATGGTTAATTGAGAGTAGCTTCATTTTAGAAGCATTAAAATTTACGAGCCATATCTTACCCCAGTCCACTACGGATTGGAGGTTCTTTCCAAGCTCGGCTGCAAGGTTAGCTTTGTTGCCCACACCAGATTTTTGATCAAGGCGAGAGTAAACTGTGGTGTCATCAGCGTACATTGGGATAGTATGGTATCAGGGAGATCATTAATGTAGATCAGAAAGAGCGTAGGACCTAGGATAGAGCCTTGAGTGACACCCACATTCATACGGTAGCTCTGAGAGGCATGTCCATTTAATATCACTTTCAATGTGCAGTTAGATAGGAATGACTGGATTAGTTCAAACAATTGTCCAGCTATACTATAGCTCCGCAGTTTGCATAAAAGGCCAGCATGCCAAACTCTGTTGAACACTTTAGAGATATTCAAGGCGATGGTTCGGGCTTCACCATTCCTGTCGAGTGCCTGGTATATATACTCAGTGATGGTCGTTAGCATATCAGCAGTAGACCTGGTGAAGTGGGAACCATACTGCTCCTCCGACAGGAGCCTGTGTTCTGTGAGGTGCTGAACGAGCTCGGCGTTGATAATGGCCTCGAACACTTTGCCAAAGATCGGAAGAAGGCTGATAGGTCAGTAATTCGCGGGGTCCGAGGGTTCTCCAGAGTTTTTGAATATAGGAACTATAGAGGAAGATTTCCAACAGGCAGGAAAGCAGGAAGCAGAGAGGCAGAACTTGTAGAGCTTAGAAAGGACAGAGGAGAGTTCAGGGGCACATTTCTTTAAGACTATGATTGGGATTCCATCCCCTCCGCTCGCTTTGTGGGGGGTCAAGTTTTGAGATTATCTTAGAAACAAGCGAGAGTGTAATGTGGATGTCATTCAGTTGAGCCTCAGTTCTAGGTGAGAAGTCGGGTGTAAAAACTCCAGACGAGTCCAGACTCGAATTGTTCGAGAATCTCCGTGCAAAGCATTCAGCCTTGTCCTCTGAGGAGGTGAGCACCTCAAAATTATTGATCAGTGGGTGTATTGTGGACTTGCTCTTGTTAAGTACTCTTTTACAGAGTCGCCAGTAGTCTTTGGCGCTGATCTTAGCAGATGCTATGCGTTGTTTCATTCTGGCAGCAAACAACGTCTTAGCTTCATTAAGTATCTTTTTACACTTATTACGAGCTGAAGTGAAAAGGCGCCTGTTTTGATCCAACGAGTAGCTACGGTAGAGTTGGAAGAAATGATTCCGGTGGGCAATGGCGGCCGAGCAAGCGGGCGAGAACCATGGAGACAAATGAGACTTAAGCAGAAATTTCCTGGCAGGGATGAAGGCATCGATGCCAGCCTTAACCCAGGAGGAGATCTCGGATGCACATTCTTTGATGGGAAGACTAAAAATGTTGTTCCATGGGACATCACAGAGGAAGTCTTGGAACGAATCCCAGTCTGCCCTTTGGTAGCAGTAGGATATTCTGCTGGTCTGGGTATCTTGGGTCGGGTGGGAGAGGAATGAAATGTTGACGGAAACTACAGTGTGGTCAGAGTTCTCGAGTTAGCAGAGTTGTTTGGTAGTGCAAGAGTCTGGGGTGGAAGTGAAGCAGAGGTCTAGTAGTGAGTCCCTTCCGTTGGGGTTGTCGGAGAAACACGTGGGGAAGTCCACCACTTGCGTGAGGGATTGGGTGATTGAAAAATTCATGGTGTGGACACCAGCTAGGTCAGTGACAGAGTTCTCCAGCCACTTGGTGTGGTGGGCGTTAAAGTCACCAAACACACATATGTGGGCAGATGGATGGGAAGAAATGGCTTTGTCGATATTGTCAGAGATGCTGTCAAGTAACAAACAGTCAGAGGAGGAAGGTGAGCGGTAGAGAAAGAAGAGATAGCTAATTGAGCTTAGAAGTTTTTTTTGTTTTTTTTTAATCATATCACCCCAAGCAAGGTGGTAACGCCACTGATGTGCAGGGGGCTACATAAGAGTGAGAAGATTAGAAAAGAGAAAAACAGGAAACCGCATCCTAAACAGGAAACAAGGGATGAGCCTCTTCACCTGTTCAATAGACGTGGGTGGAGTGTGAACCGGGCGATAGTTTAGAGAGACGGAAGCACACGAAAGAATGATCCAGGGATTCAAGAGATGTCACCCTAGCTAGGGGGAGGTGCTCCCTGACATACACACCAAGCCCATGCATATGAACATTGGAGTCCTTCCTGAAGAGGGGAAGGTAGCCAGGAACGTAGAACTCAGAAGAGGGGATAGAAGGGTTAAGGTTAGTTTTGCATAAGACTAAGATATTAGGTGAGTTAGTGTGAAGGAATGAATCTACACTGAGGAAGTTAGTGCAGATACCACGTATGTTCGTGAAAGAGATGCAGGTTTATTGATTATGCAAAGATGTTTGACAAAATATGCCACAAAGAATTGGAGATGCCTGGCAGCCTTGACATATTTGGGAAAAACTTAAGAGTAATCAAGCATCTTTACTGGCAGCAAATTGCTTGTATATGAACAGGTAATGAATTCAACAGAAACACAAACATAGAAAGGGGCATAAGACAATGTGTCTTTCACTGGATCTGTTCAACTTGTACAGCAAGAATGTTTTCAGGACCCTAGAAGTTATGCCTGGATTTGGCATTGGAGGCCACAATTAAATCAACCTCACCCTGCAGAAAGAATATAATAACAGCGTAAAAAAGAAATATGAAGAACAAATTGGAAAAGGATACTCAAAATGGGAGTCACTAAAAGAAGCAATGGTGACCTCAGCGAACAACATAGCCCCAAAGGAAATCAGACGCAGAAGAAAAAATGAGTGGATGACCGAAGAGATCCTCCACATGATGCAAAGGAGACAAAAAATAACGCCAAGACACGGAGCAGAGTACAAAAAACTTCACATGGAGATAAGGAACAAATGCAGACAAGCCAAAGAGGAATGGCTCAACAACAAATGTGCAGAAGTAGAGAGACTGAGCAGGAACAACAAAGCAGAAATGCATAAAGAGATAAGAGAACTGACAGGACAAAAAACCTGTTCCTCAACAGGATGCATAAAATCCAAGGAAGGGACAATCATAGTAGAGAAAGAGGAAATACTCCAGCGATGGGAAGAATACATAAAGGATCTCTTTGGCGACAAGAGAGAACAACCAAGAATACACAAGGAGATGGATGGACCGGAAATACTAAAATCCGAAGTGGAAGCTGCAATGGCCAAAATGAACAGAAACAAAGCACCTGGCCCAGATGGCATAGTGATAGAGCTGCTGACAGCCTTAGAAGAATATGGCATAGAAAAGATTACCGACATAATAAACGAAATTTATAGCAGCGGAATAATACCAGACGACCTATGCAAGTCGATATTTATAGCACTGCCGAAGAAACCAGGTGCAAACGAGTGTGAACTACACAGAACTATCAGCTTAATGAGTCACATCACAAAACTGATTGTCAGAATCCTGATGAATAGAGCGAGAAGCAGAATCAGGCCAGAGATAGGGCAGGAACAGTGCGGGTTCGTCAAAGACACTGGAACAAGGAACGCCATATTCATGATTAGGATGCTCTCTGAAAGGGCATTACAAATGAAGAAAGACTTGTACCTATGCTTCATTGATTACGCGAAAGCATTCGACAAAATACGACACAAAGAATTGATGGAAATGATAGGCAACCTCGACATTTTCGGCAAAGATATAAGAATAATCAAGAATCTCTACTGGCAGCAAACGGCCTGCATACGGACAGGTAACGACCTCAGTAGATACACAAAGATAGAAAAAGGCGTAAGACAAGGATGTGTCTTTTCACCGGATTTGTTCAACCTATACAGCGAGAATATTTTGAGGACCCTAGATGACACACCAGGATTTATTATTGGAGGCCACAACCTGAACAACATAAGATACGCGGACGATACAGTACTGATTGCGGACACGGAAAGGAAACTGCAAGATCTCATACAGAAAGTAGCAGTGGAGAGTGACAAGAAAGGACTACAAATAAACTTTAAGAAAACTGAGTGCATGGTCATCAGCAAAAGATACAACCCAAAATGCCAAATACAGGTGGGGGATAACAGAATCAAACAAGTCCAAGAATTTAAGTACCTAGGAAGTGTTCTAACAGGAGATGGAAAGTGTGACACGGAGATCCGAAGGCGAATTGGCATGGCAAAGGACGCGTTCCAGAAGCTGAGCAAAATACTAACACACAGGAAGATCTCAATAGAAACGAAGAAAAGAGTGCTAGACTGCTACGTGATGTCAGTTCTTCAGTACGGCTGCGAATGCTGGACAATATCATCGAAAATGAGGACAAAACTGGAAGCGGCCGAAATGTGGTTCTACAGAAGGATGCTACGTATATCGTGGACTGAGCATACAAGCAACGACGAAGTGTTAGAAAGAATGGCAACAAAAAGGAAATTGATGCTGAGCATCAGGAAGAGACAACTGAAGTTCCTGGGACACGCAATGAGGAAGGAGAGCCTGGAGGACCTGATACTGACTGGACAGATAGAAGGAAGGAGAGACAGAGGAAGGCAGCGGATAACATATCTGCAGAGTCTGATCAGGTGGATGACGGAACGGGGGTTGCCAGGAGCAACAGGAGCAAACATACTAAGAGCCACAAGGGATAGAGAGACGTGGAGATCCATGATCGCCTACGTCCTGAAGGGACAGGGCACATAGAAGAAGAAGAAGAAGGTATGCAGGTGATACAGTGCTGATAGCAGACACAGAAAGGAAATTACAAAACCTTCTACAGAAGTTAGCTGAAGAGAGTGATAAGAAAGGACTACAAATAAACTGCAAGAAAACCGAATGCATGGTCATAAGTAAAAAGGGCAGGCCAATATACCAAATACAGGTCAGGGATATGAGAATCAAGCAAGTACAAAAATTTAAATACCTGGGAAGTGTTATCACAGAAGACAGAAAGTGTGACACAGAGATCTAAAGGCAAATTGATATGGCAAAGGATGTGTCCCAGAAGCTAAGTAAAGTACTAAGACACAGGAAAATTTCACTAGAAACAAAGATGAGAGTGCTAGATTGCTATGTGATGTCAGTTCTTCAATATGGCAGTGAATGCTGGACAATATCATCAAAGATGAGGAAAATACTTGAAGCAGCTGAAATGTGGTTCTACAGAAGGATGCTGTGCCTATCATGAATCGAGCATGTGAGCAATGATGAGGTCTTAGAAATGATGGAAACAAAAAGGAAATTAATACTGAGCATCAGGAAGAGACAGCTGAAGTTCCTGGGACATGCAATGAGGAAATAGGGTTTGGAGAACCTGATACTAACAGGCCAGACATAGGGAAAAAGAGACACGGGAAAGCAATGGATAGCATATTTGAAAGACCTAATCAGGTGGATGATGGAATGAGTGTTGCATAGTGTAATAGGAGAAGGAAATTAATACTAAGAGCCACCAAGGATAGAGAGATATGAAAAGCCATGATTGCCTTTGTTCTGAAGGGACAGGGCACATAGAACAAAAATGATTTTGTAACTGCTATTTCTTCAATATCTGTAGATGCCACAAATTTTCTTGCACAAGGTATTGGAGTAATTTTCCCATAATCCTTTTCAGTATTTTGAGTTCAGAGTTTATCTCCAAAATTAGTTGTCTTACCAAGGCTAGAAAGCCCAATCTGTTAACCCATATCTGTGGGAAGAAATGACTTCATAGCATTCTCAAAGGCATTAGTTTGAAGTAAATGTAACTGGCTCAACTAGAATTTAAACTCAACTAGAATTTTAAACTCAACCTGCTCATTTTGTTGTCTCAATTTTAAACTCAACCTGCTCATTTTGTTGTCTCAATTTTAAACTCAACCTGCTCATTTTGTTGTCTCAATTTTAAACTCAACCTGCTCATTTTGTTGTCTCAATTTTAAACTCAACCTGCTCATTTGTTGCCCTGAATTTGAACTCTATCTTGAATTTGAATTCAGCCTCTTCATTTCATTCAGAAATGTATACCATGATAATTGTTATGCCACCCACATATTCATATTGCTATATTATTTCTTATTAAATTTGATAATTGATTTAGAAATATTTAATAACTATAAATGTTAGAATTATAGTTGTTTTTAAATGTACTGTATCTGTAATATATTAATAGTGTAGAATTCTTCCATAAAATAACTCTTTAACCTCTTACAGGGCCTGTTTATTCATTTTTTTATGATTTTTACTGTGTATCCTAATGATGGAAATAAACATAGTCAAATTTGATCACTTTATGCTAAAAATAAGTAACAATTTCCTACAGCCACTTGCTTCTTTTTTTGCTTTCACTAAAAATATTTAAGAGGTGAAATAAAAAAAAATAGAGAGATAATTTAAAAGAATTAATAAGTGGATCTGTTTTACCTTAAGTCTTCATATTTCTGCTTTTCTAGGTTTTTTCATTATTCTTTTTTGTATTGTATGTCCTTTTAGGAGTTGGCAGATTGTGACTCTCCACAACTTCCTCTTTTTTTTTTTTTTTTGCTCTAAAGAACTTTTTCCTATCTACTACCCCACTTTTGTCCTTGTTCAGTTATCCATTCACTTAAATTGAAGTAGAGGTTATTTGCCGTTTCTCCTCTTCCTCTTCTCTCCAGTGTTTCCTTTGTTTGTTAAATTCTCTAAGCCTTCTTTCCTAATTAAATGTCCCATAAATCTTGTCTGTCTTTCTGGTTGTACTAGTTCCTTGTAGTTCATATTTCACCTGAAATTTAGTTAGTTCTAACATTTTCTGTTTGGTTTTCCCAGAATATTTTGGCAGATTCAAGTTGCTCCTTCATCAGTGAGAATATTGTCCAGATATCAGTATTTTGTTTTATTGCATAGCTAAAAAAAAACTATTGAAAATAACTTCAAATAATTTCTTGGAAATGTCTTGTCATAAAGTAATTCTTTATCAGCTAACCAATCTAGCAGATTATTACAATTGTAATGAGTTCAATTCTTATTGAGAACTTCACACTTGTGGTCTTGTGTCAGATTAAATTAAACCAAGTAAATACAAATTTGAATATTGGTAATAACCATTATTTCATTGTTACCTGAAGTTCCTGTTTAAATTTCTGGGATGAGGAGTTATCATTATTTACATATTATCTTCCTCATTTTGGTTGTTGCTAGCACAATACTTCTATCATTGTGTACACAGCCCTTCATCAGGTGTATGTCAATCTGGATAATCTACAGGAAATTTGGAACTGAACAGTTTATTTAGTCCATTTAATTGTTTTAAAATTTTTTTTTTTGGTCCATGTCTCATTAGTCATAGAGGCATCATATGTACTGCTACCACAGTAGAAATGATTATTTTGGACACGACAGATTGATGGAGCTCAGCCCTCTCTAGGCTAGTTTGAAAGATTTTCCTTCTCTTTAGACCTGTTGCCACCCAAGGCTATAGAACCGAGTCTGTTCTGCTACTTACCCATAGCTGGAAGAAGAGAATTCATATCTTTTCCAAGAGTATTAGCACATAATGTAATAGATTCAACTTAAATTCTAACTCAGCTCTCTGATTCCTCGTTCCAAGCCGCTATCCATTACTTCACTGTGCCTCCCATGGGGTAGACACTTCTCATTCCACTACCCATGTCTAGAGATATTTCATCCAATTTTTATTTTTAGGACTTCTCAAGTATAGCTTGCTCTGTTTCCACTGAGTTCAAGTATACACTGTCTGGCTCAGGGATTGAATTCACAATTACTTTTTCACCAAATTCATGAACTAACTATTTAATCCACTAGACTATTGTCCAATGGCTCTCCATAGATTTCTTTTCTTTATTATTTGTGTCCTAGAGTCAAAAGATGATCTTAAACAGTTCTGTTTTTCACATGAATTTTCTGGTAACATTAAATATGGCTTTTAATGTACTTTTTATTTTGTTTCAATTTAAAACAAAAAATACTTACTTCACTATTTCCCTGTAATTCCCTTTTGTCAGTATTCACCTTGATAGCCATTTTATCAGCCTATTCAACATGGCTGTCTGTTTTTTTTTTTCCTGAATTCAAATGTAATTTGCTGTTCCTCTGCAGTGGCCAAACTCAAATATCAGATTCATGCTCTGTCAGTTCCAAGGAAAACTGTAGCCAATGTGACAAAGTTAGCAAACAAACCGACCTCTAGAGAAAAGCCGTATTTGTTGTGATGGTCATTTAGTAGTGGAAATAATAACAAATGAAGTAACACGGACAGAAAAAATGACATGCTGCTAACAAAATGACTTGTCACAATGGGTAGTCAACAGTGATGCCTTAAAGATAGTATGATGCTGCATGTGGCAAAAACGCTTGGTTTAGTTCAATGAAGGATGCTGGAAACAAGCTACTTACTAATCTCACCAAGAAGAACTGTAAGTTATATAAATTACCTTGATACAAAAAACAATTAAAATATAAAGAATACATTCTATGGAATAGTTTTAGAACTGAAGTTATTTAAAAACTTTGAATCAGTCATTTTCTGTACTAAAAATTAAATTCTTCTAGATTTTTGATTAATTCATATTTTTATGGCTTATCAACCCTTTGCAGATCATTCAAAACCAGAAAATACTTTAAGAATTTTTAGATAATAGTGGTTTAGTGAAAAGTTTTACTAATTAACAAATAGATGGAAGAAAAGGTCGTTTCATACTTTTCCTAAGGGTATTTGCGTGTAAGTGAACATAATGAACCCAATTGGAATTGGAACTTAGCTCTCTGATTAAAAATTCTGAGCCATTATCCATTACACCACCTGCACATCCAAGCTTACATCATCTGGCATTCCCCAAAAAACTATAAAATGACAAAAGTATTTAATCCAGGATTGATTCTGGTTAGATGTCTAATTTTATCTTACACATTTATAAGTCTGCCAATTCTCCATGCGTTGAGCAATGCTGCCACATCTGATTTACTGCTTCTGTTACATATATAGAGGCTTACAGCCATATCACATTGAATACACCGGTTCTCACTCGATCTCCAAAGTTAAGCAACATTGAGCCTGGTCAGTACTTAGATGGGTGACCACTTGGGAATACCAGGTGCTGTAAGCATTTAGTGATGGATGTGCATTGTGGTGCAGTGGATATCGGCTCGGAAAGAGAAATCGGTGAGCTGAGCTCGAATTCTAGTTGAATGCCCTGCAGTCCCTTAAGCACTGGTACCATTGGGAAAGGTATTAATTCGTCACTTCCCTCCAGCTATGGATTAAATAACAGGGTAGGACTTGGAGACCCTGCCCTTAAAATCATGGTACTCAAAAAGAAAAAAGTATTACTAGACACAAAACTTATATAAAAACAACAATAAATTGTTGAAAAGAAAAAGGTATTACCAGCAATAAATAAATAAAATTTAGTTGGCAATAAATGACCTGCCAAGGTTGATATGCCATAAAACAACCAACCAACCGACATATATAGAGATTCTTGATAAAATCTAAAGAAGAATCTGAAATGTTACTGGTCCAGAACTGGTATCCAGGTTTCAGTCATTTTACCCCTGTAAAATTAGTTCCCTGTTAATTTTCTATAAATATTCTCTTGGTAATTGTTCTGAAGATTTTTCTTTTTTGCTAACTAGAATTTATGAATTTAAGGGCAGTAATATTCTAGCAGCTAGCTTTCATCATTTTACAGTTTTATGCTTACAGTTTGTTTTCTCACACTTCTGATTTGTGGATTTCTCCTCTGGTTTTTTGTTTTGATTGTCAAAAATTAAATGCAATATTATTTGTTATCTTATTCTTCTTTATTCATTGTTTTCTCCTCTTAATATTTTTTTCTCATATTCTTTCACATTCAGTAGCCCCTTGCATTTTAATAGCGTTGTTGACTTGCTTGTAGTAAAAAAAAAAAAATTAAAACAAAAATAAAAAAAGAATAATTTTCTTATTGTTAGGACAACCATAAATAAATGTTATGTGTCTGAAGAAAACTTTGTATTACAGTTAATTCGTAGATCTGGAGTTATATATTTAAAATCAAAAAGAGGCATTTTAAATTTCTGTAGCACATGATGAGGAAAGATGGCAAAAGAAATAAAGGAAAGCAGCAAAAAAAACGAACAAAATTGTGTAGATAGTTAGCAACCTGTCTACCACAAAAAGTAATCACACTCTACTGCACTAAAATCTTCTAGAAAGTCACTCATGTCTCTTTCAAGACATGTTTGCCTCATAAGTGACCGAGTTATGCAGAGCTTTTATTCTCCATGGCCCTGAAGGAACACGGCATATAAAAGTAATAGTCATAGTTTTTATTTTATTTATTATTTTCCAAAATAAAATACTGAATTTTGTCCAAGAAACCAAATATAATAGATGATATAAAAAGATAAAGCTTTACTCTCTAAGGACACGACTCAGTGGATAAAAGCAATGATTAAAGTGATCCACTGACTTGAACCAAAGAGATGTGAGCAACAGAACTAAAACTTGCAGTGTTTAGTTACTAAAGGTAAATAACTTAAATAGAAATATACAAAATGGCATGGGGAACTAGAAGAATTTATCCTGGTGAACAAAATAAATGGTTTGATTCAAAATTCCAATGTAGATCAACTAAAAAAATGGCAACAGCATACAAACAGCTAAAATGTCATGAATATGACAATCAAGATAAAAACAGTAGTCTGAAGAATATAAATTGTATAAATAAAAAGAAGTCATTGTCTTGCTTTGATTGCTCTTTACTCAACTCCATCAGGTATAAGGCTCTAAGTGTGAGACAGTCAATGAGAACAAAAATAACTTCAGGAATAATAGTCTTCTAAACTTGCTTCCTAATCAGTATTCTATGTCAAGGTACTGTCTCACTTTTTCTATGTCCCATCAACTGCATTTTCACATGCTCGGGTTCTATTTAATTTTAATCATTACTTTATAAAAACAAACATTGCTGATGGAGTCAAAAATGTATATGGTAATAAATGTGTTAAGGGAATAACCATCCATTTCAGGCACCTCGTGTTTTTGTTTTGTTTTTATGAAAGCTAAACATTGCTATTAAGTGTTATGTTTTCAGGAAATGGAGTGCCATAAACATTACTGTAAAATGAAGAGGAAAGTTAATCATGATGATTTCTCAGAACTTTAACAGAATCAATTTCTTAAAAAAATGCTAAAGTAATTAATAAAAGTTTGTGAAGGTTAACATGCATGTCTGTATTTTGGGTGAAGGTGCATGTTCAATATGTTAACAAAGTTGACAGAAACAAACAAAACTTGAGTTTTGCATTTGTGAAAAAAATTAACAAATCTGAGTATTGCTTTCCCAAGTGTCAGCATCAACTGAAATGCCTCTTGATACTAGAAAATGTTCTTATATACCTATAACAATAAATAACAGTTGGCAACAATTTAAAAATTAGCATGATAATTACCATGCAATTTTTGCAGTAATGCCATCTATGTTAACAGACTGTTTGTTATAAATGCAATTATTCAAGAGAATGCAACTTAAAACTACAATACATACTTTGGCTAAGGACACTTTTTTCATGTTTGGTTTTCTTTTATAATATTCTATTTGACATAAAAACCCACATACATTAAATACATTCTTCTTCTTCTTCATATGACGTGTCCTTTCAGGATGTTGGTGATCATGGACTTCCACTTGGCTCTGTCTCTTGTTGCTCTCAATATTTTTCCTCCTGGTATCTCTCTCCAACCTCGCTCCACCATCAATTTGCTCAGACCTATAAAGTAGGTCTCACACTGCTTTCCTCTGTCTGGCTTTTCTTCTATCCATAATGTGAGTATTAAATTCTCCAAGCCCTTTTTTCTCATTACATGTCACAGGAACCTTCTCTGATGTTAAGTATAAACACCTCATCACATGCTTTGTCCATGGTATCCTCAGCATCCTTCTGTAAAACCTAATTTCTGCTGCCTCAAGCCTTTCCTACATCCTTGACGAGATTGTCCAACATTGACTTTCATACAGAAGGTCAGATATCACATAGCAATCTAGTACTTTTTTCTTTGTTTCCAATGAGAATTTCCTGTCTCTCAGAACTCTTGTTAGCTTCTGAAATGCATTCTTGACCATGCCAATGCATCTTTGGATCTCCATATCACACTTTCCATTCTTTGTTAGAACACTTTTCAGGTATTTAAATTTCTTCACTTGTTTCATTTTAATTTCTTTGACTTGTATTTGGCCTCTTGTCTTCTGCCCCTTTCTATTTTTATATACCTACCGAGTTTGCTTCCTATCCATACACAAGTGCTTTGTATATATTCTTGATTATCCTAATGTCTTTTCCCCAAATATCAAGGTTGTCAAGCATCTCTATCAACTTTTGTGGTGTACTTTGTTTTACTAATAAAAAAAGGTCCCTTTGTTTCAATGTTTCTGTAAAGGTTAAATTGAATTTTCTTTTAATCTGAAATTTAAAATTTATACATAGTATCAAAAATATTTTACTTTCTTGACTAAGTTTTTCCTCTGTGCAGCATAAACTGGAAAAAGTGTTCCCTTTTTACTTTATTTTTATTCTTTCCCATGTTTTTTTTCCTCCTATGCCTCTCCAAGGGAGTGAACTCAAGATGCTTCTTGTATATCATTTGTGTAATGATTTTTCATGAAGAGCTACTTTGTTCTCTCAATCTCCAGTCAATCTTTGGTAATAAAAAACAACCCAGCCCAACTGGGACTAAACTCAAAGTTCCAGAGACAGGCGCTGAAATAAACTGGAAACCAATGTTTGTTTCTTTTTATAGAATTTGTAAATATTATTAATCCAAAATTGCTTCACTAAAATAAAAATTACAACAAATGCAGATCTCCATAAAAAATTTATGCAACTCAACTGAAATCAAAGCTTTGGCAATGGATATGATCATATTATTTAGTAAATATAATCTGTAAGTAAGTTTGAACTAAATATTACAATAAACAAACGAATAAACTTGCATATAACTTTAAGTAATAAAACTCTGATATTGAACATATTTGATAGCATATAACCAGTGGCCAAATTACAACTCATGAACCATATATAACTCTGACATTTAATGTGTCTTGTTTGCTGGGCTTCTTTTCTTATTACAATCAAGATAAAGACAGTAGTCTGAAGAATATAAATTGTATAAATAAAAAGAAGTCATTGTCTTGCTTTGATTGCTCTTTACTCAACTCCATCAGGTATAAGGCTCTAAGTGTGAGACAGTCAATGAGAACAAAAATAAGTTCAGGAATAATAGTCTTCTAAACTTGCTTCCTAATCAGTATTCTATGTCAAGGTACTGTCTCACTTTTTCTATGTCCCATCAACTGCATTTTCACATGCTCGGGCTCTATTTAATTTTAATCATTACTTTATAAAAACAAACATTGCTGATGGAGTCAAAAATGTATATGGTAATAAATGTGTTAAGGGAATAACCATCCATTTCAGGCACCTCGTGTTTTTGTTTTGTTTTTATGAAAGCTAAACATTGCTATTAAGTGTTATGTTTTCAGGAAATGGAGGGTCATAAACATTACTGTAAAATGAAGAGGAAAGTTAATCATGATGATTTCTCAGAACTTTAACAGAATCAATTTCTTAAAAAAATGCTAAAGTAATTAATAAAAGTTTGTGAAGGTTAACATGCATGTCTGTATTTTGGGTGAAGGTGCATGTTCAATATGTTAACAAAGTTGACAGAAACAAACAAAACTTGAGTTTTGCATTTGTGAAAAAAATTAACAAATCTGAGTATTGCTTTCCCAAGTGTCAGCATCAACTAAAATGCCTCTTTATAATCAAAATGTGAAAAAAATTTATAATTGTTTACCATGTATAAATGGCAACCTCTGTTGAATGTTTTTACACTATTGTTCATTCAATATGAGACCCAAGAGCCACTCAAGATAAAAGGGTTACTGAATGAGGTTCTTATAAGGATCTACAAGAAGGTTATAAGAAGCCTATATTAAAAGGATATATCAGAAAGATAACAGTTGAACCAAGATTTGAAGCGGTTATGATTGTTGTAATTTGGAAGCTGTTCCACAATATAACAGTTCTGGGAAAGAAGTTGGAGGGAAATTTCCTCTTTACCAGTGGAATACAAAGAGAATGGGAATACATCAATTCTGTGTATGTCATATGGTGGGTCTTAAATGTTAGGGCTTGAAATAGTGCAGTTAAGCGTTCTAGGTCATCTGAACAGTTGGCATGATAAAAGCAATAACATTGCAATGTTTTGTTTGTAGGGAACGGGGCTGTAGGTTGGGAAATAATTCATCACCCACAAATGCACATAGACTCATGTCAGCTTTGTCAAAGCTGAAAAGTGAGGATTGAACTGTTTCAAGACAGATAGGACAGCAACACTCTGCTTGGTCCTTGTGAAGATCTAACATTGTAACAGAAGTCTGGTACTTTCTTAAATGGTACAAAGAAACAACCTTTTTGCTAAGATCTTTAATGATGAATTATATATATATATATATATATATGTGTGTGTGTGTGTGTGTTCCAGTAGCTTAGGGATTAGATCAGATTAGATTTCTAAATGATGACAAATCAATTGAGTTTTGATCCTGGCTTGAAGCAAACTGTTTATCTAGCCACACTGATGAGCTGTGATATGTCCAAACAAGTCTGATTTTTCAGCAATGAATTAGAACACTCTCAGCTATTGGGCATGTATAATCATAATATACACTCTAAAAAGTCTGCCTCCTTCTACCGAGCGCTCGTAGCTCAGAGGTAGAATTGCCGACTGACGCCAATTCGGTTGGGTTTTTATCCTGGGTAAAAAGCAATCGGCTGTATAATCGTACTGATAAGCTGTGATACACCAAAACAGATCTGTCTGTGAATGACTATATATATATAGGTTTAATGCAAAGAATTTGGCACTCTAGCTGAACAGATTCGTACTGACTTCAAAGTTTTGTTAGGACACCATTATAATGTCTTCACTCATTAGCGGTGATTGTTTTTGCTGTTGTCTTTTTTTCTTATTTATATGGAGCTTGGTGTGATTTTATCTTTTGTCAGAGTGGTCTTATTTGTGATTGGCTGGTTTTCTTTTTATTTATTGTGATGGCATTTGATTTTTTTTTTTTTTTTGTCATTGTATGCTTGAGTGAGTGTCTACTTAATTGCTTTTTAATTGAATTAAAATTGAACTGAGCCATCATTCTTGAGTGGTAAGGATTAGAAGAGAGGGATTAAAGAAATGTTAGCTAGGTTTGGAGAGAGCCATGATCATTTTCGTCTTGAAGGAGAAAAAAAGCGTTACAGAAGAATATTTGTATTGTGCTTCTCAAATATCTGAAGTTTATCTTCTGTGGCTCTTACAATAAGCACATTTAGCCCCACCCATCTCAGAAGTGAATATTAAGAAAAGAATTTTTGAATGCCATATCAAATGTTACTGGAACTTCATCTATATTCTCTGTCTGGTTCAGTTCAAAATATGTATCTTTGGTGTATGTATTTAGCACATAAATGCAAACTGTTCCATTTATTGGGGTATTAATGGGTTATACTTGAGGTTTTATGATGCGAATTAATAGGTTGTGGATAGGACTCCATGGTGGGCATTGTGGGTGGGATGTTTATGGTGGGTATCAATAGAAACTTCATTTAAGTTCCCTATTTGGCTCAGTTCAGAAGAAACATATTTGTTGCATGTATTTAAAACCTGAATGCCAACTGCTACATTTGCAGCTGGTATTAATGGGATATAAGTAGAATTTTATGGTAGGCATAAATGAGTAATTTTTACAGTAGATGACAGGAATAGATCATAGGTAGAATTTAATGGTGTGCATTAATGGGTAGGATTTTATGATGTGCATTAATGGGTAGGATTTTATGGTGTGCATTAATGGGTAGGATTTTATGGTGTGCATTAATAGGGTTTTAGGATTTTAATGGTGTGCATTAATGGGTAGGATTTTATGGTGTGCATTAATGGGTAGGATTTTATGGTGTGCATTAATGGGTAGGAATATTTTATGGTGTGCATTAATGGGTTTTAGGAATATTTTATGGTGTGCATTAATGGGTAGGATTTTATGGTGTGCATTAATGGGTAGGATTTTATGGTGTGCATTAATGGGTAGGATTTTATGGTGTGCATTAATGGGTAGGATTTTATGGTGTGCATTAATGGGTAGGATTTTATGGTGTGCATTAATGGGTAGGATTTTATGGTGTGCATTAATGGGTAGGATTTTATGGTGTGCATTAATGGGTAGGATTTTATGGTGTGCATTAATGGGTAGGATGGAGGTTTTATGGTGTGCATTAATGGGTAGGATTTTATGGTGTGCATTAATGGGTAGGATTTTATGGTGTGCATTAATGGGTAGGATTTTATGGTGTGCATTAATGGGTAGGATTTTATGGTGTGCATTAATGGGTAGGATTTTATGGTGTGCATTAATGGGTAGGATTTTATGGTGTGCATTAATGGGTAGGATTTTATATTGGAAATAAATAGGTTATGGGTAGGATTTTATAGGGAACATAAATAGGTTATGGGTAGGATTTTGGATTTTAGGGAACATAAATAGGTTATGGGTTGGATTTTATAGGGAACATAAATAGGTTATGGGTTGGATTTTATAGTGGTTAAAATAATAGGTTAAAATTTATAAAACTCTCATATGCAGAGAAAAATGCTTACAATTTTATCAAATAAATATAGTATTTTCATAATTAAAACCAGGGCTTAATATGAATCTCAGAAAGCAGAGAAATAGTATTAGATAAATATTTAAAGTAGGAATGATTGAACTACCTACTCTAAAAATAATCATTCAAGATTCTAGCCTTTACATTGTCTTGAACACAACCTAAACATGTTCCAACAGAACATAATTAAACCCCAAAGCAGGTCCATGTATTCTGTTTATCATAAAAATGTTCATGAATATAACACTTTTTCTAAAGAGATGTTTTCTAGGCAATAACATACAGACAAAAATTTATTTTTAAAACCTTATTATTTTTTTAAATGCCAAGATTGATTCACTAAGAAATTGATGCCATTATTACATCTCCACTGATGTGCAAAGAATTCTTTTAGTATTTATGCTTCAATCTGCAAAAATTCTTTGTAAAATAATTACATTTCATATTGAGACAAAAACATTTCATTTTGGCAGGTAATTTTTTTTAACAGATGTCTGTCTGTTAAATGGAATTGAGTAAATGAGAGCAAAGCATTGATTCATAAATCTGACCTCGTTTAGATCTCACAAAATAATAATTCATACAGGATGGTCCAAAAGTAGGTGAACTCTAGGTGGAATAGGTTTCAGTATTGGTTAGATTATTATAATGATGTTCATTATAACTATGATATTTGTGCAATATTATTTTATATTTTTAACTAAATTTATCTTGAGTTAATTAGTAAATATAAATATATCATTTACTGTCCACCGACTTTTTAAAAAACTTCTACCTCCCCACAATCATACAAAAGTGCAGCTTAAATCAGAGACAAGCACTTTTGAGCTGAACTTTTGTATGATTGTGGGGAGGTGAATTTTTTTTTTTTTTTTAATTTTGTAGTCCTTTTTCTTCAAGCAAGGAAATAAAGCCACTAAGATACAAAGAGTTACTGAGTATGGAAGAATATGAGAAAAAGAAAAACATTATTTAGGCAAGAGAACAATAAAAGAATCTGTCTTAAGACAGATGATACTGATTAATATGACATTTAAATTTTTGAAAATTAAAGCAAGAAGCCAGAAGAGATCTACCAGTGCAAAAGAAGAAACTGTTAGCATAGATCATTGTATGTAGCCATTTCAACTGTAAACTGATGTGACCTTTCTGCCAATCTAGTACTGCACTTAAATTCATGAAATCTAGGCATCATACAGAAATGTTCATTGGACCAATTATCATGAAAATGTTTATAGAAAAGGCAGAGAGAAGCTGTTAGGATGACACGAAATTGACTGAAGCTGAGATAATAAAATTTCAGATTCTTCTTTGGATTTTATCAAGAATCTCTAAAGACATAACAAAAGCCCCAGACTAGATGTGGCAGCAATATTCAAAGCATGGATTAGTGGTAAACTTACATTCCTTGGTCCTGGGTATGACGGTAAACTGCATCCAGCAGCAAGGCCTCTGATTGGGAGGCTGTGAGGAGCATGGAACCATCTCTTAATTGCTGTTGTTTCCAGGTCCACCCTGACCCAGAGTGGTAGCATCTGTTAGGGTCCAAGCTATGAGCAAATAGTTAGCCCCCCCCCCATACTAGGGGTCATAACACTGTGAAAGTGTAAAAATAGACTTTTATAGAAATATTTACAGAAAATTAGACTTTTATAGAAAAATATACATTTTTGAAGGAAAAATATTCCTAACTATATATTATTGAAGGGAAAAAATTATTACCATAACACATTTTTGAAAGAAAAAAATTATTGCCATGATACATTTTTGAAGGAAAAATTATTACATTTTTGAATACAAAACTAAGACATTTTCTAAAATAATAAAAATAAATTTTTTCATCAAAATCTGACTAAATCAACCTTCTCACTATAACCGAACATATAAAAAAAACAAAAAATAACTTAAAACTCTACCTTTTTGGCATTAAATAACCCACAGAGGTTGATATGCCATTAAACAAAACTCAAACTTACATTACTCTTAGATATAATATAACCATAAACAAAATCACAGAATTATGACAAATAAAATACAAGTATCAATAAAATAGTGAAATATTCTGGGGAACATTTTCATCAAATGTTGATTTATTAATTCAATTTTAGAAAACAGAATACATAAGCAATGCAGTCTAATTGATTAAACTTATGTAAAAAGATTATTACTTCATGTTTTCTACAAATTTATTGGGGTTTTAGGTGTATTTTTAATATTTATTTAACTCTTCTTGCTTGTAGTCAACTGCAGTACATTCTTTACATGAAAATTTACAACACTAACAAAATATTTTATATACTTTCTGAAACAATATCATTCAGTATTTACATGCTTGTTCTCTTTTTGGTAAATTGGTCAGTTAAGTGCCATACGTGATACATGCTTGGGCTATCATGTCTCGAAAGAAACATGACTGACTGGGCAGAAGATTATGCCGCAGTAGGTTGCCATTACTTTCTGCAGTAGATTGGCTGCTGACTAAGGCTATAGAATTCAATCTGTTTTGTTATTTAACCCATAACTGGAGGGAAGAGATGGATTAGTACCTTTCCCAATGGTATTTGTGCGAAAGTGAATGCAATGAATTTAACTGGAATTTGAACTCGGCTCCCCGATTTCATGTTCCGACCTGATATCCACTGCACCACAACACATATCTTAAATACCAAATCCAAATCCTGCTCGATCCTGTTGAAGGAACTGCTCCAGTTGAACATGTCTTCAGTGATTTAACCATAATTACAATCTTTGGCCAATTACAAGTTGGTGAGATTATGTCTAACTCATAGCTAGCGATTTGAATTCAGAGTTGTCCTTATCCTAGATTGGTTGCCACCCTAGGTAACTGGTCTAGGAGAACTAGTCTGTTCTGCTATTTACTCATAGCTGGGGGAGAAGAAATAAATTCTTTGCACTTCAGTGAAGTTAACAAATTCAACTGGTATTCAAACTCAGCTCAATGATTCTGCAAGTGAAAAAGTAATTGCTTGACATATGGTCAGTGGCAATGAAAAAGGATTCATTATGAGAATCTGAAATGAAGAAATCAGGATCCAGAAGAATCTATTAGTGAAAAAAAAATTTCTTGTACAATTCAAACCAGATCCTATATTGAAATTGATAGTCTAAACAAACTATTACTATACAATGTTATAGTAAGCAATTTGTTAGTTTGAATGATGCATTTGAAAAGGTATCCTGGGTGAGATGATAAACGATATCTGGCAGCAAGGCCTCTAATCAAGAGATTTTGAGGAGTGTAGAGCCACTTCTTAATTGCTGTTATTTCCAGGTGTACCCTGATCTGGGGTGGTAGCAACTGTTAGGGTCCCAACTATAGGGAAATAATTAACCACTAAACTCAGGTCAAAACACTATGACAGTATAAAATATATTTTTATAGTAGAAATATCAGCAACACATTTTGTAAAATAAATAACTAATGCTCCCAAGAAAATTAAATTTTGGCATTAATTGACCCATTAGCAGATGATATGCTTTTCAGCAAAGAGACAATTGAAGAGGCAAGGTATTTTTTCTGAAAAAAAGACATTTTTCAGAAATTGTTAGAGAAATGGAAAGTGAAGTACTTCAACATGGATTGTATTCTCCTGACATACCAACTTCAATGGAATATAATTCTTCTCTTGCCAGTTGTTTAAAGTTCAAGATATCAAAATCTTTGAAGAATTCATAAAATCAAAGTTAAAAAGATTATTTTCTGATGAAAAAGACATTTTCTCTGGTTTGGTAAAGCAAGGAAAATATTTTAATGACAGAATAGTGATTATATGAATTTGAATTTGTTTTATCATTTACACCATTTATATTTTGGACTATTGTCTTCATTTTTGTTGTTGTTATCCCAGTTTGACCATTGTACCATCCAGCCTTCCTCAGGTGTATATCACCCTGGGTAACTTAAAAAGAATTCTGAACTGAACCTTTTATTTAATCTTAAGGGAACTCTTCTCATTCCACTGCTCATGTGTAGGGATATTGCCTCATTCTTATTTTTATTTAGTACTGTGCATTGTGGTACAGTGGATATCGGCTCGGAATGAGAAACTGGGAAGCCGAGTTCGAATTCCACTTGAATCCATTGTATTCACTTACGCACAAATACCCTTGGGAAAGGTATTAATCCATCGCTTCCTTCCAGTTATGGGTTAAATAGCAGGACAGATTGGGTTCTATAGCCTTGGTTGGCAACCAGTCTACCGCAGAAAACAATGGCAACCTACTGCGGAATAATCTTCTGCCCAGTCAGTCATGTCTCTTTTGAGACATGATCGCCCAAGCGTGTATCACGTGTGGCACTTAACTGACTGACTGTTCAGCTATTGCTCACTTGTTTCTACTGAAGGCAAGTATACACTGCCCAACCCAAGGATTGAACTCACAATCAGTATGTCACCAAATTTACACACCAAAGCTTTAATCTACTTGGCTATCATTCTGCAGTACAATAGTGTAAATAACTCCTCATCCCAGAAATTCAAACAGGAATTTATATTAATATTTTTATACACAATAGTGGGAAATTTTTTGTGAATTATTGAACCTGTCGAAATTTCTTGTATTCTTTGTTTATTATAATTTTATTACTCACCATTGACAAAATGAAGGGTCATCTGAAAAACAATAAATTGTTTCTTGTATTTCAAAGTTTTTTTTTTTTTTTTTTTTTTTTAATCATATCACCCCGAGCAAGGCAGTAACGCCACTGATGCGCAGGGGGCTACGTAAGGGTAAAAAGAATGGAAAAGAGAAAGCCGAAAACCGCATCCTAAACAGGAAACAAGGGATGAGCCTCTTCACCTGTTCAATAGATGTGGGTGGAGTGTGAACCGGGCGATAGTTTAGTCTATCTACTCCAATTGAAAAAAAAAATAAAATAATAAAGGAAAAGAGTGAAAAGATTGGAAAAGAGAAAACCGGAAACCGCATCCTAAACAGGAAACAAGGGATGAGCCTCTTCACCTGTTCAATAGATGTGGGTGGAGTGTGAACCGGGCGATAGTTTAGTCTATCTACTCCAATTGAAAAAAAAAAAAATAAAATAATAAAGGAAAAGAGTGAAAAGATTGGAAAAGAGAAAAAACCGGAAACCGCATCCTAAACAGGAAACAAGGGATGAGCCTCTTCACCTGTTCAATAGATGTGGGTGGAGTGTGAACCGGGCGATAGTTTAGTCTATCTACTCCAATTGAAAAAAAAAATAAAATAATAAAGGAAAAGAGTGAAAAGATTGGAAAAGAGAAAACCGGAAACCACATCCTAAACAGGAAACAAGGGATGAGCCTCTTCACCTGTTCAATAGATGTGGGTGGAGTGTGAACCAGGGCGATAGTTTAGTCTATCTACTCCAATTGAAAAAAAAAATAAAATAATAAAGGAAAAGAGTGAAAAGATTGGAAAAGAGAAAACCGGAAACCGCATCCTAAACAGGAAACAAGGGATGAGCCTCTTCACCTGTTCAATAGATGTGGGTGGAGTGTGAACCGGGCGATAGTTTAGTCTATCTACTCCAATTGAAAAAAAAAATAAAATAATAAAGGAAAAGAGTGAAAAGATTGGAAAAGAGAAAACCGGAAACCGCATCCTAAACAGGAAACAAGGGATGAGCCTCTTCACCTGTTCAATAGATGTGGGTGGAGTGTGAACCGGGCGATAGTTTAGTCTATCTACTCCAATTGAAAAAAAAAATAAAATAATAAAGGAAAAGAGTGAAAAGATTGGAAAAGAGAAAACCGGAAACCGCATCCTAAACAGGAAACAAGGGATGAGCCTCTTCACCTGTTCAATAGATGTGGGTGGAGTGTGAACCGGGCGATAGTTTAGTCTATCTACTCCAATTGAAAAAAAAAATAAAATAATAAAGGAAAAGAGTGAAAAGATTGGAAAAGAGAAAACCGGAAACCGCATCCTAAACAGGAAACAAGGGATGAGCCTCTTCACCTGTTCAATAGATGTGGGTGGAGTGTGAACCGGGCGATAGTTTAGTCTATCTACTCCAATTGAAAAAAAAAAAATAAAATAATAAAGGAAAAGAGTGAAAAGATTGGAAAAGAGAAAACCGGAAACCGCATCCTAAACAGGAAACAAGGGATGAGCCTCTTCACCTGTTCAATAGATGTGGGTGGAGTGTGAACCGGGCGATAGTTTAATCTATCTACTCCAATTAGTTTAATCTATCTACTCGGGAACCCCTTCCTAAACTAGAAACAAGGCGATCAACTCTACTCCTGTCCAAAAGAAGGGGGTGGAGTGTGAGACCTGGCGATAGAAGGTACTATCTACTCCAATTAAAAAAAATAAATATGTGACTGAAGTTAATGAAGTTTTAACTTAGTATAAGTCAAACCTAAATTTCATAATTAAGAACAATTTACACAAAAATTAGGCAGAAAAGATAAGAACCGAAAAAGAATAAAATAAAATAAAAAATACAAGTAAAAATAAGTAAATAAATAATTCAAAAAATAATAAAAAATAAGATCACACTGGCTAAACTCACCAAGTTGCAGGCTTGCTGACAGAAAAAAGTTAAGAAAATTTCAAAAATTATCTTCATTCTGTTTCTTCTATACAGTTCTGGAGAGTTCTGGAGAGATTAAGTTACCTTAAGCAAGCAGTAACAGACAGTAGTGTGATGGAGGGGGGAATCACCTCCAAGCCATGTGTCCAGTTAGCAAGGGAATGACAGAGAACAATAAAAAAAAAAAACAAAAAAAAAACATGGCCGGTCTTAGAATTCCTACATATAACCAAAACCCTAATATACCAAACCTAAATTTCATAATTAAGAACAATTTACACAAAAATTAGGCAGAAAAGATAAGAACCGAAAAAGAATAAAATAAAATAAAAAATACAAGTAAAAATAAGTAAATAAATAATTCAAAAAATAATAAAAAATAAGATCACACTGGCTAAACTCACCAAGTTGCAGGCTTGCTGACAGAAAAAAGTTAAGAAAATTTCAAAAATTATCTTCATTCTGTTTCTTCTATACAGTTCTGGAGAGTTCTGGAGAGATTAAGTTACCTTAAGCAAGCAGTAACAGACAGTAGTGTGATGGAGGGGGGAATCACCTCCAAGCCATGTGTCCAGTTAGCAAGGGAATGACAGAGAACAATAAAAAAAAAAACAAAAAAAAAACATGGCCGGTCTTAGAATTCCTACATATAACCAAAACCCTAATATACCAAACCTAAATTTCATAATTAAGAACAATTTACACAAAAATTAGGCAGAAAAGATAAGAACCGAAAAAGAATAAAATAAAATAAAAAATACAAGTAAAAATAAGTAAATAAATAATTCAAAAAATAATAAAAAATAAGATCACACTGGCTAAACTCACCAAGTTGCAGGCTTGCTGACAGAAAAAAGTTAAGAAAATTTCAAAAATTATCTTCATTCTGTTTCTTCTATACAGTTCTGGAGAGATTAAGTTACCTTAAGCAAGCAGTAACAGACAGTAGTGTGATGGAGGGGGGAATCACCTCCAAGCCATGTGTCCAGTTAGCAAGGGAATGACAGAGAACAATAAAAAAAAAAAACAAAAAAAAAACATGGCCGGTCTTAGAATTCCTACATATAACCAAAACCCTAATATACCAAACCTAAATTTCATAATTAAGAACAATTTACACAAAAATTAGGCAGAAAAGATAAGAACCGAAAAAGAATAAAATAAAAGAAAAAATACAAGTGCAAGGGTTTATAGCTCTGTCAGATTTAAACATCAGTTCCTGTATGATCACCAAAGTTAAACAATGTCAAGCCTAGTTAGTTCCTAGATGGGTGACTACCTGGGAATGCCAGGTACTGTATGCTCGGATAATGGCTTGAAATTGTTAATTGGGGAGCTGAGTTCCAAATCCTGTTGATTTGTTGTGTTGACATAAATGCAGATTTGTGGTGTTGACACAAATGCAAATCCTCTTGGTAAAGGAATGAATTAATCTTTTTTCACTTGTCTATTGGCTAATTAGTAACTTATATCCCCAAACCATTATATCTCCTGCCAAATTCTTAAAATCTAAAAATATTTTCTGTCTGCAAAGGGTTGATAAGCAGTAGAAAACAAATCAGTCAATCAGCCAAAGTCAAATTGTACAGAATTCAAGAAATATTTATAAAACAAATCATTATTTTAATCATTATTATGAATTAAACTTTTATAGAACTTTATTTAAGCATCACTGGCAATGCAATATAGTTATCCAACTTTAAGTTTGACTTTATATTTAAATTAATATTTATGCCCAGTACAAACAGTGCAAGTAAGAAAAAATATTTCCCGGGGCATGTTGGTGGCATATGAAAACTGGCTTCATCCTTAATAACTGGTTTTTCTCTAACTGCTGTCAATGCAAGGTTAACTAACCTGCAGCACTTTCGGACACTTGATCCTCACTTATTTGCTTAAGCTGTTCAAATAGAACACAATCATTTCTTTTTGACTTCCTCCCAATCTCAATTTCTTCTCTTATTTTCATTTTACCTTTGCTTTCACTTTCTTTGACTAATTTCAGTTCTTCTTCTGTTTCCACTTTTCTTCTCAACAAATGATAATTGTGCAAACCATGCTTATCTCCCCTTCTTCCTTAGTTATTTGCCTGGCATTGAATTGGTACATTATTGTTTCTAATAGTGCGCACAAATGATTTCATGGTCCCTTAGGATATATTGGCTTCTTCTGGCCGAGACATCAAGTGTACCTGATGAATCTCATCTCTAACAGAAGCCATATATGCCGGTCTCGGGCCACCACAAATTTGTACCTCATTTCATCGTTTCCTCTGGTTTCAAGTGTGATGATGATTGTAGCATCAGTGAATATGGAGTTGAGTGTGGAATGGCGCTTCAGAATCTGTCTTCATTAGGTGAAAATGCAATTTGAAAAGGATATTCTGTTGATGTTTCTGGTTCCTTTTAGTGCCAGTGCAAATAACTCCTATTTGCAGCACATCTTTTGTATCAAATGTGTATTGTCTGCATAATAGACAGACAATGAAAATTATAGTTCATAATTTAGCTATGAGAAGACGGCTGAGACATTACATAATACTAGAGTTTAACATTAGTGACTCAATTGCTGAAACTTACATAAGATTTCAGTGACAGTCAACATATGAATGATTCACAGTTGAATACATTAGTTTATATTTCAGAACATGTTTGTATTAACAAATTAATAAATTGCTTTCCTTACTGCCAGCATTAAATGGAACTAAGTAGAAAAGGGTAAGGGTTAACCTGACAGTTCAGCCAATTGGCATTCACTCAATAATGGTTTATTACAAAAGAAACTGGGTGGAGGCAAAATCAGTGACTCCCTGCCAGATTGCAGACCCTGAAGTGTTTGAAAAGGTCTGTGGGGTCAGTTGAAAATATTGATATTTAATTCTGTGGTGTTAATGGGAATTAAAGAAGGCCTTAAAAACTTCATCTTTGGTTTCCAACTTCCTATTTTTTCCTCAATTTTAAATTTACAAAATTAGTACTGATTGCTTGTAATTGTCAATTAAAAAATATGTAAACAGTTCCAATTAGTTAAATGATCAATAGAAATTATTAAGCTTCAGAAAGGTGACAGCCATTTATGAAAGATTCTTAACATTATTTATAAGTATCATATTTTGTGATTTGTCCTTTCAGAACATTGGTAATTGTGACTCTCCACAATTTTCTTTTTTTTTTGTAGCTCTTAATAATTTTCTATTTTTGTTGTCATTCGTAAATCTTTCTCTGCCATCCATTTCTTTAGGTTCCTTAGAAAGGTTATGTGAACATTTCTTCAATCTTTTTTACATTCAATCTGTCATGTGAGACTCAAATTTTCCAAGCTTACCTTCCCCATTGTGTGCCCTCAAAAATTCACCCATTTTTTCTTGATGTACTCTTCTTCTATGTACTATGTCTCTTTAGGATGTGGGCAATCATGGCCTTCCCCATCTCCCTATCTCTTCTAGTTCTTAACACCCTTTCTCTTAGTACCCCTTCTAAACCTTACTCTGCCATCTATTTACTCAAACCCATCAAATATTTCATGCATTGCTTTCCCCTGTCTCTTTTTCCCTCATGAAGGCATATGAAATCAATGAAATCCAAAAAATGCATGTTCCTATATGGTACTTTGAAAAATATTACTGAATATTTATTTTGCTTTGTTTCAATACACTATTAAAAACATAATATTCCTTTAGTAAACAAATAAATTCATTTTGATTAGATTTTGTCCATTTTCAGTCCTGAAAAAAAAAATGGAATTGCATTTTAAGCTAAAGAATAACATACAACTGACTTAAAGACATGATTTTGGAGGGAAGAAAAAAACAAATTTGTCTTACACACACAGGATTATGACAAATGTTCATCTGATCAATAAGACCAATTTTTTCAACAAGATTTCTGGTTTAACATTCTTAAACACTGTTTCTTGGATAAAGTGGCAACTATTACTATTTCAGTCATTTTTCACGTGTCAAAGTATATGAAGCCCTTTTAGCATTGTTTCTAAGTCATGAGCAGACAATATTTTTATGTTCAAAATTAAAAAGTTAAACATGACAAAATTGATCTTTGAAAATTAATTTAGACTAGATTCTAAGAAATTGACTTTGGAAGAGAGTTATTTGGAAATAAGTGTCAAGCAGATGAGGATATTTAATCTGTTTAAGATATATTTTTTTTTCTCTTTGTCTCTCTCTCTCTCAATAATGTAAAAGGAAATAATTGTAGATATTATTTAAAAGATTTCTTCCATCTAGGTGAAGGAGAACTCTCTAGAAAAAGAATTTTTTTTCTGTAGTAGAGGAATTTTAAATATGGCAGAGTGAGAAAAAAGCTTTTTGAGGGAGTTAAGAGTTTACCAGATGTGGATTAATATCCTTATGTTGATGACTTATTACTTCCATTTTTTTTTGGGGGGGGGGGGTTTATTCCCACATCTATAGAACTGGGCACCTACATCTAAAAGTAAACTGTTGCAATTTGTTACTGCTTTTGTGAGTTCATGAACTTGCTTTTAGTGGTACCTGTAGGACTGTACAATGAATTCATATCTTTATTCTATCATCATTCTTCTTCTTCTTCTTCTTTTTTATGTGCCATGTCCTTTCAGGATGTAGCCTATCCCTTGTTGCTCTTAAGATTTTTTTTGTATCTCTCCCAAACCCTGTTCTGCCATCCACTTGCTCAAGCCCATCAAGTATATCTCATGCTGCTTTCCCCTGTCTCTCTTTCTTGCTAACCATCCTGTGAGTATTAGATTCTCCAAGCTCTCCTTTCTTATTCTTCTTTTTCTATGTGCCTTGTCCCTTCAAGACATAGGCGATCATGGCCTTCCATGTCTCCTTATTCCTGGTGGCTCTTGTCACACTTTCTCCTGTGACACCAAGCAAGCTCCATTCTCTTATCCACCTGCTCAGGCCCTTCAAATATGTTATCCACTGCTTTCCTCTCTTTTTTTCTCTCTATCTGGCTTGTTAGTATCAGGTTCTCCAAGCCCTCCTTCCTCATTGCATGTCACAGGAACTTTAGTTGTCTCTTCCTGATGCTTAATATTAATTTCTTTTTTGTTTCCATCCTTTCCAAAACCTCATCATTGCTCACATGCTCGATCCACAATATTTGCAGCATCATTCAGTAGAACCACCTTTCAGCTGCTTCAAGTTTTTCCTTCATCTTTGATGATATTGCCCAGCATTCACTGCCATATTGAAGAACATGTCCCAAAAACCTTGGTGTCTCTTCCTGATGCTAAGTATAAGTGTATAAGTAACCTTTTCATTTACATCCTCTCAAAAATCTTTTTTCTCAAATGATTGGTCTATGGTATCCTCAGTATCCTTCTGTAGAACCACATCATTATAGTCAGTTGAATTATAACATACTAAATAGTTGTGTTTACACTCTAGAAAAGGAAACTAACAACACTTATCAACAAAAAAAATTTGAAATGGTGTTGAGACACCAGACATCTTTTTTAACTAATCTGAGTGTGCGGAATTTGGGAACAAACTTACTTCTTCATTAGCTTTGTTTTTTCTGTACAAAAATGCCACATTTTTGAAAAAAAAAACTTTTCTTTTTGATTCGTTTTCTGTATATAATACTAACTGATGATGGTATTTCTCAAAGTAAAATTGCAAAAAAACCTCAATTTGTATTTAAGCCAGCAAATATTGGTCTACTTATTGAGAAATTCTACTTTTTCAATAACAGTCAGACCCTAAGTCTTTAAAAATAGCATGATTAAATATACCAAGACCTGTGAGTATTTTCATAAAATTATTTGATAAACTAACAGAAAGAAAACTGTTACGTCGGGTAAGAGAATTTTGTGAAATAATACAAAACAACGTAATAGTATAAAAGTAGGTGCATTGACAGGAAAGAGAAGTATTTACAAGAGATGAAGATTAGTAGGATACAGAACAAGGTAATTAGTATACAGTATTGTCATAGAGATGTGATAGTTTCCGGTGCAATACAGGAAATACTCGACTGACTCGCTCACATGACTTTCTTCCTCAAGGTATAATCACTACTATTTTATATAGTGATTCGAATAGTCCATTTTCATGGAAAGGTGGAAACGCCCCAACAAAAACCTTTGTGAACATAAGAACATTGTAAAAGTTTTCTTTTTTTTTTTTTTTTTTTTTAAATGTTATTTAAGCCCCTTCAGCAGTAGTCAGCCACCATTTGTTTGTCCCCCCCATCCCTGGTAGCACTCTTCCATTGTTTTGATATCCTGATGGAATTGTTCTCCTTACATATCATTCACATTGTTGCAATTATCCAGATATTTATTTTGATGGCGATGTAAAAACAAAAATGAAATTTAATACTCACATTAGTGTATTACTGATAAAGTTTCAGTTAATTTAAATTTTAGCAATAAACTGGAAAAATTTGGAATTTGCATTTTTAAATTTTTGATTCAAAAACACTTTTTTCTTATAAAAGGAGTTTATTACAGGTGGATGACATAAATTGCTTAGCTTACCTGAAAATTGATGGGTTTCTATGACCTTTATTAACTAAATATTGTGATCAGCCAAAATTGCAAATTGATTTTTTTCAAAAAGCAAAAATTTTAGTCCAGCAAAAACCATAAAAATCTAAGATCATTTTCAGAAGCAGCCTCCATCAAATCAGCTAAAAAACATGTTTTGTTTCATGACCTCTGGTTGAGTCCAGCCAACCTTCCTAACCTTTGGTCAATTCTGCTCATGGTGTGCTGTTGATCTCAGACCGGCCAAAAGAGGATCACTTGCGATCACCTGACTAGGTAAGTGCAGACATGTGAGAGAATGGTATATAATGAAAACAAGATGCAAAACTGCAACATCATGGTGTAGATTTATATATACATCAAATAGATACAAGTTTAGAAGCAAGTGAAAGCTTAGTGATGCAAAAAAAATATCAGTTGGCTGGGAATTCAGTAGCACGCTAATATTCATGATCTGTTATCAGCATGGGACAGTGGTTTGCTCAACTTTCAGCTCGCTGAATTTGGACTGACTGCCTATTGCAATATCTCTGGTGGCAGCTATTTCAGCTTGACTGTATCATTCTATCACTGGTCCTCATCTCTCATAATTTCATTTTCCACCCCAGTTTTATTAAAAAGGCACAAAACTTGGGAGTTAAAGGTGGGCTCAGGATTTTTATTTCCCCTTCCTTTTATATGACTTACTATCTTGGCATGTAAGTAATATAATTGAACCATTTTGAGTGAATCTTCTGCTCTTCCAATGGAAGGTGAGAAAACTCACTCTCTGCTATTATCTGCCTGTTCCCACTCACCATCCTGGTAGTCAGTAAACAGGAAATCCTTAAGGCTGAATTGTGACCTAGGGTCACAAATTGTCAAAACCCAATGACAATTTTTTGACTAACTAGCTTTGATAAATTTGCTTACTTCTCCCGACAAAAGCAATTTGCACTCTTTGTAATTATAAATCTGTATTTTTCAATTTTTTTTTTTTTTGTTACTTTTCCTAACAAAAACAATTGTATTCTCCAATTGTTTAGAGAAATCTCTTCCCATTTTGAAAATCACTTAAAATTGATACCAGCTGTCTGGAAATTGGGTTACAGTGACAAAAATTCAAGCTGGTGAATATAAATAAGCATTACCAACTAGGTCCCACCCTTTTACAGAGAAACCAATAAAATGTAACCACAATTTCTACTCCAACAGCTTTTTTTCATGCACTTCCCGCCTGTGGAATTCCCTTCCGCATACTTGATTCCCCAGCAGCTACAATCTCCAGGAGTTTAAATGTAAGGTCAATAGACACCTCCTAACACACTAATTCACACCCATTCTCTCAAACACTCTTCCTACATACCTCCTTATTCATCTATCACCCTCCTTCCGACATTTCCTACATCTAATCGCTCTCTCAGCACCTTCTCCTATGTAACCCCCTGCGCTATAATGGCAGTGGAATGCCTTGCTTGGGGTGAAATGATTTTTAAAAAAATAAATAAATAACATGAGTAATAATAATAATGTTATACTGAAAAGTTCTCATTCTAATTAGAGATACACTAATATGAAAAAGTCATATCATGGTTATTGCAACCGAAAATTGCTTTGTAAGAGTTTTAAACAAGGGTAAATTCCTAGTCCTTTCTTTCTTTAATCAGTTTGAAATGTTATCTCCTGCTGGTAAAGCAAAATACTTTGCTCAAAAATTCTTTTACAACTTTACTCTTTACTCATCAGAAGTACCTTTGTTATTTTCCATATAGAACAGAACCACTGGGTGGTACACATGTAAGTTCTTTCATGGTTTCTGCTATCATCTTCAGACTAGATCCCCACAAGACAAGCTGATTTTATGGCATCCTAAGAAGATGTGTTCTTAAACTGGCTCCTGTTCTCTCTAAACTCTAGAGCAAATTTTTCACTAATTCTTACTTTCCAGCATGTTGGAAATCATCTTCTGTAGTCTCTGTCTTTAAGAACTTCTGATCCTTCTAAATATTGTCATATTAGTCTTGTGCCATCTTTTGGCAATGTCTGTTCTTGTGCAGTGAATATTGGTTTGGAATGAAAAATCAGAGAGCCTAGTTTAAAATTTCAGTTGAATTCATTGCATTCACTTACACACAAATACCCTTGGAAAAGGTATTAATGCATCTATTCTCTCTCCAACTCTGGGTTAAATAACAGGACAGATTGAATTCTATAGCCTTGGTTGGCAACCGATTTACCGCATAAAGTAATAGTAACCTACTGCAGGAAAATCTTTTACCTAGTCAGACATGATCACCCAAGCATGTACTTTGTGTGGTACTTAACAGACTGAGGTCAACTCATAATTAGTTGTGCACATCACATGGCATACCCTTCTATCAAATAAAATAGCTATTGCTTCTCTAGGTGACCCACCAAATTCTTAATGGTTATAAATGAAAGACTCTATCAAGCTTTATATACAAAGAATATAGTTTGGTCTCTGACTTCAGATATTGCAAAGGCATGATGTAGGGTTTGACATGCTGACCTTCTTTACAAGTTAAAGGGATATGATGTCTCAATTTTTTCATTTAATCCAGTCTTTCTTTCTTAAATCATGTAACGGAAGGCATGTTGAATGGCCATTCTTCTTGATCCCTTCATGTTAATACAAGTTTCTCAAGGCTTTATCTTTGGACCTACATTGTTTCTTACCTTCATTAATGACATTCTTGATATCATCAGTTCCCAACTCTGTATCTGCACTGATTTATTTATTCCTATTTTAAAAGTATGTCCAACAGGTTTACAAAGTAAAATTAGCAGCTGATTTTGAAAATCTCTTCCCTTCACTCATAAACTATAACAAGAAATGTAAATTTTAACATCACCAAAATGAAATTGCTATCATTTTGTCATCTTTAACTATTTTTGTCTTCCATGAGCATGGCTGATGTTAACCTCCAGAAGAACAACTCATTGTATCTTCTTGGTTTCATTTTTTCTAATGATCTGAAGCAGAAAGATTATACCAAAACAATTACCAGGTCTGTTGCTAGGAAAGTTGGTTTTCTGAGTTATGAGAGACTAATTTTCTAACCAGAATCCATTTTGCATATTTATAAATCTACCATTTGACTGGACATTGAATATTGCTGCCATATCTGGTGTGGTTCTATCTATCTTAAAATTCTCAATAGAATCAAAAGAATGGTATATAATGTTATCAGTAATGATGGGGAATCTCAACTTCAGTCGCATACTCACCACCATGACATGACTTCCTACTGTTTTTGTTATAAATATTTCATGGCAATTGTTCTTTCCTCCTTGGTACCTTGATCACATAAATTTAAACACAGGACTAGATTGGCAACTAGGTCTCATCATTTTACAGTTGAATTAACTGATTATAACCGTAAGATCTATTTTTATAACATCTTTTCTTTCAGTTCTTTGCTTTTCCAGACACCTATGATCTTAACAAATTTGAAGACATCTTCTGTTTATATTAAACTTGTTCTTTTATTGTCCTTTTTTTCTAACTTATATTTCTCAATTTTTTTCACTTCCAATAAGTTCTTTTGTCTTAGTGTCATTATTGCCTTCCTTTGGGTGAAACAAAAAATAGATTGTTATCTTTAAGTCCATTGTATTTATTTATTTCAACATAGGACACTTTTTTTTCCCTTTTATTGCTTGGTTGGTCAGGAAATTAAATGATTTGCCTGTCATCCTATTTTTGTATTTAGATAATAGATGAAATGCCTTTAGTCATTCACACATGAATGTCATCAAAGAAGATCTAAGGATTTTACGAAAGATACTAATCTGCCTCTTCAAATGGTTTTACTATTTTGTTAATGGCAAAAAGATGGCAGCAAAATATCCTGTTAGATTGCTGTATTTTTATTGAATTTTTTCTTATAGATTTCACTTTTCAATATTTCTTTTCTCTTCTGGTTGAAATAAATAATAAAGTTATGCTCTCTGGGACTGTTTGTCTGACCAGACTAAACTATTTACAATATCTATTAATAGACAAGCAAGAGTGTGTATTTGACTGACCTGATTAGGGTGGGGTAATGATTCTGTTAACTTTGATGTCTCTTGTAGTCTTGCCTAGGATTGAACTCACCATCAAATTTCTGAAGATATTAGACTCCTACTCCTCAGCTTAATAGATGTGTTCTAAGCAGTGGCAGTATCTTGTCTCTGCCAAAGTGGATTTAATCATCTTTAAACATTAAGTTTAATGAAATTTATCCTCTGAACATTTTTCTGTTTGTTTTAACAGATTTTAGCCTTTCTATTCATTTATGCAAAAGTCACAGAAGAGAATAACTTTAATTTGTTTGATTATTGCAAAATTAATACACAATGTTGCAGTATTAAAACTCAAGTATTTATTAGTGGTAAATATCCACAAATGACAATTATCCTTTGTAAATCATGACTTGAGTGTAAAGTATTCACTTCAGTTTTTGAAATATAATTAAATTATGTCTAAAGAAAACATCAAATAACATTTTCTAAAATATCTACTCATTTAAATGAAAAAAAAAATTCAAAATTATTTAAGAAACAGCTGGATATCTCAGATAAAAGTTTACTTAGAATGTTTAATATCAGGTGAAAGTTGGGTGCTTTGGTTTTAGCAGTCATGGTTATAAATAAAAGCAGGATAAAAATTTTAATGTTTAAAATAACATTATATAGAACAGCAACACATTCCCCTCTTTTTTCCTTCTTGTCTCTCCCTGTTTATCTCCTTCTTGTCTCTCCCTGTTTATCTCCTTCTTGTCTCTCCCTGTTTATCTCCTTCGTGTCTCTCTCAACGTTGACCTCCTTGTGTCCTCCTTCGTTGCCTCCTTCTCTCTCAACGTTGACCTCCTCCGTGTCTCTCTCAACGTTGACCTCCTCCGTGTCTCTCTCAACGTTGACCTCCTCCGTGTCTCTCTCAACGTTGACCTCCTCCGTGTCTCTCTCAACGTTGACCTCCTCCGTGTCTCTCTCAACGTTGACCTCCTCCGTGTCTCTCTCAACGTTGACCTCCTCCGTGTCTGTCTGTCTCTCTTTCTTTTCTCCTTCTTGTCTGTCTGTCTCTCTTTCTTTTCTCCTTCTTGTCTGTCTGTCTCTCTTTCTTTTCTCCTTCTTGTCTGTCTGTCTCTCTTTCTTTTCTCCTTCTTGTCTGTCTGTCTCTCTTTCTTTTCTCCTTCTTGTCTGTCTGTCTCTCTCTCTCTCTTTCTTTTCTCCTTCTTGTCTCTGAATGTTTATCTCCTTCTTGTCTCTCTCTCTCTCTTCCTCCACTTTCTCTCTCACTATTTTGTTTTCATGTTATTTATTTGGAGAGCTTTTTCTATCAAATTTCTGTATTTCCTTTATGCACATTTTTGTTTTTTTTATATAAAATCTGTTCAGTCATTGTTTTTTCTATTCTTCATCTACCTCCTTAAAACTTCCTTTTTTTTTATATTTGTTTCTTTCCACCTCCCTTTCATCTTTCCACCTCCCCCACCCCCTCTCTCACACATTTCCTTCCTTCCTTCTCATCCCACCTGCCTTTTGGTAATTTCTTCATCTTTTCTCTTCTCCAATTCCTTTTCCTTTTCTTCTTTAGTAGCATTCAGATTCTTTACAGTCTGCCTCATCTCCTATAAACAAAAGCCGGTTGAGGGTGGTGATGTTGAAAACTCTGCATGTGTCTTAGATGCAGAATTAGAAGGAAATGGTTAGTGGGGGTAAGCCAGGGTACATGTGTGTGTATGTGTGCTTACATCATACATCTCCCCACATTCATGTATGCATGAATACACATACTTGTGTGCAGCAGATATACTTAGTACTAAATTTATCCTTTTGCATTTTATCCATCCTAAACACTCAGCCTTACCCTCCACCACAAATGGTCAGTAAAGAAGGAGATAGTGGGCAGCCATGAAAATGTGGGGATATGTAGCAGTTTGGGTGGGGAGACACAGAAATACTGATGGCAGTGAAGGGTTACACGTCGCATAACATGTCACCCTTACAACATTTGCCACCACCCCTTTTTTTGACCTGGTAAGTTGCCTCTCTTCTCTGCAAAGCACCCAACTCTTACTCTCCCAGCTGAATCCAAAACTTCAGACTTTTTCTTTACTTCTCATTGCTTCTTTCTGCTTTCCTATTCCATTGTCCAAGATAGCAAACAATCTTGATGGTGTTTTAAAAACATTACCCAGTGTAATTTAGCCAAGCTTGATTGTAATTCAGTTGTTTGTGATTGTCCAGTGGAATTCATACTGTACAGGCTCATAATTATAGTCATCACACTATCTCAAAGTGAAAGCTATGAACCATCAGTTCTCTGATTGCTCCTGATAGTATACAAAAGAATCGCCACACTTTCTTGAGCATGGAAAAACACTGGTGACCACACCTTTTTCGTCACATATTTTTATGCTCTCTTCATTTTCTTCTTTTCATTACAATGGCCACGGCTTCCCCAACAATAATTATTCTCTATCAGTGGCAATAAAAATAATAAATCCATGATATTCATCATGATGGGTTATCAATAAAGCATTTTGACTGGAATAAGATGATCCAAAGGAAAGTATATGATGACAATCAAAAATGGCTTCATAGGCAGAGAACATTGATTAAAAAAAAGAGATGATGAGTCTTTTGTGATATACACATTCAATCAGAAATTTGTAAATAGAAGCAAATATAATCTTTGAATACCAGATGTGACTGTGATACAGAAGGAGAAGAAATCATTTGGCATCATCTGCAAACAGATATCTTCATTGTTGTGATTTTATTTATTTTTATCAACTAATATTAACATATGCATAATAGACAATTCTCTTTAGAATAAAGTTTGTATGTATATATATATATATATATATATATATATAAGCACAGATATATGCACACACACACACACACACATATATATATGTTCATAGTAATAGTAAGAACTAATGGAATAAGAATCCACAGTTCATCGTATTTACTTTTTAAAAGTGCTCAATACATGGTAGAGCAATATATATATATATATATATATATATATATATATATTTGTAACAAAGGTATTTTCATCACTATACAAGAGCTGTTGTGTTTTAGTAGAACTCCATTTACTCCCCACTTAACTGTCTGGATAAGGTAATATTTGGTTTTTAAGAAAATATGTATATATTGTGATGTAATTGAATAAATACTCATATGAGGAGGGTGTACATATGTATAGTATTATTATCCAGGTGTTGATAAAACAGTGCTCAATGAATGAACAGGGTTGTATTCTATATACATATTAATAAACATACATATTATCCTACATCTATGGTACAACTCGGAATTTATGCGTTCTGCACTCATCATGTACATATTTCAAACTAACAGTTTAATAGATTTGAATTGAAGTTCATCTGATGTTTATGGGAATTAAATCTTATAGGGTTATATTACTGCTTTTTTAATAACAAGATTAAAAATTTAAATATTCTACAGTTACATGTGGATAAAAATTTTAATTTAAACATTGAAATTAAATGAAAAGCAATAAAATGCAGGGAGAAGAAATCAAAGGGGCATAAATCATGAGTCTTAAAAATTTAAATATTCAAATATTACATGTACACAAAAATGAAGAGAAAATATAAGATAATATCAAATGAAAGAAAAATGAAAAGAAAAATTAAGAGGTAAAATTTAAAATTAAAAATTAAAAATGTAAGGAGCAAAAATAAAAGGGATTTAATTCATAACTGTTAAAAGTAATATTACAGGGGAAAGAATGAAAGGCAAATATAAAGAGGGATCTATATCAATCTGGGTGTAAGAATGTAAGTTAGTATTTTTTTTCATGACAGTATGTGGTCATTAAATAACTTCTTTTATTAAGCAAATTTGTATTCTTGATATGGTTTAAGATGACAAGTTTTTCTAAAAGGCATAGATTACATTTATCTCATTTTTCATTGTAATGTTTGATTTAGCTGCAATATTCCAGGTAATAATTGAATTCTTACTGTAATTTTATAATTTCTAGTAATATATGGAAAAAGCAGTAATTTAAATTTATATAATGTGGTTTAGACATGTGATTGTTAAATCTTATCTTCCACCTGTTAGAAGTACTTCCAAAGTAAAATTTGACATCATTATCACTCGAATGAATTTGAGCTCTATAAACAATACTTTCAGACATTTACTGGCCATTCAATGGGCAAGTTTTATTTTTTTAACAGTTGCAATTATTTTTAGAAGGGTTATTTTTGCTATTAGTTGGGTGATGGATGTTGTTTATCTGGGCCAAATATTTGATATCATAGCATTATGTTGTGAAATATATCCATGATTTTTAATGCAACTATAACTAACTTTGAGATGGTTTTTGTTGAAGATTTTATTTAGTGTGGGTGAATGGTAGAAATGTTTATAAATTAAGAAATAGTTTACCAACGTTAGTTTGGACGTTACGACTGAAAGGTGGATTAAAACAAACGATGTGTTTTTGTGATTTCTGCTTATTTCTGCCTACCTTGTTTTTAACGGAGTATTCTCAACTTGTGTTGAGTTTACTTTTTTCTAAAGCATTAATGTGCTTAAGTTTAGAATTATCAGCCAATAAGAATAATAGACTAGCATGGAGAAGAGAGCACAAAAACTGGACATCAGAACAGTTCATTTGTTGCACATGTTAATGTGTAATATTAACAAAAGAATCATTCTATTTTCATTTAGAATTATCCACTTGGCAATAAATACTTAAAATAGCATGAAATACATCATTATTTATAAAAACAAAACTGGGGTTGCCTAATAATTATGGCCATTATTTATATATATATATATAGAGAGAGAGAAAGAAATGAAATTGGATATATTTGTGTTGGTTGTTGGTGATTCTCTGGGGGGTGATTTGATTCTCTGTTGATGTATGTGTGGTTGTGTGTCCTTAGTGTATGGTTTGTACAGGCCTTTGCTCAGGTTGAAGGTAACATGTAAGAAATTTATGAATTCAGCATTAATTAAGGTGGTAGTGGTAAGATTATGGGCTTTGAAAAATTTTATTAGATCCTTTCTGAGTTTATCTATTTTTTTATGAATTAGTTTTGTGAAGGATTCTCAAAAATATTTTTTAAAATTCCAGAGCAAAAAAGAGCCCTATCTAGTTGCAGGCCTCTGCAGGATCATATGCCCCATGGATATATATATATATATATATATATATATATATATATATATATATAACATTTTGTAATGCTTGCAAACTGTAAATTACTTGATGAGGTACTCTTGATAGTACCAAAATGCGACAGCTCTTGTGTAGCAGTGAAAAATGTTTTTCTTCTAAATACCAATAGTAGTAAAAATATTACCATCTATAATCAGTTAGTTTTTAATTTTTGGTCATAATTAATATATATGTATATATATATAAATTTAGGTAAAGAGAACCAACAGTTTTTCAATTCTGAGTTTTCTGGGATTTTTTTTTTTTAAAGTGCTCAATACAATAAATATTGTAGAGCATAATATAATCATATAATTAAATTTGTCTTTTAATTAAAAATACATTGAGACTGCTATCTATTTCACACCTCAGTGCAATTATAAGGTTAATCTGAAGATTTCAATGAGGCATGATACTGACAGTCATCATGCAGTATTGATTTCTATGCCAACAATGCTTACACATATATTCTCTTATATAAGATATAACACATTTTAAACAATACACACAAGGCTGTGTTAATAAGTCTATAGATTGATACAGATTGCCAAATTGTTATTAACTGAAATTTACAATGCATAATGTTTAATCAACAAAGTTAATATTCACCAACTAGTGACAAGAAAATAAAATGGATATGTAAAATACTCATTTTTCATCATGATACTTTGCACTTACCGAGTTAGTAGTGAAAAGTATTTGACCTAGTTTGAATTTTGAATTCAGTTCTTGATTACTCAGATCATTATTCAGTAAAGTCTTGATAGTGTTCAAAAGTATCTCTGTGTCCTTGTTGGCGAAGAGTTATTTTTTCCTCTTTCACAGGTGGGATGTGGTGAGTTCCTAACTGTACTATCATTGCTACCAGGGAAGGTGCTTGAACAGACTGCATCTCCTGGTTTAACCAAGTCTGATCATCACATCTAAGACCAGCCATGTCATTTACATATTAGCAAATCATCTATACTTTCTCCATATTCCATCACCAAGAAGTAAGTTCTATTCAAACAGCTTCTTCCCACAAGCAACTGTCTTACAGAACTGACTCCCCAGGGAATGTTTCCCCAAATGCAACCATCTTGACCTGTTCAATACTATATTCAGTAGTTACTTTCCCCTCCTGTCCATATAAACTACCCCTTAACATAATCTACAATGAGTTGCTCTCAGGCTCTGTATGAGGTTAACCATTACAAAAAAAAAGAAGAAAAAAACACTTTCACCCTCAGTATTTGTCTATACTTGTGAGATGCAATAGTATTTACATTAGTTACATAGTTCAGTTTGTTGTCCTCCATTTTATTGCCATGTCTGTGACATTCTGACTGTTGTATGCTCCGGCCTTCTTCAGGTGCTAGTAGTGTGTGTGTTTGTACACTACCGGCCATAATTATTAGGCCACTTCAGTTTTTTAAAATAAATGATGTATTTCATACTATTTTTAGTGTTTATTGCCAAGTGGATAAATCTAAATGAAAATAGAATGGTTATTTTGTTATTATTACCTTGAAAAATTTTACAAGGTAGCCAGGTAACCTTTGCTTTGGCCAGCCAATAAGAAGAGACTAACGTGGGGAAGAGAGCACTAAAACTGGACATCAGAACAGTTCATTTGATGCACATGTTAACATGCAGTATTAACAAAAGAATCATTCTATTTTCATTTAGAATTATCCACTTGGCAATAAATACTTATATACTTAAAATAGTATGAAATACATGATTATTTATAAAAATAAAACTGGGGTGGCCTAATAATTTTGGCCATTTTATATATATATATATATATATATATATATATATATATATATAGAGAGAGAGAGAGAGAAACATTATTTTTAGTAGATACCTGTATTTGAGTAAATGCTTTGTTTACTTGAAGCCATATTTATTTCAACTACCACACTGAATATGGTTTCAGTTGTAATTTAAATTTTACATACTAGTTTTATTTTTTTATGTTGACAATCCTTGTTCACAAACCTCTCTAAGTTAGTGAACCACAGACATCTTCAAAAAAAAATTGAAAATCAACATCACACTGTCTCAAATTCCAACAGTACAAGATTTAACTGAAAGATGGCATATCGTTGTTCTGAAAATTATATAAGCAGATATCAAACCTAGTTAAAATAGAAATTGAATCAGTGAATAAACAATGCTCTACTGAAGAAAAGGGAGCCATTGCCTCGCATTCAGGTTTATCTTATAAATGCTTTCATTCGATGAGAGTCAAAACTGAAACTCCATTTTTGCATGTGTGTACAGAGAACTACACAAGGAAATAAGAATAAAATGCAGACAGGCTAAAGAGGAATGGCTCAATGACAAATGTGCAGAAGTAGAGAGATTGTGCTGGAATAATAAAGCAGACATGCATAAAGAAATAAAAGAACTGACAGAAAAAAACCTGCTCTTCAACAGGATGTATAAAATCCAAGGATGGAACAATGATATTGGAGAAAGAGGAAATACTCCAACGATGGGAAGAATATATAAAAGTTCTTTTCCATAACACAAGAGAGCAACTGATAATAAACAAAGATGAGGATGGACCAGATATATTAAAGTGTGAAGTAGAATCTACAATAGTCAAACTGAACAAAAACAAAGCAACTGGACCAAACGATAGCACTGGAAGAATTTGGCATAGAGAAGATTACAGAAATAATAAATAAAACTTATAATAGTGGTGTAATATCAGCTGACCTCAGCAAGTCGATCTTCATAGTGCTGCCTAAGAAGCCAGGAGCAAACGAGTGCAAATTTGACAAAACCATCAGTTTAATGAGCCATGTAACAAACCTGATCATCTGAATCCTGATGAATAGAGCGAAAAGCAGAATCAGGCCAGAGATAGGTATGAGAACAATGCAGTTTCATCAAAGACACTGGAACAAGGAATGCCATATTTATGATTACGATGCTCTCTGAAAGGGCAATACAAATAAAGAAGGACTTGTACCTGTCTTATTGATTATGCAAAGGCATTTGACAAAATATGCCACAAAGAATTGGAGATGCTTAGCAGCCTCAACATATTTGGGAAAGACATAAGAGTAATCAAGAATCTCTACTGGAAGCAAACTGCCTGCATATGGACAGGTAGTGAATTCAGCAATTATACTAAGATTGAAAGGGACGTAAAACAAGGATGCATCTTTTCACTGGATCTATTCAACTTATACAGCAAGACTATTCTGAGAACCCTAGAAGTTATGCCAGGATTTGTCATCAGAGGCCACAATTTAAACAATATAAGGTACACAGATGACACAGTGCTGATAGCAGACACAGAAAACTACAAGACCTCCTACAGAAGGTAGCTGAAGAGTGATAAGAAAGGACTACAAATAAACTGCAAGAAAACCGAATGCATGGTCATCAGCAAAAAGGGCAGCCCAAAATGCCAATTACAAGTGAGGGACTCTAAAATCAAGCAGGTACAGAAATTTAAATACCTAGGAAGTGTTCTAACAAAAGAGGGAAAGTGCGACACTGAGACCCGAAGATGAATTGGCATGGCAAAAGAACCCTTCCAGAAGTTGAGTAAAGTATTAAGAAACAACAATTTCACTAGAAACAAAGAGGAGAGTACTGGATTGCTATGCTATGTCGGTTCTTCAATATGGCAGTGAATGTTGGACAATATCTTTGAAGATGAGGGAAAATAACTTGAAGCAGCTGAAATGTGGTTTTACAGAAGGATGCTGCAAATATCATGGATGGAGTATGTGAGCAATGACGAGATTTTGGAAAGGGTAGAGATGAAAAGAAAATTAATACTGAGCATCAGGAAGAGACGACTAAAGTTCCTGGAATATGCAATGTGGAAGGAGGGCTTGGAGAACTTGTTACTAACAGGCCAGATAGAGGGGAAAAAAAGACAGAGGAAAGCAGCGGATAACATATTTAAAGGACCTGATCGAGAGTTGCATGGTACAACAGGAGAAAGCATGCTGAGAGACACCGGGAAGAGGGAGATGTGCAAAGCCATGATCACCTACCTTCTGAAAGGACATGGCACATAAAAGAAGTATAGAAGTCAATCTAAGAATGGCAATATAGCATCCTTATTACAGGATTTACTATGAAAGAGTAGCCAAAAGAGATCCTCTTTTTGAACCAACTGTCATTCAGCAGAGTTTCTCGGCAATTAGACCTAATTACATGTTTTACATGCAGACTGTTGTCCTCATCTTTGTTGTTAATATCACAACATTTCAGCTGTTGTGCCTTTCTTCAGATGCTGCTGATTAAAGTAATTTTCAGGGAATTTCTAACAGAACTCTTTATTTAAATTATGGGGCTAGGGTCTAGTTCAGTGAAAATAAGGTGAAAAATAACAGCTGTATCAAATATGAATGCAACGTATCCGAAGACTTGATCAGCAGAATTTAAAAAATCTGTGCTTGTAGTTTAAATAAAGGATTCAGTTTGAAATTTCTTGAAAGCTACACAGGTTGACAATCTCATGATGAAGGCTGGAGGGCACAATAGTTGAAACTTTGTGGCAGCAATAATGGTGAGAATGCAAGTCCATATGTGAATAATTAATTTCAGAAAGATGAAAAATTTTAATCTTTTGAGATCAGTCCTGATTAGGTCACACTTCAAGTTTCAAATTGCAGAAAAGGATCTGTTAATAATCTTGGTTGATTTCTTTATCATACCTTCTATATAAAATGGTAGATATCTGGTTTCTGATTAACAAAGCTCAAATTAATGGTTAAATTTCTCTTCTGATTCTTATTTGTTTACTATCTTCTAAACAAATATATATAACATACATATGTATAAATTTAAATTATAAAATAACAAGCTCAAATTTAAACAAAATTAAGTTGACTGTACAAATTCAATGAGACTTTTTCATTGATAATGACAGTGTATTGTTGAAATGGTCATCACATCCATTTGACTTGACACATTGTTTATCTTTTTCTATGGACTATGTGAAAGGACACACTTATATCCCCCTCTTCCTACAAGTTTAGAGGAACTTAAGCAAAGAATCACTGAAGCCTTGGAGAATATTACACAAAACATGTTGCAGTTTATCTTGTGTATCCAGTGCTTCAGAGATTCCGTGACACTGGACTACTGACTTGACATGTGCCGTGTCATAGATGGTGTGCATATTGGACATAAGGGAAGCTTTTGTGGAATAGGTTTTAAAATCTACATCCCTTTGAATCTCTTGTTCAAATTTTAATAAATCTTTAATTGCTCAATATGAAGGGTCCTGGGCATAATGGTAAACTGCATCTGGCAGCAAGGCCTCTGATTTCGAGACTGCAAAAAGCATGGAACTACCTCTTAATAGCTGTTGTTCCCAAGTCCACCCTGACCTGGGGTGGTAGCACTTGTTAGGATCCCAACTATGGGCAAATAGTTAACCCCCACAAACAGGGATCAAAACATGATGAAAGTATAAAAACAGATTTTTATGAAATATATACATAAAAATCTTTGAAGGAGAAATATTACAAACAAAACGTTTCTGAATAAAAAATGTTACCAACTGTTGTGTGCACGTACCCACTGACACTTATAGACTTTTCCAGTCATTATTTAAACCATAAAGTTCATACTCTCAGGGCTGTAGTTCCGAGAGCAGCCTGCCAAGTAGGCATGGTTTACTGCCACTCTTGTAGTTTTCCTTGTTAAATACAATATGTTAAACCTATTATCTATTGTCCGAGTTATTCTTTGGTGGCCCCACTATCAGATCCACACCACCAACAAAAATAAGTTTTTGAAGGAACTAACGCTTTGGCATTAAATGAGCCCAAGAGGTTGATATGCTGTCAAAAAACAAACCAAACCAATCAATATAAAGCCTACTTAGTTTTGTTTACCTGAAATATCGAGTTACTCAGATATTCACATTTTAAACAATGTTAATTTTTTGGAGATACCTTGCATATTAAGAATAAACAAGGATGTTGGTAAAACGATATTGAATTAATGACTAATTCTGCAGCTAAGAAAGTTGGGTCACTGTTGTGCTAGACAATTTTTCCCACCAGAATCTATCTATTTACAAGTCAGTCATTCTTCTTTGCTTTGAATGTTGCTGCCACATTTGGTCTGTTGCTCCTGCAACATATTTAGAGATTCTTGATGAAATCCATAGAATCTGCAATGTTATTGTTTCTGACTTGGCATCTTGGCTTCAGATCCTCCCCACCACCATTAGATAGCTTTTGTTTGCATTTTCTGCAAATATTTTCATGACAATCGTTCTGATTAACTTTCCTCTATTGTACCTAGAATTTATGAAATTAAGCTCAGTACTAGATTGGTGGCAAGTTCTTATCAATTTACAGTTGATCTGCCATGATGTAACTGTAAGTTCTATATTTGTCTATATTTCTAATATGAGGTGTTGTAATTATTTACATTATTTAGATTGTTAACTGTTGTTCTCATCTTTATTGCCATATTCACAAGGTTTTTCGCTATTGTATGCTCAAACCTTATTCAGGTGATTGAAATTTCAAACTGCACCCTTTATTTTAATCATGAGGGTAGATTGTTCTTGTTTCATGAGTCATGCCACTTCTGGATGTCTCAGTTATCTCCCTTTAACTCAACTTTGAAAGTTTTTCTTTCACTGCTGCTGTAGCCAGGTAATGAACTCACGACTTCTTGGGTCAAGTCACTATTTAACCAACACGTTTATCCACTTACTCATGGAACAAGAACAGTCTATTCCAGTGATGGAAATAAAGGGATCAGTTAGAAACTCCATTCACCTGAAGAAGGTCAAAGTGTACCACAAGTGAAACGTCCTGAATATGGCAATAAAGATGAGGACAACACTGCAAACAATGTAAATAATGTAAATGTAAGTTCTATGCTTCTATCACATTTTCACTTGTGGAACCCTCTTCCAGCTTCTTGCATTCCAATAAAATTTGTTTTTCGGAAATTCAAATACAATGTTAATCATTATCTTGCATTTTCTTAGTTCTTGTTCTTTATTGTCCTATCTCTTTCTCATTCATTGACACCTAGTAATCTCTTGCTTACTAGTGGTTTTCTTGCCTTGCTTGGGCTAAAATGATTAAAAAAAAAATACTACAGTTACTGTTTTTGTCTTCTCATAATCAGTATGATTAAGTTTGACTCACTATTTTAATTTTTGATCTTTTATCTAGCTTTTAATTTACTTGATGTGATCTGATTGAAAATTTACTTGCTAAAATGATAGCAATAAAATTTAATGATTAATATCAAAAGAAAAAATAAAGCAATGAAATTATTTAAGCTATCAAAACACTGTATTTTCTATGCAGCTGGAAGTTAGTAAGTAGTAGCCTATACGGGTGTCTGTAAGACCTACTCTCCCCCCTACTAAGGTCAATAACAGAAAATATTGCAGTGGTTTAACATGCAATTTTATACATCTTTCAAGCTGATGTTTTCCAATATAGTGTACACTATGAGTATTTGTGCCTAGTTTAAAACTATAATACTATAATATGATATACTCAGATGATCTCAGTTAATATTATTATCTGAGCTTACTCATAAATACGCTTTTTTTTTTTCTTAATATTCTCTCCTGAAATAAGCAGAGGGGACTTTTAGGCCATTAAATATACATAAGATGAGCAAATTATTACTATACTATGTTTTTAATTTTGTATAGACAAATTTTTTTGTTTTTGATTTTTTTTTTTGACTGAACATTATAAAAGGGTCAGTTGGGCACCGTCTGTGAGAGAAAAAAAGCACCATGACAGAATGCACTTCACCAGAAATTTTGAAAAGGCATGCTGTACTGCTTGGCATTAGTGCTGGAAACTTCAATATGAAAATTTCAGTGTGTTGAGGTGTCAATATGAGGACAGTGTGGAGGACCTAGAAAGAGTTGAATGAGTCTAATGGTATAGCTGCTCAGAAAACCCACTCTGATCATGAGAAAAGAAATCCTGAATTTGTTGGTGAGGGCTTCAGACTCAACACAGAGGCCTACATCAAGTGACTTGAGGAGGAAGTGCTACTCTAGGTCAAGATTGTAGCTGCATGAAGGCCCTATGTCAGGAAATTCTGAAATCATCTAATGGCTGTGATTTAACCAACAACTGTTTCATTAAACAAATTTTTTCTTTAGTATTTTAAGATATTTTTGTGTAATTTTGTACATATGTCTGTTAAAATGAGATGTTAGTGTTATTTTCATTTTTGTGTAATTTAAATGACAGTTCCTCTGTTTTACCCTGTAGTAGTTTTATGGCCTCATATTTTTTAGATGTATAGTTACTAAGTAACATCATGGTTATCAAGGTGTAAAGTGGAATTGGTGAGCAGAGTTCAAATTCCACCCATGTCTGTTGCATTCACTTTCATAATAATAACCCTGGAGAGAAAAAAAAATCAATCTCTCACTGTTCTCCTTAACTATAGATTAAATGACAGAATAGATTGGACTCTCTAGCCAGTCTTGGAGAAGGAATATTTTGAATCCAAGAGAAAGCAAGAGAAGTCTATTCAACTGTCTTTCCCAAGAAGTCCTGCTAGTTCAAAATAATAAAAAGAAACCAGGGAAAGTTATATTTGTTTACATCCTGAAAATGTTTAAGAAATTTTTTCAGTTGCTGAAGCTATTTTTTTCTGCACGTTAAATGCTTGAGTATTGAATAGAAATTTTGCTTGCTGTTTTAGCTTTTATATTATAATACTGCAATAAGGGAAATCTTCGCATTAAAGACAGATTATATTTCATATGGACATATCTATTTATTATCAAATAACAAGTTTGTTCCTTTTATGCCATTCTCAAAAATTCTTTATTTTCTGGAAGATGCCAAAAAAAACATTATCCACAGGAACCAAATGCAACCAAATTTTTGGCATTTTCATGAATCATTACCGTTTCCATAGATGATGTATTTGACAAGTGATTCTAACAATGTTTGTAAATGGCTAGGCTTTACAAACTGTTGAAAGCAAAGAATGTTTATTATGTACAAGTTTCTTTTTGCTTTGTAATACATTCCATCTCTAATAATCAGGAATTCCGGAAAAGAATGAGATAAATGCTCTGGGCATGTCTGAATATATAGAATATCTTAAAAGTAATGAAGACAATTGGTGTACTATTTAAAGAGAAAAATAAAACAATACTCATATCAGTAATCATGTTGGTATTTTGCTAAGATATTAGTCATTTGGCCTTGAAATATCACCCCTGGCTCTGTGTGTGTGTGTCTCTAAACTAAACTCATAATATTCTTTATAAATTTTTTTTTCTTAGCCAACAGGTTGAACGAAAGTGAAAATCTCTCTATATGTACAATACACAGAAGTTTATATATATATATATATATATATATATATAATATTAAGTATAGTAATTACAATACCAATAGTAACAGAACTAACTCTGCTAAAATTTGTATTAATTAAGCTATAATTTAAATCGTCTTGAACAACCTACTGAGGACAAACTCAGAGGGAAAAGAAGGGTAAGTAAAAAAAGAAACAAACGAAGGACATGAACCAAAGTCAAGCACTCGTAAGAAAGAAAAAAACCCAAGACAAAACCCTCACACTAAAGTGCTCAAAACAAAAGTAGAGCAACAAAGACAGAAAATCTAAGCAAGAGCCAACAAACCTACCTAGGTTTGATGGCTCTTGCTTAGATTTTCTCTGTGTGTGTGTGTGTGTAACTTCTTGATAGCTTCTATGCATTTAGAATAATCAACTTAGCAATAAATTCTAAAAATAGTATGAAATACATAATTTCTTTATAAAAAACTTTATTGCTAAGTTGATAATTCTAAATGACAATAGAATGGTTCATTTTTGAATACTGCACAATAATAGTCTCTTCTTCTTATTGGCTGGCTAAAGCAAAGGCTTCCTGGCTGCCTTGTAAAATTCTGCAAAGTAATAATAACAAAATAACCATTCTATTTTCATTTAGATTTATCTGTTTGGCAATAAATCCTAAAAATAGTATGAAATACATCATTTTTCTTAAAAAATAAAACTGGGGTCACTGAATAATTATGGCCGGTAGTGTGTGTGTGTCTCATCCACAGACAGATCTTTTTCGTTGTATCACAGCTCATCAGTACGGTTTGACGTCCAATTGCTTTTAACTCAGAATTGAAACCCAACCGAATTGGCATCAGTCGGCGATTCTACCTCTGAGATATGGGCGCTCGGTAGAAGCAGGCAGACTTTTAGTGTATGTGTCATACACCTGTAGCCCGACACACACTAGCCAACTAGTGGCTGGTTGGACCAGCAGACAGAAGATAAAAAATGTGCTCAAGGCACAAATGAACTGAATATGCAGAGCTAAAAATATGTCAAGGAACAGAACACACACAATTTGCTACCCAGATTTTCGACCATGCAAGTCTCTTTGGGCAAGCTAGTCTGAAGAGATCTGCTTGGTCAAAACCAGGGTAACAAATCAGTGGTATATTTTTTGTTCTTTGGTATATAATTTCTAAGATGAGTTATTGTAATTATTTACATAATTTACACTGTTATCCTCATCTTTGTTGCCATATTTATGAACTTTTGACCATTGTATGCTCCAGCCATCTTCAGGTGATTGGGATTTTAAACTTAATTGTTTATTTTATCCAACAGGGTAGACCGTTCTAATTTCAACGCTTTATCCACTAGGCCGTGTGTCATGGTTGAATTCAGTGACTTGATCAAAGGAGTTGTTAGTTAAATACCAGGCTAAAGTAGAGGTGAAAAAAAAAAAAACTTAGGGAGTTGAATTTAAAGAGAGGTAACTGATACTGAGATATTTGGAAGAAGTATGGCATGTGGAACTAGAACCCTCTACCTTGGTGGATTAAAAAGAAAGTTTGGTTTGAAATTCCAATCACTTGGAAAAGGCTGGAGTGTATAATGTGAATATGGCAACAAATATATATATAAAAAATAAAAACATGAAAATAACTGATCTCATTACCAACTGACACTACTATAGCAGTTAACAATATGCAGAAATAAAAAATAGCAAAATTTTACCTTGTGTGTGCATATATTTGCACACATACACATATACAGAGTTCAATGGATATAACTGTCTAAATTAAGCAAAAATTAAAATAACACTGACATTTCATTTTAATGGTCATATTTACCAAAATTACACTGAAATATCTTGAAATACCTATGAGTAAATTTATTCAATAAAATCGCCATTGAGACCCACCACACTCTCTAAACAGCTGTAGAATCTCTTGCATATTTTCTGGATAGTCTGCTTGTTTAAGTTGGTGAAGGCTACCATAATCCTTTGGTATTACGAGTAGTTTTGTTGGTCTATCACTCAAGTGCATCCATCACTTAATAATCAAGTGAGTTGCAGTCTTGGAAGTTAAGTGACCAGATGTTAGGTGTGATATGGTTGCAGAAATTGTTTGACAGTGATGACTTGGTTCTTCTGCTTGTGTGGCATGTGGTGAAGAGTCCTGTTGCCAAACATAGGATCTTCCAGCCACCACCTTCTTGACGCAAGAAGCATTACCTTCTCAAAGCAATTGATGTAGACTTCTCTGTTGAGTCTGAAGCTTTTCAAAAAAATGAATGGAGGCATAGCATTGACATCACTAGTGATCAATCCATACCCCATAATGTTGACTGGTTATATCATTCAACCCTTTCTAAATCTTCTGCACTATCCTCACAGTGACACCCAGACACTCTCAAATGTTCATATTGCAACTTTTGGCATGAATGCCAAGCAGTACAAGATACCATTTCCAAATTTTTGGCTGAGTATATTTTTTATGGTGCTCTGTTTTTTTTTCATAGATGGTGCCCAACTGATCCAATTATACTGTGCAATTGAGAAAATTAAAAACAATGCTCATCTGCAAAATTAAAAATATTATGTCAATTTACCCATCGCACTCTGTACAGACACACCCATATACATACACACACACACACACACACACTGGTTATATATATGTACACACACACACACACACACCATTTTGCTTGATTATATTATCTCAGCACCGGATATGAAAGAATATCTTGACTGTAAGTAACAAGATACTGCTGATGTCCCATAGACTACCCATGGGGCTGAGGAGAGCTGCCATCAGATATGGGATGAGGAAGATGATAGTTGACACTCACTCAGACCATATTAAACAATAATGCATTGGGTAAAAGTGAAGAAATTATAAAAGAAAAGAACTTTGGGGACTTTTTTTTGTTTTTCTGAGATTCTCAGGATGTATTCTTGCTTTTGTAACTTGTTTCAGACAGATGCCTGAAGCCAACAAAACTTATGCTTTGGAAATAAGTTTGCATTAATGCTGAAGATACTAATAATGAATCATTATTACTTCTTTGCATAGGAAATAAGCTTTCTTATTGAAAATAGAATTGCTGAAATGATATTTGTTATCATGTTAAACATTAAAGACAAATTTTACTCAGATAAAATAGATGTTCGTCTATATTTCTGGGATGAGGTACTTATATTATTTACATTGTTTAGACTGTTATCCTCATCTTTAAATGGAGATAAATAAGACATCTGGAAGCGACATGGCTCATGGAACAAGAACAATATACTTGAGTGATTTGGTTAAAAATTCCAATTATCTGAATAAGGTCAGAGTGTACAAAAGTGGAAATGTTGTGAATAGGAAAATAAAGATGACAACAACAGTCCAAAGGATGTAAATAAAATAGATCTTTTATATTGTGGTTCTGTTTTTTATGTTTTTCCATGAAAAGAAAAAAAGAATAAATTGACACAATTTTCCTCACAATCTACACCATTCATAAACTGCTAATATAATCTAATGTGAATACTGTCAGTCAGTCAGTTAAGTGCCATACGTGATACACACTTGGGTGATCATATCTCGAAACAAACATGACTGACTAGGCAGAAGATCCCGCAGTAGGTTGCCATTGCTTTCTGCAGTAGACTGGTTGCCGACCAAGGCTATAGAACCCAGTCTGTCCTGTTATTTAACCAATAAATGGAAGGAATAGACGGATTAATACCTTTCCCAAGGGTATTTGCGTGTAAGTGAATGCAATGAATTCGGCTGGAATTTGAACTCGGCCCCCCTGATTTCTCGTTCTGAGCTGATATCCAATGCTCCACAACACACATCCTTCCAACAACTACAGTGAATACTTTAGTTGTCAAAAAAAGCTGAACAAACCATCAAGTGTCTTTTTATAATCAAAATATATTTTTCTGTAATAAATTACATATTTAAATTTAGCCTTTTTTTTTACTTGAAAGAAAAAAATCCTTGATATCAGAACAATAGGTTTGTTTAATTCAATAACAAAGCTTCAGTTTTCTAAAAGTTTGTTTTAATTAGGATTATTTTTTAGGTTTGTGTCATGATAATCTCTATTTAGAATAAAATGATATCTTTATTCTGGGCAAATTATTTTGACTGTTGCATCCACCAGCTTTCACCAACCTGAACCTAAACCTTGTTTAATGAGGCCAGATTGTTCTCGTTCCATTATGCATGGGAATATTTCATTTCTCTTTAGGATACATTTTTGAGCTAGAGTATATGACTTTTCACTTTCTAATGAGATTTGTTTGATTTTACAGTATGGTTCACCCTGTACAAGACCTAAGGGCCACTCAAGTTAGAGGGTTAGATTAAGGGGTAGTTTATACGGATAGAAAAGGAAGATAACAGTTGACACTAGACCTAAACAGGTCAAGATTGTAGTGATTGAGGAAACATCCTCGTGGGTGTTTGTTCCATAGAAGTGGTTTGAGTGGAACTTTTTTTCTTGACGATGGAATATGGATGGTTTGCTACTATGTAATAGCATGGAGGGTCATAGCCATGAAGATCAGACCTGTTGGAACCTGGTGATGCAGTTCCTTTAAGCACTTTACATGGTAGTAGTGAGAGACTTGCTATATCCTACCTGTGGAAGAGAGGTTTGAGTGTGGAAAATAATTCTTCTTCAACAAGTCCTCAGAGGTGTTTTTGAACTTTATCAAGACTGGAAAATGAGGTCTGGGCAACTTTTCAGATACAGCAACAGTACTTTATTTATTCAACACTAGCAGTATAGCCCAGTGTTGCTCGGATGTAATGAAAGCTTTAAAACTAATCCATGGTCCTGGAGCTCAGACTCTTTGAACATCATTTGAATATCATTTCAATGGTCAAACAGAAATAAAAAAAAACATTTCAATATACAGTCCCCTTTGTAAAAACATACCTTATTCAATGTTAGCTTCTTTTACTAAAACAGCCTTTACAATTAGATGACTAAAAGAAAAAGATAAGATGAAAACTAATTTGTTTTAGCCGATGCATTTTATCCACTGACAGACTTTAAGGCAAAAAACAAAATGAGTTTATTTGAAACTAGCAGTATAGCTCGGCGTTGCTCGGGTGTAATGAAAGCTTTAAAACTAATCCATGGTCCTGGAGCTCAGACTCTTTGAACATTGGCACGAAAGACTAAAAAGCAATAGTTGTTTCCAGTTAAAGCAAAACCATAGACTGAAAGAAAAATGAATGGATGTAAGTCAAATTTTGAAGTTTGGTGAGAATCGGAGAAAAATTGTGGACTTGTATAAAGGACATACAGACAGATAAACAGACACACACACAAACATCTTGTCTTTTATATCTATATCTATCTATCTATATATATATATATATTTTATTGATTTTCTGCACTATTGTAAGAACTGCAGCCTTGAAACTTCTGAATATCATTTCTTATGTCTTTGTCTATGAGTGTATCAAATTTGATTAAAATCGGACCACTTCTTCTATAACCCAATTTTTTTTTTATTATCAATTTTCGATATTTATCGGGGGTAACTCGACACAAAACCTAGCTAAGAACACTCGCAGACACTTATAGTACGACTGTAAATTTTCAAGAAAATTGGTTCAGCCATTTTGGAGTCTATAGGTAATGGACACATATAAAGTTCCATTTATAAATAAGTTTAGATAGGAACACACTAAACAAATGGTTTTACACAACAGTTTTTTGGGGTATACAACTGCAACAACAAAAATAAGAAACTGAAGAGATAAAGGTAAACTAATAATATTAAAAAAAAAATTACATGCCAGTTTCTTCTTTTTCTCCTGAAAGCCTTGAGTTATGACACTTGCTAAAGTGTATTAACTTTGTCTATATTATATGTATGTCCATTTTTGTGAACATTTCAAAATTTTTATTATGAAAGGATACATTTAATAATATTATTATTAAATATTTTATTATTATAAATATTATAATATAATATTATAATATTATTATTATATTTTATTATGAAAGGATACATTTAATAATATTAAAAAAAAAATTACATGCCAGTTTCTTCTTTTTCTCCTGAAAGCCTTGAGTTATGACACTTGCTAAAGTGTATTAACTTTGTCTATATTATATGTATGTCCATTTTTGTGAACATTTCAAAATTTTTATTATGAAAGGATACATCCACTAAAATTCACTGCAGTCTTAAATTATTGGATTTTCCTTTTGTATATAAATTATGATTTGGACAAATTATCAATGCTATTGCAAAAAAACTGTCTCCATTGTGGCAGAAGTATTTGAACTAGAATATCACAAAAATATAGATAACAAAGTTTAAAAATTCACCAAGTCCCAAAGAAATGAAACACAGGGAATCATAGTAGAGAATTTAGTGCCAATATCTTAGCAGATAAGCATCTACAGATTACTTTCTTTTGGTTGAATATTACTTACTGGCCTTTAGTAAAGTTAGTGTTGGTTCATTTTACTTGCTTTACAATCTCTTATATTCCATGTTGTAAATATATCCACTTTTCATTACTCTGTCACAATTTGTCTTGAAAATAGACAATTGAAATACTGTATCTTGAAAAATGTTTGATATTCTTTTGCATATATATATATATATATATATATATATATATATATATAGTGACATAAATTAATACATATACATATGATGGTGCAGATATGTATAATATTATTATTATAGTATTATTATGTATAGTATTATTATTCAGGTGTTAATAAGACAGTGCTCAATGTATGAACAGGGCTGTATTATATATATATATATATCTATTAATCAACATGCTTATCCTACATTTATGGCACAACTGGGAGTTTCATGCATTATGCAGTCATCAGGTGCATATTTTAAACTGACACTTTATTAGATTTTCATTTAAATTCACTTGATGTTCATGGGAATTAAAACTTAAAGTTAATTTACTGCTTTTTTAAAAACAAGATTAATATTTCAAATATTCTAAGGTTACATGTAGATAAAAATTTAAGTTTAAAACTTAAAATAAAAAATACAAAATATTAAAAATAAAAAAAATGCTGGGAAAAGAAATCAGATATTTGTAAGTTATGAAATGTAAAAATTAAAATATTCAAATATTACATGTCATTAAATTTTTAAATACAATAAAATAAAATGAAAATAAAAATTAAGAGTTAAAAATTAAAAATGTAGGGAGCAAAAATAAAAGGGGTTTAACTCATAATTGCTGAAAGTAATATTGCTGGAGAAAGAAAGAAAGAAAAGGGGAAATGTAAAGAGGGATCTATATCACTCTAGGTCTAAGAATTTATGCATATTTTTCTATGACAGCATGTGGTCATTAAATCACTTCCTTTGTTAAGCATATTAGAATTATTGATATAGTTTAAGATGACAAGTTTTTCTTAGAGGCATAGATTACATTTATCTCCTTTTCCATTGTAATTTTTGGATTTAGATATGATATTCCAGGTAATATTAGGTTCCTGTTGGAGTTCCTTAATTTCAATTAATGTATGGATAAAGCAGTACTTTTTTTGTATTTATGGTTGTTTAAGGACATGTGGTTGTTTAATCTTACTTTCCAACTGTTGGAGGTGCTTCCAAAGTAAAATTTAACATCATTACCATCTGAATGAATTCGAGCTCTATAAACAATACTTTCAGACATACATTGGCCATATAGTGGGTGAGTTTTATTTTTTTGACAGTTGCAATTATTTTTAGAAGGGTTATTTTTGCTATTAGTTTAGTGATGGCTGTTATTTATATAGGCTAAATATTTATTTGATATCATAGTATTATGCTGTGAAATATATATTTTTTTAAAATGCAACAATAACTGACTTTAACATTGTTTTGCTGAAGATTTTTTTAGTGTGGGTGAATGATAGAAATGTTAGTGAATTAAGTTAAGGAAGAGTTTACCAATGTTAGCTTAAATGCTACAGATGAAGGGTGGGTTAATCCAAACAATGTTACGTTTATGTGATTTCTGCTTATTTCTGCCAACCTTGTTTTTAACAAAGTATTTTAAACAAGCATTGCGTTTACTTTCTTTTAAAGCATTAATGTATTTAATTTTAGAATCGTCAAATGTATAATGTATTTAATTTTAGAATCGTCAAAAATTTCATTATTGCTAGAGTTGATACTTAAAGTAAATTGGAAAGATTTGTGTAGGCTGTTGGTGATTCTCTGGAGGTGATTTGATTCCCTATTTATCTGCATTTGTTTGTGTCCTTAGTTTATGCTTTGTACAGACCATTGCTCAGGTTGAAGGTAACATTTAAGAAATTTATGACTTCAGTATTAGTTATGGGGGTAAAGTTGCTTTGGTAGAGTCTGGTGTTTAAAGATTTGCCTAAGATTCCAGAGCAAAGAGAGCCCTACCAAATTGCAGACCACTGCAGAATCATACACCTCCATGGAAATGCAGAAGTCAGGATTGTTTTTTCTAGTCCACAGGCATTCATCATAAAATAAAATAGATTTTTGGGCCTGTTTAATGATGTTGATATCTTGGTCACTGATGGGGCAGTAATTCTGAGCCAAATTTAAGGTTAAAAGTTCTTCAGATATGGATGGGTAGGAGTTATAAATATCATGCTGGATGAAAGTACAAGCCTTTAAATTTTTTATTTTTGTAAATCAATCAATTGCCTTAGCCGTGTTCTTCCATTGGCTTATGCTTAATGCATTCTTAGTGAATGTGAAATTTCTTTCAAGGATAATTTTGCTAATTCTACCAATGTATTTGTTTTTATATTGTGGGTTGTTTATGAAATTTTGTTTGTGGTCTTTGGTTGTGATGTCTACCTGTTGCTTATGCAATATTGGTACCCTATCATCTATTTTTATTTCCTTAGTTATTTTCTTGGCTTCCCTATTTATGTTAGTTTCCCAGTTACTAGGCACCTTTCTGTAATTTTTTTGATTTCACAGAGAATGGCTTTGCAGTATGACTTTGTATTAATAAAATAATGTTGGCTTGTCTTGTCCGATTGATTGAACTTATTTATGTCCATCCACATTATTTTTTGCAGCTTGTTGGTGGTATGATGGAATTTAATTTTGTTAATTAAAGCAAATAAGTTGTTCTTGAATTTCACTAGTTGCTCATCAGATGGTGTGGTTTTAAAGACTTAAGTCCATAAAACTCTGTATTATGTTAGATGGAGTTCTTGTTATTTTTGAAGAAGTAGAGCTTCCATCTCTTCTGTTTAGTACAGTTTGAAGTGTTTGTGTTAGTGTCAGTATATAAAGATATTTTTGGTGGAATATTTCAAATTTATAGGTTCCATATTTCAAACTGACAGTTTAGTAGTTTTGCATTTAAATTCTCTCAATGTTCAAGAGAATTAAATCATATAAAGTTTAGACTTTTTTGTTCTCTATCGTGAATAATTTTTGTCTAATTCTTCCACACCCAGTAATTCCTTGTGTTAGTGGATTTACTATCTTGCATAGAGTGAACTCGATTTAAAAAAGAAAAAATGGTAGTCCTTTACACCTGATTATAAAAAAAACCGGAGAAGTGTGAACAAGATTTAAGCAACATGGATATACCAACTAGTATTAATAGTTATAATTGCATAAACAATGAACCAAGTTTCATTAAAAGTTTGGTTTACTGTAAAATGTACTGTGTACAACATGCATTTTGTTAAGGACAAAAAGTCAAATTATAAAAATAGAGAAAATAAACAAAAAAAATATCAGTATTTTACAATAATTTCAAATCTGCCAAGAAATTATTATTATTAATAACAATGATAATAAAAGTGTTAGTAAAACCTGAAAAATCCTCTGTAGAGTATAGAGCCACAGATTCATCATCATGCAAGTTGTTGGAATTGTACTTACTGCAGCAGATATATTTCCATGTGATATGGTTTAGGAGTCACCAGCTTCATGCTAAACCAGGTTTGAATTAAATTATACTTCACTTAAACTGATTGTCAACCAAGGTTAGAGAGCCCAGTCTGTCCTGCCTTCTTAATTACTAACTGGAGAGAGAGAGAAGGGTTCATAACTTTTCAAAGGTATTTGTGTTAAAGCAAATGCAGTGACCTTAAATTTGAACTCTGCATTGCAATGCCCATTTATATGCCAGTAACCACTTTATCCAAAAATGCATTGGCATGGCTAAGGATGCATTTCAAAAGCTAACCAGAGTACTGAGAGACAAGAAAATCTCATTCAAAACAAAGAATAAAGTGCTGTACTGTTATGTGATATCTGTCCTTCTGTATAGCAATGAATGTTGGACAATCTCCTCAAGGATGAAAGAGAGGCTAGCAGTTACATGATACCTGTCCTTCTGTATGGCAATGAATGTTGGACAATTTCCTCAAGGATGAAAGAGAGGCTTGAAGCAGCAGAAATGTGGTTATACAGAAGGATGCTGAGAATACTATAAACTGAGCATTTGAGCAATAATGAAGTGCTGGAGAGGATATAAATGAAAAGAAAACTCATACTTAACATCAGTAAGAGACAGATGAGGTTCCTGGGAGATGTAATGAGGAAGGAGAACCTGAAGAATTTAATACTTACAGGATGGACAGAAGGAAAGACAGGTCTGAACAAATGGATGGTGGAGCTGGGTTTGGGAGCGATACCAAGAGGAAAAATATTGAGAATGACAAGAGACAGGTCCAAGTGGAAGTCCATGGACAACTATGTCCTGAAGGGACACAGCACATGAAGAACAACAACCACTTTGCAACATGTGCATCCTTTGAGATACATTAAAAATTACATAAAATAAGATTTAAATGAAAGATTATCTTATATAGGTATAAACAATTAAAGACTATGGAGAACTAAGTTTTATAAACAAAATGTTAAGCAATTTCTGTGTTTTTTCTTTTCTTTTTTTGGGAGGAGGAAAGAAATTTTATATGAATTAAGTATTGTAATGTATTATCAAACACGACGAGTATACCTTGGTTTACATCATTTACGACATATCATGTTGAATACACTGGTTCTTGTTCGATCACCAAAGTTAAGCAACATTGAGCCTGATCAGTACTTAGATGTGTGACCACTTGGGAATACCAGGAGCTGTAAGCATTCAGTGACTGATTTGCATTGTGGTGCTATGGGTATTGGCTTGGGAAGAGAAATCGGTGAGCTGAGTTAAAATTCCAGTTGAGTACCCTGCATTCACTTCAGCACTGGTACTCTTGGGAAAGGTATTAATCCATCATTTCCCTCCAGTTATGGGTTAAATAACAAGATGGGGCCTGGAGGCAACCCATCTAGTGTTGGTGTTACAATAAAAACACCCTTGGTAACCCTGGTGAATCATCAAGTATTCTTCTATTTGACAAGATTATGAATTTTGCTACAAACGACACCAGGGTTTCAAATGCACAGAGAATACTGGAGAAGTGTAGTGAGTTCTATCTCGGCCAAGGCCACAAGATGACAACATCATTTTGAGTTAAGTCATAATTATCACTAGAAATATGTTAAAAGCACATGAAGTCATGTTACTGTACAATAAATAAGAATGAAAGTATATGAAATCTTATTAGAATATGTACTATTGCAAAATAACTTTTATAAGTCATGTTACTGGACAATAAGAATGAAAGTATATGAAATCTTATTAGAATATGTACTATTGCAAAATAACTTTTATAAGTCATGTTACTGGACAATAAATAAGAATGAAAGTATATGAAATCTTATTAGAATATGTACTATTGCAAAATAACTTTTATAAGTCATGTTACTGGACAATAAATAAGAATGAAAGTATATGTAATCTTATTAGAATATGTACTATTGCAAAATAACTTTTATAAGTCATGTTACTGGACAATAAATAAGAATGAAAGTATATGAAATCTTATTAGAATATCTACTATTGCAAAATAACTTTTATAAGTCATGTTACTGGACAATAAATAAGAATGAAAGTATATGAAATCTTATTAGAATATGTACTATTGCAAAATAACTTTTATAAGTCATGTTACTGGACAATAAATAAGAATGAAAGTATATGAAATCTTATTAGAATATGTACTATTGCAAAATAACTTTTATAAGTCATGTTACTGGACAATAAATAAGAATGAAAGTATATGAAATTCTTATTAGAATATGTACTATTGCAAAATAACTTTTATAAGTCATGTTACTGGACAATAAATAAGAATGAAAGTATATGAAATCTTATTAGAATATGTACTATTGCAAAATAACTTTTATAAGTCATGTTACTGGACAATAAATAAGAATGAAAGTATATGAAATCTTATTAGAATATGTACTATTGCAAAATAACTTTTATAAGTCATGTTACTGGACAATAAATAAGAATGAAAGTATATGAAATCTTATTAGAATATGTACTATTGCAAAATAACTTTTATAAGTCATGTTACTGGACAATAAATAAGAATGAAAGTATATGAAATCTTATTAGAATATGTACTATTGCAAAATAACTTTTATAAGTCATGTTACTGGACAATAAATAAGAATGAAAGTATATGAAATCTTATTAGAATATGTACTATTGCAAAATAACTTTTATAAGTCATGTTACTGGACAATAAATAAGAATGAAAGTATATGAAATCTTATTAGAATATGTACTATTGCAAAATAACTTTTATAAGTCATGTTACTGGACAATAAATAAGAATGAAAGTATATGAAATCTTATTAGAATATGTACTATTGCAAAATAACTTTTATAACTGTATTTATTATTTAACCTTAAAAAAATCATAATACTTTGTTTTAGAACAAACCATGTGTACAAATAAAAAGTCCACAATATACTATAAAGAATGCACAAGTTGTGAACATCTACATTTAGGAGTATGTGCATTGTAGTGCATTGGATATCACCTCAGAACGAGAAATTGGGGAGCCGAGTTTGAATTCCAGCTGAATTCATTGCATTCACTTACATGCAAATACCCTTGGAAAAGGTATTAATCCATCTATTCTTTCCAGTTATGGGTTAAATAACAGGACAGATTGGGTTCTATAGCCTTGGTTGGCAGCCAGTCTACTGCAGAAAGCAATGGCAACCTACTGCAGGATAATCTTCTGCCCAGTCAGTCATGTCTCTTTCAAGACATGATTGCCCAAGCATGTATCACGTATGGCATTTAACTGACTGACATACATATATTTGTAAATGTAGTTTACTTTTTTCTATACTATATTAAAAATGAAAATATATTTTTTATCTTAAAATAGATTATTCTTGGCTATATATTATGAAAAATGAATTTATAAATAAAATCCAGAACTGGGAATGGTTATATGTGGTTTAGCCTCATGGTAAGTAAAGTTGGAGACAAGTAAATTCAATGTAGATCACCTCTCCTGGAACAAATTACAGATGTAAGGTCAGGTATATTTGTAATAACAAAGAACTGTACTAGTGAATATAAACCACATCAATTGAGAACTTCAAGCAGCAACAAAAGTAGCAACTAAAACGGCAAGCACAGGTCACTGAAAGTAGATTGTTCTAATTTCAATGGTTTATCCACTAGGTATTGAATCTAGTGACTTCACCTAAAGTATTGTGAGTTGAATACCTTTCTACAGGGGAGGTGAACAAAAACTTGGAGAGTTAAAAGGTAGTTAACTAATACTGAACAATTTGGAAGAGTCATAGCATGTAGAACTAGAACAGTCTTCCCTGGTGGATAAAATAAAGGGTTCAGTTTTAAATTTTAATCACCTGAAGGTCAGAGCATAAAGGAGTCAAAACATCAATATGGCAACAAACATTTTTATTGCCATATTCACAAAGTTTTGGTAGTTGTATGTTCTGACCTTTTTCAGGTGATTGGAATTTTGAACCAAAACTTTTATTTCAATCACTGAGATATATTCTCATTCCAACAGCCATACCACTTCTGGATGTCTTAGTTGTCTCCCTTTAATAAGATAAGGACAACAGTCTGAATAATGTAAATACTACCTCATCTCAGAAGTATAGACAAATATAAGGTTGAAGTTTAGTTTTTCAGACAAATAATTGGAGCACCATATGGACAACAGGATTCAACATTCAACAGTGATTGAAATAAAAGTTTTGGTTCAAAATTTCACATTCGACTATCTCATTTCTGGTGACATTGATGCCAGCTTGGTTTTTCCTCAGCTTCTACTGACAGATTGTTGACATCTTAACTTAGATATAAAAACATACCAACTGACTGACTTAATATAAAAACATACCAACTGATTGACTCCTGTCATATATCTTCTTTTATACATGCTCATAATCAAAAACATTTGTTCATGTCGGTATTTAAATTCATGAGAGTTGATCCCATTTATTCATTTCATTGATATCTTAGATTCATGTTTTTATACCATGAACTTCTGCAGTCAAGATACATTGTAGGAAATCTTGGAATAATGTTACTTCAGTGGCATGTTATAATGAGTGAAAGAGAAAAGGTTTTAAGTTAGCATATAGACAAAACAGTTTTCCATAACTATATTAACTGACAAAGAATTAGCCACAAATTTTATTGCTAATATAGAGAATCTTGAGAGAAGGAAATTAAATATTTTTTGTTTTTCTTTTTTTTATTTTACAATAATGTTCACTCTGTAAAAGACCCAAGAGCCACTCAAGTTAGTTCCAGGTTAAAAGGTGAGAGGCACAGTTTATGAGGATATGTGGGCAAGTTAACAGTTAATGTTAGATTTGAACAGGTTAAGATTGTAAGGATTTAGAAAGCATCCTCTTGGGAGTCATCTTCATAAAGTACAGTCTGTGGGAAGAAGCTGTCCATCTCACCAATGTAATGAATAAATGTAGGTGATTGCTACAGTGTGTGAGGGATTGCAGATCTTAGCTGTGAAGGTTAGAATGAGTGGAACTAAGAAATGTAGTTTTTTTTTTGTTTTTTTTTTTTTTGTTTTTTTAACACTTTCCGTGAAAATAGCAATAGTGGAGGTTTGCAAAATGTTATGTTCATAACACACACAGTGAAGAAACTTTTGCTATCAATAGAGCCATTCCCTTGTAGTCAATATATCATTACTTAAAAAAGTAAAAAAAAAGAGAATTCATGATATTAAATGGCTGCCACACAAGTTTCATGTTTCTTGTGCCTGAAGAAAATACAGAAATGACTAATAATTTGATCCAGGGATCAAGAGTGGCTCACAATAAAGAAATAAGCAAACACTGCATTTGCTCATCAAAAGTAGTCATTACTTCTGACAAGGGCTAATCAGGAAGTCAAGATAAGAAAAATGACTATGGTTTAAATATGTATCTGTAGAGGATGGTAAATATCTGCCTTTGGCTAGCTATCAATAACATCCAAACAAAATTTACGTATATGGACTTATGCCATTAACTCGCATTAAGACTGTTCCAAAAAGCATTTTATAGCAAAGCTATTTGTGTGATTTTCTTATACCTTATTAAAGAAGCAAATAAAATCCTGTCTTCTGCTTAATGAATAATAATAAATTTGCTGTGTTGATTGATTGCTTTGAAGATCATGTGTCTATCTTTATTTTCTCTGACCTACATAGCCAATGGCGGTCGGGGGGGTGGTGAAGAGCAGGGTGTAAGGAAGAAGTATCTCACACATTATCAAGGATGGGACTTCCAGATTTTGTATAATCATCTTTGTGTAGTGTCTCCTAGATGATCATGGCCCCCACAACTTCCTCTCTCTTATGTAGCTCTTAAAAAATCTGAACCATTTTATGAAAACTTTTTAATATCTTGCTTTTTATTTCAATAGCTAAATGACGATATCTGATTCAGCAGAAGATTACTGATTTTGGAGATAACTTTATATTTATGGTAAGAAATTGGAAATTATCATTCATTTACCAAAGTTAACTGATCTTTGATCTCTGTAGTTGTTGTTGGTTGGGCTTAAATGTCCTGAAAAAAAATTTATTAAGATAATATCTCTGATCTTGTAAAACTAGGTTGCATTTAAAATAAAATAGAATAATCTGCAGCTTTTTGCTTAATAATATATATGAAGATGCATCAAAAGGTTTGAAACCTCATTTACTGAATTTTGACTTAATATATGTTTAATAAATATAATTTTCTAAAAATATGATAATTCTTCTATTCAAAATTAATCCAATCTCAGTTAAACTAACCTAACCTCAACATTTCCTAATTAATTTTAGTTATTCATTACCTCAGCTACTCAGTTCTAAACCACTTTAGCTACTGGATTCTTAAACATAGGCCACACTTCTGAAGCCACCTTTGCCATTGAACTTATACCATTCTTTTTGGGCCCATGAACACTTAAACCTAGGGTACTCTTCCTAAGCTATGGTGGTGGACACTGGATGCTTAAACATGGTCATTGTTCCTAAGCCACCTTGGACACTGAACTCATAAACCTACGCTACTCTTCTTTGGCTATTTGGGCCCCTGAATTCTTAAACCTACTTTATTCTTCCTAAGCCACATTGGCCAATGGACTCTTAAACTTAGGTTAATTTTTTTTTAAGCTACTTTGGTCAGTGTAGTCTTGAATCTAGGCCACTCTTTTTAAACAAACTTTCTCCCTTATAGTCTTAAGCTTTGATCACTGGGTGATTCTTCTCTCAACTAACTAAAATGTTTATTAATGCTGTTATTTGCAAGTTAATTTTAAGGATTTGATAATAGATAATAATTTTAGTTATTCCAGTTCTATTTATGTTCAGTTAATTTGCAATATTATGTCCATCTATGATTTTTTCTTCTTTAAAAATCAACATATTGCTTTACAGTGTAGTTGTTCATGGCTCTCCATAGATTTCTTTTTATTAATAAGTGAGAATTCTGTATGACTTAGGGGAAATATAGTGGAAGGGTTTCTGTTGCTTTTTTCCTGATTTCTTAATTGAAAGCAATTTTTTACTTAGACTGGCTGCCATTCATGGCTAATGATCCCTTCTGACTTGCTATTTAACCCATAGCTGGTGAGGAGGACAAATAGGTGAATTAATGATATTCTCAAGGGTATAAATGCAAAAGTGAACTGACCAGATGAGGATGAAATATAAACTGATTTTGCCAATTCCACATTCTGCATTGGTAGTCTTCATTACACATGAATTTCTAACTGCTTCAAAATTACCTAAGGATTTTTTGTTTTAATGTTAGCTGTTAAGAACAATTGCAAAATATTTATTATTAGAAAGTGTTCTTGTGTTACTCTGAAATACATCTTTAAGGCCATTTTGGTTTCAGAAAACTTTGATAAAAGAAATAATCAAACAAAAATACCTGTAATACTCAAGTTTGTCAAGATTTTACTTTGGCACAAGTTTAGGTAGGTTGTTCCTGCTATTCATCTTAAGGTTCTCAACAAAATCCTAAGTAGTATCATCAATGTAATCAATACTGACATGACATCTCGACATCAGTCACTTTCTCAGCAATGTGATGTGGCTTCCCTCTGTCTTTTCTACAAATATTTTCATGGCAACTGCTTTGATTAACATTTTTTCTCTGGTGTTCTATCCACAGAAATTTAAGCATGGTATTATATTGGCATCAAGGCCCCACCCATTTATTATTGAAATAGCTACATTCAACTGCCATTTCTCTTCCAGTGTATTATCATGCACCTTCTATCTTTGGAACTCCCTTCCATTTAATTGCTTCCAGGCTAACTGCAATCTCCAAAAATTTAAATGCAATGTCAATTGCCATCTTTTGTCCTTTTGAATCCCTCTCATCTTTTATTCATTCTTTAATACCCACTGGACCCAGTCTTTTCTCTCACTGTAACCTTCTGCAAACTAGTGGCAGTTGACTTTGCTTAGGATGAAATGATTAAAAAAACAAAACTATGAAATAAAAAGCAACTATTTTACATGGATTATTTATACCGATTTTTTCACCTTAGTTGTGATAGTTACATTTCAGTTGATATACAATGTTGTTACCAGGACTATGGCATAGTAAATACAAGTACAGGTTAACAATCACATCGGAACAACAACTGAAATAATCAATTATCCTCATGATTAAATTATCTTGTCAATTCAAACAAAAAAACTTACTTTAAAATTTGGTTTTCACTCTCTCCATCAAAGTCATTATCTTTGATATCTAGATAGCAATGAAAAACAAATACTATTTGCATTGTTTGGATAATTGTTCTCATCTTTATTTGCATGTTCCCAATTTTTCAGCTATTGTATGCCCTGATTTTCTTCATAAAAAACGTTGATTGAGTAATCCAAAAAGTGCCTTAACCCAAAGAGTTGGGGCCGCAGCAGAGGAAACAAAAAATTGTGGATAAAATAAAAGGTTCGGTTTGAAGTTCTAATGAACATCCCATTAAGAAGATCAGTGCATATAATGGCCAAAACATGGTGAACATGGCAGTAAAGATGAGGACAACAATCTGAAAAATGTAAATAGTTACAACACCTCATTTCAGAAACAGACAAAAATCATGCTCAAAAAGGCTAGTGGTTTACATTTACATGTATTTAAATATTTAAATATATCTATTTAAATACATGTATTTAAATAGACAGTTGTAATGGGCAGGTTATCTGACAAGTATAGAAATTACCTAAAGACCCTTTTCTTTATTACACAAGCCTCTGACTAATTTAAGTGGTAATGTTTTACTGAAAAGATATAAGGACTTCTTAAAAAGAACCCTCATCTCATGTGAAGGCAATCACTATCACTGGATAACAGAAACAGCCAATAGGACAGCACAAAATCTATCAAGAAAACTATTTTGTCAAATCAAGTCATGGAAAAAAAAGTTTACATCTGTAAGAGCAAAACTTTGACAGGCTGTCAAATTTTCTCTTTCATGCTTTCAAGTACTAATTTTTGGCTAATAGAGAGAAATGGCTCCCATTAAAAAAACAAAACCTCCTTGAAAAACGGAAAGGCATGTCTCAACACCTTGGAGTCAAGTGAGTGCCAGGACAACTCAGCACCAGAAAAACAAAACTTATTTTTACAACAGAATAAAAATAATTTATTAAGGATTAAAACCTTAATAGATGAATATTTTTCTTCAAGTAAGTCATTTGAGAAGGTGTATAAAATATAAAGCAGTTTTTTGTTTTTCATCATTTTTAAAAAAAATAATTTAGAATGTCAATTTACTTTATTGTAAATAAATTATATCACTGATTCATAATGGCTTTATTTTGTTTTGCCTTTTTTATTTACTTCATTAAAAAATTATCAAAAACAAGTGTGTTTTATTGAAATATTTTTACATGTCAATTTACTTTAATAAAAAATAGACTTCTTTGATTTATATTATTGAAAGTAAAAAGCTGCTTCATATTTTGCATAATGCCTTTTCAAATGCCTTATTTAGAGAAAAATATTCACTAATTAAGAGTGATATTAATTTTGTATAATTTATATATCATAATTGTTCTCTTTAAATATATATGCTACAAACACACACTATAAGCCAAATAATTCAAGAATCCTCTCTATTATAATAAAAACTGTTGTGTGTGTATATATATATATATATATATATATATTTTTTTTTTTTTTCCCCTTTTGTCGCACTCATGGGGAGAGAAACAATATTGAGCCAGTGTCAGATAAAATTCAGTCACTTTATTATGAGTTATTAAACCTCTTGCCACAAGTTTGCTCTTTAACAGTGCCTTATTTTATTTTTTTGAAGTCAAGTTGAAGAGTTTTAAAAGGTTCAAAACTAGCCAAATCCCCTTTTAAAACTCAACTTGAATTCAAACAAATAAAATAAGTGTTGTGGAGTAGTTTTTGCACTGAAAGTTATTATCGTGCTATGTTGGTTGCTAATTGATTTAACACATTCTAAATGTTAGGAACTTGGTAATCTTACATTGAAAGCTGACTCCTTATTATTCGGCTAACTGCCAACTAATATTCACTGCCTTAGTCCAACTATGTCCAAACTAGAACTAACTAATCTCTAGAACTTCTAAGAACTCCTAAAAATTTCTTGAGTTAACTTCCTGTTAACTCTTATTAATATAGGAGGGAGAGTTCATTATCTGAGGAATAGGTGTGTTTCACCGTAACAAAAAGGCACTGTTAAAGAGCAAATTGTGAAAAGACACAATACTGAAACAAAATGGCTATTTTTGTTGTGATATAGCATATTTGTTATAAATTCTAAATAAATATTATTTGCTCTACTTTGTATTGAGCACTTTTTAAGAATATTGTTTGTTTTTGGATATGGAATTTTATTCCATCCTTACCTACCTTATACTTGTGTGTGTCTATAATCCCGGTGATAGTCCTTAAGAGGTGTGCCCCTGAACTTTCCCCTGTCCTCTCTAAACTGTTTAACTACTGCCTTTCTGCTTCCTGCTTTCCTGCATGCTGGAAATTCTCCTCAGTCGTTCCTGTCTTTAAGAACTGTGGTGAACCCTCGGACCCATCCAACTATCGCCCGATCAGTCTTCTACCAATATTCGGGAAAGTGTTCGAGGCTATAATAAATGCTGAAATAGTTCATCATCTCACCGCCCACAAACTGTTCTCCGACAGGCAATATGGATTCCGATTTGACAGGTCCACAGCCGACCTGCTAACTACTGTAACGGAGTACATGCTACAGGCCCTTGATGAGTCTGACGAGGCTCGCGCGGTTGCTCTGGATATCTCCAAGGCTTTCGACAGGGTTTGGCACCCTGGCCTCCTATGCAAACTACGCGGTTATGGTATTACCGGTCGCCTGCTTGACCTAATCCAATCTTTCTTAAATAACCGCAAAATGAAGGTCGTTCTGAATGGGCGTGCCTCTTCGTCCTACAGCACGAATGCTGGTGTCCCACAAGGCTCTATCCTGGGCCCAACGCTCTTCCTTATTTTCATCAACGACCTCCCAGATGAGATCAGGTCCCAAGTAGGCATCTACGCAGATGACACTACAATATACTCCCGCTCCAGTAAGAAACCTGTCGTGGCGGACAGACATAATCTCGCTGCTGACCTTGAGCGGGATCTACACTCTGTGGTGAACTGGGGCAAGAAGTGGCTTGTCAACTTCAATTCCTCGAAGACCAAGCTGTTGTCTGTCAACCATTACAGGCAACCTCTTCTGCCTCCCATAAGCATGGACCAGATGATTCTCCCGGAGAGTAATACACTACGCCTCCTCGGACTTACCCTGTCCTCAGACCTCAAATGGAAGCACTATATTGAATCCATAGCAAAATCTACTGCTAAGAAGGTTGGGTCACTATGTCGATCCAGGATGTTTTTTCCACCTGAATCCATCCTGCATATATACAAGTCAACCATCCGTCCGTGCATGGAGTACTGCTGCCATTTATGGTCAGGTGCCCCTGCCGTTCTCCTCAGTGTTCTTGACAAGCTCCAAAGGAGAGTCTGTAATGTGATAGGTACTGATCTGGCGACTCGTCTGCAGCCACTTTCCCATCGTCGAAATGTGGCCTCCCTCTGTCTCTTCTATAAATACTTTCATGGCTTCTGCTCGGATGAGCTTAAGTCACTGATGCCTCCTCAACAGGTGTTTACCCGTTCAACCAGACTGGCAACTGGGTCCCACCCATTCACAGTCAGGTTAGCCAAACGCAGACGACAATTCTACTCCTGCAGCTTCCTCTCTCGCACTTCCCGCCTGTGGAACTCACTCCCGTATTCTTGCTTTCCTGACGGCTACGACCTCCAGAAATTTAAAAGCAAAGTTAATACTCACCTACTAACCACTGGCCTCTAGCTCTCTCCCCTCCCCTGTATAACCTTCCCTTTCTCTCCGCCCATGTACCTGTCATTGCACCTGCTTTCTCAGTTTTCTATTGTTCCTTTCTAACTAGCTTGTACTCCTCACTCTTTTCTAATTAATCTTTCTACATTTATGTAACCCCCTGCACATCAGTGGCGTTTCTGCCTTGCTCGGGGTGAAATGATTAAAAAAAAAAAAAATATATATATATATATATATATATATATGCATTTTTCTCATGTCACAATCAGAGATTTGGATTATTTTGTCTTTTTTTTCTGCTATGTCTTAACGTAAGATGCTCAATAGTAGGTACATCGATATAAATATTTTGTTATTTTTTATGGCATGGGCCCACTTGTTGGATTTAATAAGTTTCTTACTTTTGTTGGTTTGATTAACTTCAATTAAGCTAGGATGCTAAAACTATTTAACCCTTTCATGTATTTAGAGAAGAATTTACCTAAAATTTGTTAGCCCTATGAATACCATTAGTCAACAATGTAGATGAGATAAAGAGCCAAATTTGTAAGGCAACTTCATGCAGTAATTTCATGATTATTGTAACTGAATATATGATAAAACTATTCATTAAGTCTCAATTTGTGGATACTGTGTTTACTTTTGTCATGAAAAAAAGATGTGATTATCTGTCCTTGAAGTAATTGCACCTTAGAGGAAAAGATGGGCAACATGTGTTGAATTCTCACTATAGATAATAAACAATTTGGTAGTAAACAATTTGGCTTGAAAAAAGTGAAATAGAAATTTGTTTGTATTAATTATACACTGACACATTTTTTTTATTCCATTAAAAAAAGTGACTTCAAGTTTGGAAACATACCCATTTTTAAAGAGCAAAGTACGTTACATTGAATAAAAAAAATGGTTTACAGATCTTGGATAAAAGAAATGAGCCATGTTAGCAGTATCACTTAGCCTTCTGTGGTAATAAATTTTATACAAAAAAAGGTTATAGAAAACTGAGAAAAAACACATTCAATGCAAATGGATTGTTTAAGCATCTAAGATTACAAGTTCTACTGATTTCTGAAGGAGTGGCAATATACAAATCAAGATTTGTATATTCCAACAATAATTTTGTTTAACTTTGTCACATGAAAAAGAATTATTTGAATACAGAAGAAAAAAGTACCCAAGGTGAATAGAATTTTGGGGTCCCCATTATTACATTTGTTGTAAAACATGTAAAACTTCAACTGAAATTCTTTGATTTTAGAAACTCCTCAAATTAGCAACATCATGATACTTTTATCTGAACTTTATAGCCAACAGAAATTAAAGACAGAATTAAAGGCCTGTATTATACTGAAATTCTTGTATTCGGATTCACTAGTGATGGGGCCCATATAATTTGTTTCTTTTCCAAAGAAGTCCCATTAAATTTAAAAATAAAGAAATCTATTCTATTTCTGTGTTTTTTCATTTTTTTTATCAGGGTCCAGGACTAAAAGAACGACTCTTGACTTTAGACCACTGGGTTACTCATATGTATATCCAGATGTGCATGATAAGGAATTTTTATAACTCAGTTTCTATCAGTTATAATAAGTTTTGCTTAACCCCTTGCTGTGACGTCTCTAAGAAATACTCTGAAGACTGACGCCAACAAAGTTTTTCAGATGCACTGGAGTTCTTTGTTCAAGTCTTTAAACAAGTTCATTTGGTCACTGGAGATGTGTGATTTAATCCACAACATATCACTGCTTTTGAGACTTCTTTTATGAATAAATATTTAATTTTTCTTATTTATTAGTGATTTTCCTTTCCTCTTTCTGGCAACTTTGCCAACATACTTAACATAGCATCTTTTACATTTAGGATCAACCTCTAGTTTTTCTGTTTGTTTCCTTTTTCTGGTAATTTTGTTATATATCGCCGTACGACGACAAAATAATGAGAACACGCATATATAAAAATATAAGGTTATATTTTTATTCTTGACGACGAACCCGTGTGGAATAGAGAATGGAAGAGTGAGAGCGCACATAGAATGGGTCGACGGGAGTGTAGTCTTGACTGAGGTGTCTCTCTGCTGGCGAATCCGTGTGTCGAGGTCTTTTTATAGTCTTCTAGAACCGGGACTTTCCTTCCGGTTTTGCCTCGCCCACGCAACGCCCACGTAATTCCAAGAGACACCTGTTCTGTTTGCCTCCGTAGTCATTTCCGCCGCTGTCGGAAATAAGGTCAAACGACATCCGCTCCAGGCCCCGACAGGATGTATTTCTCAAACACCTGTCTTGTCGTTCGCCGACCCCTTCACCGACGGGAAACACCATCGCTTGCATCAACCTTCCTCGGGTGGGGCCAGATTGCTATATTACAATTTTACTTGTATGTTCAGCAAATTCTTGGGGTGTAGGTTCATCAAAAACATCATCCAGCACTTTCATAGGTTCTTTCATTTTTTTAGGCTTTTCTTTATAAAACCTTTTCTTTAACTGATTATAATGTCTTTTCTGTTCCTATATTTTTTCCTTTTAACGTGAATATCTTCTTTCCAAATTGTGATTTTATTACATTGTCTTCCCATGTTTCTTTTCCATCTTTATACATTCTGAAAAAGACATTTTACCAATCTTAAAAAGATTTTACTGTCATTTTGTTATCCCTTCTTATTCTCCTTTTTTTTTTTTGACATGGTAACAGGTTTTTTTTCTGTAGTCAATGTAGTTGTTTTTTTGCGCAAAACTTTTATCTCACTTGTGTTGCTCTGAACAAGTACTTAAATATGCATGTATGCTCCTGTCTTTGCTTACACTGAGTTCCCTGAATGATTTTGGGTGAATTCTGATTAGCATGAAATAAAAACCAAAATTGGTTAGAATAGGTCACATGGTGGGCTTACTCATGACCTCCACTGTGGAGGTCATGGCTTATCGGTGGTCTGCATCTAAAAACAACAATTTTGACCTTATATGTTTAATTTTAGACTTAATGAAATTGGGAATTTTTATTGTATTTTTACTTTTTGTTTAAATATTCAAAGTCCCAACTAATATATATATATAATCTTAGAAGTAGTACAAACACACACACACACACACACACACACACATATATATATATATATATATATATATAACTATACAGAGCTTAGATTTATTCAGTCAGTTAACTGCTACACATGATACATGCTTGAGCAATTATACCTCTTTTAAGACATGACTGAGTAGGCAGAAGGTCTTCTCATGGTAGATTGCCATTACTTTTCTGCAGTAAACTCATTACCAACCAAGCCAACAGAACCCAATCTGTTTTATCATTTAATCCATAGCTGGAGAGGGAAGAGATGGATTAATATCTTTCCCAAGGGTATTTGTGTGTGTCAATTAGAACTTGAACTTGGCTCTCAGACTTCTCATTCTGAGAGTATTTAGCCAGAATGTCAAATAAAAAATTATATTCATGTGCTTCTTTTTTAAATAAGGAGAGCTGTCTTAAGAAATCTGCTTTGAAAATCTTTGTTTTTTAATGGGCTGAAAGTGAAATCGATACGCAGTCCCCAAATACAAAGCAAACACCTATCCATCCATAGATATTTACTGTATTTGTTTTCACTTTTTGTTAATTTTTGAGAAATCCTTTTCTTAGATTAACTTTATCATTAATGAACTTTTGTGCAGGTAAGCCAATATGATATAAACTCATATTGTCGGGTTTAGGAAGCATGTAAAAATATGAAATTTGGTATGATCATAAACTAGAACATGTCTCCACATCTTGCAAAGCCACATGTCTTTGACAACTAAATAAACCTCATAAGTCTACTGTTTTCATCCACCCCACCCCCATACACCAATATGAAAAACAAGTGAAATACACTGCTGGCATCCGTCTACCTGATCTCTTGCTCCTCATTCCTCAACAAGCTGGAAGTCGTTTGCCTCAAATTACAACAGGTGGAAGAAACAAAGAGAGTTGATACCGATTCCAAAAGAAGCCAATGAAAAACTTTCAGAAGCAGTAGAAATTGTCAGAGTTGGTATATTCAGACTCAAAGGGAGAAACTAAAAGAAGTTCATTTAAACAGTTGACACATCTAAGCTTAGTGTAAATCCTAGTTCAGCTTTTACACTTAATTACAAAGCATGTGTACATATATCGAGGAACTTTCGTACACAATTGAGTTCTTAAAATGGTGTGTGCATAAATTGCTATACATACTCATGAAAGTGCTTAAATGCAAAATTGTCTTTTATTTGCTACATAGAGATGTAAGTGATCATGGCTCTCCACAACTTTTGGTATTCTATAGTTCTAAGCAACTTTTGTCCTCGTATTATACTTCCCAGTCTCTGCATTTGCCATATGAGAATTTGGTAGACAGTTCAGTTTTCCTTTTGCATTTAATGTTTTGAGAGTTTTAATTTCTTCAAGCTTTCTTTCCTCACTGTTTTCTAGATATTTCAATTGTAATTGTTCTTTCTGTTTTCATTTTCCTTCAAACATCCTCATTGCTCACATATTCTGTTAATGATATTCTCAGCATCCTTAGGTAGATTCCAATCTCCATTGCTTTAAGTTTACTCGTCATCTATGAAGAAAGTATCCAGCATTCATTGCCATATAAAAGATAGGTATTATATAGCATTTTATAGTAAATTTGATCTTAAAGATGATTTCTGTTAACATCCAGTTTCCTTTGTCTCCCTTAGAGAAGTCTATCTGTGCATATATATGACAGTCCCACAAAAGGTAGCGGAAAAGAAGCAAAAGTCTGGATGACATTCATATTTGTCTATATTTTTGGGATCAGGTCGTGTATCTATTTGCATGGTTTAGACTGTTGCCCTTATCTTTACTGTCATATTCCCAACATTTCAGCCATTGTAGGCACCAGCCTTATTCAGATGATATACATTGGAATTTTGAACTGAACTCATTATTTAATCCTTTAGGGTAAATTGTTCTAGTTCCATGCGCCATGCCTTTTCTGAATATTTCAGTTTCAGTTATTTCCTTTCAGTATCTCAACTTTCTAAGTTTTTATCAACCTCTGCTGTGGTCAGTTTATTGAACTCACAACTCTTTGGATCAAGTCAATGGATTATTTCAATCAATGCTTTTACCACTGAGCCATGACCGAAAGTGCTGTGAGTTCAAAACCTGGCCACAGCAGAGGTGAACAAAAACTTGTTGAGAGTTGAATTATAAAAGGGAAATCATGAAAACTGAGATATCCAGAAAAGGTGTGGCACATGAAACTAGAAAAATTTACACCTGGTAAAAAAAGAAAAAAAATTGCCAGGCATGACTCACTGAAACAGTTTTCTTTACAGTAGAAAATTGATTAAATATAAGCAGTTTTCTAGGTGTCTCTTTCACCATGCTGATGGCAGACAGAAAAGGTTCTCTATGGTGATTATATGAAGGCATTTTGTTTTAAAGCCATTAAAATTTACAAGCCATTCCTTGCTTGAATTAATCACTGATTAGAGGTCCTTTACAAGAGAAGTTGTCAGTTTTACATTGTTGGACTTATTGGACATGCTACTAAGCCAAGAGCAAACAGTTGTGTCATCAGCATAAATACCTAGTTTGGAACAGATGATAATAGAAAAGTCATTGAAGAAGATAAGAAACAATGAAGGTTTAAGGTTAGGCCCCTTGTTGACCCGGCATTAATGTAAACTGATCTAGATATTTGTCATAATAGATATGATGGTTGGCATTGCATTTAAATTTCTGAAGATGTTAGGTGCCGTTGAAGCAAGAAGCCAGAAAGTAGTTTCATGGGCAAGAAATAATAAAATAGACCATTAGAATAGAATTTATCGTTAGATTTAAATAGTTCAATGGTAAAAAAAAATAAGACCTAGTTACCAATCTGTTAGCAAGTTTAATTCATGCAGTTTAGATACCAAGGTGAAAAGCTCATCAAAACAAATGCAATGAAAATATTTGTAGAAAAGACAAAGAGAAGCCATGTTACATCAATGAGAAAGTGAGCAAGAAAAGAATGAAGAAGCAATAATCTGCTTCTTCCTGTTCTCCCTCTATAAACTTCCCATATTTTTCTCATAAACATTAACAGCCACCATGATCTACATGCTCTAGTCTCAGTCATTCTTTATGACATATATATTTAGTGTATCGAGGCAGCAGATAATTTTCTAAAATATACTGTTAAATATAAGAGACAATGAATGTCTATTATGTTTAATCATGAGCCGTTCTAAACATTGTATTTTGGCTTTAATTTCAGGTGAAAATAAAGACAAAAATTCTCCAACATTTAGATAATTTTTTATTAAGTTGGTTCTCAGCTTTTGGCTCACATGAGCCATTTTCAGAGAGGTTACAAGTATGTTAACAGAAAAACATCCACCATCAGCGATGATTTTATCTTGTGTTGAAAACTTTGCTAAACAACTGATGGTGGATGTTTTTATGTTAACGTCCTTGTAACTTCTTTGAAGATGGCCCATGTGAGCTGAAAGATTAGAACCAACTTAATGAAAAATTATCCAAATGTTGGAGAATTTTTGTTTTTATTTTCACCTGAAATTAAAGCCAAAATACAATGTTTAGAATGGCTCATGATTAAACATAATAGACATTCATTGTCTCTTATATTTAACAGTATATGTTTAGAAATATATTTATATATATATATATATTCCTTCCACAATTTCTTAATTATTCAGGCCAGTAGATGAAAATAAATATACTGTTTAATTTAAAAACACAAATATCTACTCAAATATGATTATACTTTAAAAATAATATTTTAACAAGTTATATATATATATATATATGTACGTACATATCAGGGGTTTTTCACTCTCATTTCAGGAACCACTCCCTGAATGACTTCCACTGTTTCATGTTGATCATTTCAGAGGATGTGTTGTACTTGCCATGCTTGGCAATGCAGGTTGCCAAAGATTATTTAACCATAGCTGGAGGGAGAAGAGATGGATTAATACCTTTCCCAAGGGTATTTGCATGGAAGTGAATGCAGCGAATTCAACTGGAATTTGAACTTGGATCTCTGATTTCTCATTCCAAGCTGATATCCACTGCACCACAATGCACACATATCTATATATATATATATATATATATATAATCTTAGATATATAGTATGGCAAAGTTTCATGCCCTATGCAGTCATCAGGTGCATATTCTGAATTGACCATTTCTAGATGTTAATTTTTACTTTTGCCTCTTGCGTTTTTTAATGTTGTTATTAATTATAAATCAGGGGTGCAATTTTTTAAATTGATTAAATGTGTACTTTAATTTGGTTTATACTGTAATCTAACATGAAATTGGACAACAAAATCCTGGTACTTTTGGCTCAATACAAAGCCTAAGAACCACTGAAGGTCACTGAATAAGATTGTTGTAATGGCATATAAGTAAGTAAAAGGTGTATATCATGAGGACATGTAATCTACTTAATGTTGACCCTAGAGTAAGATTTTAGTGATCAGAAGTTTCCTTTCTGAAGTCAGTTTCACAGTGTGAAAGTTCCAGGGAAGAAGCTAAGTGAAACTTCTTCCTTAATGATATATGAAATTAATAGCAATGAGTTGACTGTATTTGTAGCATGGCAGGTGCTAGATGTGAAAGTCTAGGCTGGTGGAATTGAGAAATGTTGTGCAGCACTAAGTGCCATGTATTTTCAGTACATAAGAGGCAATGGCCATCAACAACTTTGTCTTCACACAATCATGTAAGGAAAAATATATGGTTTAAATACTGACTGCTATCACAAGTGAGAAATGCTACAAGACAATGTTATCATTATGTTAATTCTATTAAAGCCTTGTTAATCTCAATATTTTTACTGACTTTTGAGATAAAGTATTGTAATAATTAACACTGTTTAGACTGTTGTACTCATCTTTGTTGACATACTTGCAACAATTTGGCAGTTGCATGCTCCGTTCTTCTGGATTTGTGTATATTTCTGAGATAAGGTATTGTAATTATTTATACCATTTATATTGTTCAGACTATTGTCCTCATCTATGTTGCCATATTAACAAGGTTTAGACTGCTGTGGTCTTCTTCAGAATCTGTCTATATTTCTGAGATGAGGTATTGTATTTATTTACATGATCTACATTATTCAGACTGTTGTCCCCAACTTTGTTGCCATATTCACAAGGTTTAGACTGTTGTAAGCTCCATCATTCTTTACAGTCTTTCTATATTTCTGAGATGAGCTATTGTAATTATTTACACCATTTAAATTGTTAGGACTGTTGTCCTCATCTTTGTTTCCATATTCACAATGTTTTGACCATTGTACACTCCATCCTTCTTCAGGATCTGTTTGTATTCATGAGATAAGGTATTGCATTTATTTACATTGTTTATACTGTTATCCTCATTTTTGTTGCCATAGTAACATTTAAGTCATTGTACACTCTGGCCTTTTTCAGGTGATTGAAATTTTGAACTGAACCAGTTATTCCATCTTCAAGGACATGTAGTCTAGGGATAAAAGCATTGGTTGTATCCAGTGTTTTCGCCTAAAGAGTTGTGAGTTCAATGTGTGGCTACTGCAGATGGAAACAAAACTTGGAGAGTTAAGTTACTAAAAGGGAAATAACTGAAACTGAGGTATCCAGAAAAGGCATGGCATATGGAACTAGAACAATTTATCACAGTTAAATTGCTCAGTTTGAAATATCAATCACCTGAAGAAGGCTAGCACATATAACTGCCAAAACATTATGAATAATCCAATGAAGATAAGGACAACAGTCTGAACAATGTAAATAGTGTAAATAACTTTTGACTCAATCTTATTTTTGTCGATTGTTTATGCATGAAAATAACAAACAAGTCAGTCTTAAACTGTTTAATTCTTCTTCGATGAAACATTTCATTAATTTTTTCACTATTTTATCTTTTTCTTTCTTACCTTTTTATCATAAGAAATTTTAAATTTATTTTGTAACTATTAAGCGGCATGAGAGGGCAATAAAACATCTTCTAAAGTAATTTGAGTTTGTATGTTTTATCATTAAATGAAACTTTGTTAGCTTTTATAGCCCACTTAAAGATTGAAAAGAGAATGTTGCAATGTCTTGGACACATAATGAGGAAAAAGAAGTTGGAGAATTTAACACTCACAAGACATAGTGAATGCAAGAAAGGCATAAAAATACAGTGAGGAACCTACTTAATGAGTTTGTGTATGTAGATATGAGAGTTGTGTCTGAGAGCAATAGTTAAGCTGGGTATGGGAATGTTACTACAAAAGATAGGAAAATCCGGAGACCCAAGTTTGCACATGTTGAAGGAACACATTGCATAAATAACGATTGCTCTGTTTAGACACTCTCTCAAGGATAAGGGATGTGAGTTCAAAACTAATTGAGGACATACTTTTTATCTCTGAGTAGTAGTATAGCCTGGCATTGCTCGGGTGAAATGAAAGCTTTAAAACTAATCCCTGGTCCTGGAACTCAGTCACTTTGGATGTTGGTACGAAAGATTAAAAAGCAATAGTTGTTTCCAGTTAAAGCGAAACCATAGACTGAAAGAAAAATGAATGGATTTAAGTCAAATTTTGATTTCCTCGTATCAATATCAGATAAGTTTTTTTCATCGTAAACTGAATTTTGAAGGCTAAATAAGTCCTCTGAGTAAATGGTATCATGTCTGAGACTAAGAACTACAATTATACCCAGTTAGAGCCAAACCCAAAGCAAAAACTAAAATAAAAGGGATGAAAAAATACAGACATACAGGCAGATAAACAGACACACACAAACATCTTGCCTTTTATAGATATATATATATATATAATTGATTTTCTGCACTATTTTAAGAACTGCAACCTTGAAACTTCTGAATATCGTTTCTTATGTGTTTGTCTATGAGTATCAAATTTGATTAAAATTGGACCACTTTTTCTATAACACGATTTTTTTCAATTATTGATTTTCAATATTTATCGGGGATACCTCAAAAGAAAACCTAGCTAAGAACACTCACAGATGCTTATAGTACAACTGTGTAAATTTTCAAGAAAATTGGTTCAGCCATTTCGGAGTCTATAGGTAATGGAGAGACACACACACAAAGTTCCATTTATAAATAAATTTAGATTTAGATTAGATTCTTTCTGCTTGTGTGATAAAAAGTAACATATATAATTACACTAAAAATTTTTTTAATAATAATTTATTCGCAGGTCGGGGGTAGCTGTAGTCATAGGTAACATGGTTATTGTGTGCAAATTAGAATTGGAGAGACAATTTCAAATTCAAACCTAATCTGTAACATTTACTTTCACATGAACACCCTTGGAGAAAGTCATGAATCCATTTTTCCCCCCTAGTAATGGGTTAAATAGAGTATACTAGACACTCTAGCCTTGGGTGACAACCAGTCTGGAAGAAAGACAACAGCAGATTGAAAATCTGTCTGGAAGAAATTGGAAACCACCCCCTATGTCTCCCAAGAAGCCACAGCTGTTCAGAGTTAAAAAAATATAAATGGTAATCTATGAAGTGCTATGTTTGCCAATATCCAGAAGGAACATGGTATTTTCAAAAAGAGAATTATATTATTTTTCAAAAATAGCACAAGTTATTTAAGAATTACTTTATTAAAATCCTATGTTTCTACTTAGATATTATATATCTGTCATTGTAATATCAGACCAGTTTCCTATTCAGAAACTTTATTTGAAACAAGAACAATTGGAAAAAGGTTCACACATTGATCTTTAAAGTAAACCCTGTCAAAGGTAATATTTATAAACAAGAAAAACTTTTCTCTTATTTTTGAGTTGGTTCCTGTTAATGATGCCTCCCACTTTGGTCAGTAGCTCATCAGTTCCCTGTTTACTGTATTACAGGCAGCACATCAAACAACATTCCCAATCAAAAATCAAAGTCCAGTTTTTTTGCTGGAGGTCAGACAAGATCCGAGACTAACATTCTGTTTGTATGAGTCAGGCTGATCTTGAGCCAATCGTTTTCATTTCAGCCGCTGACCACTGACCACACACAAACGTGTTAGCAGGGGGTACACTTCTTTAAAATATGGTGCAAAAGATGTGAAGTCAGGGATAGGTTTCGGCACTGTCAAAATTTCTTTTTCACATTGGAAATCAAACGAAATTTCTTGACAGATCTTTTACGAACAGTTCTGGGAATGTTTCTGATATTACCAAAACTTGTTCTCTTGCCACCTGAGGGTAAATTGTCAAAGAAGTGGAATATTTTCATTTCAGGGTGTTGCTACATGTGCTTTATTACTTTGTAGAATTCTTTACATGTCTAAACTGATCTAAGAACCTTTGCATTATAGCTATTTTACAAGTGCATAAATGTATTGATTCTAGTTTGGATAAGATAGAAAGGAAAAATTATTCTCTTTTCAAAATTAAGTAAAAATTAAATCATCATATTCTGAGTTATATATATATATAAAACAGTAAATTAAATTTGGCAACAAGTCCTCTGATTTGAAGATTTTAAGGAGCCTGGTATCACCTCTTAATTGCTGTTGTTCCCAGGTCTACTGTTACCTAGGGGTGGTAGCACCTGTTAGGTTCTCAGATATGGGCACATATTGACCTCCCCCAAACAAAAACAAAATACTATGAAAGCATAAAAATAAATTTTATTTAATAGTAAAAAATACCAGCAGTGCATTTATTTATATATATATATATATATATATATAAAGCCAACAATACATTAAATATTAGAATTACCAATGATATACTTTATAGAAAATTGACCAGAAGTGCATTTTATCTGTAGTTGAAGGCTTACAAATGGGTTTAAAATATTTAGATTTTGGCATTAAATAACCTATAGAGGTTGATATACTGAAAAACAAAATCTACCAACCAAATAACCAGTATAAAAGATCTAAAGATCTTTCATGACATTAATACATACAATCATGGTATTCTGACCATTTTATTTATTTATATATATATATATATATATATATATATATAATATAATATAATTTATATAATTTTTTGTTGTTTTTTTAACAGTAAGAATTACATTTTTTAATAGTAAGAATATATGAGTTCCAGCAAGGTTCAAACCATTGTTCTACTGGACAAAGGAAAACCAGAGTCTAATCTGGCATGTTTCAAACTGTTCAGCCACTGACAATCACAATACAGCTAAGGTCAATTTTGTTTTTATCATTTCACTCCAAGTGTAGTGGTAATGTTACAAGTATGCAGGGGGTTACTGGGAGTGGAAGTGAAGACTGAGAATGGGGAGCATTGAAGAAAGGACAAAAGATGAACGGGATTCAAAAGCTAGAATATAGCAATTGATGTTGCATCAATTACTATATTCTATCTTTAAATTTAATTTTTTAATGTTAAAGTTATCAGGGAAGTCAGTAGATGGAAGGCAGTTCCACTGGTGAGAGGTGTGAGAAAAGAAACTGCTAGGATAGAAGTAGGGGTTGCATTTTGCTATTTCAACAGTAAAAGGTTGGGACCTAGTTGTCAGTCTAGTAGCACATTTAAATTCATATCTTCAAGGAACCAGGAGGAAAAAAACCTGTCAGAGCAGCTGCCATAAAATATTTGTAGAGAAGATAGATAAAAATCACATAATGTCTGGGAGCAGTGATGGCCTTAGGGTTGCTGGCAACCTGAACAAGCACAACTTTGATGCCTATACAAATAAGATTTTTATAAATTTTCACAAGGAGAAAAACTTGAAATGTAGAATAACGAGTTTATTACAATATACAATTTAATTCAAGCTGAAGAAAACATTCATTATCTGACCTAAAACATTTATTCTAAACTTTATATTTGCAAATATTTTCATAACTCTTTTTGCACTTAACATTTTTAAAAAAACATTTTCTATTGACAAAATAGCTAAAGAATTTAATCTGTCTTGAATCATGGATGATCACAAGTATGTTTTTAAAACTTTAGTTTTAGAACATTCCAAATACATGACATGGCAGCATGATGTGACCTTTGGCTTTGATGGTGCTCAGGGTGTTGTTAGTAACTAGAGCTGGCTCTGTCCATGAGAAACTGACTGAAGTTCAAATGCCTGGTCAGGATTGATTACAGATCCTTTTTTGGATTTTGTCAAGAATCACTAGAGAGAAAGTAGGAGCACCAGACCAGATATAGCAACAGTATTCAATACACAAATGAATGGCAGATTTGTAAATGTGCAAGATGGATTCTGAAGAGAATAATTTTCTGGCATGACAGAGTGACCAGACTTTCCTTGCGTTTGTTTAAAAAAATAAATGTGACCTCCAACTAGGATCATAAATATATATATATATATATATATATATATATATTCTGTCGAAAGGAACAATGTGACTAAAAGATAGACATAAGGAAAAAATGTATTTAATTGCAGCTTGTGTGTTTCATCAACTGACTGATTTTATTAAGGCAAAAAAGAAAATGAATATATTTGCAATAATGTTTATTGATACTTGACCTAAACTTATTTTGGTGAGGTAATCTTAAGAGAGTTAGAAGTTCTATCAGGATTCATTATTGGCAGGCACAAGCTTAACAACATAGGTATGCTGATGACACAGAGTTGATAGCAAACATAGGAAGGAAACTACAGGAACTCCTACAAGAAGAGGACAAAGCATCAATTGTACAAAGGCAGAATGTTTGGTTGTCAGCAAGAGAAACAGACCAAGATGCAAACTATGAATGGAAGATACCAAAATCAAGTAAATACAAAAATTTATATCTCAAGGAAGTGTTTCAACAGAGGATGAAACATGACAGAAATCCAAAAGTGTATTGTGATAGCTAAAGATGCCTTCCAAAAGCTAAGCAAATTATTAAGAAACAAGAAAATTTTGTTAGAAACAAATAAGAATAAATGCAGGAGATAGCAAAAAACAATTAGCTTTATTAAGAGCTACAAAAAACAGAAAATTATGGAGAACCACGATTGCACTTTTCTTGAATTGACACTGCACACTGAAGATTTTAAAGTCTTTAAAACCAAATATAATCTGTAGACTATTTACATTGTTTAGACTATTGTCCTTATCTTTATTGTCATGTTTACAACGTTTTGGCTGTTGTATTCTCTAGCCTTCTTCAGGTGCTTTGCTAGGAATTTTGAACCAAACCCTTTATTACAATCACTGGGATATATCATTCTCATTCCATGTGCCATGCCACTTCTGGTAGCCATGTAATTATCTAACTTTAACTTACATCATAAACATGGCAATAAGGAAAGGATGAAGACAATAGTTCAAACAGTAGTAAATAATGTAAACTAAATCATCTCAAAAGTATAGACAAATAATCTGTAGATATTCATTATAGCATAGTGACTGCAAAAATATGAACTTCAATAATTAAAGAGAAGTATTAAAGTATATAGGATCAATTTAATGTAAGATTAAGTCTTTTTTTGGATTATTAGGTATGTCAAATATAATCCTGCAGAAGATAATCGATGAAGAACTGAGGAAAAAAAACTGTTTGAAATAATAAAAAAAGCATGAAATTATCTCCCCTGTTTTTAAGGTGTCTCTACCTAATCCCCCTGAAGTATGTACTTGTGATTTATTTTTATTGTAGGCTTTTTCTGTAACAAGTTATACAGACCGTTAGTCAGATATCCGGCAATTAGAATTGCAAAGGAATCCTGCAGGGAAACTAATGTAAATCCTTGAAGTCGTTATTAGTAGCTGGTATTTTTTTTCTCTCTCTCATTATGCCTGCATTTGTCGGCTGATTGAAAATTGAAGCAGAGAGGTGAGGCTGAACATTTATCATTGACATCAATACAGCTTTAAGAAAACCTCCTGTCTGCCGCTATCATAATACCTTCTTTATTGTCGTAGTTAACTGGACACTGAATCAAGCAATAAATCAAAATGTCCAGTGTGAGTCTATAGTTTAATTGGCATCATTCTTTTTTATGTGCCCTGTCCCTTCAGGACATAGGGGATCATGGGCCTACACATCTTCCTGTCCCTTACAGCTGTTGAAAAGTTTTGTCTTTGTGTTATTTTCTCCAAACTCCATTCTACCATCCAACACTGTAGACCATGAAGTACATTACACACTGCTTTCCTCTGTCCTGTGAGTATCAGATTTTCCAAGCACTCCTTCCTCATTATATGTTCCAGATATTTCAACTCTCTCTTACTGATAAGTTTTCTTTTTGTTTCTGTTTTCTATATAACCTTGTTTTTGCTCACATGTGCAGTTCATGATATTCTCAGCATCCTTCTGTAGAATTATATTTCTGTTGCTTCAAGTATCTTCTTCATTTTTGAGGAGACTGTCCAGCTAAAAATTTCAACTATCTCTTCCATATGTTATGTGTCCTTTTTGTTTCTGTTTTCTCTAAAACTTCATCATTGCTCACATGTTTGGCTCATGGTGTTCTCATCATCCTTCTGCAGGACCATACTTTTGTTGTTTCAAGTTGTTTCATCTTTATTTGAAAGTAGCGCAAAAATTATAACTGAACCAGAAACATTTTGTAACAATTGGATAGAGGTATCCAGAAAGCTACACTTAAGCATTCATAAAAATTTGACTAGCCACTTGCTAAATATTAAGGAAAAATATTTGTTGTTGGGGAGGGGTGTTCAAACACTCTACAGTACTAAGAGAGTGTTTTGATAAAAATGTCAGATCAATTCAGCTCATTAACATATCAGACTTTCTGCTTATTGACACAGTCTTATAGTGATGTTAGTTGCTTTATCATTCCAAAACTGAATATGTTACATACGCACACCCCAGAATATACTAAATTATCAGTAAAGTATCAAGAACAATCCTACCAAATGAGAAAACATGAAAAAAAGTAGACAGATACCTACCTAAGAAAATCTTGTAGTGCTGAATGCCTTAAACTAAAATAGAACTGCAGCAATTTGAAAAATGCTGAGCACTTTTTGATGTTTACACACACACACGTGTATATATATATATATATATATATATATATATATATATATATGATTAAATTAAAAGAAGGCAAGACGAAAACTGTATTTAACTTGGCTACGTGTTTTGTCATGTGATGGCCATCATCACGACACAGACAAAATGAGCTTTATTCCAAATTACGTATCTATAAACAGTTTTGGCAATTATAAAAAATGGTCACAAATCATTCAAAAAGATTAACAGAATATTTTAGTTTTAGAACTCCTTTATGTGTAGTGCAATGTCACAAGATGTTAAAATAAAGGGAACTCACTGTTTTCCTTGGACATTTTATTATGTATGTTTCAGCATCATTTCTTACGAGAAACAAATCAAGACATTGATTGAGAATAACCCACATTACACAATGTGGGAACTGGCCGAAACCCTTCATTTATCAAAATGAAATGACCTTAGACTGCATTTGTGATTTGTTGTATAAATGCAATGAAAATGCAGCCTTTTAAAGCAAACTGTAACAGGTGATGACAAGTGTATCAGTTATGACAATATTCACCAAAAGAGATCCTGGGTTAAGTGACATGAGCTAACTTTAGCCACCTCAAAAGCAAGTTTTCATCCTACGAAAGTCATGCTGTGCATCTGTTGGGATTGAAAGGAATCCTGTACTATCAGCTTCTATCAATTAATCAATCAATTGATTTTGAAAAGTACTGCTTACAACTGGATAAATTAAAGGTAGCAATTAAAAAAAATGCCCATAACTTGCAAACAGGAAAGGTGTGATTTTCCATCAGGATACTGCCATACATCTGTTTCTTTCTAGCTCAGCTAAAATTGTTGCTGTGTGACTGTAATAAGTTACCACACTTGGCATATTTACCAGACATTGCTATATCAGATTTTCATTTATTCAGGTCCTTGTAAAATAATCTCAATGGTGAAAATGTTAATTCTTTTAGACATAAAAGAAAAAAATACACAACTTAATGAGATTTTGCTGAGAAACCACAGAGATTCTGGAAAGACAAACTCTGTACATTAAGAAAAAATGGAGAAAGGTTGTGTAACAAAATGGTTCATATTTAGTTGGATAAATATTTAACGGCATTTTTTGTTTAAATTTCCCTTAAAAATCAGCATTAACTTTGTGGACAACTATACATATAAAGCAAGAAAATAACACAAAATGATGAAATAACTGTATCAGATATAATATTTAGTTACACATCTATTATCTAAACTTATTTATAAATGGAACTTTGTCTGTGTGTGTGTCCGTTACCTGTAGACTCCGAAATGGCTGAACTGATTTTCTTGAAAACTTATACAGTTGTACTATAAGCATCTGCGAGTGTTCTTAGCTAGATTTTGTGCTGAGGTATCCTTTTATTTTAGTTTTTGCTTTGGGTTTAGCTCTAAGTCGGTATAATTGTAGTTCTTAGTCTCAGACATGATACCATTTACTCAGAGGACTTATTTAACCTTCAAAATTCAGTTTACAATGAAAAAAACTTATTTGATATCGATACCAGGAAATCAAAATTTGACTTAAATCCATTCATTTTTCTATCAGTCTACGGTTTTGCTTTAACTGGAAATAACTATTGCTTTTTAGTCTTTCGTGCCAACATCCAAAGTCTGAGCTCCAGGACCATGGATTAGTTTTAAAGCTTTTATTACACCCAAGCAACACTGAGCTATACTGCTAGTAAAATTAATAAATGTTAACCCCTTTTTAATTATTTCTCCATCTTTAGGGCACTAAGATACTCATTTAAACAATTTCTTCATAATTTTATCTTGCACAATTAATTTTGAGTAACAGAATTTTTTGTTTTTTGAGATTTAAGAAAACCTTAATGTATTTTTTTTCCATCATGGGATTCAAATTAGAATTATGTTTTATGTGTTGATGAAATTTGTTAGCCATGAATTGGATATGTATAGCCATTTTTTTTTTTCATTTCATCTCAACAAAGGCAATAAAGCCACTGAGGGATTACAGAGTGTAATAGACTGAGAAAAAGAAAACGTTATTAAGGTGAGAAAATAATAAAAAGAATAAGAATTAAGATGACAGAAAATAATTTACATTGTATTTAAATTTTTTAAGATCAAAATTTACTGGAAAATTAGAAGCCAGAAAAGAATTTCACAAGCAAGAAGTGTGATAGAAGAAGTTGTAAGCACTTTGGTTATATCTCATCATGGCCACTGTAAAATCATGAAACCTTGCTGCTAATCTATCACTGCACTTAACTTCATAAGGTCGAGGTACCAAAGAACTAATTTCATCAGAACACATCAATCTAACATTCCAAGTAACAGACCAAGCAATTAATTCAATATAATCTTTCTACTTCATTTCAGTGTAGAACTTTAGCCTTAAAAGGAGTTGCCTAATGGTTCTCTCAGACAATTAAAATGAAGTGGTTTTGTTTTGGAGGCAGGCATTTAAATTAATACATCATTCTATGGATTAATTAATGACAAATTGCAGATAATTTTTTATCATGGAACCAATCAGACTTAACATTGACAAAAGTAAATGGTTGTGCCATCAGCATAGACAGTAAATTGAGAATAGATCACAACAGAAAGGTCATTGATAAAAATTCAAAAGATAATTGGTTCAAGGATAAAGCTTGGGGGATATCTGCCCTAATGCAAAAGGACTTAGAAGAGTGGCCATTCAAAACAACTGTCATTTCACAATTTGATCAGGAAGATTGAATCAAATCAAAAATTTCTCCAGTAGTAACAACCTTTCAACTCCAAACTCTTCAAGATATCCAATCTAACAGCCTGTGCTTTACCATACTTACTTAAAGTTTCATAGACTTTTCAGTAATAACCATTAACACATCAGCAATTAACATAAAGAAGTGAAAGCTATATTGCTTCTTGGAAATAAGTTTCTGCAAGATGAGATGCTTAACTAATTACATGATTATTAAAGCCTGTAGTACTTTGCCAAAAGTGGTAGAAGGCTGATAGAAAGATCAAAAATTTTGCCTGAGTTCTTGAAGATTGGAACTATAGAAGAGGATTTCTAACAAGCAGGAAAACAAGAAGCAGCAAAGCATTTATTGTAGAGTTTACAGAGAACAAGTGCCAGTTCAAAATCACTTTTCTTAAGGACTATTGCAGAGATACCATCAGGTTCACATGCTTTGCTAGTATCCAGTTTAAAGATGATGGCAGAAAATATGGATGGATTTATATGCATATTACTCTGTAGGAACTCGGTTCTAAGTAGAAATTCAGGCAAAGACACTCTAGATGACTCCAAAGTACAATTTGAAAAAGATCCACGAATAAACATTCTGCTTTATTAGAAAATGTTAACACCTCAAACTGAGTGAAAAGAGGAGGGATAGAAAACATTCATTTTATTTAACAAGCTATTACCAATCTAATAGCAGTCATGAAAAGAAACTTGCTAGAGGCTAAATGATGCCTCATTCTGTCAGCAGTAATGACTTGTTCTCTTGGAAGACACATTTGCAGTTATTATCAACAGACACAGAGATGTTTTTTGAGATCTGAACTATCACATAGGTACAGCTGGTAAGTGATTCCTGTGGGCTATAGTGGCTTAAGAGCTTGGAGCAATTTGAGAAGAAAATGGTTTCACCTGGTATTTCTGAAAAAGTACAAAAGAATTGATGCTAAGTATTTCTGTAATAGGAAAATGAGTTTTGTGTTTTCATTGACTGCGAATGTGTTAACATTTTTTTTGATCAATGTATGCATTTTTACTTACCTTGGATACATAATCTTGTTAATGAATCAGAAAAGAATTATGTGTTCACAATAAGGGATGTTAACAACCAGTATTATTATTAATAGCAACTAGAAAGGTTATATTCACATAAACACACACCTTAATTAAAGTTTGGTTAAATAATCTGGACAGATTACTTCTATTTCTATAGAAATCAGCTGTTTTCCCTCCTCCTCCTCCTCTCTGCTGCTTTCAAACATTCGTTTTTATGTTAAATATTTTCTATCTTTTCCTATCTTACCTATTTTCACTACTTCGTTTCCCGTCGTACTCATTTTCTTTCTTCTTCCTGTCGTACTCATTTTCTTTCTTTCTCTTCCTGTCGCACTCATTTTCTTTCTTTCTCTTCCTGTCGTACCTATTTTCTTTCTTTTCTTCCTGTCGTACCTATATTTTCTTTCTTTCTCTTCCTGTCGTACCTATTTTCTTTCTTTTCTCTTCCCAACGTACCTATTTTCTTTCTTTCTCTTCCTGTCGTACCTATTTTCTTCTTTCTCTTCCTGTCGTACCTATTTTCTTTCTTTTCTTTCCTGTCGTACCTATTTTCTTTCTTTCTTCCTGTCGTACTCATTTTTCTTTCTTCCTGTCGTACCTATTTTCTTTCTTTCTTCCTGTCGTACTATTTTCTTTCTTTCTCTTTCCTGTCGTACCTATTTTCTTTCTTTCTCTTCCTGTCGTACCTATTTTCTTTCTTTCTCTTCCCTGTCGTACCTATTTTCTTTCTTTCTTCCTGTCGTACCTATTTTCTTTCTTTTTCTCTTCCTCCTGTCGTACCTATTTTCTTTCTTTCTCTTCCTGTCGTACCTATTTTCTTTCTTTTTCTCTCTGTCGTACTCATTTTCTTTCTTCCTGTCGTACCTATTTTCTTTCTTTCTCTTCCTGTCGTACCTATTTTCTTTCTTTCTCTTCCTGTCGATCTATTTTCTTCTTCCTGTCGTACCTATTTTCTTTTCTTTTCTCTTCCTGTCGTACCTATTTTTCTTTTCTTTCTCTTCCTCCTGTCGTACCTATTTTCTTTCTTTCTCTTCCTGTCGTACCTATTTTCTTTCTTTCTCTTCCTGTCGTACCCATTTTCTTTCTTTCTCTTCCTGTCGTACCTATTTTTCTTTCTTTCTCTTTAGCAGTTATTTTTAAAATTTCCTCTACAGTTATTTTTAAAATTTCCTCTCTTAGCAGTTATTTTTAAAATTTCCCTCTCTTAGCAGTTATTTTTAAAATTTCCTCCTTAGCAGTTATTTTTAAATTTCTCTCTTTAGCAGTTATTTTTAAAATTTCCCCTCTTTTACCAGTTTCTGTTATTTTCTTTCTTTCTTTTTCTCTTTCTTTTTCTTTTTCTTTTTCTTTTTCTTTTTCTTTCTTTCTTTTTCTTTTTTCTTTTTCTTTCTTTTTCTTTTTTCTTTCTTTCGTTTCTTTTTCTTTTTTTTCTTTTTCGTTCTAATTTTTTTTTCTTTTTCTCTAACTTTTTCTTTTTCTCTAACTTTTTCTTTTTCTTCTCTGGCTGCTTTTCTTTCCTCATCTTCTTTCGTGCTTTCTTTCTCTGTCTCTCTCTGTCTTTTTCTCTCTCTCTGTCGTTTTCTCTCGATTTCTCTGGCTGTTTTCTTGTATCTTCTCTGGCCGTTTTTCTTTCTCATCTTCTTCTCTGGCCGTTTTTTCTTTCTCATCTTCTCTGGCCGTTTTTCTTTCATCTTCTCTGGCCGTTTTTCTTTCTCATCTTCTTCTCTGGCCGTTTTTCTTTCTCATCTTCTCTGGCCGTTTTTCTTTCTCTTGTTTTTTCGTCTCTTTTTCTTTGTTTTTTTCGTCTCTTGCCTTTTTCTTTTTTTTTTTTTTTTCGTCTCTTGCCTTTTTCTTTTTTTTTTTTTTTTTTCGTCTCTTGCCTTTTTCTTTGTTTTTTTTTTTCGTCTCTTGCCTTTTTCTTTGTTTTTTTTTTCGTCTCTTGCTCTTTTTCTTTGTTTTTTTTTTTCGTCTCTCTTGCCTTTTTCTTTGTTGTTTTTGTTTCGTCTCTTGCCTTTTTCTTGTTGTTTTGTTTCGTCTCTTGCCTTTTTCTTTTGTTGTTTTTGTTTCGTCTCTTGCCTTTTTCTTTGTTGTTTTTGTTTCTGTCTCTTGCCTTTTTCTTTTGTTTTTGTTTCTCTGTCTCTCTGTCTTTTTCTTTTGTTGTTTTTGTTTCGTCTCTTGCCTTTTTCTTTGTTGTTTTTGTTTCGTCTCTTATATTTTCCTTCTTTTTTTCCCTCACTTAATTGTTTTTCTTTTTTCTTTGCCTCTCTAACGTGGTTTTCTTTTTTCTTTGCCTCTCTAACGTGGTTTTCTTTTTTCTTTGCCTCTCTAACGTGGTTTTCTTTTTTCTTTGCCTCTCTAACGTGGTTTTCTTTTTTCTTTCCCTCTTTTACCGGTTTGTTTTTCTTTCTTTTCTGTTTTCCTTTTTCTCTCTTACTGGTTTTTTTCCTTTTCCACTCTTACCTGTTTGCTTTCTTTTCCACTCTTACCTGTTTCTCTTTTTCTTTTCCTCTTTTACCGGTTTTTCTTTCTGTCATTCTTTCACTGTCATTTTTCTTTATCTCCCTAACTTACCTGTTTATTTCCTTTTTCCGTAACTGGTTTTTCATCTTTACCTAATTTACTTGTTTTTTTTTTCTCTGTCTTAATGATATTATGAGATGTTAATCATTCTTGTTCTAAATTATTTATGCAATTTTAATTTTCATTAAAATGCTCCAGATATTAAACTGAATCTCAGGAATAATTCCTAAACTTACTGAACATCTCTTGCCTTGAACTCTTTCAAAAGTCCGACCAAATGATGAAACGTGTCACGGTTAGAGTGAGATTTTCAGCACTTCCTCTACAAAAGCAAATTTATACTGAACCATGTTAAAAAGTTAAGATTACTATATTGGGAATGTTAGTCCAATCCTAATCCTGCTGCAAAGTAAAATAGTACAAAGGTTAACTAATAACTGTGACACTAAAATTGTCTTCACTCTATTGTTATACTAAATGCTAAGTTTGATCTTAAAAAAGCTAACTGATTTTTGGAACACTGGTTTATCAGATATCAAATTTTATTCATCATTTCTATTATAAGTATTTGATATGATTGTTCTTTGAAAAGAATAACTATAGATGAAATAAAATGTTGACATACTGGATGGATACTAGATGTTCAGTTTGCAGGAATGTTGATACAAAAGTTATATTAATAATTATAAGTCTGAATAGAATTTGATTAGGAAGTTACATTTGAACACAAAATCTTGCTTGATTCATTGAAAGATAAAGTTTTAAATATCATTGATACATTCTTAAAATATTTTGAGTTCTAATTCTCTCTACTTTAATAAAGGCCATTGTGTGTGTGTGTGTATATTTATATATATATATATATATATATATATATATATATAGTAGTCCCTGTAAATAAATTTAATTACATTGATCCCTCTGGCTAGATCAGTTTTAATATTCAATATTAATAGGATCCATTTTTATTTATCTCCAAACTGTTTCTTTTGGATTTATAACTTATGCATGTTTCCCTCCTGTCATACTTATGGCAAAGAAGCACTGGCTCAGTTTTTTTTTTACTGTCAAATATGAAAGGTCTTGCTGTTTGTTTGCTCTTCATAGTACCTTATAATTTTAAATTATGTTGTTGAGTAGTGAAGTAATGACACACACACACACACATACACATATATATATATATATCCTCTCTCTTATAATAAAGACCATTGTGTATTTATTGGTGTGTGTGTGTATATATATATATATATAATTTCCCACCTGTCATGATAAGGGGTTTGGATTATTTTTTTTCTTATGTCTTTAATGTAAGATACTCAGTAGTAGGTACATCAATATATATGTTGCCATTGTTTTAGTATATTGATGTAAATATTTTGCTGCTATATTTTATAGTACTAGTCTACTTATAATTGAATAGCATTTGACAGTGAAGGAAAAGCTTCCCATTGGAAACATATTTATTATGTTCTCTTGAAAATATATTTTGTGTTGTTTTTTTTATTTTACTCTTCATTGGATTTGACAAACAATTTAAGTGATCAGTGTGATTATTTCTTTGTGTGACTATAAATGTGCAGTTATTCTTGCTCAGTTCGTTCTTTCAGTGATTGATTTCATTTTGATTGATTTTCTGTATTTACCAGATTCTCTGATTGTATGTAGCAGACAACACGTATAGTTACTTGCTGGCATAAACCAAAGCATCCATCAACTGACCAGTGAATAAAGCTTGTGCAGAAACTTCCTTGACATTAAAAACACTTTTTGTTGTTACTTTATCTTGGATTCCGTGACAAGAAGAAATGAATTGCGGATTCGGTTTGTTTGAGAATTTTTCAGTTTCAAGATAATGAAGTAAGAAAGGATTAGACTTGTGATGGGGGATTATCCACTGACCAAACACCCCCACCCACCCACCCACCCCCCGTTACAGACTTGTAATGACTGTTCTGGTACTAAATGAAATTTATGTTTGGATTAATTTCTCACATTAGCCTGGGCAATGACTCTGGTCGTGTCTTGCACAGACATTGATAAATGGTCAGTTACATGTGTTCTTCACAAGATTTTCCATGTAAGTAAATCTTTCACGAAAGACACACGAATATATTGAAAACTTTGTATTAAACATTGGACAGTTGCTGTTTTATAACCTTTAATCTGTATTAATATAATGAGTGACTTTCTCCGTTGAGTAAACTTCTCTACTTTTACCCAACAAAATGTATTCATCATGTCTATTTATCTTTTGCTTTGGCACGTATTACACTTCGTTTTTTGATTGTGTATAAATTCTTTCACGTTTTGTAATGGTCAGTAAGAATAGAAAATTAAAATAGATGATTACCTTTTTCCGATAACTTTCCTGCAAGCCATCAGCATGGCTGATTCAAGTTGAACAACTATATTGGAACTATCGCAGTATTTATTGCTAGGAAGGTTAGATTCCTGTGTTGGGCCAGAAAGTTTGAATCCATCTTACATAAGTTATATATCTACAATTCATTCATGCATTGAACACTGTTGTCTTATCTGGTCGGTTGCTTCTGCTATTATTCTTGAGGTTTTTGAAAAAATCTGAAAAAGGATCTGCAATATAATCATTCTTGACTTCAGTCACTTTTTCACCAACGTTACATGATTTTTCTCCGTTATTTCCACCAATTTTTTGATGACAACTGCTCTGATGAACTTTTTACTTTGGTGACCTGACTATATGAACTGAAGTGTGCTACTAGATCAGCATTCAAGTCTCACTCTTTCACTGTTTAAATAGTTAAATTTTACTACCACTTCTACTCGGTTTCTTTTCTTTGCATTTCCCATCTGTGGAAATCTCTTCTGTTTACTTGCTTCCCTGATAGCTACAATTTTTAAAACTCCAAATGATATGTCAATTGCTATCTGCTATCTTCTTGATTCTTATTCATTTTTTATCCTTTCTTAATACACTCTGTAATCTCCTGTGCATGAGTGGCTGCCCTGATCTGCTTGGGGTGAAATGATTTTAAAAAAAACTTGAGCTAGTATACAAAATGGAAAATTTCTCTTCCAATCCAAGAAAAGATTAAAAAATGAAATATCAATGTTAAGGTTTTGAGAAATTGGTCAGAGCATTTGTTCCCAAATGGTGCAATGTGCCTTATCGGTGCAGCAGAAGAGGATGACAGGTGAGGCAGAATGATTGAAAGGCATTCAAAGATTTAGAAACAGTTTTAAAAGAATTCATATGCCAAAAATAAATATGATTTCAAAATTTAAAATATTATGCGTTACTTGTAAATGCATACAAGAGTCTCAATATAAATAGTTATAAATTGACTAATTTTTGCCAATGTGACATTTTTGCATTACATCAAGTATTAAGAATAGAATAACTAGAGTCTACAAATTGGAGGGGAGAGTTAACAATGATAATATTCTGACTTTAAATATGTAGTTATCTTTCTTTAACTCTCACTCTGTATTTTATTTTCAAACATAATTTTTATCACATAAAATTTGGTGAGATGTGAGCCCTGACAAAAATGTTTGGGAACCTCTGGGTTAGGGCAGAAACTTAAAAGCACCCACTCTGTAAACATTATAATAAAACATTTGCATTAATGTAACTAATGTTTATTCTTATTAAACAGAATTTTTCTGATGCATCACATATTAAGATCTGATCTAGAGAACTGATAGAGTATAATATTGATCTTGAAGAATCTGAGATTCCTTCCAAAATCATCCAAATTCTTTAATCCAACATTACAGAACCAAGGTTACCACAGTGGGCTATATTTGACTGCCTCATGCTAATAAATTTTGAATTGATATTATAGTTCAAATTTACTCAACTTATTTTAAAACAACATAATTATATTAATAAATTCACTAACTAGTAGTATTTCATTGTCACTGAGCTGACCCTGAATTTTCATCTCTTGTGATAAATAGTTGTTCTCTCAGGGATGCTCCTGGCCTTTAATGCCTAATAGAACAAGTTCAATCCAGACCTCATGTATTAATTCATATCTTTGATCTATCAGTAAAGATACTGGTGAAATAGTTGTTTCATTGTACCACTCAACCTGCTATGCTCTATCTTTACAAGAGTCAGAGCAAACCAAAAATGGAGTATTGCTGCCATATCTGTGCTGAAGACACCCAAATTCTCTTGGGCCTTAAATTAGGTGAATATGTAGTAAAACAAAAAACCACCGTCACTTTAATCCTCTAGGAAATTGTCTCAGTTCCTGGGTTAGCTAATATGGAGTTGTAACGACTCTGTATAAACAGGTCTGACAATAAATGAACAATTAACCAAGATAAGATATCCTTAGACATGTACAATGGAAGATAAAAATCTGCCACCAAAGACTGAATAAAAGTTACAGTACAGAATTTTGTGATGGTTACCTAGGTTGACAGAAACCTGAAGAAGGAAGGAGAATACAACTGAAACATGGTTATAAAATCAACTAAGATGAGCATATTAATCTGACTTTAAATATCCCATAAATTCAGTCAAAAAGGTTCATGATGCCCTGTAAAAATTATGGATCTTATGATGTTTGAGTAAAAGATTCATATCTCATGATCTAAATAATTTTATTACAAAGGCCTGAGAACAGATCAGCCAAAGTGTGGTTATAACAAGAAATGAGTTCTTTACAGTCATTAGTAAAAAGAGGAACCCAAAATGCTAATCACTGATTGGGGATATTAAAATCAAGCAGGTACAGAAATTTAAATACCTTGAAAGTGTTCTAACAAAGGACAGTAATTGTGACACTGAAATCTGAAGGAATATTTGGATGACCAAGGATACATTCCAAAAGCTAAGCAGAGTATTGAGAGACAGGAAAATGTGTTAAAAATAAAGAAAAAAAGATTTTTATGTGATGTCTGCCCTTCAATATGACAGCTAATGCTGGAAAATCTCATCAAAGATGAAAGATGAAAGATCAAAGATGAACGCAAGACTTGAAGCAACCAAAATGTTTGTCTTGAACAATGCTAAGGATACTGTGAACTAAAACCATGAGCAACAACAAGGTTTTGGAGAGGATGCAAATTAAAAAAAAAAAACATTTATTTAACATCAGGAAAAACAACTAAATATACTGAAACATCTAATGAGGAAGGAGGGCTTGGAAAATCTGATACTCAAAAAATGGACAGAGGGAAAGAAAGGAAGACAAAAGCAATGTATGACATACTTGATGGGCTTGAGCAAATAAATGGCAGAGCAGAGTTTGGGAGGTGTAACAAGAAAAAAGTGTTAAAAGCTACAAAGAATAGGGAGAAGTGGAAGGCCACGATCATCTACATCCTGAAGAGACACAGCACATAGAAAATAAAGTCTGTAATATAAATAAGCTATCTGTTTTAAGTGTGAATATCTTTAATAAACATTCTATACCATTAGAAAATACAGTCCTGGGCATGGCGTTAAAATGCATCTGGTAGCAAAACCTCTGATTGGGAGAATGTGAGGAGCATAGAACCACCTCTTAATTGCTGTTGTTCTCATGTCCAGTCTGACTCGGAGTGGTACCAACTGTTAGGGTCCCAGCTATGGGCAAATAGTTAACCCTAAACTGGGGTCAAACACCATGAAAGTATAAAAATAGACTTTTATAGAAAAATATATATTTCTGAAGGAAAAAAAAAACTATCCTCAGCAAAAAGATTTTTGAATACAAAACTAGAAGACCTTTTCAGTTTTCTAAAATAACAAAGCATTTTTCATCAAAATCTGACTAAACCAACCTTTGCACTATAATTGAACATTACAAAAATACATTAAAACGCCACCTTTTTGGTATTAAATAACTTGCAGAGGTTGATATGCCATTAAACAAAACTCAAACTCATTAGAAAATTTTCATGCCATTTACTGTATATTTACAAAGTATCTGATTGTAACTCAGTTTGAAAACCTGCTGAAATGTTTGAAATCTGACTGAAAAACCATCTGTAATATTTTTGTCAATGATACTGACATCTTGATCCATTTCTTATGGAGATCTGAAGATGGTATGACTCATAATTCTTGATGTAAATTTGACCATGCCTATTTTTATCAAAATGAATCATGCAAGATATAAGTGCTGAATTTCCTGACATGAATCTGAAACATTTTGTTGCAGGACATTTTCATATTGATCCAAGATAACAAATTGAAACAAAATGTCCACCTATTCCATTCCCTAAATAAAATAAAAATGTACTCACTGCAAAAGGAGAATAAGTTCTTTCCAATCACTTTGCCAATTTTGAAAGCTACTTTTCCCAAAGACTGCGAAATAAAAGTATTAGGAGAAGAAATGGTTTAGTAATTTGTAAAACTAATTAGTGTTCCTCTGCATTGAAGCATGACTAAGTATTTTTAAGTCTACTATTCTTCCTTGCTAAGGAGATTGCTGCCCATCTGATCTGGTGTTCCTCCTATATATTTAGAGATTCTTGATAAAATGCAAAGAAGAATCAGCAATGTTATTGCTTCTGACCTAACATTTCTGCTTATAAATATTTTGAAGATAATTGTTAGAATGTATGTTGCGGTGCAATGGATATCAGCTTGGAACAAGAAATTGGAGATCTGAGTTCAAATTTTGTTTGAATTCGTTGCATTCACTTATGCACAAATACCCTCGGGAAAGGTATTAATCTCTTTTCCCTCTAGCTATGGGTTAAATAGCAGAACAGGTTGCCTTGGTTGGCTACCAGTCTACTGCAGAAAGTAATGGCAATCTACTGTGAGAAAATATTCTGCCCAGTCAGTCATATCTCTTCAAGATATAATCACCAAAGTGTGTATTGTGTATGGTATTTAACTGGTTGTTCTGATGAACTTTCTGCTATGATATCTAGACTTTATGAATTTAACCCCAGTACTATATTGATCGAGCTTGTTCACTTATGCACAATACCCTTGGGAAAGGTATTAATCCATCTCTTCCTTCCAGTTATGGGTTAAATAACTGGATAGATTGGGTTTTATAGCCTTGACTGGCAACCAGTCTACCGCAGAAAGAAATGGCAACCTACTGCGGGATAATCTTCTGCCCAGTCAGTCATGTCTCTTTCGAGACATGATCACCCAAGCATGTTTCACGTATGGCACTTAACTGATTGACTATATTGATGGCAGGTTCTCATCATTAGTTTGGCCATTAGTTCTATGCTAAGTTTTTTTTTGTTTTTTTTGTTTCATTTCTCGCTTGTAGAATACTCTACCAGCTTTTTGCTTTCCACTTAACTTTGATCTTCAAAAATTTGAATGCAATGTCATTATCATTTGTCTTAATCATTGTTCTTTTATTGTTCTCTTTTCTTAATAGATTTTCTCAAATTCTCTAACCCCTTGCATCCTAGTGCCTTTATTGCCTTGCTTGGGTTGGAATAATTTAAGGAAAAAAGTAATGTATTACTTGCAAACTGAAGACCTAAACTTATTTATAAATGGAACTTTGTGTGTGTCCGTTACCTATAAACTCCAAAACGACTGAACTAATTTTTTTGAAAATTTACATAGTTGTTCTATAAGCGTCTGCGAGTGTTCTTTGCTAGGTTTTGTGTCAAGGTACCCCTGATAAATATCAAAAATCGATAATCGAAAAAATCGGGTTTTAGAAGGAGTGGTCCGATTTTAATCAAATTTGATGCACTCACAGACAAAGACATAAGAAACAATATTCAGAAGTTTCAAGGTTGCAGTTCTTACAATAGTGCAGAAAATCAATATATATATATATATATATATATACACACATATATATGGCAAGATGTTTTTGTATGTGTGTCTGTTTATCTGCCTGCATGTCTGTATTTTTTTCAGCCCTTTTATTTTAGTTTTTGCTTTGGGTTTGGCTCTTAGTAGGTATAATTGTAGTAGTTAGTCTCAGCCATGATACCATTTACTCAGAGGACTTATTTAGCCTTCAAAATTCAGTTTATGATGAAAAAAGAACTTATTTGATATCGATACCAGGAAATCAAAATTTGACTTACATCCATTTTTTTCATTTTTCTTTCAGTCTACGGTTTCGCTTTAACTGGAAACAACTATTGCTTTTTAGTCTTTCATGCCAACATCCAAAGAGTCTGAGCTCCAGGAACATGGACTAGTTTTAAAGCTTTCATTACACCCAAGCAATGCTGGGCTATTCTGCTAGTAAACTGATAAATGCTCTAGTTTTTACTTCTGCCATCTTCTCCTTTATAGATACATTAATAAATGCAAAACCCCATGTCCAGAAGGTGAAATGTACTCAAGACGGGTAATAACTGAGGACATATTTATTGTGACTACTTATCTAAGTGTCTATGTAGAATGTCAGCGGGTTAGATTCATTCAGATGCTGCAATATAAACAGTTCATAGGCAAGGCCAGTAAAGGCCAGGGTCTAAACTAGTTGCATCTCTACCCTCAGAGAATAATCGTGGTAAGTGGTGGTTGGGTTAGGCTGAATTTTGTCTCACCCCTTTAAACAGTAAAGGAAAGATACATAAATTAAAGTTGTGCATTTACCCATGCATCAGTGGACAACTGATAATTGTTTTATCTTAATTCTTGCCTGTATTAGTTTGAATAGAATTTTCCCATTTGTAGAAATTTTCTGGTCATGAACAAGCAAATTCCACCATGAATTTCTCTGTTCCATCAAAATCAGAGCAACTATTAGTCACAGTGGAAAAAAGTGAATAATTAGTGAAGTTGTCGCTTGTTCTGTTTCTTTTTTTAATTAACTCTTTGTTGCATATTGGTTACAATTTTAACCAATATGCAACAAAGGTTAGAGAAAGGTCATAATTGTAACCAATATGCAACAAAGGGTTAATCTTTATTATTTCATAAGAATGAAAATCAGAAAAATAGTGTCTGCTTTTTATGTTTATTGACATGCTTATATATGAAGTAATTTAAATTTTTAATTATTTCTATCAATATTTTACTTTATTCACTTTATTAAAGAGGGCTTTGAAAATTAAACACTCACAGTATATATATTAAAAGCAAGAGGAACAGTGTAAAACAATGCAAAATCTACCTAGGGTTGAAGAGAGATAACAAAAAGTCAGTTTAAAAAGAGCTACAAAGAACAGGAAACTTTGGAGAGCCATGATCACCACATTCTGAAGGTGCATGGCACATAAAAAAAGAAATGGGTTGCTAGGGATTAGCTACACTGATCATTATATTTGTCACCATTGAATTTTTGTTTGCCGCCTGTTCTTGTAGAAAAGAGATCAGTCTTTTCCCTTACAGAGTTGACATCTATAGGAACCTTTACAAGCCAAATTCAGTAATGATAAATAATGAGGTGAGTAATGTCAATAACTTTTGCAATTATTGATACTTTTCTGTTAAAATGACAATAAAGATTAAAATTTTTAATATTTTAAATTGTGTTGGTTTTTTGATTTTGTAAAAAACAAAAAGAACTTTCTTGATTATTGAATGTAGGTTTATTTTCATACTAATATGTACAACAAAATATCAAATAGTACAAAGATAAATATGCAAAAAAAAATTTTTAATAAATTCAAATTAAAGGCATATACTCTTGGACAAACTGTGTATGTGATTATATATATTTTTTTTTATTATTATGTCGCCCCAAGCAAGGCATTTTATTGCCCCTGTTGAGCAGGGGATTATATAGGAGCTAAGTTTGGAGAAAAAGTGACAGGTTACTGGGGGTATCAGGAAGAGGGTAGGAGAAGGATGAGAATGCTGATGAGAGTGGAGTGGACAAAGAAAGAAGCATAGAAAGAGGATGCAAGTTAGTGAGATAGGAGATGACAATTGACTTTAAATTTGAATTCTTGAAGATTATAGCTGTCAGGAAAGCAAGTAAACAGAAGTGAATTCCACAAGCGGGAATTGTGAGAGAAGAAGCTGCTGGAGTAAAATTTGTGTTTACAATTTATTGGTTTCACAGTAAAAGAGTGGGACCTAGTTGCTAATCTTGTGGCTTGAGCAAATTCATGTATGGCGGGTACCAATGAGCTAAGTTCATATGTCAGTATAAACTTCAAGTGAAATATAACCTTGGACAATTGTTCTTGGCTTACAGCCATGTCATGATGAAATACTGATCCCTGTAGGAATATCAAACTTAAGCATCATTGAGCCTTGGCAGTACCTAGATGGTTGACTGCTTTGGAATACCAACTGGGAATTCAACTTGGATGTGCAGGCAGTGTAATGGATAATGATAAAAAAATTACCTGAAAATACCATAACTTTCAACAAGAGAGAAGAAATTGTTAGCATAGAATTTATGGTTCCATCTAGTCATTTCAACTGTAAAATAATGAGACCCTTCTGCCAATCTAGTACTGCACTTAGATTTTTAAATTTGAGCTACCAAAGAGAAAAGTTAATCTGAACAATTCCCATGAAAATATTCATAGAAAAAGCACAGGGAAACTATACAATAATGGTGGGAAAGTGACTGAAGCTGAAATGCCAGGTCAAGACCAATAATGTTGCAGATTATTCTTATGTTTATTTTTATCAAAATTCTCTAAATATATAGCAGAATCACCAGACCAGATGTGACCGTAATATTCAATGCATGGAAGAATGATAGATTTCTAAATGTATAAGAAAATGAATGGAAGAATGGGAGACTTCTAAATGGTAAGAAAAGTTGCTTTGCACAACACAGTGAACCAACTTTTTAACAACAAACTTCACAACTGATTCAATATAATATTTGCACTCCATGTCAGTGGAAAACATTAAAAAGCCCAGTGAGTCACTCTTATGTAGGTTAACATCAGCCATGATGGTGAAAAGCAAAAACGGTTATCTAAGATAATTAAAAGTGACTAATTTCATCTTGAAGGCATTATAATTTACAAGCCATTTCTTGTCCCAGTTAACAACAGATCATTGATCATTTTCCAGATAAACTGCCAATTTGAACTTATCTAACCAATATTTATTTTTGGTATTCTCGAATTAAGTAATTTATTCATTCTATGAGAATGCTGCTTTTACTACTTAACCTGTCACATTTGACATCCTCATGGAATTATTCACAACTTGTCAATCCCTATGAGACGAATCTGATTCTCCATTTAGCCAATGTATATTTCTGCATTGCTTAACTCAGCAACTGAACTCACAACTTCGAGAGAACCAAATAATGTTTAACAGCACTTTGAGATTTTAGGGTAATCTTAATTCATTTAAATGCATCACTTAAACATTTTCATTTATTATAAAAGAAATATAAAGGAGTAAAGAGAAGCTAAGAAACAAAATTCAAACGAGATTATACAACTATTACATGATTAAGTGCCCTGCTAATAATAGAATTATGTAATGAAAAAGTGACTTATATATATATATATATATATATATATATATGTGTGTGTGTGTGTGTGTAATATTTACACTCAAGCTAATGGAGTAAGTATGGGAAGCCCTCTCGGTCAATGATTCTCTAACTATTAATATATCTTGTGCACCAAACAACATTTTTAAAATGTTACTAAACTGAATATATATGTCCGCTATATAGATGATATTGTTATTTTAGCTGAGAACAAAAACGAAATTGATAATCTTAAAACTAACTACAGCACCTTGTCTATAATTTTTAACAAAACTTGCATAAGAATGTGACTGCTGCCTAAATACACTATATATATATATATATATATATATATATATATATATATGAACATGAAAAACTGTTTTTAGTTAAGTTATTCCAGAATTATGTATACATAAGTTCCCTTGAAAGTTTTATGGTTTCCTGATTTTAATCTTTTGATGAATCTTAATTTCTAATTTAATGATTGAATAAACTCCTTATTAGTTTTAATAATATAAAATACCAACAGTAACATATCACTCAATAAATCTTGGGCCAAACTAATAAAACAACAACTTTTTAGGCAAAATTCGACTTTATTCATTAACATAGTCATTTTCTAGGGTGATACACTAATTCCAATGCTTCTCCAATAATTCAATGCCTTTTTTGTAGAAAAATTTGCTTTAGCCTCAAAATATGCCTTTATTTCTGATATCACTTCTTCATTGGAGCCACATCTTTGTCCCTAGAGTATTCTTTTGTAGTCTGCAAACAGCCAGTAGTCGCTGGGGGCAAGATCTGGAGAATAGGATGGATATGGAAGTAATTCAAAAAGCAGTTAAAACAGATTTGTCATCATTGTGATCAACTTGTGACATGGTGCATTGTCTTGGTGAAAGATGATTTTTTTCTTCTTCATTTGTGGCTGTTTTTTGACGATTTCTTCCTTTAAATACACTAGTAATGCTATATAATATTTGCTATTGATGGTTCTTGCTTTCTCAAGGGAGTCGAACAAAATACCTTGCACATTTCAAAATACGGAAACCAAAAGCTTGTTTGCTGATGTTTGCATCTTTGGTTGTTTTTGGTGGATTTCACCTGCTGCTGTCCACTCAGCTGACTGCCGGTTTGACTCCAGAGTGAAATGATTGCTCCATGTTTCATCTATTGTCACATATTTCCACAAAATCTCTTTTTTGTTACATTGAAACATTTGCAAACAATACTCTGAATTGTCGACACGTTGTTTTTGATTAAGTGTGAGCAAATGCGGCTACCACTTTAAACACATTGACAAATGTTCATGCAAAATGGTGAATAAACTGACTTCTGATATGTTCAAGTCATCTGCTATCTCACATAACTTCAATTTATGATTGGTCAAAATGAGTCTGTCGATTCTTTTAGAGTTTTCTGGGACAACTACCAATTTTTAGCAACCTGAGTGTTCAGTATCATTTGTTTCTGTATGACCATGTTTAATGTCAGCATACTACCTCTTGTTTCCTGCAAAGCAGAGTCCAAATAACACTTATCAGGTCACTGCATTGCTTGAACACTATTTTTTACCTATCAGAAAGCAATGCTTTATTAACACACAAAATACAGATGTTTTTCATTGTTTTGAAAATTTGCAACAGTAACTTTGCTTAAATAACTGAAATTTGTAAACTAACAATTCGATTGGGTCCAAATTTTGCCATAAGCCATTTGAAGGTTAGTACTTCATAAAAATTATACAGATTTTTTGTTAGTGGTGCAATCTATATGTCAGGCCCGGGACTTATTGAGTTATTTGTTTATTTCCTTATTGACTTGTTAAACATTTGAGCCTAAAAACTTCAATAATATATTATAATAAAATTCATAAACACGAAGATAAGTCATTATTTAAAGAAGAGGGTACAAATGAAAATATTTAAAACTGACAGTTTTCCATTTCACAAAAGCATACCTTAAACAAGAGAGCAATCTCCTCCTCTGTCTTCCCTTTCTTCTTTTTTTAAAACCAAACAGCACCTTTGATATATCTTTTCCATCTTTCCACCAAGCCTATGGCAGGGCATGATATATTTTGTAATTCAGATACCACAAAAAAAAAAAAAGAAAAAAAACATACTCAACTCAGAATCCTATTATAATTATGTTCATGTTTTAGTATGAACTGAATTTTCCCAGTTAAAATTGTGGTCAGACTTTTTTTTTTTTATTTCACCCTGAGCAAGGCAGAAATGCCACTGATGTGCAGGAGGCTACATAACTGTAAAAAGATTAATTAGAAAAGAGTGAGGACTACAATCTAGTTATAAAGGAGCAATAGAAAGCTGAGAAAGCAGGTGCGATGACAGATACATAGGTGGAGAGAAAGGGAAGGTTATATGGGGGGTGGGGAGAGAGCTAGAGTCCACTGGTTAGTAGATGAGTATTGACTTTGCATTAAAATTTCTGGAGGTTGTAGCCGTCAGGAAAGCAAGAATATGGGAGCGAGTTCCACAGGCAGGAAGTGCAAGAAAAGAAGCTGCGGGAATAGAATTGTTGTTTGCATTTGGCTAACCTGACTGTGAATGGGTGGGACCCAGTTGCCAGTCTGGTTGCACGAGTAAACACCTGTTGAGGAGGCACCAGTGACTTAAGTTCGTCCGAGCAGAATGGTATAACAGTATGCTGAGTTATTTAATCTAAAGTCTCTGATAAGAAATAACTGTTTAATAGAATAAAACTTATTTAAATTTGACTTAATATGTCTGGATTTCAGAGATGATATATAGTAACTATTTATATGTGAAAAGTGTATGGATATATTTATAAATATATATCTATCTATATATTATATTGTTTACATATTATATATGTGTGGTACTTATTTAAAAGCACTCAATATCAGTGATAGAGCAGACATATTCATATAGATAGGTGTGAGTTTGTAACCCTGGGTTTCACGCTCTTGCGATCATCAGACAAACTGGTTAATTTTTTTTAAAAATTGGTTATATGTAGGGTTGTGTATTATTGTGGAAGTGGGGGTAATCTGTCGTCATGACAGACGCAGACAAATATATATATATATATATATATACACACACACACACACACACACATTTGTGCACCCATCAACGCGTGCAAGAACACACATACATACATACGGGCGTTCGTTCACTGACGCTTGCATAAACATACACATGCGAATCGTGCAGGGTTCGGTATATATATGTATATGTGTGCCATTGCACACATACATACGCATTTGGTTGGTGTATTCAAATGGTGTAGTGATGTTGACGTGCAGACAGTTGTCGATTTCTCGTACGTATATATGTACTTTTGATGGGTTCTGTGTGAAGCTATGATAGGTAAGAATTGCTATTATTTTATTTAAGGCTGTATTGTTATTTTTTGTTTTAAAGCCGGTAATTGGTTTGTTTTTTAATTTTTTGTGGTTGCATATATTTAAATGGTAGAAATTCTAATTCATAATGCTTGTTAGTGTTTATTTATTGTGTATTAATTACTAATTTACTATGGCAGAGATGTGATTTTTTTTATTTCATTTGGTATAAATTGTGATAATAGGTATTTATTTTCATGTCTGCATTTGGAAATTAGTTCTGATCTCATGTTTAGTAAGTTCTTTTGTGGGGTATGAGGTATAATTGCTACTTTCTCATGTAGGCAAAGTAGGCATTTTTTTGTAATATTGTTGTAGGCAGGTGCTTTTTTCAGTGTTTTCCAGCTTATTGTTGGTGAAATATTTCTATCTTTTAGACGCCATACGTATGTTGATAGTGTAGTGCTCTTCAAGTATTTTCTATTGGAGAATGAAAGATTGTGGTTGTTATTTCTTTTCTTAAATGGTCTCTCAGTGGCACCGATGTAGTACATTGTGTTGTTGTTTGCACTGACCTTGGCTTTATATACTATGTTTGTTTGCTGGCAATTTTTCTGGAGTGGACATGTAGTTCCATTTCTGCAGTTGCATTGAGCTTCTTCGATTGTATTATTGTAGTTTGTTAATTTTTTGTTGTGGCTTTTTATTATTCGTGTAATATTTTTTGTGCAGCTGTAACTAATTTTGATGTTTTTGTTGAATATTTTTCCTAATCGGTTTGTCACCGGGAAGTCTTTTTCTATTAAGTTCAGGAATGTTTTACCTATGTTTGTTTTGATGACTTTGCTGTATGGTGGATTAAACCAGATTATATTTCTTTTTCTGTTTTTGCTTTTTTGTTGTGGGGGTGTATATTCTAGTTGTTGTTTGTGTCCACATTTCTTTAGTGCTTCGTCGTATGGTGTTCTTTTGTTATTGAAAATCTGTATGTTAGATGAATTTTCAGATAGTCTGCGGCTGATTGATATGGGTATTTGTTTGATGATTGAAGGTGGGTGGTTGGTGGATGTTTGTACGTAAGTTGGATCATTGTTATCTTCTCTGTATGGTTCATATATCTTGTCGACAGACACAGACATATGTCTGCGTCTGTCGTTACGACAGATTTCCCCCACTTCCACAATGGTAACTATTTATATTGTTCAGGCTGTCATCCTCATCTTTATTTTCACATTCACAACATTTTGGCTACACAAACCTCATTGAACCAATCTTCAGAAACACCAACATACAGATTGGCTATTCTGGGTTTGTTTTGAAATTCAAACAAATATCCCCTGAAGAAAACTGGAGTTTTCAACAGTTGAAACATTGTCAATGTAACAATAAGGATGAAGGCAACAGTCCAAACAGTGTAAATTAATATGATTGAAGAAAAAAGATAAAAAGTAGATTTTCTTGAAAATAAAAACATTTTATGATGGAACATCACAGTCTTTTAAGAGATTTATTTATTTAGATTAATATCTTGTCAACACCTCCTTATATGTACATACTGATAGAATATGAAATTAAAACAACGTTAAAGAACAATACTGTTTTCACCTGGACACAGTCTATGCATAGAAGGAAATTAATAAATATACTGGTAAGTTTTCAGTTATCTTGTATTGTTGTAACACTCATACCAGTGCTTTGTCCATGTCTGAGTTTTAGCCAGTAATACATGCTGCAATAAGATTGTTTATTTCAGAGAATAGCTATGCATATTTAATACAACATACCAGTGGTTCTTCATTGTTGGCAACACTGGTGAAATGAACATTCCTAAACACCTAGAATAGGTTCTGGCTGGCCACCCAGTAGAGATGCTATTCAAGATTGATGCATTGTAAGTGCAACAGCAGACTCGAGCAAATATGGCCCCGGGACTGTCAACATATACTGTTGGAAATATTTTATTTGCAGCACAGATAGAGATACACATGCCTGTAGCAGGGTTTTCACTAAGACTACATCCCCCACAGTCTGCTTCATCCCGAAAATGGTCTTCTGAGGATCACCTCTAGTGTTCACTGATAAGAACAGGTTTTAGAATTCTGGATAATTGTGTGTGTGATGAAGACTGGAGAGTAATATATTTCAAAGTTTAATCTTTTATCATACACAGGTCCAACCTGTTATGTTAAGGAGCGGGGTGCCATAAAATTCAGTTCTCATTCAACTTTGATGTTTTTGGTGGGAACACTTAATAGCACCAAATATGATGAAAAAATTAATTACTTTTGCTGTTATTTTTATTTCAACACAATAATGCCTGCCAAAATGAGAGCTTTGTAATTTAACATGCTCTGCAAAATATTTGAAAACATCCTCTTCTGGCAGAATCCTACAGATGTATGCTGGGATTTCTTAACCAATAAACCGGTTCTCAATCTCATCTGCCATATTTTTTTTTCTTGTCATGAAGTTAGAACATTATACACACTTCAGTATATCACTTTTATGTGTGAGCACAATTGTTACTTTGTAAACTTTTTATCCTATTAATGTTACTTTGCCTAGTTTTTACTTATATCATATATATATGTAAGTGAAAACATATATCATATATATATATATATATATATATATATATGGCCTATTTTGCATTGTTTTTTTTTCTTATTGTTTAATAAGAACTTTGTCAGTTCTGCTTGTTGAGAATTTTGTTAATTAGACTTAAACATGGCCAAATTGCTCTACATGCCAGAGCTGTGCTCTATTGAATATAAGATGTCTAACATGTTAACAAGAGATATGGAATTATGTATTGTAAGATAACATTTGCTATCTGAACAACCATATTCATGTAAATGTATAGTTTTATCTTAATGTCTAAATAGCTTATACAGTAGAGTATTCTTGATATATACATCATTTTGGAGCTTGTGGAAATATTAAACTGTAATCTGATAACTTACTGTAATAAAATATTTAATTTCAAGTAGATATTCTGGTTGTTGTAGATTCTTAAAACCATGTATATTTAGATAAATGTATGTAAATATATACATGGGCATATATATATATATATATATATATAAATGTCATGTATGTAATATTATATATGGAAAATATATAGGAGAATTTAGAAAAGTTATTTTGGCATGTTTTGCTGATAAAATATTAGAAAACTGGATTTTATTTTGATGAAATCTACATTGGCGAGATAGAATGAGACATGTTATATAAATGCAGGACATTCTTTATTTTTAATTTTTTTTTTTTTTTACTTTAACTGGATCATTCTTTTTTTTTAATTGGATTTTCCTAATTTCAATTCAGTTCTTATTTATTGATTATAGCACTTTTGATGCATTTTTGCTTGAATGAATTATCTTCATTATATTTTTTAATCAAACAGCATTTTTTATGTCAAAATTGTGATCATGAAGATTTTGGTTGAAATATAAGTCCATGGAGCATGTTTTAACATCAAGTTTCTTTTATGTCTATACTTTTTCTTGAAATTTTGAGATGTTTGCCTATGTATTTCTTAAGAATATATATATATATATATTTCATGATCTTCAAAATCATCAGTCAGAGGCCTTGCTGCCAGATGTAGTTTATCATCATACTCAGGACTAAGAAACATCTTAAGAAAACTTTGGTGGTACAATGATTGAAACATGATGGTGATAATGAAGACAATAGTCTAACTGTAATTAATGGAGATACGTTATTCTTCACCTGTAGCACAACTTGTAGTTGGTTTGTTTTTGTACTTAAAATAAATTTTGAATGCAACAATTTTTTTTCTAGTTTTAGGTCCATCTATTTTAATAATTTTAAAAAAATTATCACAAATCCCTGCTTATCTTAAACTTAAAATATAAACCCCACCTACTTTTACAGTGTATATATATATATATATATATATATACATATATATAAACCCATAATCCCCATGTAATATATGAACTGTGCTATCATTGTATTAACCAATATTTTTATTAAAATTTATATTAATGGTCATCACCTGAAAGTCGCATGAAACTGGCAGTTGTGGTTGATTGCTACCCACTTGAAATTTGATTTAAAAAATATATATGCACACACACACACACACACACACACACACATATATATATATATATATATATATAGATATTGCACTTTGAGCGCTGGTGTTAATTAGATAGTGTAATATAACAGAGCTATTCAGTATATATTAAGAAATACACACATTATTTCTCCCGGGTAGCACAACTTGGAGTTTCAATCCTAATACAATCTTCAGATGGTCCAATATTGTACAGCCCTTTTTTCTTGTAGCATTAAGCTCCTCTACCATGGCATTATCATTTCACATGATATTGAAGTTTTTGTCACACCAGTAAATAATTTCTTGTTTGTTTTGTTTTTTTTGGTGGTGGTGAGGGTCTCAATTCCTATTTTCACACCCTACAGTCACTAACTACTTAATGATTGCTTAAAAGCCCATGCAACTGGCAGTTAGTTACTGTTCATTTGAAATTTGATTTAAAAGATAGATTAAAGCACTGCCATTTAAAATGACATAGAGCACTCTTTTCTGTGCACAATCTTAAGAATCTTGAGAGTTGCTTATTCTAACTCAATTCCAAATATATATATATATATATATTTTCATTTGGAATTGAGTTAGTTCCACAAACTAGGTTTTAACCTTTTGGTAACTTCATATGATTTATAAGAACTGTTTCAATCCTGGGTTAAAAAGCAATCGGAATCTAACCATTCTAATGAGCTGTGATACGGCAAAACAGTTCTGTCTGTGGATGACTATATATATATATATATATAGTCAGTTGCAGACAGATCTATTTTGCTGTATCACAGCTCATCAGTACTCCAATTGCTTTTAACCCAGGATTGAAACCCGATCGAATTCGCATCAGTCGGCGATTCTACCTCTGGGCTATGAGCGCTCGGTAGAAGAAGGCAGACTTTTAGTGTATATATTATCATTATATATGCCCAATAGCCAGAGTGCTCTAATTCATTACTGAATGAGCGATGCGTACATGCCAGAGTAGCTACTGTTTTTCCAAAGTCTACAATTCTTTCAGAGTGCTCAATCAGGGTGTGAGAGCATAAATAGTCATCCGCAGACAGATCTGTTTTGCTGTATCACAGCTCATGGAAAGTTAAAACACATGAACCCAAATCCTGTAACCCAAGACAAATAATTTTGCAAATTCTTTTCATGGTTCACTGTATATATCTAAAGCATATATCCAATTTATCAAACTATATTTTTTACCTCTGAATTAAAACACTTGTATGATCACTAAAGTTAAGCAACATTGAACCTGGTCTGTACCTAGATGTGTGACCATTTGAGAATATCAGGTGCTGTAAGCTTGGATGTGTCTGTGATAGTGTGAATAATGACTCAGGCATGTGAAGCAGAGAGCTATGTTCCAGTTCCTGTTAGTTTTTATATTTACTTCTGCACAAATACCTTTGAGAAAGGTATAAATCCATCTCTTCTCCTCCGGCTATGGATTTATTATTAAGACTTGTATTGCTAAACTATTATTATATCCCCCACCAAAAAATATTCTTACAATCTCAAAATATTTCCTGGCTTTAAATAACCTGAAGAAGGGTTGATAAACTGTAGAAAAATGAATCAATAATTCTACCAAACTCATATGATTTTATAAAAAATTTAAAAACCAATAAATCAAGTAATGACATAGTAGTTTCATTTGAGATCCAAAGGTCTATTGACTAATAGATCAGATTATGAAACAATATAGTATTTATTGAAGTTTATAATAATGTGTTTTATTATAATTAATGTTTCTAATGATATCTATTATTATTTTTATAATTAACTATGTTCATAATAATGTCTGTTATTATGTTCATAATATTTATAATACTGTCTGTTATTATGTTCATAATTAATAATGTATGTGATAATGTCTATTACTATGTTTCTACATTTTTAATATTGATAAGCAGCCATTCTAGCTTGCAAATTAAAATAAGAATTCTTAAGAAATTGTTTTAGCTTTAACATTGGTGATCATAGCTTTCCATAATTTCCTTTGTCTTTTGTCGCACTTAGTCAATTTTTTTAGTTTGCTATCTCCCCTAAAAGGTGAAGGAAAAACTTGAAGCAACTGAAATGTGGTTCAACAGAAGGATGCTGCGAATCTCATGAATTGAGCATGTGAGCAATAATGAGGTCTTGGAAATGATGGAAACCAAAAGGAAATTAATACTGAGCATCAGGAAGAGACAGCTGAAGTTTCTGGGACACGCAATGAGGAAGGAAGGCCTGGAGAACCTGATACTAACAGGCCAGATAGAGGGAAAAAGAGACAGGGAAAGCAACGGATAACATATTTGAAGGACCTAATCAGGTGGATGACAAAACAAAGGTTGCACAGTGTAACAGAAGGCATGCACAGAGCCACCAGGGACAGGGAAACATGGAAAGCCATGATCACCTATGTCCTGAAGGGACAGGGCACATAGAAAAAGAAGATCTCCCCTAAAACTTGCTCCACCATCACTAGGTAGATTATGTGTGATTTTCATCTGACTTTCTTGCTTTCAATCTGTCCTGTGAGTATCAAATTTCCAAGCACTCTTTTTTTCATTATGTGCTCTAGAAATTTAAACTTACACATCATAATGTTAAGTGCCCATTCTGTGTTCATTATTTCTTGAACTTTGCTGTTGTTCACCAGTTCTGTCCATGTTATTCTCATCATCCTTCTGCAGAATCACATTTCTGTTGCTTCAAGTCTCTTCTATATCTGTGAAGAGATTGTTCATCATTCAGTACCATACAAAGAGGACCAATATTACATAAGGTTCAGTACTATTTTCTTTGTTCTTAACACAATTTTCCTGTTCCTTAATACTTAGCTTTTCTTTTTTGAAGGCATCTTTTGCTCTCCCAGTGCACCCTTGAATTTCAGTGTCTCACTTTCCGTCTTTTGTTAAAGCAATTTTTAGATATTTAAATTGTTGTGTTTTTTTTATTTTGGAATGTTAACTTTGTAATTTGTATATTGATCTGTTCCTTTTGCTAATAGCCTTGCATTCTACCATCTTATAACTGTTTAGTCCTTTCTTCTCACTTTCCTTCACTACCTTGTGTTAGAGTTCTTGTAGTTTCCTTTCTATACCTACTATCAACACTGTCCCATCTATTAAGTTGTTACAAAAATAATAGCCAATTTCAGAAATATAACTTTATTCTTAAAAAGAATATATATCTTTGCACCTCTGCCATTGATCGATGAAATTATCTATTGCTTGTTGGTAAAAAGTTATTGGCTGTGATGCATTGAAATCTTTGAAAGCCGATTCTACCTCTGGTTTAGACCTAGAAGTTTTAGCATTTAAAAATGTGTTTAAGTGATTTAAAAAATGATAATCAGTGGGTGAAAGGTTTATCTCTATGAATATTTTGTTGAGTCATTTCTCTTTTGCCTGTCTGCCTGCCTCTTATATTCTGTGCAATATTTTAGCATTACTTTTTGTTTCTTTTTCATCATGTCAAGGATTTCATCTCTCATTCATTTTTTTCTTTTTATCATGATTTCAACTGTTGATGCATATGATCACTGAAGTTCAGCAACATTAAGCATAGTCAGTACCTGGATGGGTGACCACTTAAAAATACTAGGTGCTGTAAGCTTGGATGTACTTAATAATGTCTCAAAACTGTTAATCAGAGAGCAGAGTCCCAATTTCAGCTAGGTTTGTTATATTCAATTATATGAAAATGCCCTTTCAAAAAGTATGAATCTGCCTCTTCTCCCCCCAGCTAAGGGTTAATTAGTAAGACTTGTATCGCAAAACGATTATTTCAAAATTGTTTACAAAATATTTAGATTTTGGCATTAAGTAACTTAGATGCTGATATGCTACTAAACAAAATCATCTAACCAACCAGTATTGATGTTACTAAAGCTACTCTTAATATGTTCCACTTTGAGTTTCTGTTCTTATTTTGTCCATTGAATCTGCTTTTAACACAAACCATATATTTCAGGTCAATCTGTTGCACTGCAATTTAGATGTTGCTTTGGGTCTCTTCAGTTTCCAAAGTTTCTCTCCAAGTTCACATATCACTGAAGAGGGTTGCTCCCACAGTCAGCATTTGGGTAAGTTTTGCAAAGTAATATTGCATTCCTGAATCTCTTCTTGTTAGTTATTTATTCAATTTGTTTCTTTTAGTTTGTCATATTGGGCTTCTTCATGTTCATACATGTCTTGGTATTCTTGAAACTTGGTATTGGCTTCTACCCGATCATTCCTTGTGCACAATTTGACTCATTGTTCTCCACATTTATTCTGAGTTTCTCTGAATTTTCCAACAATTTCATTTTCTCCTTGCTTACTTTGGCAATCAGGTTTTTTATAACAGCTGTAATTTCTTGTGATTTGCATTGGGTTTTGATATTGAATGTTGTCTAATGTACTGTAAAACAATACAGTATTTTGTGCTGTTGGTGCATACACATCTATGATGGATATGTTGAAAGGATTTCCTTTCAGTTTAACAACAAGAATTCTTTAAGATAATTGACAGTATTCCAGAAAACATTCATGTCCGACTCCTTTTTCATTTTTCTTTCTACCTGCATACATGATTTTGTGTTTATCACTAATGTAATCTCTTTGTGCCCACCTCATATCTCTCACACCTAAAATATTAACCTTTAACCTTTTGATTTCCTGCTTTATATTTTCTAACTGACCACATTAATTTTGTGTTGTTCTGAGCTATACCAGTTTCAAAAGATTTCCTTTTTAAACCTAATGATGCAAATAATTATAAAACCTCCATTTAAAAATATTGCATTTCATAACTACCGTAGCTCAGAGGTAGAATCAACGTCTGATGGCAATTTGATTGGGTTTCAATCCTGGGTTAAAAAGCAATCAGTCTAGCCGTACTGATGAGCTGTGATACAGTGAAACAGATCTGTCTGCAGATATATATATAAGACATCCACATACAAGACTGTTTCACAGCGCATCAGTGTGGCTAGACACATCCACTTGCTTCTGGCCAGGATTGAAACTCGACTGATTTGGTGTCAGTCAGAGTTGCTACCTCCTAGGCCATAGGCTCATGGAATCAGAGAAGGGAAATTTAACATGTTGTCTATTAGCAGAGTATACACAGACCAGTCACCAAAAGAACTCTATTCATTCCTGAAGAGTAATGCATATATCGCAGATGTGGAAACTGTTTTTAAAGTTTTCTTCTCTAGAGAGCATATATATATATATATATATATATACACACACACACAGGCTGTTCATAAAGTTTGTGTGCATTTTCAAAAATTTATAACTTAATTTGTATTTGGGATAGAAATAATTTGTAAAAAATTAGAAAGAAGTAAATCTAGATTTTTTAATGTTTTATTTAAATTTCCACCTGTCCTCCATCATTACCAATACAAAGGCTAATACAATTTTGCAGTTCACGGAAAACATTTACCAACTTATTTACAGTAATGCCTGAAATAACATTAGTTATTTTAGCTTTCAAATCTTCTAATGAACTAGGTTTAGTTGCATACACAATTGTTTTCCAATGAAAAAAAAACCTAATGGAGTCAAATCTGATGAATGTGGAGGCCAATAAAATGGTCCATCTCTTCTGTTCCATCTGTCTGAAAATTCTTGGTTTAGAAACTGTCTAACATGCAGAGTTAAGTGATAAAAAACTCCATTTTGTTGAAGCGCTGTATTATCTTTCAAGTTTAATTGTTCAAGAATTAATTGTTTAATTTACAGATTATTTCCATCACAAACACAAATAGTTATAATTTTTTTAAAGTGCAAACGGACTTTATGAACACCCTTTTTATATATATATATATATATATATATATATATATATATATATATATATATTATATTAAAAAAGGATTAATTCAAAGATGTTGAATGGCCATTTCGATATGAAGATCCCCACGGGGGACAACACATCACCTCAGCAACAGAAAAAAACCTTTCAGAAACTGGAGAAAAATTAGTCTACTTTTCCTTTTTAAATAGATTGCAAAGAAATTAAAAAATAAATAATAAAATAAAAATAAAAATAAAGGGAAAGAAAAAGAAAACGAAAAAGAAAAAGATAGAATAAAATCAAATAAATAAGAAAAGAAAAAAAAATTGACATCGTCTGGGTTCACAAAAAAAAGGGAGAATGTAACTAAAAATTAACAGACAGCCGTGTTAAATCGACGTAAGTTTAAGCAACACGGAAAAAAGGTGGTAAGAGAGATAAAAGAAAGAAGGAAGGGAGGGAAAAAGAAAGAAACTAAAGAAAAAAATTTTTTTAAATATTACAGACGCTGGACAAATATATATTTGCTCTGTAATATTTTATTACATGGAGCTCTCTTCCTGTATCATTTTTTAATATTAAAATAAATTTTTAATATTAATTAGGATCAGGTTTTTTGGAATTTACCTTACTGCTTTTTTCCCTTGGATTGAAGTATCTGAATTAAAATATATATATATATATATAAGCTAATAGCAAAACCAAATTAAATTTTCTACTTACTATTAAAAATCACTAATATTACCATTAATAATGAAACAATTTCAAAACCAATAAACATGTTGTGTAAGAATAGTTTTGTTCATTTGAAGAATGTTTCTGTTTAAAAACAAAATGAAAGTAATCTATTCATTGGTAATATAATTCCTAAATAATCTTGAAGATAAACTTGCGATAGTAGCTTTATTAAATTGCACATCACTAGACAACACAAGAAAAATACAAAAACATTACATAAATATTGAAAAAATATTAGAAGCCTTAGCCATAAAAAATTAATCTGGAATTAATAAAATTAAATCTGTTTCTAAAAGAACATGCTCCACAAAGTAAGACAAGCTGTTATAATATTTGAAAAACAAATGTGTAACATAATGCACAATATCAATTTAAAAGTTTAAATGCATATTTAACAAAACAAATATAATTTTTCTTTAACAATGGTTTATTAAAACCTAAAACACACAGAATTTGCATATAATCACTATATATATATATATATTTTCCGTTTGTAGATGAGTTATTACCTAATCTAGGTTTCTACTATGTGTGGTGTTTTCAGGCGATTTGCAATAACTGATTTTACTGTTTACAGTTTTTTTTGTTTTGTTTTTTTAATGCTCATGTGGCACATAATTTTTGAACATGCAATTTTTAAAATTACGAGAAATTATAACGTTTTTATTCATGGTTGTATGAACCTAATAGGTATTTTTAGTATAGTTACACTAAGTCATAATTTCTGTTCTTTCATTCAATAGTTCATTTTTGTTTGTAAATAACATAATCTCTAACTTTTCTTCCTGGCACAGTCTACGTATTTTGCCACTGTTATAAGACTTGGCTGTTTTTACTATACTCCACATTATGTCTGGGTCTTTTCCATATTATGATTTCAATTTCCACTCAGGGCTAGCCAGTTTTGTAAAGTTTTTTTAAGTTTTCTATTTTGAATGTAAACTTGTGATTGAACCACCTGGTCTTAAAGGTGTCTTTGGTTGATCCCAAATATATTTTATTTTGGCCATTTAAGTCATGTACTTTTGCCTTGTAATAAATGACTTTGTATTGCAAAGTCCTTGAAGTGGACCTTTAATTTTATCCCTGCATTTGCATTCTTTATTAGTGGTCTTGTTTTTTTTTTTATGAAACTATCTAAATTACTAGTACAACTATAACTTAGCTTGACTGTGTTTCTATTAAAGATTTTGCTTAGTTCTGAGCTTTTTGGAAAGTGTCTATCTGTCAGTTTAAAAAATATTTGTCCTATTTTGGTCTTTACCTCTAAATATAATTGTATTGAACACTTTTTAATACAAATGTGCACTGGTCTAATTTTATTATGACAAAAACCAAGGTAATTAAACAATCAAAAAATATATATATATCTATATTTAAACCTTAATCTTGACATTAAACAACTTTTCAGAAAGGAAGAAAAGGTTTTAAAAATTATTTAAGAAATAACTTTATCTGGTCTTCAATATAATCTACATTATAAAACAACTGCTACCCAAATACACACACACACACAACACTGAAGAGAAACATAATAAAAAGAACTAACAACAAAGAAAAAAAAAAATGAAAAGGCAAAAACCTACCAAAACAGTAACAGGAAGTGCTCTTTTTCTCAGCTTTCAAGACAGACATTACACTTCACAGAAAGAGATGAAGTTCAGATTGCTACTTAAGTTTCACTTTAACTTGATCATCATGCAACCATACAGAGATATAGATATAGTAACAAGTAAAATGAAATGTTCATTTTTTAAACACCAAATTTACATTACACTTCTACATTTATTAAGGATAGTTATACACACACACACACACACACACAAAAGAAATGATGATCTTTGCAATCAAAAACATTTTTAGCATGTTTTGAGAATTATTATAAATTAAAAGCTGAAGAGAGATAAATAAACAGCTAGAAAGAGAGAGATAGGCATTGGTATACATACTGTGTGTGTATAAGTTATTTAATAGATATACATGTATTTACTTTTTTAAAGTGACTGAAGAGAGAAAGAAAAGATGAAATATTCTGTAAAATATTTCATCTAAGACCCTGTAAAAATTGCTGAATAATTAATTATATAATGTGTGAAGTTAAGATTTTTTTAGATACTTCAAACAGTAAAAGAAAAAACCATTTTCATAAAACAGTCCAAATAAGTGTGCAATGGAATTGAATATGAACTATAAAGAGGTTTTTGAGTGCTGAAAATTTAGCCGAATTAAGTTAATATTTGTCACTAAATTCTGATGTTTAGCTGTTTTGGGAAAGTATGGCAAACTAAGAATTTTTCAGCATCCCCCACATATGTGTATAAAATTGTTAAATAATAGAAGGCTTAAGTGCAGGACCTTGTTAGTAGATTTTAGTGAAACATGTGTAAAAGAAGGATTTAAGCTCAAATACACAATATATATTGGTCATAAATAAAAAAAAACAAATTTCCACCTTGGAGGTAAATCCCAAGGGATCCTATTTATATCAAATATTAACACTGATTTAGCGTAATGGCTCAATGTAATTAGATTTATTTATTTACAAATTTAATATTCATGACATAAAAAAATATCAAATTTTCTTAATTCAGATGGCCATTTTGACGGGTAAATTTAACACCTATCTCATCATGTTTTGGTTTTGCTGATGAGTTGGGTGTTAAATTTACCAGTTGAAATGGCCATCTGATTTTAAAAAATTGGAATTTTTTATGTGTTTACATATATAGATATTACCAAAACCACTTCTTATGGATTCAGATATTTATCAGTCTAAAATTAAACAAGAACTAGTTTGCTGAAATGAAGCTACGTAATCAATTATTGCAGCTGATATCCGTTAAACCAATAACATCTTTGCTTTCAGGTTTTAAGATGCAATATTCCTGTAATGATTTGCCTCTGTTATTAAAATTATCAACACTGATGTAGATCAAATATTAATATATAAAATATCATAGAATTTGTCAAGACAAAAGCTAAACAATATGGCGATAAACTTTCCTACAGCAACACCACAGTCCATCATTTTTCCTTTTTGTCTTTTGTTTCCTTGCTCTTCTTAAATCCTGTACCTTCTTTTTCTTTTCTTTTTTCCTCTTCTGTTTATGTCCATCCTGTGGTCAGTTCTCCTGCCTAACTGCCCACTGGGTTGGCCGCATTATATCTGCATTTTCTTCAGCAGGCAAGACCATTCAATTCTCTGAGTTGCATCCCTTTAGCCAACACTGACCATTAGTTGTTTGGTCAGCTTTATAGTAAATGTTCATAAAAAATGACCAACATGATTTTGAATTTTATAAAATGAATACATTTTGTTTTTCTTCATTTTAAAGCTTTTTAAAAAAATTAAACTTCAAATATCTAGCCTATTTTTAAAAAAATAATAAGAAATTATTTATTTAATTCTAAACCCATTTAGCAATTATTTAAATAAAGGTCTCATAATTAAGATATTTTAATGCTTATTATTTTATTTATTGTAGTTTTCTAAGAAACTGAGAAAAAAATTCAAGTTAAAAAAATTAATTTTATATAGTAAATTTGTTCTGAATTTTTATTGTTTTAGTTAATAACCAAAATTTTTTCACAAAATTTTGTTAATTAAAATTAATACATTTCATATTTGCCTTACTTGAATCTAACCATATTTTAAATTCGTTCATTCATGTTTTCAGTAAAATTACTTGGAATATTTCTGTTATCATAACATTTTTATAAGCCACCTAATAGTAAAGGAAAAAATACAAAATTATTTAAGAAAAACCTATGAACATATCAACAATAGTATTTCATTGTTTTTGTATATACAGTGGATGCATAAACTTTATTATTAAAAAGATATTTAATCTCTTAGTTAATTTAACAACTTAAATCCTAAAAAAATTGTTTTTCATCAAGTTCATATTAATACTTTAATTTGTTGCTAAAATGGTGGCAGAAAAGTCATTTTTCTTTCTTGCAAAGTTGGAAATTTTCTAATATATTGATGAATTTTTATGTAGAATATATATATATATATATATATATATATATACACACACAAGTATGTATGTGTGTGTATGTATATATATATGTAATTTCTACAATGAAGTGTATGCACATAGATGCAAATATATAATCGCCCAATTGTCAGTCATGCTTGCATAAATTCCTGACCATTGAAAATCCCTTTCTACCTCATTGTCAATGTACAACATACAAATAGAAAGATTTTAGGTCATAAAATATATTGTGAAGTTTAGTGGTTAAATTTACAAATTTCTTGTGTTAGAAATCACCAACTATGTGTACCAAAATGTAGCATTTCTACAAAAACTTTCAATGCAGAATAAGCTGATGTACATTTAACACACAAAATCTAATCTGTTTGTCTTTGTTGTATGTCTTTCTCCATAGATAGTTGAATCTTGAGCATGAAATAATTTTTTAAAATATTTCAATATCATATGTTTTGTTTTCTTATTAATAAAATTGTAAATCATAAGTGTTTTGCAAAGAGAGGTATTCTAGATGAAAATGAACATGCATTTGTGTGGTTTTAACTAGATTTTGTTGTATATTGAAATCACAGAAACACACTGCTACTGTGACTGTCAGATTGCAAAAGTATGCTAGATTTTACAAGAAAGCAAATATACTATTTTGTTAATCATAAGGGAGTGTAAGGCTTTTCTTTTAGGAAGTAGCACTGGTTTTTAATTAAAACCTTTAAAAATCAACTATTGGCAGAGATACAACTGATTTTCATGCATGTAAATAAATTTAGACATAACTCTGAAGTTAATATTTTTGCTTTAGACTTCTCCCACAATATCAGACAGCATTAAAAAATCTACTTTTTGAGTAATATTGCATTTGAAAGGCACAATATGTTTGTCAGCAAGGGAAACAGCCCAATATACAAACTATGAATTGGAGGTAGTAACAAAAAGCAAGAAGAGCTTACCATGAATTGTAAGAAAAGAGAATGGATGGTTGTCAACAAGGGGAACAGCTCAAGATATGAACTACAAACTGGAAATGTCAAAATGAAGCAAGTATGATAATTTAATTAACTGGAAAACTTTGTAACAGAGGACCGAAAATATGTCATCAAAATCCAGTGTCTTGTTGAAATCGCAAAAAATACCTTTCAAAATTTAAGGAAAGTATTAAAAAGCAGAAAAATTTAATTATGAACTAATTAAACAGTGCTGAACTGTTACATAATAATATCAAACCTTTCATATGGTAGTGAATGTCAAAAAATCTTCTCACAGATGAAGTTGAGATTTGAAGCAAGAGAAAATCAGTTCTACAGAAAGATGCCATGAATATCATGGATTAAGTATGTGAGTAATAAGGAAGTTTCAAAGAAAATGGAAACATAAAGGACACTTTTACTTAAAAACAGGAAATTGAAATTTCTAGAGCATATGAGAAAAGAGAGCATGGAGAATTTGTTACTCACAGGACATACTGAAGGCAAGAGATTACTTGCTATGACTTGCTATCTAATGAGCTTGTGTAAACTGATGCTAGAACAGCAGGTGGGAGGGATGGTTTGTGGGTTCTTGACTTTGAGATACAAGACAAAAAAGAATATTCTATCACATGCTTGATGTGGTATTTAAAATTTTGCATGTTTCTGTCCTTCCTTTTTATTACTATTTGTTTTACAACTATATAAGTAATCAATAGCAGTTTAGTCTGGTTTCACTCAGGTAGTTTAAGGAATAATAAGAATAACAAACATATGATGAATTTACATAGCAAATACTTACACAACGTCCACCTTCATCACTTTTATAGATAGAGATAACAATGTAGAATGTCTCCATTGGATTAGGGTGGGAGGGAGAAGGGCAACATATATAGATAATATAAAGTGAGGTGATCGATTCTATATTATAATCAATACATAAACTGTTCCCTGACTTTGTGGGGTAATAATATATATTTTTCTACCCCTAATTTTAGCCTTCTTAAAAATTCCAAGATGTCATTAGCATTGTAAAATTTAGATCTACATCTGAGCGCAACTCTGGTCAAGTTAGATCGCAAAATGCAGACACTAAGTCAAATTTTTTCTCTTTGGAGAAAAGCTGTATTTTTTGAATTTTTTTTTTTTTTTTTTTTTTTTTTTTTTGAGAAAAATAAAGCCATTTTTCTCTTTCTCCCACTTTTGAAGAAAATGTATTTTTCTCTCAGTTTTTGATAAAAAATTTTTTTTCTCTCTCTCTCTGGTTAGGGGAGAAGTCTTTTTTCTGTCTTCGGTAAGGGGAAATGTCTTCTCTCTCTTTTTGGTTGGGAAATGTCTTCTCTTTGGTTGGGAAGGAGAATGTTCTCTCTCTCTCTTTCTCTCTCTTTGTAGATAATGTTTTTTCTCTCTGGGGGTGGTAATGACTTTTTCACTCTCTTTGGTAAGATGTCTTCCCCTCCCTTTGAGGGGAAGTGTCTTTTTTCTCTCTTTGGGTGAGGAAAAAGTCTTTTTTCTATCGGTGAGGTGGGGGGGTCTTTTTTTTCTTGTTTTAGAAAAAAGTAAAGTTAGATTTTTTTCCTTCTATCATAATATATTTTGTTTTTCAATTTTTAGTTCTGAAATAAAAAATTGGTCTCAATTTCCTAAAAATATTTGGATCTTGTAATGGCATTAAGTTAATGAGGTTCAGAATGATAAATTATCAAGCGATATTTTAGTTGGCTAGGTACCAGTGAAAATACTGATGCTGAAATATTGCAGCAAGAAAATCTTTGACTGTGACATGATGTGTTGTTCTTTACAGCATTTGGAAGAAAATGTGTGTAAGGAATATGGTTGATTTTGACAGAAGCTCAGCTAATGGCAATAAGACTGGTCATCTGTTTAAACTTTGTGCACAGCACCCAACAACACAATTGTTACTGTTGAGGAAAGGAAGAGATAGAATAAAATATTATGATGCAGTAATGTTAATATGAACTTTGGACAATATGTATGGGCAATTGGAATGGTAGATCTTAATCATGTCTCACTGGTTAGGTGATATGTACAACCTGTATTCTTACAGTTGACATAATGTGCCAATAAAGAGCTGACCATCTTATTCTAGCTTCTCTAGGCAGGTGGAAATAATGTAAAAGAAAAGTGTAGAGTAACCAGTGAAGTATTTTAATTGGCTAAGATGGTTAAAAATGATAAAAGTCTTAAACTGAGATGATAATTATAAGTATTAAATGAACTTTGTTTCGCTTACAGAAATGTTGAAGTAGTTGTGAAAAATAATTTATTTTAAACTGAAGAAAAAGCATAATTAAACCTTACTAAGAGCTATAAAGGACAAGAAGTTGTGGAGAGTCATGATTACCTATTCTATGTATAGAAGAAAAGGCAAAAGTTACCAGTATTACCTTTTGGGGTTGAAAAGCATGGAGTCACTGGGCTTTCTTTCCTTGAGGTAGCAATCAGTCTAGAAGAAGGACAAGGATGAAAAGGGATTGAGGTCCTGTCAGGTTATCTCACACTAGACACACTCACTGCTGCTTTGGCTACAGTGCATATAGTGCATCTATAACCTTAATGGGTTACAGGACTCATTATGTGATCTGACAATTAGTAGTTAATATGTTTGAATTATGGATAAGAAAATATAATTTCTGGATAAGAAAAGCCACTGTAGATTGAGGTCAATAATAGAACTTACTGCATTGCAAATTGGATGCAACAAATGACTGTGGAACTTAGATGAAAAGTTCTTCCACAAGCAGCATATTCACCTTCAGTCAAACACTTGTTTTGTTCTACACTATTTATTTACATAATAATTGTTAATTTAATCCCTAAACAGTGTGTACTTGGACACAATGAAAATAGATCATCCAATTACTGAGCAGTACTAAGAACTTCAGACAGGATGTATGCTGTGGTGCAGTGGATATTGGCTCCAAACAAGAAATTGGGGAGCCAAGTTTGAATTCCAGTTGAATTCCTTGCATTCACTTCGACATTAATACCCTTGGGAAAGATATTAATCTCTCTTTCCTCCAGTTATGGGTTAAATAATAGGACAGATTGAGTTCTATAGCCTATACTGGCAACCAGTCTACTGCAGAAAGCAATGACAATCTACTGTGGGATAATCTTCTGCCCAGTCAGTCATGTCTCTTTTGAGACATGATCGCCCAAAGCGTGATTCATGTATGGCACTTAACTGACTAAGAATAAGAATGATAAGATATCCCTAAATATGAGCAGTAAAATGCGAACAGTTTGCTTTCATAGATTAAATAAAGGATTCAGTTCATAATTTCTTATAGATTACAAAGATTGACAGAGACCTGATGTAGGCCAAAGGCCACAGCAGGCAAATGATAACAACAGAGATGAGGATAATAGTTCATATTTTAAAAATATCAATAATGATAATGCCTCATTTCAGAAATTCTGACAGAATTTTTATGTTTGAAAATACTATGGATTTCCACAGGTTTCTTTTCTTTAGTATTTTTGAATTACATGACTTTTTGGGAAAGATAGTAAAGTGACTCTTTCAAAACATAGGTGATCATGACTCTCCAGAGGTTCCTTTTTTTATTATCTGTGAATTATTATGCTGTACTGGAAAAGATAGTGAAATGGTCTCCCTCACCACAGTCTTGAATTCAGTGACAAATGTAATTAGATACTAAATTATACATGTTAGGGTGTTTGGAATATAATAAAATTTTATCAGAAAAGATATAGAAATAAATATATTGTTGAATTTATTTTGATGTTATTTGTCAAAAATATAATCCCCTTTGTTTTAAATTACTGCAGCCCAATGGAAAGGGAAATTTTCAATTTTATATTTCAAGAAATCTATCCTTTTTCTTCTTTTTTTTTTTTTTTTTTTTGCAAAGCTGTTCTCAACATTTTTGTGTCTGAATGCTTTGCTGCATATGAAATGTGCATGTAATTGAAGCAAATGAAAATCTGAGTATAGTCTCTCCCATCCTAACTTTAATTTTCTTTTTCTTGGGTTTGTCATGCAATTTGTATACTTGCTTTGTTTTGCTGCAGAAGAACACCTTTTCCCGTTTACACAAGTAGGGCACTTTAAACATAATGCTTCATTTACCTGATAGTTGTTCTCAATAAATGTCTGCAAAGAAAGTTTTTTCCTTGTTTCAGTATCTTATGATGTACAATATCTTTCATATTCAACTAGACACAAAGTAAGGAATTCTGTGGATGGAGTCCTGGTTTTGGTGTTAGTATGAGTTTCCTATTTTCATTTTTTGATAACTATTGTCTTTCATTTTTTTGCTATCTGTAACAATGCAATGCAAAAATGAAAGACTGGTTGACTGTTGTTTGGTTCTCAAAAAAGCTCATGAACAGCCCAAAATACCCATTTTCAAATTTTCTTAAACTTTGAAATGCATTTTAAGTGAAAAGAAATGACAGATTAATTCTACATGTGATCTCCTAACATTCCACCATGGCTTTGAATAGCTAACTCAAAACTCATATAATTACCTTCATCTTCAATGACTGCAGCTAAATGAAGGTAATTTTTCTTTGATAAAATATTTGAAAGACTGTTTTCAGTTTCATTATTTCCGAATGTTCTGCTACTTTTAAAATGTTCTTGTGATAGAAAAAAAAATTGAAAATCTTTATGCCCTAAATTGGGTGAGTATACTGAGGGCAAAATAAACTCCCATCCTAGCAAGCTTATTTTTTCTTGGATTTATTTTTATACTGGAGAATGAGGCTTTTGTTTTTGTCCAAAGCAGAACATTATCAGCATAATGTATTATTTACTTCATCAAATTGATGATAATAAACATATGAAGTGAATATCCTATCTACCGTTATAATGGATGACACCTTTCAAATCTCATGAGACACAAAGCAAGGATTTCTGTTGATGAAGACTTAGATTTGGTGTTGGCACTGGTTTCTCATTCTGTGATAGACATTGTTATATTGACATGAAAAAGCTTGCTTTTCATCACCTGTTAGAATCAGTCAGTTAAGTGCCATACATGATACACGCTTGGGAAATCATGTCTCAAGAGACATAACTGACTGGGCAGAAGATTATCCCGCAGTAGGTTGCCATTGCTTTCTGCGGTAGACTGGTTGCCGACCAAGGCTATAGAACCCAATATGTCCTGCTATTTAACCCATAACTGGAAGGAAGAGATGGATTAATATCTTTCCCAAGGGTATTTGCGCGGAAGTGAATACAATGGATTCAACTGGAATTCGAACTCGGCTCCCCGGTTTCTCGTTCCGAGTTGATATCCACTGTACCACAACGCACATGATGCAAAAAATGAATGGTTGACATTTTTCTATTTCCCAAGTATGTACCACAAGGCAGCCAGCTAAATGCTTGATGGCAATTAAAACTAAAAAGGCAGACCTGTTCATCAGGAGGATTATTAAAAGCCAATTGGTTAAAACTAGTAAAAAGTAATAAATACACATATAGAAATAACAAACAAAAAGCTCACAAAGAATTTAGAAAAAGCAGCTGAAATCTTGAACATAGAAGCAAGACCATTTGTCTAAATGGATAAAGAAAGGTACTGAATATTTTGCTTACATGTATGAAGTTGCTTTGATAAATTCCCAGAAAGGAAGAACATTACATGAAAGTTACATTTGGAAGCAGTGTGTAAGCAGATAATATGTAGGGAAAAAGGATTCTTCATGCAGAAATACAAATGTAAAATAAATTTATAATAGATGAATGCATTAAACAGGTGTTCAAATAGCAACATGTTAGGAGAGACCAAAGTACAAAGAAAATGTTTTAAGTTACAAATTGGTGATTCTATCATTGGGGTAAGTTTAAAAGAATGAGAACAAAGAACCACATGCTTGGTCTCATGCTTTTACTCTCTGGGTTCCAATGATAACTTTGGGCTAACAGGAAGTCAGAAAAAAAACAATGACCAATCTAAAAAGTACTTAAAGTGAAAAAAAAGGGACAAACAAAGGGGAACTAAACAATGCACATTTATGCTGTTGTAACAGAACAGACATTTGAAATTAAAAGTCTGCTACAGATGGTGTAACATTGTTTTGGTCTCAAATAAAAAAGAAACCAAAATTCTTTTTTGAATGTTTTCCTAGTTAAATTCTGAAATGCATTCTAAAGAACACACTACTAGATAGAAGAGATGATAAACTAATTCTTGACACTGTTTGTTGCCATTCAATTCTACTTCTACTTCTGCTTTGATTGGTTGACTCATAATTCATAACAGCAAAATATGTAATTACTTTCTGAATACCATAATAGATAGAAAAGAAATTAAACAACTAAGTTAGCTACAGTAAGAAAACTGTATTTTATAAATTATAAATTTATATGTTGTTTTCTGACATGTTCGGCTCTTAATTTCCAAGTATACATCCCACTTGCCGTTATTCTGTCATAATTACAAAGATGAGTTTCCCCCTTTTTTGAAAGACAGTTTTTCTTTTTATTTATATGTTTTGCTATCATTTAACATTTTGCTATGTTTGCCATAATGTCAGTGTTCAATTATTGGAGTTTTACTGGTTTATTTATTTTCAATTATTTACTCTTTTCAAGAATCTTGTCCTTTTTTTCACTTTTAAACGTTTTCCAATCTGTACTTCATGTGGATGTTTTAGCTAGCTCCTGCAGAGGGCAAATTGTGCCTGTGCTCCAAAACTAAAGGGACTTCTGGTTCAGCTTAGAAAGCAGCAATGATAGTTTTGAAGAAATAAATTTGACATCCTCAGTTCACTCCACAGAACTTCAAAAGTTCACTTTAACTCTGATTCAGACTATATGATATGATTAAAATATCAAAGGGATGGATGTTAGAGAGTAAATAACACAACCTCAGTGACTGAATAAACTAGTCTAGAGACTTCAATAAAGTGTCTTAAAAACCTTGTTGAAGTCATTCTTCAAAGTTTTTTTTTTTTTTTTTTTTTACAGACATCATGGCAAGTGCCCAAGGAAGTCTTTATATTATAACTGACAGAAACTGAGTTATAAGAGTGATAATGAGGATCATAACTCATACAGGTTATAACTATGTGTGTTCATTTTTATCACATTTTATTGGAATTAATTTTTCATGACTAACTATCCATCACAGACAAGCAAACATCACTTCTTTTCCGTTTGCTGCCAATAACAATGGTAGTATTTTTATGGTGAATCAAAACCTAGTTAAATACAGTCTTACCAAGTCATTCAGTATGAACACCTTTCACATATATTTCTTGCTGAGTGTCAATTGAAAGAGTCCAAACAAATTCATATTATCTCTTTCTTAACTATATATTTTGATTTCAATTGAGACATTGCATTTTTTATCATGTAATGCCCAACACACAAGCATCCTTTCATAATTGTGACCATGAAGAATATTCAGGTAATATCACATTCATTCATGATCAATCGTATGCAGCCGTTGGTGTTAATATATTGCTCTCTATCTAGGTTTGCCATTTTTACTTCATTCATTTCTTTTTTTAATAGCAAGACATAAATCTATTGTCCAAGAGGAAGAAGTATATCTCTTTCAAAAGGGTCAATCAAAAAAAAAAAAAAAAGAGAAACTCCCTGTATTAGATTTCTAATAGAAATCTCATCTATTTTCTGCCACATTCACTGTGACATTTCTAACCTCCATCAGTAACATCGCTTTCTCTTTGATTTTTTGTTTTTTTTTGTTTTTTTGCGAAAAGCAGCTTTGAAATTGCCTTTCGTCACATTGAGAAGCTTGGGAATCTCAAAAGAGAATCAATACTGTCAAACAGGTTCTCTGACATTACGATGAATGCACTAGATAATTGAGAACAAATTATTATATGAAAGAAAACAATTTAATGCAAAAATAGTTTCACATTTGTTGTTAATTAGATAAAAATAAACTGAATTCATAATTAATTTCAAAATAAGTAAATAATTATTAAGCTTAAATATTACAAATAATATGATACTTGGAAATTTACATTAATAAAACTCAAGAACTTTTATATATATAAATATTTATTATAAATTATAGTTTAGAACATGTACAAATTATCATCTTCAACAAAGTGTACATTTTGTTTCGATATTCAAAGGACAATGTCTCATCAGGTAGTGTGTCCTGATGAAATATTGTCCTTTCAATGTCAAAACAAAATGTAGACTTCATAGTAGATAATTTGTACATGTTCTAAACTATAATTTATCATTAATATTCATAGCTCTATTCTTATATTGAGCACTGCTTAAAATTAATGCTTTGAACGGTGTTAATATTTTCTTTGTTCCTTATTCACTTGGATATATAAATATATATGTATATATAAAAAGACAATAGTCATTAATTGATTTTACTGTTCGTCTTTTCAAATTTTGATCATTTCAAGAAATATAATACAAGCTTTTGAAAATTAACTTTGGACAACTTCTGAAGAAAGAGTCTGAGAATGATAATTCATAAAATCAATTAACACAAAATTTATGTTGTCTTTAATGACATCTGCTGAAAAAAACATTTACTCCAGAAATACACAGGAAAAAAATATATATGTATATATAATTATATACTGTTTAATTGTGATAATGTTTAGCACCAAGGTTGTTGTTTTTTTCATCAGTTTTACTGATAAAATGTATTTTGGCAAGCAGGTTTTTTTATCATAAAGTGCTTAATGTTAGGATGGAGATAGGTTGATAAGCACAAAGAGTTTGTCACTTTAATTCAGATTCATGCCAATAGATAGAGCGTTAATAGTTTTAGTGCGAAGAATTTGTCACTTTAACTGTCCAGATTAATGCTGACTTCAAAGTTGTATGAGAACATCAAAACGGAAACTGTGTCCTCACAAAAGTCAGCATAAACTTGCTCAGTTAAAGTTAAAAACTCTTTGTACTTATATATATTTAGAATCAATACAAAAGATTTTATCTTTCAGCTGATAGATGCTACCTTCAACATCCAACTCCTAAGTTGCATATACATACATATATATATATATATATATATATATATATATATATATTCAAATGAATAACAAAGAAATTATTTGCAATGCTCAAAACACTAATTTAAAACAGTGCTCAAAATATAAATAAAGCAATGAATATTTATCATGTTAGAACATGTGAAAAACTACAAATTACTACAAAATGTAAAATTTCGTAGTAGTTTTTCGTATGTTCTAACATAATAAATAATAATATTGAGCACTATGTAGAAATGGTAGACATTAAAAACAGTAGCTACTCATCGTTATTTACACATTTTTATTCAGTAATGAATTTGAAGACTGCCAGTGGCATGTTTACATTGTGTATATAATATGCTAAAATATGCTTTCTTCCACCAAGTGCTCATAGCTTAGAGGTAGAATTGCTGACTGATGTCTATTCGGTCAGGTTTCAATCATGGCTAAAAGCAATCAAATGTCTAACCATACTGATGAGCTGTGATACAGCAAAACAAGACTTTCTGCAGATGACTATATAACTGCAGATGACTATATAACTGCAGATGACTATATTTAAGACTGGAGGAAAACTATTTTATCTACTGATGGACTTTATCAAGGCAAAGAAATTAGATTTTTCATAATCTTGTGAAGTTGGTTTCATGGTTTCGGTTTCTGCTGTAGTTATTTTTGTTAAATCTTTTCTATTTCCCTTCTTTGCCTATTATCTTGGTAGTTGACAGAGAATGAAAAGTGACGCTGAGATCCAAAGACACATTGCTATGGACACAGACACTTTTCGAAAGCTTACCAGAGTACTTAGAGACAGGAAAATTTCATTGGAAACAAAGAAAAGTGTGCTGGACAGCTATGTGATATCTGTCCTTCTGTATGGCAGTGAATGTTAAATGATCTCTCCAAGAATAAAGGAGAGATATGAGGCAGCGGAAATCTGGTTCTACTGAGGATACCATGAACCGAACATGTTAGCAACAGTGAGGTGTTGGAGAGGATGCAAACAAGGAGAAAACACATACTTATTACCAGGAAGAGACAGCTGAGGTTCCTGGGACACATAATGAGGAAGGAGGGTCTGGAGAATCTAATACCCACAGGACGGATAGAGTAAAAAAGAGACAGGGAAAAGCAGCATGAGACATATTTGATAGGCTTGAGCAATTGGATGGCAAAGCAGGGTTTAGGAGAGATACCAAGAAGAAAAATATTGAGAGAGACAGGGGCAAGTATAAGTCTATGCTGGCCTATGTTCTGAAGAAACACAGCAAATGAAGTTGTTATTACTGAGAGAGCAATCAGTTAGGTGTTTCCCCTAATTACAATATGCTCTTGCCATACTTTACAGTATAAGCTTAATAGATTTATCAAACATCTGAACTTTATTAGTTTTGATGCAGAAGTCAGTCAACCACATAAGTCTTTTCTACTTTTCTTGATTTATTGAACATTGTTTATTTTAGCCAAAAAACGTTAAATTTTTTCAATTTTCACATATTTTTTTTCAGTTGTATTATTATTTCTTTTTTTAATTATAAAAAACAGAAACAAAGCTGTTCAATACAACAATATATCAGTAAAATTGCCTACACTATTTTTCTTTAAATTATACTTTTCTAGAATTTAGAGAATATTTAATAAATCCAGTTTCAACCTTCTAAATAGCATTCTTTTAGTGTCTAGATCAACAGTACATCCATCTCACATGATTCTTAATCACATTAGCTTTTTGGTTTACAAGGGTGACCTTCAACAAGTACTTGGTATGGAGTTACTACTTGGATTCCTTGTTGATGAATCCCCAGATAAAATAGTCCATGGGGATTCAAAATGGAAGAGTTAGAAACCTATATACTGGAAGTGTTGGATTGTCAAAACTCTTCACTCTGTGGCAGAATGAAGAGAGCTGCAGAAACATTTGCCTTCAATCCAAAGCTTGCCCGCTATATACAGCATATCTAGAGTATCATTATATAACCCCACTACTCACTACCCCAGAATTATCACAGATATGAATTTCAAGTGCATCATCTTGGGTACAAAAGATGTTTGTGCAGAACCAAATGTTCCTTTCTTATAGTAAGACATTAAAAAAAAACTTGCTGTCTTTGAGTCATTGGTTGTAAGCAGAGCATGCCTTATTTTCCGCATCACATAAGAAGGTGCCCTGTTAATTCATTTGATATATTTGAAAGAGATATGAGCATGTTAAAACTTGGGTCATGTCATATAACATTGCATAAAAGTTTTCTTAGATTTATGTATTGAGGCTTACAGCCATACCAAATTGAAACACTAGTTCTTGTAGGATCACCAAAATTAAACAATGTCAAGAATGGTCAGTACCTAAGTGGGTGACAGCTTGGAAAAACCAGGTTCTGCAAGTTTCAATGTGCAAGTGGTGTAATGGATAATGGCTTGGAATGAGAAATAGGTGCGCCAAGTTCTAATTTCTGTCAGGTTGACTACAGTTTACTTATGAGTTAAGACATATAAATCAACTCTTTCATACCCATGAGCTGATACTGGTTTGCTGATACAAGTCCTACTAATTGCCTCCAAAAAATACTTACAATCTATGAATATTTTCTGGTTTTAAATAATCTGCAGAAGGTTGATAAAATATAAAAAACAAAGCAATCTATTAAATCTCAAATACTTGATAGATACCCTCTGAGCATTATAACATTATTTCATATATTTGTGAAAACATGTATTTTGTTTGGGCGCTTAATATCAGGAAAAGAATTCTATTTCACAAGGACAACATTTGCACCAGCAAAACTAAATATGATTCATGCTGAGCAGATGAATAATTAAATTTTAATTTAACAGTGTAATTATAAAATTAGATTTTGACTCATTTCAGCTTCTTGTGGGTCACCAAAACCTTTATCATTACAGTCTGGTTATGAGTAATTTTTAATAAAAAATGAATCTGATTTGTGAGTGAATTTTCATAATGAAGAATTATTATTATCTACATTCTTTACTCTCGGACAAAGATGAAATAATAGCCTGAGGGTAAATAATAAAAATACTTTACTCAGACACAGTTGTTTATTCCCTGTTCGCAATAAAGTGCAGAAACAATGTGGGGGAAACAGAAATCTTTAAATAAAAAAAATATGGAAGCTGAGTTGATGTTTACACAGTTGTTGATACAATGGCACCAGAAAGTAAAGAATTTCATTTTATATCATTTTTTTTCTTTGAGAAAACGATTTCATATCTTGAATTACTTTTGAACCATACCTCATATTGATTTTCATCTGGAAAGGCCAACTTTGGAAAGCATAACATAATAAATCTTTTTAATAATATAGTCCTGGGTATGATGATCAACTGCATTTGGAAGCAACTCCTCTGATTGAAAAATTGGATGTCTTGAGGTACATGGAACTATATCTTAATTGCTGTCCTTCCTAGATCCACGCTCACCCAAGGTGGTAGTATCTGTTAGGGTTTTAGCTATGAGCAAATAGTGAACTCCCAAACAAAAAGAAAACACTATGTATAAAAATACCAGCAATATATTTTCATATAAAAATTTTACCAACAATATATATTTATAGTAAAATTATCAACAATATGCACCTAATCTTGTAATTATTTCAAACTTATATTCTCATCTTGGTTGCTATAGGTGTTATAATACACAATGTTTCGACCAAGTATCCTCTGGTCATCATCAAGTGTCCATAGATTGGCTGATGTGGATTATCTTGTTGATTATTGCAAAATATCCTGTTAATTCAATTATTGTTGTTTGATGTTGGATTTGGTTTGTCACTGCCAAGTCCAAGGATCAACCAAGATGAGAACAAAAGTTCAAAATAATTCCAAGATTATTGAAAATTACTCATTTCAGAAATAAATACAAATATACACCTACTAACAAATAGTAGTGACTTCAAGCAAATCTGTTTAAAATATTGCCAAACAACTAAGATGAACTAATTCTTGATATTATTTCTAGTAGTATCCTATTATATTTTTTAAACAACCTGTATTCCAAAAAATATGCTGATGTGCATTGTGGTGCAGTAAGTATCAGCTCGCAACAAGAAATTGGAGAGCAAGTTTGAATTCCAGTTCGATTTGTTACATTCACTTATGTGCAAATACCCTAAGGAAACGTATTTATCCATCTCTTCTCACTCCAGCAGGAGAGATTAGGTTCTGTAGCTTTGTTTGGCAACCAGTCTACTGCAGAAAATAATGGCAACCTACTGTGAAAAAAACTTCTGCCCAATCAGTCATGTTTCTTTTGAGACATGACTGACCAAGCATATGGCACTTAACTGACTGATTCCAAAACAACTTCGGCAAAACTACAGCATGAAGCACACACATCACTGCCTATAGTTATAAAAACATATATAATATATATGTACAAAAGCTGAGTATCATCTACCATGTATTCAGTTGTGAAAGCAGAATAATATTCTTATTACTTTTAAGCTCTAAAGAAAATTAAATATTATTCTTGTTATTACTATAACAAGAATTATTATTTTTTTGTTATTATAACAAGAAATAACAGTCTTATTTCATTTTACAGACATTAAATTTTTTTGTCTGGAAAAAAATGTAATGTTTTTATAGACATTAAATTTGTCTGTTTAATTTGTTTGTAATTAAACAGACAAATTATTTTACTAATAATTGCCACACTGACACTATAGCAAATTATCTCAAATTGTGAGTCCTTAAAATTACATTTAATTGGGAGTAAAGTAGATTTAAATTTCTGTTCTGAAACTAAAAAATAAATTTTTATGCTGGAGTATACAAACATTCAGAGAAATTGTGCCTGTAAAATTTAGAAATATTTGGAGAAAAATTAATCGTGGATGGTTTAAAGAAATCATTTTATTGATTATTTCTTAATGGTTTTGATTATCTCCAGTATTTGACAATGAGAAAATCTTACACTTTCCTTTTCTTAATCTAAACACTAGTTTGATTTTAGAGTGACAGAGGTCAACTGCCAGTGGTTTATTATTTTTATAACATTCAGAGTCTGTAATAATAGCTTCAGGTACTTATTAATATAAAATATTCATGAATATAAGATGATTTCATTGTATGACAGATTTTTTATTATAGATAACCAATGTTTGCTTTTTTTATCTTTTTTATTTACTTAGCCACTTTTTTTTTGTCTTGTTTAAAAGAAAATAAATGCTTCTTGGAGCTAACCTCGGAAGAAGGAAACATTTGATGTTAATAATAAAATATTGTCTTTTTGGGGAGATTGGAGGAAGAGTTTTGAAACACTAAAATCAACTGACAAGAAATCGTGTCATTCTTAAGCAGTGCCTGTAGATATAATAATATGACAGGCTGGTACCCATATCTGTTGAAAATTATTTAAAATAGAAGAAAGCAGTAATTGTCATATTTTGTTATTTTATTTTATTTTATGAACTCTCTGCTAATTCTTTTTACTTGTTTCCTTATCCACTTTGATCACAAACATAATTTTTCATAAACTAGACAACGGCCAAATGCCACAGGACCTAAACCTGGATGTCAAACATGCAAATATTTGAGCTTTACAAATGGCTTCTTATCCAACTGAATTGACACATACCCACGAGCAAAGATTAAATTTGTTTCATTAGGATGAGTCATTGACTGAGAAGAACCTTTAGCAACAGCCATGAACCTAAGCTTTTGTCATAAGTAATAAAATGTTAGGGTCAAAAAGTTAACCTTGCTTTCTAAAAATTGTCTGTTGATGGCATTTGCTTGGAACAAAATGTCAGCATCTTTTTTTCTTCTTTTCTTGGAAAAAGGCTTCATTCTTCAGAGCATACCTAAAAGAGCAGTGAACCCTGCAATTCTAACAATTGGTTGAAACCTGACATGGTCATATAAATTCACATGTAAGGACCTGACAATTGTGCTTAAGTGCTTGTTTTTTGTTATAAAGTCTTTTCTTTTCTTCTGATATGGAAGCAAAAAGTCCATAGGCAAAATTTTATCATGCTCCATATATACACATATGTTACATATAGATATAAATGTTTGCATTCTGTGTCAGTACATATCTATTTAGAAATTATTTATTCAGAAAGCAATCCCTCTTTTATGCAATTTTCTTTAAAAATGATAAACAATGAACTGCTGTTAAGTTTTTTTTATATAATTTTTCATTCTTTTTAGTAGGTAAATTATATAAAAATTATATAAATACTTTATTTTCCCCGGCACTTAATTTAAACTTTTAATGAAACTTAAAAAGATGGATTGCTGCCTAAATATACAATTTTTAAATTATATGACCCAGACATTAACAAGTAAAGTAATACTACAACATTCAGGAAAAATCTTGTTTTATGACATACATATATATAATAAGATTGTTAGAGAAACAATGGCTGATTGAGGTGTTGTATTTTAAAAAGTAATTTTTACATAGTTTTCATTTTATATATATGAGGTGAATTTTAGTATATGTAATAATTGTGTACTCTTCAATACTTTTTAACTTATTTTCAAACAAAAATATTCTTGAAGCATAGAAACCCTTAATAATGAATATGATGGCAAAACATGATTTGCATTTACTTTTCTTGCATGAGTTCAAACTTGGTCAAAGTGCCTCTTAAGCTTCTACTAACATTAAAAGAACATAAAAAGATGGGTTTGCAAATGATCAGACAGTATGAAGATGGTTCCAGAAATTCCATACTGGTGATGAGTAGACGGTACTGTTCAGAAGCCATTGAAGGTTCTGCTAGTGCAGTCAAAGTGTTTGAGTGTACTGGCATTGTCCAAAATACTGATCATGATAGACTATATTCTAGGGATTGTAAGTAAAGTTCACTCAACATGGCTAGAGTATAAATCTCAGGTGGGCTCTGTGGGTGTTGAAAAAACACAAATGTGCCTGAGTCGGTATTTCAGACAGGGGTAGGCTAGCAGTTCTAGCAGACTGACATACTCAGAAAATGGGTGTAGCTAGGTACTATATATATATGTTTCACTAAAAAAGACAAAATACTATGGATAAATTTTTCACACAACTCCTCATATGATTTTACTATTCTTTTTCTTTCAGAACACAAACTAAACAAAAACTGTCCGAGTGCTCCATTTATCCCTCTTTTCTGTCAATAACACCTCATGTAGTTTCATCCTTTCTCCAGTAGTTTGTGTTTTGAAAGGAAAAAGTTGTAAGACCACATGAGAAGTTGCGTGAAAAACTTGGCCATATCTGTCTTTTAACAAAACTTGCATAAAAGAGGGATTGCTACCTAAATATACTATATTTGTGTGTAAAAGAACTGAATATACACCAGTTCCTAGCTTTCTAGGTTTTTAGCCCATTGGTCCTTTCTTTGTCTGAAGAGACCAGTGTGGTCAAAATCTAGGTAGCAAGTAAGTGGTGTGTGTTTGTTTTTTTGACATATTATTAACTCTACATGTTCAGTTCATTTATTTTGATTGTGCATTGCACACTTTTTTCTTTATTTAATGCCTGCAAGTCTAACCAGTCATCATTTTATTGGCATGTTTGCATTTTGTGTGTATAAGAAGAGACAGAAAAATTCTAGACCCTAAACACATCTCATTATCAGACCAAAAACATAATTTCCCAAAACTTTTTTTTGCTCTGGGGAGAAAATTGAAAACACTGATAATTCTTAGTTTGTGAACTTTTTTACCATATTAATGTTGCTTTGCCAGGTATATATTGTTTGCATGCTTTTTATTATTTTTTACCTGTTTTACATATCTCTTTTTTTTTTCTTATTACTGATTATGAATTTTGTCAATTCTATTTGTTAGATAGTTCTGCCATTTATTGATATTTAACAATGGCCACTGACTCTACAAGTATGTTATCTAACATAGAACTAATATTATAAACAGCAAATAATAATAATAATAATATATATATATATATATTGATAGATAGATAAATAGATGGTTCCTCCACTTTCATTTGTGTTCAAGTTGTCTGAAGATTGTATAAGCTTAAAACCTGGATTATGACTAGAGCCATCCTTTCATAGGAATTAACATTGTTAAGCATTTTTGCTTTGTCTAGGTAATTTAGGCATTGAGCACTTTACAGAGTAGGTAGATGTTTTCTGTTAAGTTTTCTCTTTCTTTGTTACTGTTCTTGTTCAATTTTTTACTTTTCTCAAATTGTCCATTTGTTCTATTTTAATATATTTATATGCACACACATGTGTGTATGTATGTGTGTGTGAATATATATATATATATATATATATAATATATATATCTATCTAAACTGATTTAAATAAATGACATTGATTGTAATGATCTACCTCTTTAGGTAGGTTATTCACTGCTTTCATCTATCCCTGTTGACCTGAGTTCTGTGAGTGCTGAATTTTCTAAAATCTCTTTATATGTACCCTAGAAATTTCAATTGTCTTTTATATTCTAAATGAAAATCTCCATTTTGTTTCCATTTTCCCCTAAAACTTTCTCATTACTCTCACAGGATTCTCAGAATCTTTTTGTGGAACAAAATTTCTATTGCTTCATCTATGAAGCAATAGAAGTGCCACATAGGCGGAGTAATATTGCATAACACTTAATCGTCTTTTCTTTGTAGGTACATTGCGTGCTGTTTCTTTTGATAACAATTATACATTGTATTACTGTCAATTGATGTTTAGTCCTTTAGTCTAACTCTCCTTTACTACTTCCTGTAAAAGTTTGTATAGTTTCCTTTGATCTGTCTGCTATCAACACTGTGTCATCTGTACATTTTATGCTGTTAAGATTTTTGTCACCAATAATGTATTCCAGGATCTCAGGACCCCTTCACTGTAATAGTTGAATAAGTTTGGTGAGATGACACATCTTTGTCTTAGATGCCTTTCCATTTTGGTTTATTTCTATTGAACAGGTGAAGAGGCTCATCCCTTGTTCCCTGTTTAGGATGTGGTTTCCGGCTTTCTCTTTTCCAATCTTTTCACTCTTATGTAGCCCCCTGTACATCAGTGGCGTCACCACCTTGCTCGGGGTGATATGGTTAAAAAAAAAAAAAATGAGTAAATAAATTCTACCGGACTATGATGCTTTTATGGCTGAATTGATGAAGGCATCATCTACTTAAAATTGTCTTTTAAGATATGTGCTAAATTCTTTTGGGAAATGTATTAATCCATTTCTTCCTTCCAGTTATGGGTTAAATAACAGGACAGATTGGGTTCTGTGGCCTTTTTCTGGCAACCAGTCTACCACAGAAACCTACTGCAGGATAATCTTCTGCCCTGTCAGTCATGTCTCTTTCAAGATATGATTGCCCAAGCGTCTATCATGTATAGTACTTGACTGATCTTTAATATAGAACATAGTCAGTTCCACTTAACTTTCAAACATTTTTTGTTTTTTTTATTTTGGCATAGTCTTGAATCCAAGAAGAGTTTTGTAATTAATAAAATAGTCTTGTCTCATTGTAAATGTAAACAAAGTTTTTATTTGGTAAAAAAATAAAAATAAATAATTCAACCAGATATTTAAGGTAACATTTAATTTAAATGCTCAACAAAGGCAGACAACATGAGCTAAGTTTAAGAACAGCCAATAAATTTATTGTTAAAACACAAAATAATAAATAAATTGCATGAAGTGCACAGGGTAACAAATGATTGTCATTAACATGTATGTAAAAAGAATCAATGGAAATGAACTATACTTTTTTTTTTTTTACAATAAAATAATGTTGCATAAGGTCCTCAAAAAAGAAAACTACTTATAAAATGTAGAAAAGGAAAAAATATTTCTCTGAATAGTTTTCAAAGAATTGGTACAATTTTCAAAGCAAAGTTTGTGTTAGCAGCAAAGAATCGTATAACCAGCTGAAAACTTTTCTTTGATGTGAGAGCAGCTTATATGTTCTTTTTGATTCTTGTCTGGTGGTTGTCAAATTTAATCTGAATTGTTTTTCTTTCTGGACCTGAGTTGTCTGTGTTCCAACTCTAGCTGTTCATTGACTCCTTGAATTAAATTCAAGCCCCACTTTTATAACCTTCAGGCAGGCTCCAACTTCGCTTCTCAGAATTTGGAGGGAAAACTTTTGATTGGTTCTGGATGAAAAACAAACGCAGATGTTTTCCAACAAATCAAAATATACCTAAATTATTTTTGAAATTCAAAAGTTAAGCAGGAGCCTAAGTAATACACACTCAAGCAGCTTAAATTTCTTGTAAAGGCTACTAAACTAGCCTTATAGACTACTTTGTTTAGTTCTTCACTCAGTGAATTAATTTATTAAACTTAGCCCTCCTCATGTTCCATAGTTTATGCATCACTGAAATATGATTGCCCCTGCAGTCAGCACTGTTTTGTAGTGTGAATGTCTTATTGATAGTTATATAGCTGATTTGGTTTTCATTTTTCCTCCTGGCATTTTCAATGTCCATTTATGTTTTGAGTGCTCTTGAAACAAGTTGTTGGCTACTACCTAATTATTTGTAGTGCACTATTGAATCCATTTTTCTCCACCTTCATAATGAGGTCCTAGTACAAATTTTCCAACTATTTCACTGTCTCTGTCCTTGTCTATTCTGGCATTCAGGTTTTGCATGATTATTGTCAATTTTTGTGATTTACATGAAGACTTGGTATTGTTTAGTGTAAAAGTGTTGAATAAATAAAGAAAGCACTTTCTCATATTCAAATATTCACTAAATGTTTAATATGATAAACACACACACACACACACACATATATATATATATATATATATATATATATATATATATATATATATATATGTTTGCAAAAAATCATGCATGGTGATTGTCACTTTCTTAATTCAAATCATCTTTGGAGGATTGCTTGAAACTGATAGTCACAGTGGCTATGCTTTTTCTCCAAATGCTCCTTCCATACTAGTAGACTGGAGACTAACCAAGGCTATAGAACCCAATCTGTCTTGTTATTCAAGCTATATCTTGAGGGAGAACTAATGGATTAATACCATTCACAAGGGTATTGTGTGAGAGTCAATGAAATGAATTCAACTGAAAAAAACACTACATTTTTACTCTTAACCTACACTTAGAATTTATTTGTGGCTATAGAGTTTGTTAATATTACAGTTACACAATTATCATTATTACCAATTTCTCTACCATATATATTTATACAATTATTCTTGCCAAAAAAGATACTGAGCAGAATGATTTCCAGAAGACAACAAATTCAATATATATATATATGATAAACATGTGGTCTTAAAGTATACAATATTAATGAGATGAAGTGTTCAATATCAGGGATAGAGTATAGTGAATATAAATGTGGACAGTGAGGCCAACACACAGCAGCAATAGTCTGTTGCTTGATGAAAGGCTATTATCAAATCTGATGATTGCACTTATATATATATATATATATATATAAAGTAAAATCAACTGAATTAAATTACTGAACTTTAAATGTTTATGCTACCTTTTCCTCTAATGAGATTGTTAAGTATCATTATGTAAGATTCAATTTAAAATAGTCTACTAAAGAGCCATCATTTTTGTGCATTCAGTTATTTACAACATGAGATTGCTCACCATCACTCTATAGAAATGACTTAATGTAGGTATATACCTGTTTACATATAAGATTATATATATTTATAATCACACATGCAAACAGGTGTGTATATATATATATATATATATATATATATCTATGAAAAAGTAAATGAATATTTTTTTATATTGAATAAAATAGGAAGAGACTTACTTAAAATCATGTAAAGTGTAGACTCTGGGTATTGCAAGGATGTATATGTGGAATTTGTGTTATTAGGGTTATAAACTTTACACACTTGGATCATTTTACTATTCTGTTTCGTGTTTTTTTTCTCTGCTTTTGTTTGCATATGAGATTAGGTGTGTGTGCATATCTATATAAGTAAATAAATATTTTTTATATAAAAAAAAATAGAAATAAGAATTTCTTAAAATAATGGAATGTAAAGCGTGTGTTAGTGCGCTTCTTCTCTACAGACACACACAAACACACTGAGTGTTGCAATGAAGTATACTTGTGATTTGTGTTATTAGGGTTATAAACTTTACACACTTGGATCATTTCACTATTCTGTTTTGAGTTTTTTCCTCTGCTTCTTATTTCTGCTTCTACTGACTGCTTGCCCAATTCTCTTTTGTTTGATGCCTTGTACTGGACTCCAACAGATATATACATTTGCATTATTAGGGAAGGAAGTGGTGATGTACTCTCTTTTTCCCTCAAATGACCCCAAGCTGTTCAATGGTGCCATCTCCCCACTGCTATAGTGCTGAGTGTTTTAAGTGCTGACCCTAGCCACCATTAGCAAAAGCATTGGAAAGTCTCAGACACCAACAACAACAACTCACTTTAGCAGTGACACATTCTGAAAGGTGGGGGTGGCGGAAAATAGAATAAAGATGGGGGATTTTTATTTGGAATCCACTTTTGCATTATACTTAGATAGGGGAGAGGGAGATAGGTAAAAAGCAGCCCTGCTTTATAGATGAAGAAAAATGCTAAGTTTAAGAGCCAAGAAAGAGAAAGAATGGGTCATACGACAAGCATGGTGGGGTTTTGCATCAGGATTATACATTTTGTAAATGGTGAGCACTGCAGACAATCAGATCAAAATGCAGCCTGCTGCAATGGGATGAATCCATCGGCCTGCTTATTATTATTATTATTATTATTATTATATCCTACATTTGCATGCACACACCAGATGTCTGGTGATCATCACTAAAGTCTGTATGACAGCAAATTCCCTAAAATGGCCAAAACACTTCTCAGTTTCCTTGCAGACACCAGCAATGCTGTAGTATGTATAATTTCAATGTTACCTTAAATTTTCTTTCTGAATTTCTGAGATGAAAAGTGTTATGTTGTGGGGCGAAACTGAGTTTTTTCTCTGTGTATGAGTTTCGAATCCTTCGTCGCCACCGTTATGTTGTGGGGCGAAACTGAGTTTATTCTCTGTGTATGAGTTTCGAATCTTTCGTCGTCACTGTTATGTTGTGGGGCGAAACTGAGTTTATTCTCTGTGTATGAGTTTCGAATCCTTCATCGCCACTGTTATGTTGTGGGACGAAACTGAGTTACTTTTTCTCCCCGCATGAGCACGAATCTCATCTTCATCACCTCTGTTATGTTGTGTGTAACAGAAATAGTTGTGTAAATAATCACAAACAGCGGAAATAAAGTAAATGAAATATATTACCGGAAAATAGTATGTACAACAGAGTTGTTAGTAGAGTACAGGAACAATGGTTTAGTAAAGTAATAAGACATAGTCTGTGTATAGCACACTTCTGGTTCACTACCGGAAATACTCGACTGACTTGGTATCGAGCTGAACTGTCAACGCTAATGCAATGCTAACGCTCAAACGCTCAACCCTGAGGTCTTTCCACTACCACTTTATGTAGTGGTAGGAATAGTCTATTATTATAACAAAGGTGGAGAGCACCTTAACAAAAAGTTATCGTTATTTCCACTATTTACCTCTAGACCATTGTCCTCATCTTTATTGCTGTTATTATGATGTTTCGGCCATTTACTCCTTGTTCTCCATCAGATATATGTCGCTCCAGGTGATTTACTCAGAATTCATAAACTGAACTCTTTATTTTATTTCATCTATGGGGAATACTGTTTCTGTTTCACTGCCCATATCTACGGTTTTATCCTTTTCAGTTCTTATTTTTAGTTCTGCTCAGTTATTGCTCACCCATTTTTCTACTAAGTCCAAGTACACACTGCCCAGCCCAAGTATTGAACTCACAATTACTATGTCACCAAATATTTGGCTATCTTCCGTGATGAGTTATTATTTACGTTATTTAAACTTGGGCTATTGTCCTTATCTTTGTTGTTATCATATTTCAGCTGTTCGGATTTCAAGCCTTCCTTCGATGTACAATTTATCCAGTCAACTGGTTTTGGCATAGTTCCAAGTGTACCTACTTATATGGGTGTATTAACATCCATATTCCATTTCTTTCTCAGCTTTCAAGCAAGGTATTTTTTTAATTTTTAATTATTCTCATTTAGTCTACCTGCAATGTTACATCTGGATGTGCATGGTGGTGCAGTGGATATGCTCAGAATGAGAAATCAGAGATCCAGAGTTCAAATTCTGGTTGAATTTGTTGGATTCACTTATGCACAAATTCTTTCATGAAAGTTATTAATCCATCACTTCTCCCTCTATCTCTGGACAGACTGAGTTCTATAGCCTTGTTTGGCAACCAGTCTACCTCACCCAGGTGATAGAGGTTTAAATATAGTCAACACCTCTACTTGTAAAAAATGAAAAGTTACGGAAACATTGATGACCCCCTCATTGATAGTGAGGGGGTCATAGATGGCCTATGCTTTTTTAGGAGTGATGGAATTAGGTTAATGTCATATCTATCTTCTGATCAGTTAGTCAGTTAAGTGCCATATGTGAAACATGCTTGGGCAATAATGTTTCAAAAGAGACATGACTGACTGGGCAGAAGATTATCCCGCAGTAGGTTGCCATTGCTTTCTGTGGTAGACTGGTTGACTGCCAAGGCTATGGAACCCAATCTGTCCTGTTATTTAACCCATAACTGGAAGGAAGAGATGGATTAATACCTTTCCCAAGGGTATTTGCGCATAAGTGAATGCAATGAATTCAACTGGAATTTGAACTCGGCTTCCCAATTTCTCGTCCACAACACACTATCTTCTGATAGTTTTATTATTATTTATGCTCAGATCAAATCTACTTCCTTGATTAGGATGGCTTGCATGTGTGTCAGAAATTCTGAAGTGGACCCTGAGGTCAACACCATGCAGAAAGACTGTATCATGCTTGAATGCAATCTTCATGCCATGTGTGTTGTTTCCTCCTATATAATAATTTAAAGCATAATTCTTACCATCCAACCAATAATTGTCAGGATAAAAGACCATACCACTTGTAATGCACAGCTTTGAGCAGTGTAAGTCAAACCAAAACACAACAGACATTGCCTAAAGATTGTGTTCAAACATGAAACTGCTTTTGTCAGTTAAGTGCCATACGTGAGACACGCTTTGGGCAATCATGTCTTGAAAGAGACATGACTGACTGGGCACAAGATTATCCCGCAGTAGGTTGTTATTGCTTTCTGCAGTAGACTAGTTGTCAACCAAGGGTACAGAACCCAATCTGTCATATTATTTAACCCATAACTGGAGGAAGAAACAGATTAATACCTTTCCCAAGGAATTCAACTGGAATATGGTGCAGTTGATATCAACTCGGAACAACAAATCGAGGAGCCAAGTGAGAATTCCGAAATTGGTATAACTGGGTGTTGATTCTGCTGTCCACTTTTGCATGTACATACACTCTATCTCTAATACTGAGCACTTTTACCAATAAATATAATGTACATTAAAACTACATACATACATATATATATATATATATATAATCAGTAGAGAAAAATATTCAATAAGAAGAAAATATATTGAGAGTGCGCTAATCTTACAATTCTTGACAATAAACCTAAGACCAGGCCTATACATTATGTCACCAATCATCAAAAAAACAAAAACAGCAAGATGTGGTTCATGAGCTAGTAGAAAAAAAAACAGGGATCTATTCAGTGGGTTGATTTAAAATTCAATAAACTCCAAATGTTTTAAAATCTACACATAAAAAAACAAACATTTTCTGGGTATAGGATTTTATAAGGTTATTTATAACTTATTGCTCCTCTTGTCCTCAAAAATCCTAATGCATTTTCCCTACACATATTTTTCTTTTATTTTGACTTGAAGAAGCAGTGATCAACAAATGTTGACAAAACATGTCATTCATGAGCTTTTTCATTTTAGATCTTCACCTCCTTTTTGTTTCAAATGCTATTATACATTCTCCAAATGCATGTAAGTATCTATATATGTTATGGGATAGTGTATGATCAGCAGTTTAAATAACATCAGTACACTCCAACCCTCAGTCATGGTGACTTACATGAGCACAACTATCAATCATTGTGTGTGCACACATTACATATATATATATATATATATATATATATAATGGTCTGAACAAGGCTTGAGGTGTGAAACTGTCTGTAAATATGCAGTGTGGATTCCTGTGTCTGCCCAAATATATGTAAATGCTCTCTGAAAATGAGCACTTTTCATCCAGACACTCATGTACTTTGATTTGGAGCAGAAATGTCAATCCATAAATTTTTGATGGGTCATATGCTTGCACCTAATGAATATATATATGTGTGTTTGAATATATATATATATATATATATATATATAGGTATATATATGGTTGTGTGTATGAGAAAGTATCCTCTTTTTATATTCTCATTAGGTGTTTGTGTCTTTTTTGTATCTGTTTGTATTTTTACTTGTGTATATGAAGTTTCTTGTATGTGTGTGAAGTTTTGAATGAGAAAAACTCTAACAGTCAATAAATGGAAATGATACCATTTTTTTTTTTTGATGGTGCTAAGAAAAAGTGTATAAGAGTTGAAAATCTTAAGTAGATATAAACAATGGACAAACTGAGATTGAAATGTTTGCACTTTGCATCTATTTTGGTAAGACACTAAGTAATATGAAAATGAGAGAAAAGAGTGTATGAAAAAAAAATGTTAAATCTCAAGATAAAAACCCTTTCTCTCTCCTCCCCTCAAACTATGACTTTTACGTCATTTGATGTTAAAATATTGCATTCTCCATTGTTTTGGGACACAGGAGAGCCTGTTGAAATGGAAATATAGGAGACATTTTTTTTTCCTGTGCCGATGAAAAAAAATCTTTTCCATTTCTAAATCTAAATCATACCTAAAAAGATTCTGGTATAGATGTCAAATCTTCGATATTTGCTGTCATTTGAGTATAAGCCTTAGGGGTTTTATTTTTTTTTTTTTTTTCTTTTCAGATTAACTGAGTCAATGATAGACTGAAAGTCAGCTGATTTGTTTTTGCTTGCCATCTTATAAATCTTAGGAATGCAAACTTTTTATAAAAAACTTAAAAATATTTTTTTTAATAAAATTCACCAAATTCAAGGCTCAAGAGCCACTCAAGATATAAAGTGAATGGCATGAATAGAAAAAAATAGAAGATTATGAGAGAAAGGAGAATAGATAACAATTGGCTTTTTTACTGAAGAGGATAAAATTGTAGTATTCAGGAAAGCTTTCCTGTGGGAGTCTGTAGCCCATAATAGTAGTGCTACCATGCAGGGGTCTATCATATTGGCCTTGTTCAAAAACTTTTCATAATGTAAGATTATGTGCTCTTTCCAAGAAATTGTAACTATGGTTCACTCAGCATAGTTGCAATATAAACCAGGATGGGTTCTGATGATGTTGAATAAATACACACATGCCAGAGCAGTGTTCCTGCATACCACTTCCACAATTCCACAGTTTTGAAAGTGCTGTGTAGAAATGCTACTATTTCATTACTTTCTTTTATACATAAACAGTCTTTTGGTATTTAGCATTCATACACTTCTGTTTATTTTGTAGAATAAATTTTTAGACATGCAGAGAATATTGGCTTTATACTATTTTGTACAAACTGATACTTAAAATTATACTGTGTGCGATGAATAAATAGTTGCCATTTTATATTTTTAATTTTGCATTGTTTGTTTTTGATTTTGTCAATTGCTCACTATAGTAGGGTCAGTTGGGCACTGACAGTAAGAAAAAGAGCATTATGACACAATTCACTCCATCAGAAATTTTGAAACTGCATACTGTACTGCTTGGCATTCATGCTGGAAGCTCCAATACAAGAATGTTTGGGTGTCACTTTGAGGACAGTGCAGATGATTTCAAAAGAGTTGGATTATCAAGGTTCAGCAACTCAGAAAACTCACTACTAAATATATCTGTTAAAATGAGATGTCAGTGAGATTTCATTTTGCGTAATTTAGATGACAATTTATTCATTGCACCCAGCATTATATATATATATATATATATATATATATAAAGCATGTTGGTAATGATAACATTCATCATTTATTGATCAAGCAGCCATTACTACTGTTCGTTGTAATTATTCTCTCAAATTTATTTTCCAGAAAATAGCTTTTCTAACTTCCATAGTTGTTTGTATCCTTTCCAGCACTCTTTGTGGTGTTTGTGTTGATGTTTTATTTGTAGGAGTTTGGAAAGTCACCATCTTGATTATGTCGTCATTATCTCTTCAAGATATATGTGATATCCATTTTATTTGTTGCCACTGTTAGTAGTCCTCAAATGATATGATTTTGCCGGTACAGTTCTTTGTGATTCTTTATTGCCAGTCTGCGATGTTCAAATAAGGTTGTTCTTTGCCAAGATCCACATGCTTAACTCACTTAAAACTAATTTTAACCATTGATCTTAGAAATTGGTTATAAGCAGCTGACAATTTAGATATTTCTGAACAAATCTGATGTATGACATCCACATAAAAATATCGGTCTGATGAGGCTATTTAAGTTGACTTGAGTTTTCAGGTTAATGTTTTGATTTTGTAGCAGTTTGCAGTATTATGCAAAATTATCTCTGTAAACCAACTATTCTATATTCATTTTCTTTGTTATTCTTATTTATATCCATGTGAATAAATGAGTTTAAATGTGAATTTACTTGTATAAGCATGTTTGGTGTGATGTTAAGCGGAGGTTCACATGCAGAAGCAAATTCAATATCTTGTGTAAGATCAGGATGAAAGGAAAGCTACATACAGCTGGCATAAGAAGTTTCATGCTATATGGTCACAAAACCTGACTGCTTGAAGAAGTTGATATTAAGGAATTGCAAATGGTATAGTGGATGTGCAATATCAGTCTTAAAGATGGAAAATCATCAGAGGAGTTAAGAAATTGGCTTGGTATTGCCAGTATAACAGATGCCATTCATCAAACAAGACTTAGATGGTTTAGGCATGTTATTGGATTGAACATAGATAACCAGATCAGCAACTGTAAGTTTTTTGTGTTTGATGGCTAAAGAGGAGTAGATGAAACATGTAAAACATGAATCCAGCATATCATTGACAATTTCAGAAAATCGAGATTACAGCCAGGTCTTACGCAAAAGTGGGTGGCCTGGTAAAAAACCATCAAGAAAATCCTGTCCAACCCATGTTAGCATGGAAACAGACATTAAATGATGATGATATTTAGTAACAACAGATGGCCATGACTGAATATTAACTTTCTGGCCTTCTTCAGGTTCTACGAATTTTGATTCGAACCCTTTATTACAATCACTGGGGTATATGGTCTCCATTCTTTGCATGGAGCTTCTTCTGGTTGTCATGAGTCATCTCTTTCTAACTTCATGAATTACTTGTTCACCATTGCTGTAGCCTGGTATTGAACTAACAACTCTTTGGGTCAAGTCACAGGAAGTAACCAAGAAGGCTGGAGCAGCCAAAATGTCATTTAAATGGGAACAAAGATGTAAATACTGTAAATACTACCTCATCTCAGAAATATAGACAAATTCTCGTTATTATTCAGGAGAATAACATTTTCAGCTGACCTCACGTAGAAAGACTCTATTGAATCCATTGCTAGGTTATGTTGTCCAAGACAATTTTTGTTACCAGAATCTACCTTACATATCTAAAAGTCTATCATTCATCCATGCTTAGAATGTTGCTACCACAGATGATTCAGTGCTCGTGATATTTATCTTGAGCTCCTTGATAAAATCCAAACAAGAAACAGAAATATTGTTATCGATCTTGATCTAGTGGCTCTACTTCAGTCATTTTTCAATGGCTGTAAGGATGCCTTTCTGTGCTTTTTATATTAATATTTTCATGGTAATAGTTCGGATGAGCTCTTTTTTAGGTCAATACTTGATAGGCTTTGAGATCTCATCAATTTATTGCTGAGTTGGCTAGATTAATCATAGATTCTATACTATCAGTTTCTTTTCCCACAATTCTTGAAGTCCTGGGCATGACGGTAAACTGCATCCAACAGCAAGGCCTCTGATTGGGAAGTTGTGAGGAGAAGAAACCACCTCTTAATTGCAGTTGTTCCCAGGTCCACCCTGACCCAGAGTGGTAGCACCTGTTAGGGTCTCAGATATGGGCAAATAGTTAATCCCCAAACTGGGATCAAAAAGCTATGAAAGTATAAAGATACACTTTTATAGAAATATATACATAAAAATAGACTTTTTTATAGAAAAATATACATTTTTTGAAGGAAAAATATTACCAACAATACATTTTTGAAGAGAAAATTATTACCATAACACATTTTTGAAAGAAAAAAATATTCTCAGCAAAACATTTTTTCATACAAAACTAGAAAACATTTTCAGTTTTCTAAAATAAAAAATAATAAAATAGAAATTTTCATTAAATTCTGACTAAATCAATCTTCTCACTATGATTGAACATTAGCAAATACCTTAAACCCCCACCTCTTTGGCATTAAATAATCCACAAATGTTGATATGCTGTTGAACAAAGCTCAAACTCATAATTCTTGATTTTAAATGTCTAACGAGCTTTTCTTGATATCAATTTTGACTGGATCCAACCATCATTTGATGTTCTGTACTTGTGATCTTGTACCATATCAAAGCTATGCTTAGTTTTAGAGGACTTCAACTTGGTGTAATTTAATCTGGAGGCTCCGCTTCAGTATATTTGTCATCACCATAAAATTGCTACTTTGTTTCTTTTCTATAAATACTTTCATGTTGAGATCTCATCAATTTAGTGTTGAGCTGGCGAGATGTAACTGTAAATTTTATGCTGTTTATTTTCCCAGACTTTTTACTTGTGGAACTCCCTTCTGACTTCATGCTTTCCAGCAAACCTTGTTATATTATGCTGCTGAATCTGGAAAAGGAACACAGGTATATAAAAATATAACCTTATATTTTTATTCTTTGTTGGTGATGTTTGTGTGGAGCAGGAAGGCAGCCAGAGAGAGTCGCACACACAAAGGAGATGTTGGGAGTTGAAAGTCAGCGAGAATCTTCTCTCTCTCTTCAGCCAAAAATTCTAGACTTTATATAGTCTTAAAACTCCCATGCATTCTTACTTTTTTGGGTTGTCACTTTGTTGACGTCATCTGTGGTCGGATATGTCTGCCAACCACAATTGTCCTTGGTTTACTTTTATCTATGGCTGGATATATCTGTCAATCATATCTTTGTCAACCATGGACTTTCAAGCCGGTTGCTGTTTGTGTTGTTTTTTGGTTGTTGCACTTGTTGACATCACCCACGGCTAGATATATCTGTCAACCACCCTTGTCTTTTGTTGACCCCACACACAGCGGGATGTATTTGTCAATTATCTCTGCTGTTCAAAGTAATATATTACATAACTTGCAAAAATCTAAATGCAATGTCAACTATCTACTGTTCTCCTGATTACTCATACCTTTTACCACTCATTATTAATGTTTCTGGTTCTTATTATTTCACACCCTGAAACCCTTTTTTGTCTTAGTTGCTTCACTGCCTTACATGGGGTTACACTGATTAAAATACATATACATACATACATTTGGTATCTTCAGGTGGTTTATAATAACTGGTTTTCCAACATTTTACAAATGCGCAGCTGGAATTTTTCAACAACCAAAAATTTACAGAAGAAAAAAAATGACTAAATGAAAGACGAAAAGTAATTTCCAAATGTAATTACACCTATAGATACATATTAGGATTGTACAAATCTAGATGAAAGTGTTTTAAGATACTTAACTCCTCCCTAAATTTAAAAATTTTGAGTTGTTTAGAAATTTTGGTTGCCTGTTCATAAAAATCACTGTTGTACGTTTAAAAAAAATTGCAAAAAAATTAGTTATAAATTGCTTGAATATATGAAAAGGTTGAAACCTAGATTGCAAAAAAAAACTAATTTCCAAATGAAAAATATTCGAAAGCTCTACAATATAAATGTAATGAGCACTTTTTAATACAACTTAATACTGGTCTAATTTAATTATGACCAAAAACTAATATATATATAATCTGTAAATTCAGATAAAATTTAGAGGGAAAATATCCATTTTCAACATGTCAGTTATATAATATTAATTTTAAGCACTGTGTTTCTTACTAATTGCACAGGTGTTAACAGATGTTGAACTTGCCTTGTAGCTCATTTTAACTTTGTACCATTTCTCTTCTAAGTCAAATAGAGACGTCACCATTGAATTGTTCATGATATTTAGTCAATTTTGGCATTCAGTTAAGATAATCATATTTCACAAGTGTATGAAAGGCCGCTACATCCCGAAGCATTGAATTCAGGCTTTGCAAAGGGTTAATCACAAGCCACTCTTAAGGCATTCAATCAACAAGGATAACAATACGAGTAAACTTTGATCAATTAAAGACAATCCTATTAGAGTTCACTTAAGTTAGAACTTGATATGTTGCATCTTGCCAAAAGTCTTTCAGACACTTTTCCCCCAGAGAAAATGATCAACCTACAAGACTAATGATAAAATTCATAGTGTTTTAATATGTTAGCTTTTTAACTCCAGTTGAATTTCTTACATTCACTAATGTGCAAACATCTTTGGGAAAGGTATTAATCCATCTCTTCTCTCTAGTTATGGGTTAAATAATAGGACAGATTGGGTTCTATAGTCACCAACCAGTCTACCGCAGAAAGCAATGGCAACCTACTATGAGATAATCATCTGCCCAGTCAGTCATGTCTTTTTCAAGACATGATCGCCCAAAGCACATATCATGTATGGCACTTAACTGACTGATCAACAGTTGGAATTGATTGTTATGGTTATATATTACTAAAACTTGAATGTGCTGGTGGTGGTGCCATGGAAAATGATATTGGCAGGTTACAATTTAAGCTAAGGTTGTTGTATTCACTTTACACTTATACCTTTGGAAACATATGAATGCATATATTTTTTCTACAGCTATAGATAGAATAATAGGGTTGACTGGACTCTATAGCCTTGGCAGAATAGTCTATCAAAAAATTTAAAAATACAGAGAAGGCAACAAGAAATCATTTCACTAACTTTAACAAGAACAGTGATGGCAATTCCCAGATATTACTTTGATACATGTTGCTTTGTTGATAGCAAGATGATCAAATGTAAATTTTAAATTGTATGTCCATGTTAATTGCTACATTTATATGAACATATATTCATTTTAAATACATATTTATAAAAAGTGCTCCACACTTCATATTAGACTCACTTGCTGTTACTCAGATGTAGTTTGCAAACTGAAAAGAAAATGATTAATTCAATGACAGATTTAAGAATATTTCTAAAAAAAAATAAAAATTAAAAAAGGTAATTAAGAAAGCATTTTATTTATTATCAAATAATTCCCCCCAAATTTAATGAAATTCTATTACTGGGATTTTAAAAAATAATTTTGATTTTTTTTTTTTTTTTTTGTTTATAACTTTGTTTTTAATGCTCAGCCCAGGGTAGGTTTTTTCCAGCTTGAGTTGAAAGGGAATGTATTATTCCATTGTGAGTACCAGTTGCTGTAAGCATGGATGTGTAAGTGATGTGATGGATAATGAATTGGAAATTGGATAGCCGAGTTTAAATTCCAGTTGGGTTTGTTATATTCACTTATGTGCAAATGCTTTTTGGAAACGTTATGAATCCACCTCTTCTCTTCCAGCTATGGGTTAATTAGTAGAATTTGTATCAGTAAAGTGACTATACCAGGTGTTATAAGCTTACATGAATGGGTGATGTGATTGATAATTACTTATAATTGAAAATTGGGGAGTCAAATACAAATAAAAAAACAGGTTTGTTTTTTTCAATTATGCACATATATCCTTGAGAAAGGTAAGAATCTATCACTTCTTTCCTCAGCCATTGGTTAATTACTAAGACTTTTATCAGTGAATCATTATTATCTAAAAAGATTCTAAACATTTGAAAATATTTTCTGGCCTTAAATGATTTGTAAAAACAATCAATCATGAAATTGAAGAAAAACATGCCTTTCTTCAATGATATTTTAGTTTATTTAGTAATCTTCTCTGAAATTTCTGCCATGATTTTCTGTTGCTTGTGTTGGTTTTGATGTACTTCATATACAGTCTCAATCCAATTTCACTTCAGATATATTCTACCTCTCATGAGAAAGAAACACTCATTTTGTGTTGTGCCTAAAACTCAACACCAATATGATAAGCCAAATTTATTGCTTTTCACCTTATACTGAAATTATTTCTATTATGAGTTACCAAAATTTATTTTTTGATTATGATCAAAAAATAGTAAGAAACACAAAACATTATCACAAAGTACATTTATACTCGTGTCATGAAGAATATATGGTGTAGAAGTCAGTTTATCTTCCCTTCACTGGGGAAGAGCTAGAACAAAACCAATCAGTCTTCATTTGGTGGGTAGGTAGGTCAAAATATGTTCTTGTGTATACACTAAATGGTGCAAGGACATGTAAGTCACATGCAACAAATATGTATATAGATTACATACGTACATACATACATACATGCAAAGACACATACAAGGTGTCACGAACAGAGAATTAGCTCTTTTTTTATAATATAGAATAAAGGAAAAGATGTGAAGAGCTATTATTCCTATGTCCTCAAGAAACAAGACATTTGAAAAAGTGAAATTACCCAAACATTCAAGGTGCCTAACCCATTAGCTGTGGCAAGAGCAGTTCAGCTGCCATTTTTAAAAAGTGACCAGAACTTTAATCAGCAGAAGTATGTCATTCACATTAAGTGCATAACAAAAGGAAATTACCATCATTTGTAGTTAAGCCACAGAACTGCAATGACTGAAATTCCCATCTTCTAAAGTTAATGAATTAAAGCTTGCAGAACTCAACCTGTCATTTTATTTAAGGTTTTCCATTTGCTAGTTTAGTTTTTGAGACATTCTCATGGTGAGTACAAGTCCATGGGGAGGATATAAAATACTCCTTAATTCAGTTATTCATCAGTATAAAAAAAAAAGGAATTTGTTAATTAAACTTTGGCTCAGATAGCTCATATTTCTTATGAACTACTGCTCTGGGAAAAGGTATGAATTTTTTTTCTTTATCTAGTCTTGATTTAATATCTTTACTCGTATATGATGAGAGTTTGAGTTATGAGGCAGTGAAATAGTACTTGGACAAACAACTCACTTTTAAATAAATAATTTCTCAATACTGTAATAACAAAAAAAAAGTTTTACTCATATAGACACAAAGAAGTGATGGACATTTTCTTTGCTCAACAAATTGGTCAAATTTTGTGAAGATGGGTGGGCCAAGAACTTATGTACACACACATATTTTCAATTTGTGTGCAACATATATACACACATATGATAAACTGGGTATGATATGCAACATATATACACACATATGATAAACTGGGTATGATAAACTGTTTTCTAAATTTTCTCTGCCCAACAAATTGGTCAGATTTTTTGAAGATGGGTGGGCCAAGAACTTATGTACACATATATATGTATGTATGTGTGTACACACACACATAATTTTAATTAGTACACAAAAATATATATATATATATATATATATATATATTCACTGGGTATGATAAATTGTTTTCTAAATTATGCAAAAATTAAAATGATACTGACATGAAAAGTTAACTGATATATTTACCAAAATGACACAAATATAAATATTTTCAAATTCTAAAGAATATTTTTATTCAATTAAATCACAATTGGCTTTAACTATTGCCTCAAGATGACTTTGGAATCTTCTGCAATACTTTTGGATGATCTTGTTTATGTTGGTGAATGCAGTCATAATCCTTGTATTCAGTTCATCTTTGGTATAACAAGGAGTTTTGTTAGTCTCTTGCTTGACATATAATAATCAGGGGATTTCAGTCTGGGGAGTTAGGTTATCAGATGTAAGGGTTGATGTGTTTACAGAAATTATCTGACAGCTACAACTAGGTTTTCTTTAATGTGTAGCATGGTGCAGAGTCCTGTTGCCAGACATAGGGTCTTGCAGCAACTGCCCTCTTGTTCCAGGGGAAGCACTGTTTCTTCAAGGCACTTGATATAAGCCTACTGAAATAGAAAAATAATAATAATAATAATAATAATAATAATCTGAAATCGAAACTATCTCTTAAAAAAAATTTTGTACATGAATGAAACAATTTTTTTTTTTCAGGCCATAATTATTAGGCCACCCCAGTGTTTTAAAAAATGATGTATTTTATACTATTTTTTCGTATTTATTGCCAAGTGAATAATTGTAAATGAAAATAGAATGGTTCTTTTGCTAATACTGCCCAATAACATGTGCCGTGTACATCAAATGAATTTATAAATATTCAATAATTACCTCTATTGCAGTTTCATCAATGAAAGAAAGAAGAAAATTCACGGTGATTCAGAAGAGTTCATCTTTGCTTCCTTGCCTTGTAAAATTTTGCAAAGTAATAATAACAAAAGAACCATTATATTTTCCTTTACAATTATCCACTTGGCAATAAATACAAAAAATAGTATGAAATACATCATTTCTTTGAAAAAGAAGTGGGGGCCTAATATAGTGTATATATAAGACCTTACATCATCAAATATAAAATATATATAAAAAAGGCACAGCACATCTCAGGTTACATGAATCTTTGCCTAGACCACTACACTCACTACTTCATCTTCTCTCAGTATGTTCAGGTGTTGGGCCATCCATCGATTACATTTAGTTGTTGTCATCAATTTTATTATAATGTGTATGCTTTATTAATTTTTCAATAAAAGAAAGATGACACTCCAGTTTACCAAAAAATTATAATATGAAAGTAAAGTGTTTGTTATTAAGCATTTTATTATCATACATAATTGAATTCTATCGCCTGGTTCACACTCCACCCACGTCTATTGAACAGGTTTAGAGGCTCATCCCTTGTTTCCTATTTAGGATGTGGTTTCCGGTTTTTCTCTTTTCTCTTGTCCAATCTTTTCACTCTTAATAGCCCCCTGCACATCAGTGGCGTTTTCACCTTGCTTGGGGTGATATGATTAAAAAAAAAAAAATCTTAGTCTTCATATTCTGGTGATTTTAATAAAAATTAAAACTTTCATCAAACAAACATCTTGATTTTTTATCTAAAATATTTCTTTTTTGACAGATTATTAAAATGGTATATATATATATATATATATATATATAACAATCTGAGATAATGATATCAAATACTTATTGTGAAGAAAAAGTTGGTCCTGAACTTTTCATTCAAAATGAATTAAGAATTATCCTCTTATTATAACTGAACATTCAGCGAATGTAAAGCTGTGGATAAAAGAGAATTTAAATGGTTCCAAAGTTTATATTCTTTGCTTAACAATAATCAGACAAGAATATTATCAAAACAACACTGTCCAAAAATAATTACAGTAAGAGACTTATTCTGTATCTTTCTAATTCTTGAAATTATCTTGAAGCACATCAAAGAATTCTAAATCACATGAAATATAATTAATTAAAATATTAATCTTCCTTAGAAAGGAAAACAACTGTTTACATTGCAATAAGAGAATAACACTTGGCTGTGAAAATAAAAAGGTTTATCATTAAAATATTCAACCATTTTAGTATTGGGGCTCTCACTAAATTTACAATTCTTGGGAACACATCAGAAACGGCTCTTTTTGATGGAAAAAACACAGTTCAAAGTGTTAATCAGTTGCTATATCTGAGATTATGGCATTGTAATGTTTACTCCAGCAGCTTCCTTTCTTGCACTTCTCACCTGGGGAACTTCCTTCCGTTTACTTGCTTCCCTGAATGCTACAATCCCCAAGAATTCAAATGTAATGTCAATTCTCATCTCTTGTCCACTTGACTCTAGTTCTTCTCTTGTCCTTTCCTCATCACCTCATGTATCTTGTTCTTTTTCCTTTTTTCACTCTACCCTCACAACTGTCTTCACTCTGCTATTTTCATCTTTCTCTTGCCCTTTCTCTGACACCCCCTGTAACTGGTTAATCTTTTTCTTTGCTTTTTCTGATTACAGTTTCATTCTTCTATTATGTAGCCCCCTGTACACCAGTGGCACTACCATCTTGCTTGGGGGCAAACGATTAAAAAAAATACTAATGAGATGGTAGGGCAGATTATTTATTCAAGTGAAACTTAAACAATAGCACAACAAAGATCATGCTTAAGAGTTTTGATCTGTTCCAAACCTGATCTTTTAGGACCAGTACACGCACAGATTACAACAGCAATCTGAAAGGAAATTACATCATGTGTTGTACAATAGTGATTATTCTCTTGGATTCAATGTACTCCCTGAAGAGTACAAACATGCCACTGGGAGTACATGTATCCCAGTTTAGGAACCTCTGGTCTGAAAAGACAAGTTTTCTAACTATTGCAACATGCCAGTACTCTAATTCTGTAATAACAAACAAGAACATGTAAACATCTTGTTTAATTTTCTGAAATAGTGAAATTCATACATTTTGATAAATTGGAAAAATCTTGTTTAATTTTCTGAAATACTGAAATTCATACATTTTGATGTATTGGAAAAATCTTGTTTAATTTTCTGAAATAGTGAAATTCATACATTTTGATAAATTGGAAAAATCTTGTTTAATTTTCTGAAATACTGAAATTCATACATTTTGATGTATTGGAAAAATCCTGTTTAATTTTCTGAAATAGTGAAATTCATACATTTTGATAAATTGGAAAAATCTTGTAGATGAAATATTGAGAAAGAATTGATGGACGTAAGATAGCTTGTAGCATAGATAGTGGAACTGAATAAAGAATTCAATTTGAAATTCCCAGAAAGTAAGCAAACAATGATCTCCTGTTGATGTCTTGAGGGTGCAATGGCTAAAATCTTGTGGCAATAACTCCTAAGTTGAATGCATCAACTTGAACAAATCAATGTGTAATAATGATAATTTGTCGTCTTGGAACTTCAGACAGAAATAATTATCTGTTTACTTAGATGTCAATAATCACATTTTGCTAAAATTACCTTCAGCACTTTGTAGGCAACTTTATTTGCTGTGGAGAAAAAAAATGTTTGTCTTGCCACTGCAGGTGCCTTTGGTCATCAGTGTGTTTGAATTCTGAGGTTGTGTTATGTTCTGCTATAGCAACTGGTAAAATGGGTTTCAATGAAATTGACAATGTTCTACTGCAATTGAGGAGTCACTATTTCCATTGGAAGAGGAAGTAATACTTAGGAACAATGAAATGTGCTAATGGTTCACCTCTTTATCATTAAGCATTTAGATAAGTGATTCTCAAATGGGAACGCATTTCCGATCTGAAGGGAGAAATTCTAGTTAGAAGCGGAATTGGGGGCTTGTAGCCATATAAGTTATAAGTATAATGCTGGAAAATATGAGATGATGATTCAAAATGGCAGGGAATGGGACTGGAAAATTCTTGTTATTGCAAAAGAAGACTTGTAATCTAAGATTTACTAAACTACTGGTTTAGATTAAATTAATAGTTTTATTGAATGGAAATATTAGACCTGCTTGTAATTGATTTTTTTTTATTTATTGACTCAAATTTTTTTTTGTTTTAATAATTACTTCACTCTAAGCAAGGAAAGAATGTTGCTGGTGCACAGGGTGTTACAGTGAGAGAAAAAAACAAACAAACAAACAACAAGGTACATGGAATGTCAGAGAAAAGATAAGAGAAAGACAGTAATCATGGAGAGAGAAGATGACAACTGACATTACATTCAAACTTTTTGAGATTGTAGCTATCAGGGAAGGAAGTTCAATAAAAGAAACTGATAGAGTAGAAGTGGTGGTTACATTTGACTATTTTGATGATAAAAGGGTGGGACCTAGATGCCAATTTAGTAGCACAAATAAATTTATGTGGTCGGAGACATCAGAAAAAGAAGCTTGTTAGAACCACGGCCATGAAAATATTTGTGGAAGGGACAGAGGGAAGTCACATCCCATTGGTGAGAAAATGTGAAACTTTGTATTGTAGAAGGTCTTCAGATTTATCACAGAAGATAACTGGAGTTTTGATTTACATATTAGAGATTTTACTGGCTCAAGTTTGATCAACAGTTTAAGAAATACGAAAAGAATTTCTTACCAGAATATGTCGCCACTGACTAAAACTGAATTTTTTTCTGTGAAGATTTTCTGTTTCAAAACATGTAAACTTATTTCTAAATGGAACTTTGTCTGTGTGTGTATGTGTGTGTCTCTGTGTGTGTGTGTGTATCCGTTACCTATAGACTCCAAAATGGCTGAACCGATTTTCTTGAAAATTTACACAGTTGTACTATAAGCGTCTGTGAATGTTCTTAGCTAGGTTTTGTTTTGAGGTACTCCTGATAAATATTAAAAATCGATAATCGAAAAAATCGGGTTATAGAAGGAGTGGTCTGATTTGAATCAAATTTGATACACTCATAGACAAAAACATAAGAAATGATATTCAGAAGTTTCAAGGTTGCAGTTCTTACAATACTGCGGAAAATTTGATATAGATACCAGGAAATCAAAATTTGACTTAAATCCATTCATTTTTCTTTCAGTCTATGGTTTCACTTTAACTGGAAACAACTATTGCTTTTTAGTCTTTCATGCCAATGTCCAAAGAGTCTGAGCTCCAGGACCATGGATTAGTTTTAAAGCTTTCATTACACCCGAGCAATGCCGGGCTATACTGCTAGTTGAACTATAAAGGAAACATTTGTATATTCTAATTAATAATTTTTATAAGAGTTTTCAATACACAATACATATTAAATCTCAGTTAGGTTTTAACTTGAGCTGTTTTTTGAACAATGCATATGAGCTGATTTCAAAAAGTTCTTGGATTAAGCCCTCCCCACTAGAAAAATTACTATAATGTATCTTATTTTCTGTAATATGTATCATGTCCTTTCAGGATATTGGTGATCATGGCTTTCCACAATTTTCTGCCCTTTGTAGCTCTTACTTTATCTTTTTGTTATCTCTCCTAAACTTTGCACTGCCATCCATTTATTCAAGCTCACTATGTAGATGTAATGGATATCAGCTCAGAATGAGAATTCAGAGAGTTGATTGAATTTGGACAGGTTGTGAAAATATGCATCAATTAAAATTTAATCTAATTTTCCCTTTGCAAGCCGTTATAGTAATCTTTTAGGACTCAACAAAAATTTGAGTTAAAAAAACATTAGACACTTGGATATTCTAACTAAATTATCTGGACACTCATTACACACATCAATGAGAAAATCTATAAGAAAAACTGCATACAATTTGCTATTTTTTATCTTATCATTCTGTCATTTTACTCAGTGTTACTCTTTCTCATTCTTACAAAACCACATAAAAACCAGATAATAAATAATACTCATTTTGTTGTTTCCACATCTAACAATTTCCATTTTTTTTATGAGAATTTTTGTAAAAGTAAATGCTAAGGGTTTGTAATCATTTACTTAAGCATAACTTTCCTAAAAGGATTTCAAAACAAGGAAAATACACAATCTCAACCAAAGAATAAACTTTCCAGCAATGTGGGTTTAAGTTTGCTGTAAGGATTCACTTGCATGCTTCATAATTGATTCCAGTCCTTTGAAACAGTTAATGGATTTGTCGTGGCCACTAATTGCAGTTTATGCAAAAGTAATGGCAAATAGAATTTTTGGATATAAATGATGGGTTATCATAAATTACAAAGGTAAAAGTAATGAATGTAGAATGCATGGAAGGAATTAATTTCAACATGAAGATATTTTCTTTTAATTTTATATGATTAATAAATTATTTTCCCAGCTATGGGTAAAATAGGTGACAACAAGTCTAGAAGAAGGTGACTTCAAAAATAAATTAATCTTAAGAATTAGCCTTGGGTGGCAACCAGTCAAGAAGAAAGAAACTTTGAAAATATGCATACTTTTTTTTTTTTTTGATTATTTTTTACAATGATCACTTTGTACAAAGCCCAAGAGCCCCTGATGGTAGCGGGTTAGAGAGTAAGAAGCAGTTTATAGAAATATGTAAAAAAGCTAATCTATACTTGAACAGGTCAAGATTGGAGGGATCAGTGAAGCATACTCTTAGGAGCCAATTCCAAAATGTCGGAAAAAGTTGCTCAAGTGGTACTTATAGCTTCCCACTAGGATAGATCGGGAATTATAGTGATTCACCACAATGTGTGTGACATGGTGAGTCTTTGCCATGAAGGTCAGAACTGGTGGAACTAAAAAATGAAATTGAAAAGAGAGAAAGAGGTCTGTAGCGTTCCTTCTATTATAGTACTTAAACAGTATGACCTAATGGTGTCTTGGTAGACCAAGTTAGTGTAATCCCCACAGATTACATTAGTCATCATGAAAGAGTTTATTAATTTTGTTCCACATTTTTGTTTTCAATTTAATGGTGATAGCATCACTTTAAAATGACTTTCAATAGGAGTATAAGTGAATGACATTAAAAAAAAAATGTTCAGCCCAAAATGTATTCACCATAAGCAAATTTCTTAACTGCTGTAAAGATCGCAGAGCAATTCCAACATGTTACAGACCCTAGCATAATAACTATTTACATGTTGATAGCACAAAGCCTATTAGAATATGGATTCAGTAGGCTGGTTATTATTGTGCTATAGTGGTATGGATGTTTCTGCTGGCTGAACTGGTTACATTTCATACAAACTGTGATTTTTCTAGTAGGATTTTGTGTGCAGGTGTTTCTTTCGTTTTTTTTAAATTATTTCACTCCAGGCAAGGCAGTAAAGCCACTAAGATGCAAGGGAACACTAAGAGTGAAAGAGTTTGAGAAAAAAAAAACATTAAGTTAAAAGAATAATAAAAGAACATGATTCAATATGGTAGGTGACAATTGATATTGCATATAAATTTTGAAGATCAAAGTTGATTTGAACAGAGTTCCACAACTGAGAAGTGATGGGAGAAGAAATTATTAACATAGAAATTATGATTATATCAATTTCAGGAGTAGAATGATGAGACTTAGCTGCCAATCTAGCCAGTCAATTAAGTGCTACACGCTTGGGCGATCATGTCTCGAAAGAGACATGACTGACTGGGCAGAAGATTATCCCGGAGTAGGTTGCCATTGCTTTCTGAAGTAAACTGGTTGCCAGCCAAGGCTATAGAACCCAATCTCTCTTATTATTTAACCTATAACTGGAGGGAAGAAATGAATTAATACCTTTCCCAAGGGTATTTGTGTGTAAGTGAATGCAAGGAATTCAACTGGTATTTGAACTTGGCTCCCTGATTTGTCATTTCAAGTCAATATCCATTGCACATCCTAATAAAAGACTTTGTCAAAAATGTTGGAAACTTTTGTGTCAAGTGACCATAGCATTGTGACTGCTATCACCATTTCATTCCACAAAATCTATTTTGGGGAAATTTTAACTCTATCTTAAAACTTGCTTTTTAATATTCCACCATTGAAATATAGTTAAGTGTAAGCTGTTCTTTGTATTGTTTTGACCAGGGGCTCATTCTGAAGATAAAATACTCATTCATTTTTAGTATTTAAAAACAATATAATTAAAAAGAAAATAATTGTATTTGATGGTGTATAAAATTCCTATTAATCTTGGGTATTGAATAAATGTTGATGTTTAAGCAATTGTTGGGGTGGAAATTTTCTTAAAGCTCTAATAAATAAGCACTAAAATATTAGTTGGTTGATTGGTTGTTTTGTTTTTATGGCATATCAACCTCGGCGGGTCATTTATTGCCAACTAAATTTTATTTATTTATTGCTGGTAATACCTTTTACTTTCAACAATTTATTGTTTTTATATAAGTTTTGTGTCTAGTAATACTTTTTTCTTTTTCGAGTATCAAGATTAATTGGGATTTGTTTTTAAGGGCAGGGCCCCAAGTCCTACCCTGTTATCTAACCCATAACTGGAGGGAAGGGATGGATTAATACCTTTTCCAAGGGTACCAGTGCTTAAGTAAATGCAAGGTATTCAACTGGAATTTGAACTTGGCTCTCTGATTTCACTTTCCGAGCTGATATCCACTGCACCACAAAGCACATCTGTCAATAAATGCTTACAGCACCTGGTATTCCCAAGCGGTCACCCATCTAAGTACTGACCAGGCTCAACGTTGCTTAACTTCAGTGATCAAGCAAGAACCGGTGTATTCAACATGATATGGTTGTAAGCCTTGGAATATTAGAAAAATATGTTAGTCTCAAAGTGGTGATATTTACTCATTTCTAAAAGTAGAATTGCACATCTCAAGTTTTTTTTTTTAAATCATTTCACCCCAAGCAAGGCAAGACTGCCACTGGTGTGTTGGGGGTTACAGCAAGCAAAAGAACAAGGTACAGGGGATGTATAACAGATGGATTGGAATCAAAGAGATAGAAGATAACAATTGATGTTGCATTTAAACTTTAAGAGATTGTAGTTATCCAAGAAGCAAGCAAGCAGAAAAGAATTTCAAAAATGGGATGTACAAAAAAAAAAGAAACTGATGGAGTAGAAGAGCAAGTTACATTTAACTATTTTAGTAATAAAGAGAGAGAACCTTGATGCCAATCTAGTTGCACATGTACATACATGTTAGAGAACCAAAGAAAAAAGCTCATCAAAGCATTTGCCATGAATATAATTTCAGAAAAAACTGGGGAAGCCACATTACATTGGTGAGAAAGTGACTGAAGCCAGGATGCCAACTCAGGATCACTTATATTGCAGATCCTTCCTTGGATTTTGTCGAGAACCTCAACACCCGACCAAATATGGCAACAGTATTCAATGCACGGATGAATGGTAGATATATAAATGTGCCAAATGGATTCTGATGAGAAAAACATCTTGGCTCAACGCAGTGACCCAACCTTCCTAGCAGCAGATGCAGTTAGAAAATAGTTGAATACCTTATGAATACTGAGATGATGTAGAATGGTGAGGAGTGGGGCTGTATCATAGGTTCAGGTCAACATAAGTGCCTTGCATAGGACCCAGCAACTTAATCCATATTTTTAACTATGTCCCATCTTGTAATAAATATAAAGTGTGATTGGATTAATCTCAAATTTCATTCAATTGAATTAAACTGAACAAGAGAGTGGATTAAAATATGAGCAGGATAGTTTTAAAATTTCTTTTACCAAATAAGTTGTGGTTAGGTACAGTTATAATAGAGCTGAGAGTACTATTTACATTTAACATTATTGTATTATGAAGCTAGGCTAAATAAAATATTTATCATCTATAGTGTTTGGGTAAACATAAAACTAAACCTGATGTTACTTTTAAGTCATTTGCATGGTGAAGTGGAGGAATTTGATGCTTTCTCATCATAGACACACAAAAAGAAAGAACAGAATATTACTTTAAATAAATTCATCCTGATCAAAATATAAACTATTAGGTTGTTATGCATGAAATAACACACTTTTTCGGAAAAGAATAAAATGCTTCTGAAATGGTAAATAACCAATTTATTTCATTGAAATAGGCACTATGTTGATGGATGACTCTCCTACAATGTACCTCTGCATTCTTGATCCTAATTTGACAAAAATTCTCATTCTTTGATGTGATCTTTTATGTGCTATGTCCTTTCAAGACATAGACAGTCATGGCCCTCCATTTTCCCTATCCCTTTTTGCTCTTAATATCCCTTCTCTTGTTGTTCTACCTAATCCCTGCTCCACCATTCATTTGTTCAAGTCCGCCAGGTATGTCGTGTGCTACTTTCTCTTACCTCTCTTTCCCCTTTATCCATTCTGTGAGCATCAGGTTCTCCAAGCCATCCTTCCTAATTCTTCTTCTTCTATGTGCCTTGTCCCTTCAGGACGTAGGCAATCATGGCCTTCCATGTTTCCCTATCCCTGATGGCTCTGAGCATGCCTTCTCCTGTTACACCATGCAATCCTCGTTCCATCATCCACCTGATTATGTCCTTCAAATATGTTATCCATTGCTTTCCCCTGTCTTTTTTTTCCTCTATCTGGCCTGTTAGTATCAAATTTTCCAAGCCCTCCTTCCTCATTGTGTGTTCCAGGAACTTCAGCTGTTATCTTCCTGATGCTCAGTATTAATTTCCTTTTCGTTTCCATCATTTCCAAGACCTCATCATTGCTCACATGCTCAATCCATGATATTCGCAGCATCCTTCTGTAGAACTATATTTCAGTTGCTTCAAGTTTTTCCTTCATCTTTGACGGTATTGTCCAGCATTCACTATCATAATGAAGGATGAACAGCACGTAGCAATCCAGTCTTCTCTTCCTAGTAAAATTGTCCTCATGTCCCCAAAACTTCTGCTATCCTTTTTTGATGTTAAGTATCAGCTTCCTTTAATGCCCATCCTCTCCAAAACCACATCATTGCTTGTGTGCTTTGTCCTGGGTATTCTTCATATCCTTCTGTAGAATCACATTTTGGTTGCTTCAAGTCTTTTCTTCATCTTTGATGAAATTGTTCAGCATTCATTGGCATATTGAAGGACAGACATCGTTAACACTCATACTTATAAAAAAAATGGTGTCAAAAGGACAGTTTTTCCCTTGACACTGCTATTATTTTAAATATCTTCAGTCTTCAGCAATGTTTACTCTTTTAAAAATTCAAGGCTTAGAACTGTAATGAGACCTAAACACATGATGAAAATTAATTTATTCATTTTTTTTTTACTCTTGAGAATTTAAAACAAAAATATTTAAAAATTTAATTAGACTAATTTTATATTTCTAACATTCTAAAATGACACAATTGTATTAAAGCTAATGCAATTCAGTATTTATCACTTACCAATTTGTAAAGAAATACGAAATTTTTTTTATTCATAAATTTGTAAATATTTGCTAAATTATTAAAACATATGAACCAACCATAAGAAAATCTTTATTTCCCATTTTATAAAGTTTGAATTAATTTGCAATTAACCTATATTTCATCAAACATTCCAATAAACAAACTTATAAATAGTATTTATTATTTTTGTTACCAATTCTCAGGAAAAAAGAAATTGTATGAATTCAATTTTATATTTCTCGGTTTTATTACAATTCTAATCATTTTTTTTAAGGCAATAAACATTGCCACAGAGTGAAGGTAGTTAAAATGACAGCAGTATCAAAGGAAAAAGCCATTTTTTTTACTCAGATTTTTTACTGGCACAAAGGTTAAAGATTGACCAATTTTTTTCTATACTGAATTTCTAGGTTCTTGACTGCTGAAGTGATTTTCTGACCCAACTTTTAAGACCTAGTTTTGCATATCATTATCAATATTTTACTCAAAAATTATTAATCTTTTCATTTCTTTTTTTCTTTTGTAATCTTTTCTACATAATAAGAAAAGACAATTTTTCAAGATTCTGAAAAAATAGGGCATTTTTAGAGAGATTAATTATTTTGGGCTTTTATATGATTTTCAAAATACCAGAACAAAAAGATACACAACTTGATTTAGAATGATGAAAAGAAAAAAACTGAAAAAGAAAACTGATTCCTGATTTATAAGATGAGGGTTAAAACATAACAATGAAAATCAGTGACATGTCTTGGCAAACAAAGCTATCAAAAGCAAATTTCAGAACTTAAAACAACAGTTCTGACTATGGATAGTAACATCAATTGATCCTAAGGATAGCTAAGTGGAAAAGAACTTAATACTCATTGAGGTTAGAGGGAAGCCTGGTGGGATTATAATCATAAGTTTTGATAAATAATCTACCGGGGATTTAAGCGACTCGTCAAAACTTCTTTGTGAACGCCCAGTTCAGATATCATTAAAGCTGATCAAAGTGAACCACAAACAACATAGAAATAATTCTGCCATCAAATTGTATATTTACCCAAGAATTATCCGCTCAGTTCCGTTTGGAATTGTAAGCCTCTCATTAGAACTGGGCTTTTTATCAACTGTTTTCATTAGTAATTTGTATTGATTTGAAAAATGGAAATAGACATTGAGGTCTGTAAGAATTAACCCCTTGTGCCAGGACATTGGCAGAAATATATATGAACATAATTAGATGAATCTATGATGGGGTAGGGGTATAGAGCTGATGAATTGAAAGAGGGAAGGTGTGGTAAGCCATTCTCATGTATCCTGGAGATTTTTTTCCTCCTCCATGATCCTTTGGATTAAGTTTCAGAAAAGATAATTCAGTGACTTTGCTTGATGTTTAGGCAGGAAGAAATGAAATACAACAAATAAAATTACTGACTCTACTTTTAATATATGATTGAATAGGCTTGACGGCTTAAATATTAGAAACTAATGCTTAAGATTTGGTGCTTTATTATCTTGTTAAATAAACGAAACCCAAATTAATGTAGTTGAGAGAAAATTCTTGACAGTCACAGCTTTTTTTTTTTTTTTTTTTTTTTGTGCATCTGAGTGATAAGGATTAGATAAAATATACCTGAGGATTTTTCATTAACTTTGATGGTATTTTGTTAGTAACACTCAAAACAATTTATTTAAGGATTTAAAAAATTATTTCAGAGTAAAGATTTAGCAGTAAATAAATATTAGTTTTCTCTTGTGAGATTAGGATAAGATAATAATTATTTATTATCTTATATGTAGAAGATATATATATTAGCAGCAGATCAATAGTGACTTTAAAAACTCATGCTTTTAATAGACACTCTTTATTTTCTTCATCAATGTGTGAGGTCACAAAGATTTTGACAGTAGAGATAACTCCACATTAGAATATACATACCACTTCAGCTTCTTTTCCTTATATATATATCAAAAAGATTAAGTTTACATATGAAAGAACTGGAATAGTATTATGAAAAACTGGATGTGCAGACCTTGTTGGTTTATTTAATCAGTGATACTAATTGAGCATTTTTCGGTGATTTTTTTTTTTTTTTTACAGAGATATTAATCTGCCAGTTTTAATATTTTGTTGAATTAGTAAAAGTTACTAAGTTAAGACTTAGTAAATTTTAATATTTTCAATAAGAGTGGATAGGCTTTCTTATCACCTGGTCTATACTCTTCTCCCTTCTCTTAAACTGAAATAGAAGCTCATCCCTTGTTTATTGCTTAGGAAGGGATTCCTGATTCCTTTCTAAAAATATTTTCTGGGCAACTAAAATGCTATTTTCTCTGGTACCATGACCATATGAATTTAATGCTGCTGCTAGATTGACAATTAGGTCCCACCTTTTTACCATTGAAATAGTTAAATGTAACTGCCACTTCTTCTCAAACAGTTTCTTTTCTCACACTTCCTGCCTGCGGAACCCCCTTCTATTTACCTGCTTTTCTAATAGCCACAATCTCAAAAATTGTAAATTTAATGCCAACTGCCATCATTATCTTCTATCTTCTTGAATCTCATTCATCTTTTACCCTTTTTTCAACAGCTAATGTTCCTAGTCTTTTCTCTCACTGTAAACTCTGGTAAACTAGTAGCAGTCCTGCCTTGCTTGTGATGAAATGATTAAAAAACAAAAAAAATCTCAGAATATTATCTAGCTAACTTATTAAATTTTAGAAATAAAACACTAATTTATAAACTTGTAAAATTAGAGAAAGAATGCCAACAATGCTATCTACTAGCATGACCAAATTTTATACAAACTGTCATCTGATTTCATTAAATATTAAGAATTTTTACTTCCCTGTATCTTTTGTTGCTTTCATTAAGTCAGATATTGTTTTATATTTCAACAAGCAAGTGGTGGATTTCCCTACACATTTCTTCAATAGCCTGATTGTACTCAGCTCACTGCAAGATCTCAGTTTCAGTTCTATCCCTGACTCATGTCATGCCTTTTGGCAACTCTGATCATGCTGTGGTTTCTGTTAGTATCTACTTCCACCCCAACCCCCACTTCCAGGAATCTCCTACTTGCAGTATATTCTACTGCTATCAAAGAGCAAACTGGGAGACATTCCTTGATTTCATTTGTGATGTCCCTTAGAACAAAGTTTTTAGTCTCCCTGTTAAAGACTGTGCATCTGAGGTCTCCTCTTGGGTAAAAGCTGGCATCATCCAATCCAGGAAACTCCTATTTAAGCCCCATTTTTCTTCTTGGTTCTCTCCTGCTTGCTTAGCTACCATTGCCCACAAGAACCATTTCTTCTGACTTATCATAGTGATGCTTCTGACCATAATAGGTGCCTTTTGTCTCTGCTCGCAATGAATGCAAATGAGTCCTAAATGTTGCTGAGCTGTTTTTTTGCTCATAGAATCAAACAGCCTAGAGCCTCCTGTTAGTTTGTCTTCAGGACTATTGGCGGCTCTGCAAAAGGGTGCTAAACAACAGCAAACCTTTGATCCCTCCATTACTCAATTTTGAGGTTCTCACATCCACTGTGGACAAGGCTGAGTGCTTTGCTTGCAAATTTTCTTACAATTCCACTCAGTCTGTGATGAACTAGGGGTAAGAAATGGCTTATAAATTTTAATGTTTCCAAAACTAAGCTGCTCTCTTTTAACCACTATCGGTAAGCTTTCCTATCTTCTGCTAATATGTATCACACTAGTCTCTCTCAAAGCAATACACTGTGTCTCCTCAGCTTCACTCTCTCAGTTGATTTCAGGTAGAATAAATACATTCAATCAGTATAGCTACTGCTAAGATGGTTGGGTTACTATACCAAGCCAGGAAGTTTCTCTCATCAGAATCCATCTGGCACATATATAACTCTACCTTTCATCTGTGCACTGAATATTGTTGTCATATCTGGTCCGGTGCTTCTTCTGTTCATCTCAAGCTTCTAAACAAAAGCCAAAGGAGGATCTGCAATGGAATTTGTCCCAACTTGTCTGCTCACCTTCAGCCACTTTCTCAATGACAGAATGTAGCTTCCCTCTGTTTTTTCTGCAAGTATTTTCATGGCTTCTGCTCTGACAAACTTAATTCCCTGGTGCCTTGCCCTTGTCAATTTACCTGTGCAACTAGATTGGCAACTAGTTTCCATCAATTTACCATCAAAACCAGCAATTCTACTCCAGCAGTTTCTTTCCTTGCACTTGACACCTGTGGAACTCCCTTCCCCATGCTTGCTTCCCTGATAGCTACAATCTCCAAAGGTTTAAATGCAACATCAATTGCCATCATCTATCTTTGTGACTCTCACCTCTCTCTTCTCATTTCTACAACATCACTGATATTGTTTTCTTTTCTGTCATCTGTCTCCTATCTTTGTAAACCCCTGTTCACTACTGGCAGTATTGTCTGGCTTGGGGTTAAACAAAAAAAAGTATCTAGCTAAAATAAACCAGTTTTTATAATTGTCATATCAAATTTCACTTCTTGAGCCAGTTAAAAATCCTTTTAAAAATAGTCATGCAGATTAGATATTACCACTAATGTTGTAAACATTATTTCTTAATATATATATATATATATATATATATATATATATAAAATATGATTTTGGCTCAGATCTTTCAGATACTTCTAATATAAAGCCAAAGCCCCAGGGGTCTCCCTTCATTGCCAGTGCAGTAATGAACCAATCTATCACCCAAAAGATGCACCAATTTACATTAAAAACACATGCACAATTAACATCCTTAAGCATGCAGGTATGTTTGTGAATATGTGAGCACACATACCTAAGCACACAAGTGTGCACACACACATCCTGATCCAGATATTCCATGACTCATTAGTCATAGGGGCATCACATACTGCAGCCACAGAAGTAGTGTTATTTGGGCATGACAGCCTGATAAAGCCCAGACATCTCTAGGCTGGCATGAATTCAAAGTTTTCCTTCTCTTAGACTAGTTACCACCCAAGGCTATAGAACACAGACTGTCCTACTAATTATCCATAACTGGGTGGGGGAGAAGCTATTAAAGCCAAGTGGTCAACACACCACAAAATAATAAATCACCAAAATTCTGGCACTTCTTAAAAATTAGCAGAAAACCAGAAGATAATGGAAAAAAATAGAAAGAGGAAAGAAAAAAAGAAATAACAAGGGAATAAAGAAGATAACCAGATAACGTGAGTTTCTATCACAAGAAAAAAACATCACAGACTCACACCCAAAAATAACAAATAACACCAGTTCCACAACAGTATATAAACACACAAATATTGAAAAAATATGATGAGTAAAACCGGACAAGTCCTGATGTGTGAGTGCCTTCTTATATGTTCATAAAACTTTGAAGTTGGTATAATGTAAGTGATGCCGATAAGTTAAGTGACATTTTTTTATACTAATTATATTAACGCTCTATTTTCATCTCTGATTTTAAGCACTTTATTGCAAAGTCTGCTTCTTACCAGTAACCCACTGAAAGTTAGCAGTTCAAACAGTATATATATATATATATATATATACTGATTGACAATTCGTGATAATTCACTTGGTTGACAATTTATGTTTCAAACTGACATGTTGAAATACTTATTGCCCCTAAATATTATCTGACTTTACATATCTATATATATATATATATATATATATATATATATATATATATAGGTAATTATTATTATTAAAATAATTGTATACTGCAACTTAATAGCTATAAAGTTTTGGTGCTACCAAAACACCATCATCAGGCAGTATACTATTATTATAATAATAATTACCATACATTTATGCTCTACTTTTGTATTGAGCACTTTTCAAAGTAAATATCTAACTGTGGAATATATTTCCATTAGTAACAATGAGTTATAACAACAGTAAAAGAGGTACTGGCTAAAAAGAGTGCTCAACGCAGACTTAAAAGAAATGAATATGCAGAGCCAACAATATATTAAACAATGAAATTTTCACCACTTTCTTGCTACCCAGGTTTTAACCATATTGGTGTCATCAGGCTGTAAGGGCAAACTACATTTCGTAATTTTTATTCTTTATACATACAACAGCTGGAATTTATTACAGATATATAATAAAAAGCTGGTAAGGATTTTTTTGTGTTAATGATGTAGTTTGATTTGATCTAGTGATCTGGACTCAGAAATATAGCCTTAGATGATTTTATAATCAATAAATAATTAAAAAGGATAAAACTAATTTATCTTTGTTTTAATGAAGGGTTAGCATCATTATAAAAAGCAGAATGTACAGTTAGCGTAACTATTAATGTTGAGGTAAGTTAAAAATTCCATACTAGTCTATAGTATCCACTTTCTTCTAATACCCTTGGGAAAGACGTGAGTTTCTGTCTCCTCTCAATTACAAATTAAATGGCTGAGTAGACAGTCTCAGAGAAAGAAAAAATCTAAATTTCAAATAGTAGAAAATGCAATAGAAAACTACTTCACTCTGTCTCCCATGACAATTGTACATATAAAAGAAAGCTGTGAAGAGCCATGATCATAATAAGGAATATGGCATTTAATTTATGAAAGCTATGTTAGATAATAAGATGAGGAATTCAAGTGCTTTTAGGTCTTGAATCGGAATTTTAATTTGTCTGAATTTGTCTTGACTGACGATGAAGTGAACTTATATGGAGGTAGGGAGATGTTGGGTGTGGGGACAGAACTGGATGAAGTGAAGCCAAGCATTAGTATATTTGGTGCTGCCTTGTTGCATTTGCTTGTTATGAGTAGGGATTGGCTTTTAAGCCGATAGAGGTGATGCTATCAGAAAGTCATGTTTGATTTGTACTACTATGGATTAAATGAGTTTATAAGCATATTAACAAGACCTTAGGACTCTTTACTGGCATATTCTAGTAATAACAAGATTGATGAATTTATAATAATATTAGTACTAATATTTATTATCACAGTATAAGAATAAGTACTAAGAATTCAGGCGTATGCTTCATCTTCAATATACTTTGATTTCAGTTTGGTATTAGTTATGAGCAGTACAGGTTTTTGTCCAGACCAAGTTTAATACATAAATAACATGTATTCAGCTTGCATGAATGATCCTAAGTTTTTTCTAAGGAGGATCAGTGTGTACCATCTGTTCAATCTCTGGTCATTGTGAGCTGGAATCAATTAAGCTTTCTGACTGAGAAACCTACAAGATAATATAAAGTGGGAAGGAATTGGAAAAATTGAGGAAGCAGTTGAGAAAATCAAATGAAGAAGGAAGTAAGAAATCTATAAAAAAAAAAAAACAGGTAAAAGGAAAAAATAGGCAGTAGGTTGTCATTACTTTCTGCAGTAGACTGGTTGTCAATCAAGGCTGTAGAATCCAATCTGTTATGCTATTTAACCCATACCTGGAGAGAGAGGGTATTTACGTGTATATGAATGGAATGAATTCAACTCTCTGATTTCTTGTTCCGAGCCAATATCCACTGCAGCACAATGCATGCTACTAGTGTCAAAATAAGAGAAAATATGGTGAGAGAGATTCTAGAATGTTATGACAAGTTTAAATTAGATTTTATTTTTGAGACATAAATCACTCATGGCTTTATTGGTTGAAACATTTGTGATGTTTGATCAAAATTCACTGAGATAAAAGAACATGAATTCAAGTTTTCCCTTATTATTTTGTTCTGATCTGTGTTGTCTACTCATTGTTGGAGATCGATTACCTGAATAAAATTGATAAAATGCAGGTAAGAAATTAATAGATAAATATATTAATAAATAGTGGGAAATACTCAGCAAAATGAATAAAAAGGGATTCATATTGGATGACAGAAATAAAAATTAGTACTGCTGAAAACTACTTTACTTATTTATTTATTATAAGAGATTACCCAAGTAATTTTGATTTCATGTTGACTAATTCCCTGTTTTTTTTGTTCAAATTTTGATTATTTATAGTTTGTATTGTTGTTTTAATTTTATGTTTTAAACATTTGTAGTGAAGTCCTTTGACGATTAATATCATTTTGTGGCTCTTAATTGTTCTGGCATTGTGATAATATACAAAAACTATTATGGAAGCCCATATTAATAAAATGGTCAGCATTTGAAATTTAAAAAAAAAAATCAACAAATGAATAATCCACTTAAATTTTCAATCATGCATATACATAAATCAAAATAGTTGATACCTGTAATTTGCTTTGACTAAAATTTAGGTTTGACTTTATTTTAACAAGAAAAATTCAAACACACATTCACAAATAATTAAATGAAAGAATTCTTAAAATCTTTGCAATTTAATATCTTTTTAATAAAACTGAATAACTAAAACTGGAAAACTGCATTTTTAAATTGTGCAGTCTTTAGGAAAGAGCATACAATCTGTTTTGATCAGAAGTTGAACAAAGCTGATGCTTTCAAATACATTATCAAATCATTTGACTTGATGTTAGAGCAGCCATTGATGACTTCCAAACAGTTTTGTCTACTCAGTATTGCTCACAAGGTTTAGGTCAAATTGTTGCATAGTTTTGAGGCACTTTCTACTGGTTCTGCACATTGGGATCATCACCCTAGGCTAATATCAAGAAGTCACCTTTTTTATATATTGACCATGGTGAGATTGAAATTCTGGTCTTGTGGTCAGGACACTAATGTTCTAACCACTTGGTCATGTTTCCCTCAGTGACTTGTAAATTTAGAAAATTGTTGTCTTTATGAAAAATAATTTTAATTAAAATATTTACTCACATTAAAAATGCTTTTTCACCTGCCAAAAGATTTCTTGAATAATTCATCCTCTTTATGGCAGATTAAGTCTTAAATTTTATTTTCCTTTTTTCACTTGAAATTAACAAAATAAAAGTGCTTTTTTAAATCTGGAGTGTCCTTACTATCAGGAAACAGTACTTTTTTGAAAAACTGTCTCTTCCACGTTATTTGAGAAGTTTGTTCAGCTCTTTAAATTTTCAAGGTAATCTAAAGTTTAAAAAAATTGTTTATTCTGCACAACAAATGTTTATTTTTCAATATCATCTCAATTTTTATTAGTGTATTCTTTGGTTAATAAATCATATAAATTGGAGATTATACTGAGAAAATTTTATATCGAAGTTCGTCAGGTCATGTATTTAGTGATCCACTCTCTTGCAGGCCTTATATATATATATATATATATATATATATATATTTGGGCAGCAATCTTTCTTTTAACTGACAAGGAAAATTTTATTCACTTTAGATTAACTTTAGATTTAATTTTAATTTTTCCAGTATTCTTATGTGTTTTCTTTTTGCTGAAGATAAGGAATGTTAAAATGTTCCATAATTATTATATTTCCAAGCACTTTCAACCACTTCTCTGGCCATTATATTTCTGATATTATTTTTTTCTCACGTTTTGATTGTAGCGTAATTTATTTTGTTTTTGAAAAGGAGTGTTCCTTCAAGCTCTCACATGCTGCGCATGACTGAAAATCACGTGTGCAACTTTTTATTTTAAAACTTTCAGTTCTCTATTTCCACAATTAAATAATGTAAGGTTGATGGTAGGAGAGAAATGTCCGATATATAGTACCTCTCTTATCATGAGATGCTTTTGATATTGTGATTTAAATAGTATTCTTTAATTTTGACCAGAATTTTCCTGAAGGGTTCTTAATAACAACAGTGGAAACATAACACCTTTGAGAATAGCAAGTGAAGTGGCTGAAAGCACTTGGAAAGTTAATAATTATTGAACATTATTATATTTCTTTAGTAAAAAGGAAATGTAAGAATACTAGAAAAATTAAATAAAAAAATCAATAAAATCTTCCTTGTCACTCATTTTCAATGCAATCTATATATATATATATATATTATTTATTTAGAATTTATAAAATAAATGTTATATGTTATAAATTATAAATAATTATTATTAGCTCTGCTTTGTATTGAGCATGCTTTTAAGAACAGTGTTTCTTTTGATATGGAATATTATTCCATCCATACCTACCATATACTTTATCTATCTATATATATATATATATATCTGGAAGAATGGTAGACTTTAAAAACTGTAGCTACTCTAGCATATACGCATTGTTCATTCAGTAATGAATTAGAACACTCTCAGCTATTGGGCGTGTATAATGATAATATACATGCTAATAAAGTCTGCCTCCTTCTACCGAGCACCTGTAGCTCAGCGGTAGAATCGCTGACTGACATCAATTCGGTCAGGTTTCAATCCTGGGTTCAAAGCAATCGGAGTCTAACCGTACTGATGAGCTGTGATACAGTGAAACGGATCTGTCTGTGGATGACTACATATATATATATATATATATATATAGGAGAGAATGGCAACCAGTGAAGATGGAGAGGATAATGAAAAACATTTTGTCTAATTAATATAAATTATCAATTAGATAGAAAGAGCTCAATGGATATCCAGAGCAAACATATTGAAAAGGAAAAACTCGACATATAATTCAACAGTTATAAATTCAGAGTTTATTTCAGTAATGTACAGAAATATCTTTTCAATTTTTTTGTTCAGACTATTGATAAATAAAGAAACGTAACTTTTGCACAGAATATTTTGAAGAAAAATGTTTATAGTTGAGTTTTTTCTGGTTTATAAATCCCTCTCCTATAAACGGCTTTTTAGGACTTTTCTTTACATTGCTGAAATGAATTTTTGTATTTGTAACTAATTATGAATTCAGTTTTCTTATGAAAATATATATGTATATAATTCCTGATAAAACCAACAAAAAGATGAAACTTTAGACCAGAGTACTTTAGAACCAAGTCTCATAATGAATGGATGTAATTTCAGCAAAACTTAGTAGGAATGAGAATGAGATAAGAGAATATTTAATTATATATATATATATATATTCTATAGACTAATGATGAAACAAGAAACACAGAAAATATCTAATTTTCAATATTTTTATCTTTCTTAATGCATTAAATTATATCGTGAATATTAATCACCCAGATGGAAAATATAAACAGTGAAAATTTGTCTAATAACTATATGTCAAGCTACAAAATTCTTGATTCAACTTATATATGTCTGTGTGTGAAAAGAAAGTGCTTTTCATTTACTTTTTTGTTCTCTATTGATTATTTCAAGGACCCTAATTTTTCTAATGGTCCCCAGAAACTGAGTTAACTATTTGAGGAAGAATTGATATACACCCTTCTTCAAATTCTTTCCTCATGTTATTTTCAAGTACATTTTCTTCTCTCCCAACTTCTTGTTTCCCTTTGCCCTTTTCTGTCCCTACTTTGTTTTCTCATTTGCTTCTATCCAAATCCAAGCCCCTAAAATCCTTAACCCCAGCCTCTGGCCCAACTCCTAACCATTGTGTGGATAGAAATGATTGAGGTGATGAGCCACCACATACTATTAACAGAGCATCCACTTTACAAGATTATCCTCATTTGACAGACTCCTGACAGAAGATCTCCCTAACTACACATGTAAGGGTTAACAGTAAATCTCTGATGGTAGAGTTTGGTGGAATCTTTTGGGGGTCTCTTCTCAAGGACAGTTAAGGGGGATGAAAGTGCATAATGCCACAGATTATCTCAGGTTTACCAACTGAATAGTCGAGATGAAGTCGGCTAGTTTAAGCTGGAGCATTGGTTTAAGCCACTGATTGTTGAAGGTTGGTCCGGTTCAAATTACGTTTGCTCAAGATTTGCTTCCAGAAATTTCTGTTTATGAAGTCCACCATAGTGGGTGTCTTAATAAACTTTCTGATATTTGCTGCTTCTTTTTGTTGAAGTTTGTTTTGTTTTGTTTTTAATTTAGTGGGGATATTTTTTTTTTAATTTATTTATTGCAGTTGTTGATTTCTTATATATTTGTATAGAAAAATAGCTGGCATATTTATCTATTTTTTACTTGCAAAATATTTTCCTTGTCCATATATTTGAAGTAGGGTCATCTTATCAACTAGTTTTTACCCAGAAACTGTAGACTGCAAGTATTTGTTACTTGCCTAACACCAGTATTCAGACATATAAGATACAATGTATAAATATGATATATGCATGTGTGTATATATATATATATATAATGGATTCTCCCGTCGCGTTCAACATATGAGGGTCCAACCTTTTTCCAGCAAGACAACCACACAGAGATTTGTTTATAGTGGTGAAAGCATTGTGTAGTACCATCCACACTTCTTGGAACTGCTGATAACAAACAATTGGTGCAGATGACTGCCACAAATCGCACGAACAGCAGACCTCAATTATTTAACCCATAATTGGAGGGAACGAACGGATTAATACCTTTCCCAAGGGTACCAGTGCGCAAGTGAATGCAGTGTGCTCGACTGAAATTGGAACTCGGCTCACCGATTTCCCCCTCCAAGCCGACATCCACCGCACTCCAACGCACATCCGTGAGTGCTAACAGCACCTGGTATTCTCAAGTGGTCACCCACCTAAGTACTGACCAGGCTCAACGTTGCTTAACTTCGGTGATCGAGCGGGAACCGGTGTATCCAACGTGACATGACCATTATATATATATATATATATATATATATATATATAAAAGTATCTCAATTAAAAAGAGAAAATAAAATATATAAGAGGGGGATTTTAGACACCTTTTGGCCAACATGTCTTCAGAAATAAATCATCATTAATTAAAATAGACGTTGTCATAAATTCTGAACAACATTTGAGGTTAAAAACACAGGATTGATTAAAAGAAAAAAGGGGCATTACGTATGATGGCCAGTAGTTATTCCCTAAGAGTTTTAACTTGTATTTCAATTGAAATACAAGTTTGTTGAAACTGCATTTGCAAGTTACTTAATCTTTAAATCCAAAAAAGCAAAGCTGCATCCATTTATTGTTTTGGTTTTTGCACACAAAAAAAAATGCAACAAACTTAATTTGCAGTGGGTGCACAAAGTTAGAACTTTATATCTTAGATAGGTATTTTTGTATGTTGTGTTTTTCATGGTGTGTACAGATGTTAAAAATATATATAGATATATCATTTCATTCTTAATTTTCTTATACATTCTCTTTGTTTTTCTGGATTTTTATAGAATAAATCAAAATGAAAACTAAAACATTTTCTTGAAAAAATCAAATTAAAAGCACAATATTATGAACAAATTTATAGCTTTCATAAGTTTAGGAAGAAAAATCCCAATAAAATCAACAAACATTAGAAAAAAAAGAACCAGGAAAATGTGGAGAATAGCAGATCGTGTTAATTTTTTTTTACCTTATTTACATTCAGGTTAATGTCCTCATCTTAGTTATCACATTTAGCTGTTGTGCTCTTCTGTCAATTCAAGTAACCTTTTCAACCCAATTTGAAACTGAACCCTACATCAACAGTGGCAGATTGTTGTGGTTCCACTGTCTCACTCTGTTTCCCCTGAATATGAGTCAGTCTCTATTACCTTCTTAGAAATTGAACTCAAAATTACTATGCTAGCAAAATCAGAAATTCACTGAGAAAAGTAGATAGTGTTTTTCTAGTTTCCAAACTAGTGAGTACTTGCACACATGCCTTGAAATTCAGCATTGAAAATTTTAACTCTTTTAGAAACTCTAAGAAGAGACAATTAAAGTTCCTGGGACATGCAATGAGGAAGGAGGGCTTGGAGAACCTGTTACTAACAGGCCAGATAGAGGGAAAAAGAGACATGGGAAAGCAGCGGATAACATATTTGAAAGACCTGATCAGATGGATGACAGAACGAAGGTTGCATGGTGCAACAGAAGAAAGTGTGATAAAAGCCACCAGGGACAGGGAGATGCGGAAAGCCATGATTGCCTATATCCTGAAAGGACATGGCACATAAAAGAAGATCCTCAGCAGTGGTTCAACATATGCAGCTATCTCAATCAGTGCACTTAGATCACTGGTGCCCCCTAAATACAAATTTAATTACTAGATTAGCAACTAGATCCCACCCTTTTTCAGTGAAACCGATAAAATGCAGCCGTAACTTCTACTCCAACAGTTTCTTTCCTCGCACTTCCCGACTGTGGAATTCCCTTCCACACGATTGCTTCCCCAATGGCTACAATCTCCAGGAGTTTAAATGTAAGGTCAATAGACACCTCCTAACACACTAACCTGCTCCCATTCTATCAAACACTCTTCCCATCTGCCCAACCCTCATCCTCGCTATCCTTACTCATCTGTCAACTTCCTCCTGACATTCCCTATGTCTAACCACTCCTTCTCTTTACCTTCCCCTATGTAGCTCCATGCGCAATAGTGGCAGTGGAATGCCTTGCTTGGGGTGAGATGATTAAAAAAAAAAACTAGTGTTTTCTTTATTTAGTAATACATCCCACTGATTAATGTTTAAGAAAATAAAACACTTTTACTGTTTGTCTTGTGCCATACTAAGCTAAGCTTCATAAATGTGTCAATCTTTTATAAATTTGAATTATCATTACTAATTGAAGTTTCGTTATCATTACAAGAGTGGTTTTGGCAACAGAACTGATTTTTTATTACCTTTTATAATTTTCTTTGTTGCTTACTTACTCATTGTAATATTTTTGGCAAATGATTCAACAAACTTTTTCAGTGGTAGAATCCAAAAGTAAAGATGGTATTTATTCATCTTTCCTGCACAAAGCTATTCTTAATCATAAGAACCTGCAGAGATTTGTGTGTTAATATCAAAAATGTTCTAATTCCAACAGTATATTGCTGCACATCTCAGGGTCACTGGCTCTACCAAATTCATAGAATGGAGAGATAAAATCTTTCGCACTCAAGAAAATGGTGTCAAACTGAAACGAGTAGTTTCAGCTTACTGCTAACAACATGAGTGACAAAGATAATTCCATTCTTAGTAACCCATGTAAGACAAGTGATTGCATATTTTTTAACAATTCAAAGATGCTCTACAATGATTTCTCTCTAAAAAATCATCTGCAAATTTTTTAATTTACAGCATATAACTGTATCTTTCTGTATATGTTATTGAAGATGTGCTGAGCCAGTTTGTATATGAAGCAAAGAAAAAATGCCTTTATTAGTATGTGTGCATTATTATGCGCATTAGAGTAAAACGAAAAAGAACTAACTAGGATTTTCAAAATTGGGTATTCATCAAAATTTTGAATATACACATAGCTGTTTGAAATTTAGCAAAAATTGTTCATGTGTGGTTCTGTTGGTTAGGAAAGCAATTGAGTGTGAGGATGTTGTTGGTAGCGCCAGGAGTTGGCCAATTTCTTGGGTTGCTTGGCCGAGGTCAAAGATAGCGGTCAGAGGATAATTTCAGAGTGGATTAGCCATTGGTGGGGTTTGACCTGTGCCCTTCTTCATGGATGAAATAAACTCCTGTGAAGATTTGATGGGCTGGTAGTCATGTGATGCTGAAGTTTTAAAGCCAACTTCCTGAAAAGGTGAGTTGACCAATAGATGTTATAATATTGGTTAGCAGGTTGGTTGCTGAGGTTCAGGTGGTCATGACAAGGGAAGCTGGGTGTAGAGAGTGAAGGTTGATCAAGCAGAATCTTTATGTCAAATCCTGGTCGAATGTGGTATCAATGAAACAGGGTTATCATAGTGACAACAAGGGAGGTGTAAAGCTGGATAGTGAAGATGTTGAGGTGTTAGAAATCATGTTAGTGGTGTCAAAAGCCCTGTGGTGTCAAAGCTGGCCTACCACTGCATTCTGTGTGTGAAGATTTGGAGGAGATTAGTAAAGTTTGGGTGTCGTCACAGTTGTGATGAAAAAGCATTCATGGCATTGATGGTGACAGTATATGATGGTGGGTGACCTGAAGCCTGAAACTGGGAATTTCATTTAGACAAATCTGGTGTTACCAAAGTTTGTTTTTTTTTCTTCAGGAATATTAGTGATTGGCTATTTTCTTGTGGGGATTTGTTTTCTGAACTGAATGTGATGCTCTGAGCCTCTGTGCAGAAAACAACTTTATTTAATGTTTTGCTTTCTTAGCATTCACATCTGGTTGACATATAGAGTGAAACAGAAAGAGATCTAATTGCAGCAGATTAGAACTTAGATATTGTGGTGAGTATCAAAAATAAGCAGAAAAACCAAACTGAAGCATTTTCATGTGGTTCTTGAAAATGACTACCCTAGAAATAAACTGAAGGGAGTCCATAAGGCAGTAGTCCTTTGACCTCCATAGAGTAACAAGCTTGCTCACAAAAATTAAAAGATGATTATTGGTTCTTAACAATTGGCATTGCATTAAATATGTGGCTTGATTTGCAACATTTAGTGGTTGCTGAATTAGATGGTGGCTTGATTCATATTAGTCATTAGTTCAAATTGTAAAAACCATGATTGCATTGTCAGGCTGCTTTGATGCCATACGTGATACATGATTTAGGCGATCATGTCTCAAAAGAAACATGACTGACTGGGCAGAAGATTATCCCGCAGTAGGTTGCCATTGCTTTCTGCGGTAGACTGGTTGCCAGCCAAGGCTATAGAACCCAATCTGTCCTGTTATTTAATCCATAACTGGAAAGAAGAGATGGATTAATACCTTTCCCAAGGGTATTTGTGCATAAGTGAATGCAATGAATTCAACTGGAATTTGAACTCTGCTCCCCGATTTCTCATCCTGAGCTGATATCCACTGCACCACAACACACATCCATTTCACTCTGCCAAAACTTTAGAAACAGCATGCTGTACTGCTTGACATTTATACCAGAAGCACTAATACAAACACTTCAGAGTGTTTTGGTGTCAATTTGAATTTTTTTTTTTTAAATCATATCACCCCAAGCAAGGCGGTAACACCACTGAAGCGCAGGGGGCTATGTAAGAGTGAAAAGATTGGAAAAGAGAAAGCCAGAAACCACATCCTAAACAGGGAACAAGGGATGAGCCTCTTCACCTGTTCAATAGACATGGGTGGAGTGTGAACCGGGCAATAGTTTAGTCTATCTACTCCAATTACAGTGCAGATGTTGTTGTCACCAAAAGATGTACCGAGAGTAATGAAAACCAGATATCTAATCAACGTCATGGTGTTTGGAATGACCACTAGTGATTGTCATGTTATGCTTCCATACATCTTTTTACCTGGCCTCACACTCAACATAGATGCCTACATCAAGTGATTTGAAGAGGTGGTGATGCTATCTGTCAAGAAAGTTTCTGCTGGATTACCCTGTGTTGGACAACAGAACTCTTTACCATGCACAAGAACCCAGTCATGGTTGTCAGAATTTTTGTGACGATATCACCCCTTACACCTAACTCCCCAAACTAACTCCCTTGATTACTATATGTGAGATGCAATTAAGCAAGAGATTTACAAAACTCCTTGTAATAATAAAGATGAACTAAAGGTAAGGATTATGGCTGGATTCACCAGGTTAAACAAAGAGATCATCCACAAGAGTTGCAGGAAATTCTAAAGTCATCTGGAGGTCATGATTGAAGCCAGTTGTGATTTTTTATTGAATATTTGATATTAGATATGCAGAAAATAAACTCCTCATAATTTAACTGCTTAGATTATTGTATGTGAGACACAGCTGAGTAGAAGACCAATAAAACTCCTTGTAAAACCAATGATAAAAAAGTATATAGTGTTCTAGCTTCCAAACAATGCAAGACAAAAGTTATGGCAGCATTCACCACCTTAAACACGTAGATCCTCTAGAAGTCTTGGAAGTGATTACAAAGGCTAGGTGTTGGAGCCGATGATGAATTTATTGAATAAATTAACAAGATATTTTTGTGTAACTTTGGTAAATATATCTGTTAAAATGAGATCTCAATGTTATTTTCCTTTTTGCATAATTTTGATGAAAATGTATCCGTTGAGCCCTGTAAGTGATAAATGGAATTGTTCAAACAAGTACACATAATAATGTTGCAAAGATTCTATCAACAAAGATAGAAAAATAGGAAACTAATATTGAATTATAAGAATTTACTCAGCAGACTTTCAATGACATTATTTAAAAAGCTATGACAGGAAACATTTATTATTATATTGTGGATTCCAACATCTGTAGGCAAATATTCATGATTATGATTGATAAGCATTTGACTGTTTCTGTCAGAAGATGTAACTGTTTGTAGTCATGTGGTTCCAGCAGTAGGGCCAGCTCAAGATACTGGCAACTAGGGTAATTGCCCAGGGTGCCATCAAGGCCCAAGGCACCATCATACTGCCACATGTCAAGTTTAGGAATCTTCCAAAATTAAAGCTTATCAAAACATACTTGCAGTCATTCATGACTCAAGACAGATTAAATTCTTTGGTTATTTTGTCAACAGAAAATGATTTTGTAAAGAAAATATGTGTAGAAAATGCCCTGAAAAGATTTGCAGATCTGAGAATTAGATAAAAAATATTTTAGCTAAGATAATGAATGTTTTCTTTAGCTTGGATTAATTTGCATTTTATAATAAACATGTTATGCTACATTTTTCTCAGCAAGAGATTTCTTTTTCTGTCAGATGGTACACACACTCACTCAAATTAATCTCACTGCTGACTGTGTAACCCATTGAAGTGTGTCTGTTATCACATTTGCAGTAATTTTTTCTTTGCTTGAACAGGTTAGATAAAAAAAAGAAATAAATGAAACTAAAGATTCAGAGATGATTGTGTAGAATGTATTGTGATTTGAATTTTTTAGGCTTTGGCATCAGTGACTCACTTAGCTACTAGTTAACTATTTCCACCCAAACATGAGCATTTGTTTATAACTGGATTCAGTAAATCTAAATGACTGCATTAGAATACATGCTGCTGAATCAGCAATATGATGCCATTCATGTAGCAGCAGTGTGCTTTGAAAATTATTTTCTGACAACTCTGAATTCAAATCCATACAAAAGTTAAGAGAGAAACACTTCAAGATCTTTCCCTAATAATTCATAGTAGTTTAAAGAAAATACAAAAAAGAATATATGGAATATATTAAGCACTATTTTGTTCACACTAGCACTCAATGTGCAATATATATATATATATATATATATATATATATATATATTTTTTTTTTTTTTTTTTTTTTTTCAGTGAATAATATAGATATATATGTATTTTTGTAATAACTTACTCTAGTTCTCTTATGAGTTTTTTGAAGGTAAGATAAAACTCATCAAGGAAGGCGGTATAGTTTTTTTTCTATCCATCTACTTCCAATCTCCTCCTTCTTAGGAGTGAATTAGAAAAAACTTATTGCAACTGTGGTTGGGATTTTTAAAAATATATAGTCAGTTATGTTTGAATGAAGATAAGCTGCCTATATATAGGGCCAAAAAATTAAAAAAATTAATGGTAGTTTAAGCACTTAAACCTGTTAAAAATATTAATTTTCAAAAAAACTTTAAAGAAAGAGACAAAATTTTCTGTGAAAAGTATTTCTTGTTTTTCTAATAGCTTTTCTCTTAAAATATCTTCAGACTTTAGAAATATAATATAGGTCATTTGAGATTAATCCATGTTTGTGACAAGTACTTCACAAAAATTTTGGCATTATTCTAAATGTTTAACAATGCTTTCCTATCAATGTCAAATCATAAAAGAATCTGTGGCCAATAAGGTAATTTGTGATTGTAATCAGTTTTTGCTTTTTTTATGGGGGAGGGAGAATGGTGTCAAAACAAACAGTAAATAGGCTGATGTAAAATGCACAATGCATCAAAGAGACCGAATGCATGCCTCTGTACACACACTGATCTGGATGCACAAATATTCTTTGATAATGGTAATCTCAGAAGATAATGTTCAAATTCTACCAGGAAAAAATGCTTTCAACTAAAGGAAAAAAAAATAATTGGTGTGTTTGCAGTTTTATATATTTTAAATATATATCTTTTTTTATGTGCCATGTCTCTTCAGGACATAAGAGTTGATGGCACTTCCCATCTTTCTGTCTTCTGTAGCTCTCAAAAAGTTCTGTCTTTTTGTTATTTCTTTCAAGCCCTGTTTTACAATCCAAATCCATCAAGTATGTTACATGCCTGTTTTCTCTGTTTCTCTTATCTTCAATCTTTCCTGTGAGTATCAGATTTTTCAAGCCCTCCTTCCTCATTACATGCCCAAGAAATTTCAACTGCCTCTTCCTGATATTCAGTGTAAGTTTCCTTTTCATCCCCATTTTTTTTTCAAGGTGGTATAACGATAACTTATCATTCAGGTTGAAAGACACAAAAACTGTACCAGGCTTGCCAGGCATGTGTGGGAGTCAAATAAAATGAGCAATAGAAGCCCCAATGTGAAATGGAGTATACATAGAAAGGCCCAACCATATAGTATTTGTGACAAGATTTGCGGGTTGTGTCAGGAGGAAAAACTGGCTATTGTCACATATCTAAACCAGAAAAAAATTATTGAATGAAAGATCTGAAGTTATGATGATGTGTAGACATTCAAGAAAGTATGTTTTAAGATTATACAAACCAGGCCGAGGGTGTTAATGTGTTTATCTCCACTTCTGTGTGAGTTCTAGCAGCCATGGGTGTGAGGAGGTTTTTCCCTCCTATACAGTCAGGTGTAGGCGTAAGAAGGTTCCCCTCCCCTTTGTTCATGTTTCTGGTTGCCTTGAACATGCAGACTTTTGCTTACCTGATGAGACCTGAGTGGTCAAAACCTGGGTAGCAAGCAAGTGGTGTGTGTTCTAGTGATGTCTATTCTTTAACATATTGTTAACTCTATATATTTGGTTCATTTGTATTGGGTGTGCATAGAGCAGTTTTTTTAACTACTGCATGCTGGTCCAACCAGCCGCTATCTGGCTAGTGTGTATGTGTGTGTGTATATATATATATATATATATACACACACATACATATATTGTGTGTGTGTGTGTTTACCAACCCAAATATCTTCCCTTTTCTGTGTATTGCTATAACACAAGAATTGAATATAAGAGGTATTGCACAGCTTTCCATCTACAAAAGTTATCATTAAGAAATAAAAACTTTTTTTTTGCAAATATTCACTATCACATAATGATATGGTTCCTTGTATCTGTTATAGTTTATGTGGAAATAAAATAGAGCCATTAATTTATGAACATACTTGTAGTTATATGTATATCTGTATAAATATTTGTGTTTAAATATATATATATATATAAGTTTAATTAAAGACAACTGTGAAGGTACTGCAATTAGGTGTTTATTTAATTTTTCTTGTGTTTGTACAAGTGTTTTCTTCTAAGGGCACAAAGTGTGTAAAAACTGTGCAATAATTCTGCATATCCACATGCTTTCAGCTGTTCTTTAAGCAATTATCAAGAGTGATTTTTATTTTAAAATGAATGTGTGGGTTTTTTATGTATATGCTGTCATATATGGTCAGGCACCCCTGCTATTCATTTCGGTATTCTTGACAGGCTCCTAAGGAGAACCTGTAGTGTGATAGGTGCCGACTTGGTGGCTCAACTTCAGCTACTTTCTCACTGGTGGGATGTGGCTTCTCTTTGTCTATTCTACAAATATTTTCATGGCTTCTGTTAGGACGAACTTAAGTCACTGGTGCCCCCACCACAAGAATTTACTTGTGCAACCAGACTAGCAACAAGGTCCCATCCACTTACAGTTAGAACAACCAAATGCAGCTGACAATTCTACTCCAGTAGCTTCTTTTTTCACACTTCCCACCTGTGGAACTCCCTTCCATATACTTGCTTTCCTGGCAGCTACAACCTCCAGAAATTTAAATGCAATGTTCAGTACTGATCTCTTACCTATTTGACTCCAGTCCTTTCTCTATCACCCTGTATATCTTGTTCTTTTCCTTTCTCTCTACCTTCACAACTGTCTTCACTCCTATCTTCCCATCCTTCTCTTGCCCTTTCTCTGACACCCCCTGTAACTTGTTCATCTTTCTCATTACTCTTCTCCTATTTAAACTTTTACTCTTATGTAGTCCCCTGTGCATCACTGGTGGTACCACCTTGCTTGGGGGTCAAACAATAAAAAAAAATATGCCTGAAGTTATAGGAATGTTTTATTTTCCAAACACAGCATGTTGTAACCATGTCCATAGTTAATGTTACCGAGTGTTGACTTTTCCTTGTTTATTATTAGAGCTTCCATTTTTTTTAACCTTTTTTTTATATGTGGATGAGGCTAATTATAACTTGTCAGTTATCTTTAATTAAACTTGTGTAAAAGATGGATTTCTGTCCAAATATAAATTTGTGTGTGCGTATGCGTTAATAGCAGGAGAATGGCATTTAATCAATAGGACTTCTCTAATAGTAAGATGTCAATGATTATGTGATTTTAAAAAACCTAAGGAGGATACTAGTTGATAACACAAAAGTTCTTTTTAAATAATCAGATAATCATAGTGGCTATTCCCCTGTCACTGCTATCAATCGAACACTGTTCAGTAGCAGAGATGACTTGTTAAGTGTTTTCTAAAAATGGTAAATGACCCTCATATCAATGCAATCCTACATGGCACCTGACTGCTGAAAATGGTTACTATTTCACAAGAATCTGTTATGTAGTACAACACATGAAGAATCACTATACCAAATACAACACACTTGAGCATTGGCCAAAAGTGCTTGGAACAATAAAAATTATGAGCAGTTTTTATATTCTTTAACTCCTAAAAAACTGAAAAATGCTTGAAAAACTCAATAAAAGATCCATTAGATCATCACTGTCAGCCATATTCAATATATATATATATATATATGTATGTGATGACTGATATGAAGTATGTAAAATGGAATTAAAATCAGAATGATATTCACATTTTTATTGTTCCAACATTATGTTCAATTATTAATAAATGAATAATTTCCCTTAATTGGGATCTTTTTATTACTTTAGCTTTTACATATTTTGAACAAATCTTTCTTAACATAAAAAGGTACTGAAAAATGTTTGGCCTTATGAAGAAAAAGATTTTTAAAAATTCTGTTAGATTTTCATAGCAACTGCTCTGAGGAGCTTTTTTCCCTGATTCTCTAATCACTTGTATTAACTCATGCTACTAGATTGGTATCAAGATTCCACCCTTTTACCATTGAAATAGTTAAATATAACCACCTCATCTACTCTGACACTTACCTTTTTTTTTACACTTTCCATTTGTGAAACTCCCTTCCATTTGCTTGCTTCCCTGATAGCTGTAATCTCTAAAAGTTTAAATACAACATCATTTGCCATCTTCTATCTACTTGATTTCTATCCATTTCTTATCATTATTTCGACATCTCCTGTAACTTGTTTTTTCTTTTACCCTGTGCACAAGTGGTGGTCTAGCTTTGATTGGGAGTGAAATTGTTATAAAATAAAACAAAAAACTGTTAGATGTAGATCTAACAAGGAATTCTTCAAACCCATTTCATCAAATATTACCCATTCTTGATAATTAGCTTTAAGCAATAGTTTAGTTTCTTGGAATTTTATCAGTTTTTCCATGTTTCAAATAACTTTTATTTGACTGAAAATAAAAAAAAGTATATGGTTCATGATTAAGATTAAACTCTGTTACTTTTGTCTGTCAATAGGAAAGTCACTGCACTTCATAACTTTGTATATGAACGTCCAGATTAAAACAAAAAATAAACAATGTCCCTGACTTCAAACTACAAAGGAAGTAGAAAGATTAGATATTTGTAACCAAGAATTAATTTTTTATTCCTGAATTTTATCTTTTATGAATACAAAGATCAAAATAAGTTTAATTAAATTCCCTAACAAGGTTTGTTATCAAGTTTTTATATCTTTCCTATTTCCAAATGTAATGTTGTATATTGAGAATAAAGTTATAAATAAATTATCCAAGGTATATACTTTCTTTCTGTTATATTCAGGTATTTTTGACAGTCAACATCATTGTCAAGAACTGACTAGTATCAGTATAGTAAGCAAAATCTTTTTACTAACTCTGGCAGTTGTACATTGTTGGAATTGGACTCAATTGAAATATGTAGATAAAAATGTCATACGATTTCTCAGAGATGAGAGAATTAACTTGCTCATTAAATCAAATTTGTCTATATTTCAAAAAACAATGATAATAAATAAATAATATTTTATAAAATAAACATTATTTTAAATTATATACCAAGATTTTAATTCAATTTGGGGTGTGTTTTTTGCGAAATTCATGAGAAGACAGGAAAAAACTATTTAATTGTTGAATTTTTTTATTTATGGAGAATAAAAACAAAAACAGATTTGATTGGAAAACATTTTCAAAAAAAAGGGGAAAAATGAAGCATAAAAATGTATCATATTTTTATTTTATATTAGATATGCAGAAAATATTTTGTATACAAAACCATTTGGAAAGTACATTAGATATGTATATCTGGTTCATCCTTTCCATGTGTATGTGTCTATATTTGTCATCCACATACAAACCTGTTTCACTGTATTACAGCTCATCAGTGTGGCTAGATATTCACTTGCTTTTGGCTGGGATCGAAGCTTGACTGATTTGGTGTCAGTCGGAGTCACTACTCCTAAGCCATAGGCACATGGAATCAGAGAAGGGAAATTTTAGCATGTTATATATAAGCGATGTATATACACACACTGGATGTGCGTTGTGGTGCATTGGATATCGGCATGGAACAAGAAATCGGGGAGCCAAGTTTGAATTCCAGCTGAATTCATTGCATTCATTTATGCACAAATACCCTTGGGAAAGGTATTAATCCGTCTCTTCCTTCCAGTTATGGGTTAAATAACAGGACATATTGGATTCTATAGATTTGGTTGGCAACCAGTCTACCGCAGAAAGCAATGGCAACCTACTGCGGGATAATCTTCTGCCCAGTCAGTCATGTTTCTTTTGAGACATGATCGCCCAATGCATGTATCACATATGGCACTTAACTGACTGATACACACACCAGTCACAGAAAGAACTCCATTCATTGCTGAAAAGTAATGCATAATATATATATATATATATATATACTAAAATATACATATAAAGAGTGCGATGGGTAAATTGGCGCCATTTTATATTTTAAATTTTTCATTTGCATGTTGGCTGTTTTTATTTTATCTACAACACAGTATAGCAGAGTCGGTTGAGAAAAAAGAGCACCATGACGCAATTCACTACACGAGAAATTTATAAGCAGCATGATGTACTCTTTGGCATTTGTGTCAGAAGATCCAATACAGACATTTCAGTGTGTTTAGGTGTCAATCTGAGGACAGTGCAGAGGAATCAGAAAAAGTTGGATGAGTCTAATAGGTATGGCAGCTCAGAAAACTCACTCTGATCATTCTGATTAGAAAAGAACTCCCAAATTTGTTGGTGAGGGCCTCAGACTCAACATGGAGGCATACATCAAGTGTCTTGAGAAGACAGTAATGCCTTAAATCAAGAAGGTGGCTAGCAACCTGTCCCCGTACCATGCCACACAACCAAGAGAACCCAGTCATGGCTGTCAGACTACTTTTGCAACCACATCACCCCTTACATCTGGCCACATAACTCCTCAGACTGTAACCCCATGAAAATTATGTCTGGGGTACAATTGAGACACAGACCAACAAAACTCCATGTAACACAAAAGATGAACTGAAGGCAAGGATTTTGGCAGCATTCATCAACTTAAATAAAGAGACTATCCAGAAGAGGTTCAGAAGATTCCAAAGTTGTCTGGCGACTGAGGTTGAAGCGAGTGGGGCATTTGTTGAATAGATTTACTCTTCAGTGTTACAAGATATTTCTGTGTAAGTTTGGTAAATATATCTGTTAAAATGAAATGTCTGCTTTTTTTTTCATTTTTGCAACATTTAGATGTCACTTTATCCATTGCAGCCTGTACATACTGAGCATTACTGAAATACATGAAATATATATATATATATACTTTTGGGGAATGATGCAGAACATTCTTGAAATATAAAAATATATATATAAACAAATGATAATTTTTTTAATAATCTTCTCTTAAAATGATTTATTTTTCCATTAGTTATTTTAATTGCCCAAATAGAAATAGGATTAGTTAGATTATTTCATGTGTATATATATATATATATATATAAAATATACTTCAGAACATGTACAAACTACAACCTACAAAAAATTTTACGTTTTTTTTTCCACTTTGAAAGAACAATGTCTCATTAGGTCGAAAATAATGATGGTAGTCATTATTATAGCTAATAACATTATTATCATTTATATATAATCATTATGATCTACCTGATAAAATATTGTTCTTTCAATGTCGAAGCCAAATGTATAATTTATAATAAATATTCATTGCACTATTTTTATATTGTGCACTGTTTTAAATTAATGTTTTGAATGTGACAAATGTCTTCCTTATTCATTTGAATTTATATATATATATAGTTTTTCTTTTTCTTTTAAGCTTTAAGTCTGTTTGTGAAAAATTTCTTCTCAATCATTTTAAAATTGAATTCTTTTCCAAGAATCCATCACAAAAATAATTTAGCAAGATAGACATGAGTTCTTATTGAGTAAATTCAAAATAAAGATAATTAACTTTTCCATATTACTTGTCTCCTCAACCATTTTACTTGCTACTGTGCATAAAATGCAGAGAGGTATGCAGACCTGTCTGTGGCTGTTGATATTTGCATGCATTCATATTGTTGATTTTTTTTTTTTGCTTTGGGCAAATAAAACATTACTTTTTTGTTTGTTCATTATTTTAAGATCATTATTGATATCTGGTCACCTTAATTTCTTGACTTTTTTCTAAATTGCATTTGAAAATGAAGAAATTAAGAAAAAATTTAAATCTTTCTTTGCTCATCTACTTTTTCAATCAGCTCTGAATTATTTTTATTACCTGACAAGACTGGGCATTCTGGGTAGTATTCTTCCGATTTCATTTGCCGTCCCTTCATCACAACTCTTTTCATCTCTTAATCATTTTTACGGATGCATAATTTTTCATTTTTTCTTTACCTTTATAAAATATCTGACTAAAAAAAGCTAAGTCTGAGTTTTTATATCCTTTCATATGTAGTTTTCCTAAATTCCCACCTTGCTACCCACCAACACCTCTTCCATTAACTGACACAAACAGACTACCGACACCTTACTTTCTTCTACTGTCATGGCTACCAAATCACTGAGTGATTCATCTCTGAACATTTCTCTTTAGAGCTACACGCAATTTTGTTTTCTAATCTTTTACTCTACTTTTAATTAGCATTTGTTTACTTTTCAAAATCTGTCTAGGCAGGTACAGGTTTTTCATTACCTAAAAATAGATGGAAACAAAATAGCCAAACAGCATTCACAAAGAAACAATTTTAATAAATTCCAGAAATACATGAATTTAAGATAATTTCAGGTGATATTTTTAAAGTATGATAAATTTCTTCACTACATAATGACACATCTAAATGCCTTGTGTAATTTTCATTCTCTTAATAAATTTACTTGTTCATACACTGTCAAAAATGGTGTGCTGAAAAAATGTTGCCACTTGTCATAGTAAACTTCAGTTTGAGATATATATATATATAAATATATATATAAAAATTAAAAAAGAAGCAATATTGCACATGAGCATATGCATTGCAGTGTATACATATATATATATATATATATATATATATATATCTATATATATATATATATATAAATATAAATGCATATTTTGGCAACAATCTTTCATTTAAACATGTTTCTTTAAAAACAACCGACAAGGAAGATTTTATTAATTTTTATTTAATTTTTCCAGTATTCTTATATGTTTACTTTTTGCCGGAGATAAGGAATGTAAAAATGTTCCATGAATTTTGACTTTTTAAACACTTTCAGCCTTTTCACAGTACTTTTTCAGGGATGTTGTTTTCTCAGTGTTGTTATGTCCTCATATAATGTAACTTTTTCTGTTTTAGTGTTTTTTTCCTGATGGCTTAACAACACCAGAAAAATAACATCTTTGAAAATGACCTGTGAAGAGGTTGAAAGTGCTTGGAAAGTTGAAAATTAGAGAACATTTTTACAGCAAAATGGAAACATGTAAGAATACTGGAAAAATGAAATTAAAAATTAATAAAATCTTTCTTGTCAGTCATTTTTAACAAAACATGTTTACATATGTATATGCACATGTATGCACACACATAATATATATATATATACACACACACACACACACACAGTAATATTTTTATTAAAAATTTATAATGAAAACATAGTTTACTTCAACACAAGAGCTGTTGTGTTTTGGTGCAATCTTATTAGCACTTTGTCTGATGAGGTGCTTATAAGATTGTACCAAAAAACAATAGTTCTTGTGTTGCAGTGAACTGTTTTTATTATAAACACTTATAGTAAAAATATTACCATATATAATGCTCTACTATGTATCAAGCATTCTTAATAAAGTAAATCACAACAAGCACTGGACTGCTAATCCATTAGTTTATACATTTTTTAATAATATAACTTTTACATCTCAATTCAACTTTTCAATATGAGATATATCTCCGAAATTGAAATGTTAGGTTAAGAACTTTTCAGCATGCTTATCATAAAAGCACACAAAAATGTGTGGAGGGAAAAAAGATACATAGATGTGAGAATCACACACACACACACACACACATTCTTCTATGATATGAATGCTGAAAATGTTGCAACCCAGCCAAAAAGCCCTTCCAAAAACAAAAATTAATGTCTTTACCCCTTTAAACAAAAATTTTTGTCATGAAATCTGCTAAAAATAATTAAAAATAAAATCATATTGTTTTTCATTAAATCAAATAAATGTTATGAATTTGGGGCTTTTTTTTTTTTTTTTTTTTTTGAGAAATATCTCTACAATAATTAAAAAAAATTTGAAGCAGATTTTAAAGATGTTTATTAGGCAGAAGATTTTTAATCAAACTGTTTTTCAGAATTTAATGGTTATGCACAATAATTTAATTGCAATTACTCATATTTGTACAAATTCAATATTTTCTTTATTCATAAGAAAAAAGTCTGAACTTATTCATAACTGATCTCTTCAAAAATATTCTTTCAACTGAGAACATGGAATTGGCAGAAAGTAACTTGGTGTATTAAGAAATAAAATAACATGGGGCAAAGTCGATAGTTCAGTTAGCTGTGATGAAGATTCATTATCAGTTTCTTAACTTACAGAAATGAACATTTTTAGAACAATGAACAACAGATCCTCTCTCTACATATTTATATGAATAAGGCATAAAACTAAACAATACATGTTTGAACATATACAAATATATGTTCAAATTTAAATACTTTTGTATATACATATATATGAAAAAATATCATTTATACATATCTACATAAATCTGAGTACTATTGAACCCAATTTTGCGAAACTTAGTGAAAAGTGATTATTTAATTTTAGTTATTCCCTCTTTTGATATTAAACATTATAATTACAGAGCTTTCTTTAAATACGTTGCCTTCCAGAAATACCTGGGTCACCCATTTTAAATAAATATTTGCTATTGTTATGTATTTATACATATCTACAGATATATCTATATAAAATAAATAACACTTCTGTATTGATGTTTCTGTTTCTTAATCTCAAGGATGTATTTTTTTTTCCTTACTCCATATCCTCCTGATATTTATTTAAATTGACACATTTTCTATAATGCAGAAAGAATCTTATATGTAACAATTTTTTTTTTTAATCATATCACCCCAAGCAAGGCGGTCATGCCACTGATGTGCAGGGGGCTATGTAAGAGTGAAAAGATCGGAAAAGAGAAAGCCGGAAACCACATCCTAAACAGGGAACAAGGGATGAGCCTCTTCACCTGTTCAATAGATGTGGGTGGAATGTGAACCGGGCGATAGTTTAGTCTATCTACTCCAATTATCGATTGCATTAGTTATACACAGAAATAAGTTCTTCCATGACTTTGATCTGAATAATGCCACATTTATAAAGGGAAAATAACTTCAGTGCCGCTATTGAATCTTACAGAAATGTAAATCTGCACACTGTTTTTTTTTTAAATATTTCCTTTCCTAAAGAATATAATTTTTACCCAATTCAACATGCATGACCATAAAAATATGACAAATTTAAAAATAAATGGTAAAATTAAAACCTTCTCTTATTTAAAATAATTTTTCAAACTAAAATAAAATAATTACAATAATAATAAATTTAACAATAACAATATTTGCTTTCTTTTATTTATTAGTCACTAAATTATGTCTGTTAGTATTCTTCATAGTTTACCATTATTTTCACAGCCTGAAGAATATTCCTGAGTTCTTGAAATTAACAATTTTGAAAACTTATTATTTTTACTTTTGTTTAGAAATAATGGTGCAAAATAAAATCCTTATATTTACCTAAATAAAGTCAGAAAACAAAACATGTGAATAAAGAATAGTTTTCCATTTGTCTTCCTTTATTTTGCACAAAGTTCATAATTTTTTTGGTTGCAGATGAAAACTTGGAAATCTTCCACCATATTTCTGACAGAAAATGGAAACAATAAGTGTATTTTTGCTCCAAATAAAAAAGAGAGAACTGAAATTTCTGGGACATGTAATCAGGAAGGAGGGCTTGGAGAATTTGACACTCACAGGGAATTTAGAAGGCAACGGACAAGGGAAATCTAAGCCACAACTGATAATTGTGTGTGACTGAATGATGTAACAGAAAGGGATGGGAAGTTTAGCAAAGGGACAAATGTTGCAGTAGGAAGTTATGGAGAACCATGATTGCCACATTCTAAAAGGATACAACATCTTAAACTGATACTAAGAGGGTATAGATTAATAGATTTAAATAGTTTAACTAATATTTGATGGTTAGTTTTTTTTTAATTTTATTCTTATTGTATATTTGAAGCAGGGAAACAACACAGCACCAAGAAACAGTTACTTGATATGCACATAGATGGAAATATATCAATGCATACATGTGTGTAAGAATTTGTATGTAAATACAAACGTGTGTGTGTGTGTGTGTATAAAAAACATAAAAGGAATGCCAAAAAATATGAATAACTGATTTGATGATAGATAATAAAAAAAAAAACAAAGAAAATAATTTTTTCCATCATTTCCTGCATTTGTGCAAGAGAGTAAGAGCAGAATAGATTATTATTTAATAACAATATTACATAAAGAAAATGTGCCCCCTGGACTCTTCATGTTTGTCTGCATCCAATATTACTAGTTACTGATTCTAAAGCCCATATATGTAATGACAGATAAACTTGCAGGTGCCAGTTTTTGTTCATCAATTTGTGTTTTATGTGAGTAGTGACAGAAAACAGGTGAAATACATCACTTTTACACAGCCCCTCAGTTGGCAGGACTTCCTATCATGTGTTAAGGCATAACAGACATGTTCACAATACAGGGACGGTAGTCAGCTGGCTTGGGAGTCCATATATTTAGCTTTCCAAGACATGTTTATATGATAGGGCTGAATTTATATTAGCCCTAGAGATGACTATACATATTCATATTTTATCTAGCCGCTGCAAATCTAGAATTTAGTATGCATAAATTAGATGTGTACATATATGCATAAAGATAAATATTTGTATAAAATTGTTGTATTGTAAGTGTATATGTGAATGTATAGAATCTTATATGTACATATTTATTTGATGTTATGTGTGTAAAGTTTAAATTGGTAAAAGTGCATATATAAATATAGGATTTTAAATACACATAGATATTTTAATGCATACATGTACACACACACACACACACACACACACACACACACACACACATATATATATATATATATATATATATATATATAATATAAATTCAAATTATATGATGACTATGTAAGTCTTTCTGGATTTTTAATGTATTTGTAGTCAGTAACTTACTATTAATAACTAAGCTGAGTTAGGAAGAATGGAGAGAGGAATATTGGGCCCTATTGAATTTTAAAGTAGGGGAAACCAAGCCTACCTTAAAAATCAGCATTTGAATTCCCAGGATCATATCTGGGTTTGAACATGGACCTCTGCCAAAGGTGTAACTACTTCAATGACAGTATTGCCTGGGCAAATTGTTTATTGATAAAAGGCATAAATTTGTGAAACAAGATGTTTCTGCATAGATATGATTATTTAGCTGATATACACTACCAGCCATAGTTATTAGGCCACCCCAGTATTTTAAAAAAATGATGTATTTCATACTAGTTTTTAGTATTTATTGCCAAGTGAATAATTGTAAATGAAAACAGAATGGTTCTTTTGTTAATATTGCATAATAACATGTGCATCAAATAAATTAATAAACATTTAATAATTACCTATATTGCAGCTTCATCAATGAAAGAATTAAAAATTTAGGGTGATTTAGGCAAGTTCATCTTTGCTTCTTTGCTTTGTAAAATTTTGCAAGTAATAATAACAAAAGAACCATTCTATTTTAATTTGGTAATAACTACTAAAAATATTATGAAATTCATCATTTCTTTGAAAAAAAAAACTGGGATTGCCTAATAATTATGGCCAGTAGTGTACTTAGATTTCTTTGAAATCTTTCTCATAGATAATTTACTGTAAATTTCTTACTCTCTCTTGATATATATATATATATATATATATATATATATGGTGGGTAGAGAAAATGAGATGTAAATTATGTGTCCACTCTTAACAAATTTCACTTTTTTTGGGCAGATTTTCTATTATCACAATAAAGAATACTTAATAAGGAAAGTGATAAAAATATAAAAAATAACATAAATAAAATTGGTTAGATAAATGCATATTTTTAAAAAATTAACACTTTTCAATGCATTCTCTCCTTCTGGTGCATAGTAGTGGGTGAGATATTTATAATTTTCTGAAAGAAATGCTTATATATACATTTATTGTGTGTGTGTGTGTGTGTAAAATTTCAGATATAACAAAAAATATATCTGTAAAAAGGCAATATGAATATAAAAAAATCAAAACTTAGCCAACATGTTTCATTGCATCTTCTTATATATATATATATATACACACACACACACACAGACTTAAACACATGCTCAATCTTATCTTATCTTGGACTTTTGCAGATATAGTATGTTAGAAAAGTTTGAATATCATAATCCCTGTGAAACTGAGTCAAAAAGGTATGAATATATAACTTATTTCTTGATATTAATATGCTATTTCTTAATACTGAGCATTTTAATTGCAAAGACTGCTTGCCTTACAAGCATTAACCACCAAAAATGTACCCTTGAATCTCTTTACTTTGATAAAACATAATTTTTGTCTCATATAAATATGTATGTTTATGTTTTTATAACCTTTTAGAGTTATACTAATATTCATATTTACAAATGTATAAGTAATTTATTTATCTATCTCCATATGTTACATTTTTAGTTTTAATTAAGTCCAAAGAAAATTATATTAACACACATATATATATATATATATATATATATATATATATAATGTTTTTTTAATAATACCAATGCCATCCTAATTAAAAAAGATAATTTTTTAAATCAAAAATATTTTAAGGGACTGTAGAAAAAAATTTGTCAATTATAAATGCATCAAAAACACTAAATAGCCAACATAAATACACACACACACACAGATGTAGAATGTTTTATATATATATATATATATATATATATATAGGAAAGTGCATGAGAATCCAACAGAATAGTAAATGTATAAGACAATTTCTAAAACTTCAATGCATTTATGCCAATGAACTGCCATCATCAGAAAAATAATTTATTTTAGAACAACAAAATTTACATTAGTGAGATAAAAAGTGATTGATATTCAGCAGTTGAACACTTGATGAAAAGACAAGCATTAATAAATATATTATTATTTATATTATGATAAATAATTTTTGAATTTTATAATAAAAATACATAGAAATAAATATTTTATTGTATATATTTCTAATAAAAACAAACCTATTGAGCTGAAATTCACATGGTAGATTTATCCTAAAAATATAAGCATATCCTGAAAATTTTGCTATCATTAACTGAGTAATACCAATTTTGCTTGCATAATAAAATGATATAATTTTATATATGCTTTAAAGACATATGTATGCCTATAGGAATTAATTTATATAAGTATATAGATTTTCTGAAATTATTTTTTATTAGGTATATATTTTAGTTTATATACACTGTGTGTGTATATGTATATATATATAAAAATAAAATGTGTGTGTGTGTTAGTAGTTTGCAGAAGAGTATGTAAATAAAAGATGAGAAATAAGATAATGTTACCGAGTGTTAGTTTTTTTTTTTATAATTAGTGCTTCCATTAAAAAAGAAAAAGCCAACTTTCATAACATCAAATATGAACACGGCTCTAATATACTGATTGTGTTTGATAATTTAAGAAAATATTCTCATCACTCTAAAAATATATAAAACATGATCTACACATTCAGTTAAATATAAAAAAAAATCCTTGATAATGTCTAATAAAATTACCAAAAGTAGTTGGATATATAGAACATCTGAACAGTTTTTACACACTTTGTCCAGAAAAGAAATCACTTATATAAACACAAGCAAAAATTACTAAACATCTTAATCACAGTACCTGATCAGTCATTTTTTACTTGCTTCCCAAATACCCAACTCATATATATATATATATATATATATATATATTCGTATATCATTTTGTTCTGACTAATATCTATTGAGCTCACTATTTTATTTAATATTTTATATTAACTGGATAAATTTTTTAGATTATCCTGTTTTATGAATTTGACAATATTTCTTATATGTACATATACATACACACACACTATGTTTCTTGCTAACATATAATAATTTAGCATATTTTCTATCAGTTATGCACATATGTATATATGTGTAGCACTTTGTAGGATTTACCAATATATGTTAAAAAATGTAAGCAAAGTGATTAACATAATATATTTTGAGTGTAAATGCTCACAAATATCTAATATGCATTTGAATTGTGTATGTAAATATAACTTACAATAAATGTCACAGGTTATATATATATATATATAGAGAGAGAGAGAGATTCAGACTTGAAAAGCAGTCATGTTAGAGAAAGAAGAAAAAAAGCTGAGTTTTCATTTGTAAAATGTAAAAATGTACTTTCCTGTGATGAATATACATATTACACAATTACATATTTGTTTCTTTTTCTTGCCCACTAACATTTTTTTAACTAAACAGTTGAATAAAATATTTAAATAAGGAAGAATGCATTTAGTTTTGCATGTTTATTTTATGAATTAGTTTTTTGATAGTTAATGGAAATATATCCTAATTCTTCATACATTTGTGTGAGTATATATATATATATATATATATATATATATCCAATGGCTGAGATTTCTAAAGGAATTATTTAGATATAAACACACTGAATGCATGAGAATATCTTTGATATTAGCTTCCTCCAATGACTTATATAGTAACTTCTACATTTTATCTTCAAACTCATTATTACTTGAAATGTATATTATTTTTTTTGATTATATTAAAGTTACAAGGCATAGCTAACATCCAAAATGATGTGTGAATTTTATTTCAGTAACACAATGCATTAATTAACAACAGTAAGATATGAGAAAAAATATAGTTAATAATAAACAAGAAAATAGGAAAAATATTTGGTGAGAATGTATTCTGAAATATTATGATGGATATTAAGATAAATAAATTTGGTTGATGAAATAATTCTGTAAATTTTGGGGGAAATAAAAGCTAAAAGTGAAAGCAAAAGAAAAACTCTAGCTAAAAATAATAATATTTCTGTCAAAAATCTCTATTTAAGGAAAAGGAAAAATTAACCAAGACATTTATGTAATGGCTGTAATGTGTTTATTTTTCTCAGTTATACCTGGTTCATAATCTGTATAAAAATAATCATGGCTGACACAGTGAGATGCAGAAAAATATCAACCAAAAGCACATTTTATTTAAATGCTGTATTTAACAGTCAAAAATTAATCTGAAGGTGAAATTTGATCATCAGAACAAGAATAGCTTGTTCTGATTGGAAATTTTTAATTTCATGGTTGTTTTCTAAGGAGTTTTTAAGTATACACTGTCAATATGAGGTGTATATCTACATATTTTAATATGCATGCACATACAAAAGAAAAGTTGAAAATCTATGGTCACTTTTTATAAATTAATTCCTACAAGAATACCAACATTTCTAAAGCATATATAAATTGTCATATTTTGTTATGCAAGCAAACGTTTTCATAACAAAATTGTTATTAATCAATAAACGTTTCTGGATATGTTTATATTTTTATGATAAATCTACCATGTGAATCTTAACAGATAATGTTTGTTTGTTTGTTTTTTAGAAATATTTATAATAAATTATTTAGTGCTGAGTATTTTTATTATGCAACTCAAGTACTGTTTATCATATTGTGAATGAAATTATATAATAATATAGTTATTGATATATTTTTTAAAATTTTTAGATACATGTAAACATTATCATGGATCATAAGAAAGATATAACTATAAATGAGATGTTATTGGGTGATGGGAAATTGGAAAAAAGTTGAACATAATTCAGAGAACAATTGAAAAAGAAACTGAAATCATTCAGAAGATTCAAAAACATTCTGACTTTAAAAGAGATTTAAGAAAAATTAAGAGGGTAGTAATCAATTAGACTAGCTTGACCAGTCTTCTTCTTTTATATGGTGTGTCCCTTCATAACATAGACAATCATGGCTCTCCACAGCTTCATATTCTTTTTCAGTCTTAGCAGTGTTTGTCTTTTTACTAATCCCTATTCTGTCACCCATTTACACAAGCTCATTAAGTAGGTTATTCTCTGTTTTTTCTGTCCCTCTTACCTTCATCATAACCTGTGAGTGTCAAAATTTCCAAGCCCTTTTCCTCATTATGTGACCTAGAAATTTAAAATGTCTCTGATTTCAGTCTTTTATTTTCAGCATTCTTTGGTTAGAACATATTTCTGCTGTCTCTAGTCTCTTCTTCATTTGTGAGGAATAAGGAACTATTTAAAGGTGGTAGTGCCTTGAATGTAAAGATCAGAAAGAAATTTAACATTAAAAACAATGGCTGATGATATGGTAGCAACAAAACTACCACCTTTAAGTTTATGATTATATTATCGCTACAAAGATAACTGTATAGGATGTGCAAAGTAGTACATGAAAGATGATTTCACAACACAATTTTTAGAGAAAAATGTAAAATTACATTTAATGAACCTGATGGCTGGACCAGAGGTTGGCTCCTTCACTGAAATAATAAACACAGTTTAGAAGAAATCAATAGGAAATGTGAATTGGCTTCCCTCTGTCTTTGCTACAAATATTTTCAACTGCTCTGATAAGCTTTTCTTTTTTCTAGTACTCTGACCACAAGAATTTAATTTCACTACTAGGTTGGCATCTAGGTCCCATCCATTTTACCATTGAAATAGTTAAATGTAATCACCAGTTTTGCTCCAACAGTTTCTGTCCTTTCACTAACCACCAGAGGAACTGCCTTTCATTTACTTTTTTCCCTGATGGTTACAATATACAAAAATTTAAATGCAATGTCAATTGCCATCTTCTGTCTTCTTGAATCCCATTCATCTTTTATCCTTTCTTTTATACCTTCTGTACCCAGTATTTTCTGTCACTGTAGCCCCCTGTGCACTCGTGGCAATCCAACCTTGCTTGGGGCAAAATGATTAAAAAAAGTAATATTTTGGGTTTAATATTTTAGACAGTGAAAAATATGTTAACTTCAAAGTTAATGACGCTTCCAAGATAAATGCAGAGAATTATTGTAAGTTCTTGAAGACATTTTTGAGAGGTATATATCTCAACCAAGAAGTTTAAATAAAGTTATATTCATGCAAGAAAATGTTTTTTTATTCTGCCAAGTTGGACCTGCAAGTCAAGATTTTTCAAAGACATTTTCATAGAATGGTCTTCAGCCTCTTCAAATATTTAACAATATTGTGTCATTAAAAGATAAATATACGAGAATAGCAAGCAATATTTAAGTAAAGAAAATCTCTTGAAAATAATAAAAACTGTGGCAAGTCATATTGAAATGGTACAAATGTATACAAATAATTGAAAGACTGAGGAATGTTGTATAATATAAAGGAGATATTAATATGTAAAATAATAAAATAATTTATTCAGATATTTGAGAATTAAGTATGTATTTCTGTAGCCTGTATCTTTTGGATTTATCTAAAAACAGAAATTAATGTTGCATTTTGTTTTTATTATATAAACAAAGTGACAATTCCAAAACAAGTTATTATCAGAACTTTTTACAAAAGTAGACAAGCTAAACTTCTCAATACATTGTAAATATGTCCTGGAAGTTTTATTAGTATTGGTTGGTCAATAACAAATTTATTATGTAAACACAGACTTGCACCATAAACTCTTACATTGTGTGCTCACACTCACACATACACATTTATTGTATTTCTCAGTTTTAAAGACATAATTTTTTCCTGAAATAACTTTTGAACACTATCTCTCTTTCTCTGTATGTATATATATATATAAAATTGTATGTCAGTGACACAACTAAGTTTCATTAATATATAATTAATAGCTCTGTTTATACTACATTGAACACTGTTTTATTAACATCTGAATAATATTTTTATATATGTGTATATACTTGATTATATCCCTAAATATATATATATTTATTCACACAGATATATATATATATATATATATATATATATGTGTGTGTGTGTGTGTGTGTATGATAATAATATAGATTTGAGGTTTGCAGTATTTATGCATAAAAGTGCTCAATATCAGAAAGGGAATATGTAAATATAAATTGACACTGGGGTCAGCACTGAGTGATGGCAGTCTTTTTCATATTTGAACACAATCTTCAGGCTTGCAGGTTGCATTCAAGCATGAAACAGACTGTCACCACTCAGTTTTAGCATCAGTGTCTGCTTATATATATTTGCAGAATATGTAATAGATTTCACTATATAAAATTGAAAACAATTTTTAATCCATGACTTGAAACTCAGTGCATTATCACAATTATTATTCAATTAAATAAAATAAATAAATATTTTAAAATGTTTAAGTTCCCTCAGTTAATTCAGGAACCTTCTAATGTGAATTTATGCATTGACTATGAGTTGTAAATATGAAAATTTTGAAAGTGATTTTATGAGACTGGATCAATATATCTGTAGCCTGACAGCTATTAACTGAATTTCGATATGAAATTTTTACTATTTTAGCTATGTAGTCTATAGAAAAGGTGTTAAGTGCATTGACGAGAAATGAGATTGTTGAAAAATATTTGTGTAAAATTAAACTTCTTTAGGCTACAGAATTTTTATGTGCCTATGCATGTACCTGTTCATTAAATTCAGAATTCTTTGCAAAAATTAAATTAAAAAGAAAGTTTTATTTGAATTATAAACCTTTTGTGAAATTATTAAATTAGGTATATAAACGTGCTAAATATATATATATATTTATTATGAATGTCAGATAACTTTTCATATGTATTTTAATCCATTCTACATCACATATATATATATATATATATATATATATATGTGTGTGTGTGTCTGCAGCTATAAACAGTGCTGATTTAACTATTCTTATTTATAACTGCTGGTCACTCAGGTATTGCAAATATTATGTCCTGTAGTATTGGGCAATACGAATGATCAGCCATCATATACAAGCTATTTGGCTACAGCATAAAAATGAGGTGGTCAGCTAGCTGGTATGTATGTTATTTATGGTGTGTAGTAATGTGTGGTCAGTAAGCTTTCGTTAGTGACATCACTGGTCAAGGGGAGGTAGTCCAGTATAGAGCGGGTATGGCCAGAGTATATCTGAGTCCTACCTGAGATATTCTATGGCAAGATAGACTAAGTGGGCTAAGATTTTAATTCGAAAACTGGTCATCAAGGGGTCAACTAGTTGGCCTGACAATATGGCCATTGTGTTAGTGGTAAAAGGGTTGGATGCTCCAACTCTGTGGATTCCCATTTGGCCCCTGGTCATCTTAGCGTGAAATTGTCAGCCTAGACTGATGGCAAACCCTAGTTATGCTATATACCCACCACCCCTGGCATCCTGTGCCACACCATCCCTTCAACACCACCATCTTCCACTTACTCCCTTACTCCATGCCACTCTCTTTTGCAAGCCATGTTTTGCCCATACCAAGGCTGCAGCTGCTGCCCAGACATTCACTGTGCAAGGAAGTTAATTTGACCACTGGTCACCATGGGCTGAAATGGTCAGCTAGACATTAGGTTATGCATGGGCATTCTTCTGGTCTGGTCTGGACTGGTCTGGATGACCACTGCAGTTTTGGCCTAATCAATACTGGCTTCGGTTTCTTGTCCTTCCCTTACCTCTGCTTCCAACATCCTTTCCTGCAACTTTACCTCTTTCTTTTTCACAAGGCTTTTCTCGACAGACTGACACAGTGGTCAGTTAATGTATCCATAGGGTGTGCTATGGTAATAATTTTATATTACTAAGCTTTGTCTAATATTCCATTTCCAAGCAGAAGTTGAAAAGAATAAAGGAATTGATCTGATAAATAAATAAAAAAAAACTTGATAATTTTCTTTTTGTTAATTAATAAGCACAGATTTTTAAAAGAAGAGATAGTGAAGGTAAATTTTTTAAAAATGGCATTCATTGGTTTGAGACTGATATATGATGTTTTATAAGTGCTTTAGGGCAATAGAGTCTCTATTTGAAAATATCATAGATATTTCAAGAACGTATCATTGAGTTGAGAAAATAAATATATGCTTTCATCTGGTGCTAGAGATGTTATATGGAAATGGTCCCAAATCCTGATTTGATGATGTTCAAAAACAGGGAGAAATTAGTGGAAAGAAATATTTCTAAAATATGTTTGTTACTAAAAAAAAAGGTAAATAAAAAATGGTGTATAAAGATAAATGGTAGCCATTTTATTTTAACTAAACATCTCAATCAAGGTCTTATACATGGAGTATTTATTATTTCATTTTTATACTTTGTCAAACATGCAATGCCACATAGGTGATTGTATATTACATAGCAGTTCAGCAATCTTTTATTTGTTTTTAAAGACATTTTTCTATCCATTAATATTTTGCTTAGTTTCTGAAAGGCTGTTTTGCTATTTTTATGAATCTTGAAATATAACATCACGAAATGTAAAAATCAAAATATTTCCAAAAATTCTTGTAAATTAAGTTATCACATTTTCATTAGCATGAATTTATTTTAAAAAAATGATGACTTAGGATCCAAGCATTGTTCAAAACACAAACCCTGAATAATAATATATCATTGTTGACATTTCACACTACATCAAAGAAAAGGTTAAGAAGGAATCACCCATCAATACTGGATAAGAGCAAAAAGTTAGTTGAGAAACCTTTTTTCTTGAAATATTACTTTAACAGAAACATTTCTTCAGGAAAATAGGCATCTCAAGTCCAGGTTCTATTTTACTCTTACCAGAATTTATGGGGGTTTCTTTTCTTGTCTTTTGTTTGGGGTAAAGTAGAATGTCAGCCTATTGATTATATCATTATTTTCTCTTCAAGTTACATGTTCTACTCATTTTAGTTATTTCTGCCGTTGAAATTGCTCAAATGATTTGGCTTCTGTTATTCAGTAGATTCTTTGCTTGTGATTCTATAACATCAATCCATGAGGCTTGACAAAGGATGGCCCTCACTGAGGCCTATACACTTCACTCCCTCAAAGCCATTTTGACCATTGATTTGAGAAAGCGCTTGTATATTGGTGACAGTTTAGCTATTTCTGAAATTTGCTGCCATACATGACATCCATATGAAGTCTTGAGTCAATAAAACTGTTAAGGAACATAATTCATTTTTAGGTTAATATTTTGGTTTTGTAACAGCATACATTGTTGAGCGGAACTGTCATTAGCACAACCTATTCTATGTTAAATTTTCTTAAGTCCTTTATTAAATTTGTTGTATGTTATTCATACACTGAGGTAATAAAAGTCTTTCGTATTTGCAAATTCCACATCCTGGATTTTTATAATAGATTCATTTCATTCTCATTACGGATCATTGTTTCTGTTTTAGAAAGGTTTATCTTACCATGGATGTGTGTTGTGGTGCAGTGGATATCAACTTGGTATGACAAATTGGGGTGCCGAGTTTGAATTCCAGTTGAATTCTTTGTATTCACTTATGCACAAATACTCTTGGGAAAGGCATTAATCCATCTCTTTCCTTCCAGTTATGGGTTAAATAATAGGGAAGATTGGGTTCTATAGCTTTGGCTGGCAACCAGTCTACTTCAGAAAGTAATGACAACCTACTGCAGAATAATCTTTTAGTCATGTCTCTTTTGAGACATGATCGCCCAAAGTGTGTATCACATATGGCACTTAACTATCTTACTGCATTTCACAAATGCAGGATTATTTTGCTATCCCCAAATTTTCAAAGTACTCATAATTTCACATTGACAGTTTGCTTCTTTTGTTCCCTTCCATTATATTTCTGACTCAGTGAGGGTTTGTAACATGTTTGTAACATGTGGTGTAGTTGTAGCTCTTTTTTCACATGAGGTACATATCAAAAAACTATTCATTTTTAGTTATCCAAGGTGACTAATGCAGGGTGAAGTCCTACTTTTTGGAATACTTGGTAAAATGATTTTTTGTTCAAAAAAATCATTCTTATCTCAGCAATGAATACCTATATCATTAGCATATCTCCCTTATTCTCTGTACATTGGCCTCGAGTAGGGAAACAGGAATGCTGTTTTTTATTATTAGATTCATTTGGGGCACAGTCTGGAATATTTTAAGAGATCAGTTCCTATCTCTTTTCATCTGTGCTTGTATAGGAAGAGATAAAATAGATGGAAGCTCTCATTTCCTCCTTGTCATACTCCAGATAAGATTTGGAATGTCCCAGTATTGGAGGCATAACTTGACATGTATGACTCTGTGGACAAATATATTTCTCCCATCAGATGCAGATATTCAGTGGATTTGGAGCTTGGAAGATAGTTTCTAATGGATAAGAAGAGGAATCCTCTGTTGATGTCATTTGCCACGGTAAGGTCTACTTAGTAGGTAGAGAATTTTCTGTCAGAGTGGTAAGCTATGTTCTGGCTATGCTTCATCATCATCATTTAATGTCTCTTTCCATGTGAGCATGGGTTGGATGAGGTTTCCTTGATAGCTCTGTAATTGAACCATCATGAAATCAATAGTTTTACCACTGTATACCCTTACAAAAACAAAAAAAAAATGCAAGAAACTCGGTGTTTTTATCTAGACATCATCTCTAGGAAGATTACCTAGCAAGGTTAGAGAGATCAGCCTAACTTATTCTACACAGAGCAGGTGTTGAGGTTTTTATTTTAGAGGTTTCTTTCTCTTAGACAAGTTGCCATCCAAAGCTAAAGACTTTTACCTTTTCTTTTTCTCTTAAATGACACCAGTTTGGGGTTTAACCATTTGCCCATAGCTGGGACTTTAACAGGTACTAACACTCCTAGTCATGGTGGATCTGGGAACAACAGCAATTAAGGGGTGGTTCCACACTCCTATAAACCTCTCGAACAGACATGTTGTTGTCAGTTGTAGTTTATTATCATGTTTGATGAAATCTATACTATCATTACACTCCTAGCAGAGCAAGAACCAAATATATTTTGAACGAAAATAAAAAATTATATAATAAAGTTGCCTTGGAAAGTGGCTCCAAGAATAGATCTGTATATGTAAAACCAGTTGTTAATTCTGAGCCATCTAATGTGAGAAATAGGAGCAGAAAAGCAAGTAATATGGTTTAACCTCCCATTCTGTAGACTATCTAAAATCAGTATAGGGAAATATTTTCTGAAATTAGTAGGCAAGCATTTCCACCCCAACAATTCACTGCACAAAATTTTCCATAGAAATACTCTTAAAATTAGTTATTCCTACACACACAAAATGGACAATATCATTAATTCTCACAATAGTCAAATTTTAAAGAGTTTGGATAAGGCTAATGCTAAAACTGGTATTTTACAATCTTGCAATTATAGGTTTATCAACAACAGTCTGGTGGAGGGCAAATGTAGGTCTACTTAAGTAATCTACCAAGCCAATATCTCCCTCATAAGTAACAAAAAGAATTTAAATAACAGTCAGTTAAGTGCCATACATGATACATGCTTTGGGCAATCATGTCTCAAAAGAGACATGACCATGTGGGCAAAAGATTATCCTGCAGTAGGTTGCTATTGCTTTCTGCAGTAGACTGGTTGCCAGCCAAGGCTGTAGAACCCAATCTGTCCTGTTATTTAACCCATAACTGGAAGGAAGAGATGGATTAATATCCTTCCCAAGGATATTTGCACATAAGTGAATGCAAGGAATTCAACCGGAATTCGAACTCGGCACCCAGATGTCGCGTTCCGAGTCGATATTTACTGCACTGCAACGCACTCCTTTTCTAACTGCATTCTAAAATTACAGACTTCCCTTTCCCAAAGATTTTTGAAAATGAAAAAAAAAAAGGGACTGAAACTAATATTAAGTTGGAGAGTAATAGCTTTGATCCACACTCCCAGTACCATTTACGATAAATGCAATCAATGTTTAGCCGAAAAATTAAAATAAAAACATATTCTAAGCAAAATTTACTTTTCAACTTAAGAAACAAATTCATAAGCAAATGTTGTCATAAAGCCTAATTTCTAAATTTCAAATTTTAAATCTATATCTAAACTCTCTAAATATTAATCCCAATTTAAGTTTCCATTAAGTAATTTCCTTTTCTTTCTTCTTATTAACAGGTTAATCAATTATAATCTAAATCTAAACTTATTTATAAATGGAACTTTGTGTGTGTGTATTCATTACCTATAGACTCCGAAACAGCTGAACCAATTTCCTTGAAAACTTACACAATTGTACTATAAGTGTCTGCGAGTGTTCTTAGCTAGGTTTTGTGTCAAGGTACCTCTGATAAATATCGAACATCGATAATCAAAAAAATTGGGTTATAGAAGGAGTGGTCCGATTTTAATCAAATTTGATACACTCATAGACAAAGACATAAGAAACGATATTCAGAAGTTTCAAGCTTGCAGATCTGACAATAGTGCAGAAAATTGATAATATATATATATATAGAAGGCAAGATGCTTGTGTATGTGTCTGTTTATATGCCTGTATGTCTGTATTCTTTTCAGCCCTTTTATTTTAGTTTTTGCTTTGGGTTTGGCTCCAAGTAGGTATAATTGTAGTTCTTAGTCTCAGCCATGATACCATTTACTCAGAGGACTTATTTAGCCTTCAAAATTCAGTTTATGATGAAAAAAACTTATTTTATATCAATACAAGGAAATCAAAATTTGACTTACATCCATTCATTTTTCTTTGAGTCTACAGGATCACTTTAACTGGAAACTATTGCTTTTTAGTCTTTCGTGCCAACGTCCAAAGTGTCTGAGCTCCAGGACCATGGATTAGTTTTAAAGCTTTCATTACACCCAAGCAATGCTGGGCTATACTTCTAGTACAATAATATAGTTAACCACTTTTAACCCTTATTTTTTTAGTCTAATCATTTGATATTAGTCGGTGCCAGAATATTAAACTTAATTATTCTCAAACTTATTTTCCCTAATTAGCTTTACACTACAGAATAATTATCAACATTTTTATTATCATTCTTTTATATTGTTTTTTTAGACTAGTGCTAAGTTTTTTCATTCTGGTTCTGAATTTTTTATTATTATTTTTCTTTTTTCAGTTAAAATTGGATGATTTCATTTATTAATAATGCTATCATAATCTTGAATTTAATCTAATTGAATTTATTTTCTATAATATTAATTATTCTAAATTACTTAGGTTAGGGTTCATCACTTCTTATCAGCAATATTACTTGAGATTAATTATATATATATATATATAATATTTTCTTTTCATTTCGTCCCATTTTAAATATATTTATTTATATCAGAAGTATTATATAAGTATTGATGAAATCTCAAAATAAATTTCTATTTAATATAAAATTTAATATTCCTTAATATATATTTTACTACTCTTTATAATAATATAATTTTGAGACATGATCACCCAGGTGTGTGTATATATATATATATATATATATATATATATACAGTTGGGCAATCATGTCTCAAAAGAGACATGACTGACTGGGCAGAAATTTTTCTGCAGTAGTGCGTGTGCTTTGATTTTGTATTATATATATATATATGTGTGTGTGTGTGTGTGTATAATGTGTCTAAATCATGCCAATTGACACACATTTTCGTAACAAAATTTTTTGTAAAAAATAAATAATATTGTAAATAATTGGTAGAAAAAATATATCAATATACTGTTTCATTAAAAATAGAATGTCTATTCAAATACGAGTATCGATTAAAAATAATGTTCAAACAAATAATATATATATATATATATGCATGGCCAAAGGGTTAGAACACATGATCAGTTTATCAGGAATCTGATTGCTTGAGGTTATTGACATCAGGAGGCAACCCTAGCATGTGGCACCCTTGGAAAGTACAAGAAAACCTCGCCATGGGTTGACTCAAGACTTGTGTGTGAGATAAATATGTGTTGATAATTATGCTTGCAAAAATTACTACTCATTGTGACATTATGTTGTTCAACCTGTTGATTACACCATATTATGTGTTCTCTCCAAGAAACTCTCATATTGTCTTAGCATAGATATGGTATGAACCACAGGTGAACTCTGTGGGTGTTGAATGAACACAAATGTGCCTGAGCAGATATCAGCAATAGGGATTGTTTAGCTAACCTAGCTGACATTTGTGATCAGTCATGAGTTATTATTTTATATATATATACACACACACACACAGAGAATAAAATTTGCATTTTGTGAAAAAATGGTCAATAAGGTTAATTCTGGAAAGTGAGAGGACAGAAAGTGTGATGCTGAAATCCTAAGTCACGTTGGCATAAGCAAAGAAAGATTCCAAAAGCTAAGCAGAGTACTAAGAAATAGAAAAACTTCACCAGAAACAAGGAAAAGAATAATAAACTGTTATGTGATATCTCTGCCATAAGGGCGGAATCTCTTCAAAGATGACCAGATTTGAAGCAACAGAAATGTGTCATTCTATGAGCCAATCATGTGAGCAACAACAAAGAGGAAATTGTGGAAAACAATGATCTCTTATCTCCTGAGAGCAGATGGCATATAAAGAACATTTTTTAGTAGTGTTGATAATTATAGTGCTCAATATCAAGAAAAAGAACATTACTAAAATTAATAGAGAAAATTTTTCTTGTTTTGCATTTTTCTTGTCCCCTCTCCCCTCTGAAGTGTGGATAAAATTCCACAAAATTCAGAGTAATTACAAGATATGTGAACATATTTAATTTTATTTATTACTCGCTGTTTAGCTCGGTTTCACTCGTGTAGTTTCAGGAATAATAAGAATAAAAAACCTATGAATTTATATGGCAAATACTTACACAACATCCACCCTCGTCACTTTTATAGATATAAATAACAATTTAGAATGTCTCTATTGGATTAGGGTGAGAGGGGGAAGGGCAACATATAGATATTATAAAATGCAGTGATCGATTCTATATTATAATCAATTGATAAACTGATCCCTGACTTTGTGGGGGTGATAATATATATTTTTCTACTCCTAATTTTGGATTTCTGAAAAACTTCAGGGTGTCATTAGCAATCTCAAATTTTGATCTACATCTGAGCATCGAGCTAGACTGCAAAATGCAGATGCTAAGTTGAATCTATCTATCTATCTGTCTATCTATCTATCTATCAAACAAATGCTTACACAATGTCCACCCTTGTCACTTTTATAGATATAGCTTGTATATGAGTGGGCCCATGCCATAAAAAATGACTGCAAGATATTTATATTGATATAACGGCAACATATACATTGATATAATTACTACTGAGATGAGTTTAAATTCCATTTGAATTCCTTGCATTCACTTGCATGCAGATACCCTTGGGAAAAGCATTAATCTGCTTCTTCCTTCCAGTTATGGGTTAAATAACAGGACAAATTGAGTTCTATATTCTTGGCTGGCAACCAGTATATCACAGTAAGGAATGGCAACCTACTACAGGATAATCTTCTGCCCAGTCAGTCATGTCTCTTTCGAGACATGATCACCCAAGTGTGTATCACGTATGGCACTTAAGTGAATGACTGACGGTTGAGTATCTTAGATTAAGACATAAGATGACACCACAATTTACTCTCACATCACTAAGAAATCCGGCGTGGTGGACAAACATAACCTTGTTGCTGATCTTGAGAGGGATCTACATTCTGTGGTGGAATGGGGTAAGAAGTGGCTTGTAAATTTCAGTGCGTCTAAGACCAGGCTGCTGTCTGTCAATCATCACAGTCAACCTCTCCTGCCTCCCATAAGCATGGACCAAGCGAGTCTCCCTGAGAGCAATACAATGTACCTCCTTGGTCTTACCCTCTCTTCTGATCTCAAGTGGAACCATTACATTGAGGCAATAGCTAAATCCACTGCTAGGAAGGTTGGGTCACTGTGTCGGGCCAGGATATTTTTTTCACCTGAATCCATCCTGCATATATACAAATCATCCATCCGTCTGTACATGAAGTACTGCTGTCACATATGGTCAGGTGCACCCGCTGTTCATTTCAGTGTTCTTAACAGGCTCCAAAGGAGAATCAGTAATGTGATAGGTCCCAACTTAGCGGCTTGACTCCTGCTAATTCCCCACCGACGGGATGTAGCTTCCCTTTGTCTGTTCTATAAATACTTTCATGGCTTCTGCTTCAACAAACTTAAGCTGATGATACAGCAAAACAGGCTTGTATGTGGATGACTATATAGATATAATGAATCTGTTATATTAAATTGGTTACTGTTTTATTAACACCAGGAAAATATTTATGTGTGTGCGTGTACTTGCATGAATATCCATATTTATTGATATCCATACACATATATATTTGTATGTATGTGTGTATGTGTATATATATATATATATATATATATATATAAAAATTACAGAAAATTCCAAAGATTAACAAAATGGATTAATAACAGACATATTTCATATTATTTGTCTGAACATTATTTTTAATAGATACTCATATTTGTGTAGATATTCTGTTTTTAATTAAATAGTATATTTATTTATATAACTTTACTGGCTTTAGTATTTTTGAGAAATTTTGTGAAGAAAATGTGTGTCATTTAGCTGGATTCAAACCTGCAACCCCTAACAATGTAGGGGAAGCCATCAATTGATTTGATCCTTTCACAAATTATTTTACAGTTATTTGACAATTAAACCTTAGTGAGTACAATGATACAAAAGTACTTAAATTCTATCAGCACAGGTACTCAAACTGTTGTCCATCCCAATTTATACAGCTTTTATATCGACCCTTTATGCTTTGACAAAAATATTTTGCACAAGTCTCTTTGTGTATTACTTGCATCTCTTAAATGATTTTTCAAATGACCAACACTTCCAGGTTTTTGACTATAAACTTTGTTCTTGAGTTCTTCCCAAGAGAAGAAATCTAATCAGGTTAAGTGAATGTGCTGGCCAATTAACTGGACCTCTTTGGCCAATCCATTTCTCAGAAAATATTTGATCAAGATGCTCATGGACTTCTCTTGAATAATGTGAAGGGACCCCATCTTGGAGAAATGTTTCTAATATAACCAATACACAAACCTATGACACCTACTGTCCAACTACTTTTGCACCACTGTATGTGTGTGTGTATATAATTCAATCTGCTTTTTTATTTAAAATTAATAGACATTGCAACACAAAAATTTTTATCTTTTAAGATTTAAAGATTTTATCATGCTATCAAGTTCAATAACTTTGGTAAAAATGATTTATATTTGAAAATAGAAAATAATATGTTTGCATACCAAAGAGTTCTAGAATAATGTTTTTTTTTTTTTTTTTTTGTTTTTTTTAAGAAAACAAAGAGCATGGATACATAAAACCCTAAGTATTTCTTCAGAACTGAAATATATACAAAAGTAAAACATTCCTTTATCAACACATTTCATTCTCTGGTGGACTTGAAAAAGAAAAGACCTAAGGCAGCAAGGCCTCTGATTGGGAGGTTGTAAGTAGCATGGAACCACCTCTTAATTGCTGTTGTTCCCAGGTCAACCCTGACCGGGTGTGTAGTACCTGTTAGGGTCCCAGCTATGGGCAAATAGTTAGCACCCAAACTGGGGTCAAAACACCATGAAAGTATAAAAATAGACTTTTATAGAAATATATAGATTTTTGAAGGAAAAAAAATTATTGCCATAATGCATGTTTTAACCATCAATTAAAGTTATACCACTACTAAAATATTAAAAAAAAATATAAATCTTTATTTGAAATATTTTTCATGCAGGCACTTCAAAATTTGTATTTAGAGTTAAATATGTTTTTCAGTTCCTATTAATGTTAAGTAAGAAAAACAGGCACTAAAAATTTAATTACATTTTAATTAAAATGGCAGCATTTGCACCAGGTACTTTATGCCCATCGTTAATGTTCTCGGGTTAAGGAAAAAAATTATTATCAGTAATACATTTTTAAATACAAAGCTAGAAAACATCAGTTTTCTAAAATAAAAAAAAATCCATCACAATGGGACTAAATCAACCTTCTCACTATAATTGGACATTAAAAAAATACCTTAAAACTTTTTGGCATTAAATAATCCACAAAGATTGATATGCCATTAAACAAAACTCAAGCTCAAAAGATCAAAATGTGTTAGTTGAGGAAAGTTCTCTTTTTGTCTTTTTCAGTGATAGATTTTTTTTTACACACACATTTATAATTAATGTGGAGAAGGTTGTCATTTAACTCTGTTCATTAAGTGGCAAACTTCTCCACATTAATTCTAACAATGCTCTATCTCAATATTAAGCCCTTTGCAAGAAAAATCTACTTGATAAAATATCTATTTATCAATAAACCACTGAAAAAACAACAATCTTGGCAATAAGTGTCATCGCAACTTAACAATATATGAGCATACACTCAACTATATGCACACTAGTAGTATAGCCCGGCATTGCTTGGGTGTAATGAAAGCTTTAAAACTAATCCATGGTCCTGGAGCTCAAACACTTTGGACGTTGGCACAAAAGACTAAAAAGCAATAGTTGTTTCCAGTTAAAGCGAAAATGTAGACTGAAAGAAAAATGAATAGATGTAAGTCAAGTTTTGATTTCCTGGTATCGATATCAAATAAGTTTTTTGTCGTAAACTCAATTTTGAAGGCTAAATAAGTCCTCTGAGTAAATGGTATCATGACTAAGAACTATAATTATACCTACTTAGAGTCAAACCCGTAGCAAAAACTAAAATAAAAGGGCTGAAAAAAATACAGACATACAGGTAGATAAACAGACACACACACAAACATCTTGCTTTTATATGTATATTTTTGCACTATTGTAAGAACTGCAACCTTGAAACTTCTGAATATCGTTTCTTATGTCTTTGTCTATGAGTGTATCAAATTTGATTAAAATTGGACCACTTTTTCCATAACCCGATTTTTTCGATTATTGATTTTTGATATTTATTTTTTGGGGGTATCTCGACACAAAACCTTGCTAAGAACACTTGCAGACGCTTATAGTACAACTGTGTAAATTTTCAAGAAAATCGGTTCAGCCGTTTTGGAGTCTATAGGTAACGGATACACAGACACACACAAAGTTCCATTTGTAAATAAGTTTAGATCTATAAAGATATTATCAGGTGTCAATAAAACAGTGCTCAATGTAGTTTAAACAAAACTATTATATATATATATATATATATATATATAGTCATCTGCAGACAGATCTTTTGCTCTGTATCACAGCTCATCAGTACTGTTAGACGCCGATTGCTTTTAACCCAGGATTGAAACCCGACCGAATTGGCGTCAGTTGACGATTCTACCTCTGGGCTATGGGTGCTCAGTAGAAGAAGGCAGACTTTTTAGCATATACATTATCATTATACATGCCCAATAGCCTGAGTGCTATAATTCATTATGGAATGTACAAAATATATATATATATATATATATATCTTATCCTACATTGGTGACTCAGTTTCATATGCCAAGCAGTCATCAGGTGCATATTACAAACTGACCATTTAAGAGATTTGAACTTAAATTCACTTGATGTTCATGGAAGTTAAATCTTACAGTGTTAGGGCACTATTTTCTAATTTATCAATAGTATAATATAAATAGATAAAAATTACATGAAGATAAAAAATTTTAAGCTTAAAAAGAAAAAAATTAAAATTAAAATTCAGGGAGATGAATTCAAAGGTGGGGGTAATTCATAATTATTACTAATAATTACAGAGAAAAGAAAGCAAGTGAGTGAAAAAGAAACAAACACACACACTGGGAAATCTGTCTTAATCTGGGTCTAAATATTTGAGTAAGTATTTTTTTTATAATTTTTACTGAACATGTGAAAGATGATACAGTTTTGATGTAATTAAAAACAAAAAGGACACTACATTGAGAATCAGAAAGAGACAACTGACATTTCTAGAGCATAAAATAAGGAAAAGGGGCTTGGAAAATTTGATACAGTATAGATTGAAAGCAAGTTGAATAGAGAAAAACAACACATAGCCTACCTAGTGGGCTTGTGTAATTGTATGGTAGAACAAGTTTAGGAGAGATGATAAAAAGACAAATTTATTAAGAGCTGCAAAGGACAGGAGATTGTAGAGAACCATGATCACCAATGTTCCAGAGGTACACAGCACATGAAAGAAAAACAATAACATTTAAAACTATCTTACTTTAAGTACTCAAATCTATGACAGTATCAAAGCAAATTGTTCTCTTAATTAGAAAGAGATGTCAAATACCCTGTGAATAGAGCTTAGAGTATCTTCTTTTTTTTTTTTTTAATCATATCACCCCAAGCAAGGCATTCCACTGCCACTATAGTGCAGGGGGTTACATAGAGCGATTGGGTATAGGAAATGTCAAGAGGAGGGTGATAGATGAGTTAGGATGTAAATAGAGAGAGTGTTGGAGAGAATGGGTGTGAGTTAGTGTGTTAGGAGGTGTCTATTGACCTTACATTTAAACTCCTGGAGGTTGTCGCCATTGGGGAAGGAATCATGCGGTAGGGAATTCCATAGGCGAGAAGTGCGAGAAAAGAAGCTGTTGGAGTAGAAATTAAAAGGGTGGGACCTAGTTGCCAATCTAGTATCTTGTGCAAATTCATACCTACGGGGCACCAGTGATTTAAGTTCATTAGAGCAGAAGCTGTGAAAGTATTTATAGTAGAGGCAGATTGAAGCCATGTCACGCCGGTGAGAGAGTGACTGCAGGTGGTCAGCTAAGTTGGTATCGATCACATTACAGATTCTCCACTGTATTTTGTCAAGAACCCTGAGGATAATAGCAGGGGCACCCAACCAGATGTGGCAGCAGTATTCAATACATGGGTGGATGGTAGATTAATATATATGCAGGATAGATTCAGATGGAAAGAATTTCCGGGCCCTTCACAAAGAGCCGACTTTCATAGCAGCGGATTTAGCAATGGATTCAACATAGTCATTCTACTTGAGGTCCGCTGAGAGTGTCAGGCCAAGCAGGCGTAGTGTTTTACTCTCTGGGAGGCAAGCCCGTTCCATGCTAATGGGAGGGATGTGCGGTTGTCTGTGGTGGTTAATTGACAGCAGCTTCGTTTTGGAAGAATTGAATTTTACGAGCCATTTCTTACCCCAATCCACCACGGATTGGAGGTCCTTTTCAAGCTCAGTGGCGAGGTTCGCCTGGTCACCAACACCAGATTTTTGATTGAGGTGAAAGTAAACTGTGGTGTCATTGGTGTACATGCCTACTTGGGATGTTATGGCATCGGGGAGATCATTGATGTAGATTAGAAAGAGCGTAGGACCTAGGATAGAGCCTTGGGGGACACCCGCATTTGTAGAGTAGTTCATCAATTTACTGTTGCACTAGCTAGATGTAACCATAAATTATAAATTGTTATCTTATTTAATGTTAAATTTAAAACTTATGGAACAAAAGCATGAATAAATTATTAGAAAAAACAAGTTTACATTTAAGTTAGGCATGTAAAAACATGTCTGGTTAACACTCAAGTTACAAAGGTAGACAAAAATATCTGAGTCCTTTAATGGGGTGAGGAAAATGGGGTCTTAACAATTTGTAGTTTATAGTCCTCTGTCCTTTCTAAGCTCTACAACCTCTGCCTATCTTCCTCCTGCTTTCCTGCCTGTTGGAAGTCTTCTTCTGTGGTTCCAATATTTAAGAACACTCGTGAACCCTCCGACCCCGCAAATTACCGCATATAGTTTATGGTTACATCTAGCTAGCTCAACAGTAAACTGATGAGATCTTGACACGAGTCTAGTATTTCACTTAAATTCAAAAAGTGTATGTACCATGGTGAAGAGTTCATCCAAACAATTATTATGAAAGTATTTATAGAAAATTGTTAGACTTTTATATTTATTTTATCTATCTTAATAAAATATGCTTCTGTAGATTTTTGATTGTCACTACAAAAACAGCCATCTTTTTCATAATTGTTTTATTCATCTTTTTTTGCTATTTAAAACGTGGCCATGTATTTGCACATTTACTTTTGTTTGTTATGGGGCTTAGACCGTTCCTGAGAGAAATCTTGCTATGAATAAATCAAATCAATTGTTGAACTTGATTTTCTTTTATTCATTCAACAATTCCCTCTTCTAACACACTTCTTAGATTTGTGCTATGATGTCATTCTATGTTACTACTGAAATTATTATCCCAGGATAGATAAAGTGTATTTTTCTTGTGAATAATTGTCTTAGCTTCCATAAGATCTATTTGTATTGGTTGTAAAACTTGTTTGCCTATCTTAATTAAATTATTACTCTTATTATTATTTAACCTTTGTGAGGGAGTTATAACTGAGTAAATAATTACAAAAGCTTTTATAATTTATTTATATAAAAATATTTATAAAAATGAGAAACAGCAAGATGTGGAAACAATATAATGAGTATTATTTATTATCTGGTTGTTAAGTGGTGTTAGAAAAAATGAGAAACAGTAATTCTGAGTAAAATTGTAATTTTGCGGTCAGATGTAGATCAAATATGGATCATAATTCAGCAGACTCTTACGATAATGGATAAGTAAAGGGTATACAGTCTTTCTTGTATTTTTTTTTTAAATTTTATAGATGAGTGTCCAGATAATTTATCTGGAAAATATAAGAAATGTCTGGTGTTTTCTTTCTTCAAATTTTTGAGGAGAGATAAATGTTAATGATATGGCCTGGAAATAGAAAAGAAACTGAAACTTTTATTGATGCATGTGTTGATTGCTTGTCTGGTATAATAGAATATTATACCAGACAAGGGTTAGGGTTAACCCTAACCCTAACGAGAATAAGAATAGAAAACTGGCGCTGATTTCTCACTGGTTTAGAAAGAATAAATTAATGATAATTATAATTGTTATAATTATTTTATTACAATTATTTTTGACACATTCATAAATTTTATTTTATTTTTTTTATGGACATGAGACCATGACAGTTTAATTCATTTTTCATTTATGTATTTTTTTGTGGATTCTTATTTGCTGGTTTATAGCCATATGATGTTAAAACAGCAGTTCTTGTACAATCACTAAAGTTAAACTATGTTGAGCCTGGTCAGTACCTAGATGGGTAACTGCTTAGAAATACCAGTTGCAATAGGCTTGGATGTGTGGGTGGTGTAACTGAAAATGGCTTGAAATTAGAGAATTGACTTCCAATTTCAATCAGGTTTGTTATATTCACTTCCTTGGTAAATGTATGAATCAACCTCTTCTCCCTCCAGCTATGGGTTAATTAGTAAGACTGGTATCACTAAATCATTATCATCTGCAAAAATGAAATTGTGTACAACTTACTCAGATTGCAGCATTAATAACTCATAGAGGGTGATATGACACGAGACAAAACCAACCAACCAAACAAATTGATTGTAACATTTAATTGACAGATAAAGTAAGATTAATAATATTAATAGTGATGGAGAGATTTGTTCTTATTCCAGATCATAGTAGTTTCAGTATATGATTGAAAATAAATATGATATGAAAACCTTCATCGTTTCACTAAAAACAGAGAAACTTTATGGTTTGTCCTTGTCATAGCCAAACTTACGATCAATCCTTTTGAATATTGGGACTATTTCTAAAGTGCATTTATAAATCTTACCTATTTCAAAATAGCTCAAATGTAAATTCAGTTTGAGCATAATACATACAACTCCTTTGTATCTTATATTTTCTGGTAGGATCATGCTCAGACATTTTCATTCATTAATATCTGGTCTTGGTTATTATGACAGCAGTCAAATGAAAAATAAAGGAAATAAATACATACATATACATGAACATGTGTGTAGCGTAGCAGCTGCAGGTACAGGAAGTGGATTTGGTGCATCAAGTTTAAATTTTGTCTGAGGTCATTGTGTTCATTTCAGCACAAATACCCTTGAAAAAGATATAAATCCATCTCTTATACTCTCAGCTATGGGTTAAATAGCAAAGTCAACAGAGCTTTCTGAAAGTGATTGGCTACCAGTCTATCCTCTAAATTTGAAACCTGCAATGACTTGCAGACAAGTTAGCAGGATGGTGATATTTAATCATTAAAACAGCAAAAATACTTTGACCAGTGGAGCTGAATCAGCACACAACAGTCTGATTAGTGTGTGTGTGTATATATATATATATATATATATAATCTGAAAATTGTGTTCAAGCATTAAACAAACTGTCACCATTATATATTTACCTAAATTTCCACATGCTCTCTCTCCTAGAAATTGAGCATTTTTCCCCATAATTAGAGCATATCTTGCAAAAAAGATTTTCACAATTTGCAGGCAATAAACAAAGCAAATATAATACAATATATGTGTGTGTGTAATTTTACACTATACTATATTTATGGGTTAAAGTGCTCAATATCAGGATCATTGTCATAACATAACAATTGCATTTAGCATGAAACAGGTTGTTGCTTCAAGTTGCTGACTTTAGTATTCATATAGATGTGTGTGTGTTAAGATGACCACATATGCCTAGTTTTTCTGGAAAGGTTTAAGAAAATTTTACAATTCTTCTATTTTAGGAATTGACCTCAGGCAATTGAAACTGTAGAAATCCACATTGCAGATAAAGTACGCACTTACAAGAATTATACCATTGTAATAAAACACTATATCTAGATATAGCATTGCATTACAATTCTACAAGAACATCTTTGTACTTTTATAACAAAAGTAACAACAATAAAAGGACAAATATAAAGATATCTTATTGACCAAAGTTCAACACTAAAAATCATTAGGAATATACAAGGGTTTGAAAAAGAATTTAATCATCTTGAAGAAACAGTTTTTAGTAAATATGATTAATGAATTAATTAAGGAAGTCACAATATCAATTAGCATTTTAATTTATTTAGTGCATTTCAGGCACATTCATATGTACATACAATATAATACCACAAAGATAAACGAGAATTATGATACACAAATGAATTATACACATAAATGATGTTTGTCAAGAATGCATATGAAGTCTGCTTAATAACTGAAATACAAACAATGCAAAAATTAAAAATACCAGAATCTGCTTTTTCTCCACCATATTTCATTCTCTAATGAAGTTTAAATAAATGTGAAACATATTAGACTTATAAACATTTCCTATTTCTTCTTTAACCTATTATACATACACATTATATAATATTTTTTATTATTATTGGTATTTATAATAAAAATATTTTTCACCAATACACAAGAGCTGTCTTAATTTAGAACTTTCAGGAGTATCTCATCAGCTGATTTACAGTTTGCAATTGTTAGTGAATGATATATATATAGCTTTCTATTGGTTTATCAAGTTTAACCCACGAGAATTCCATCTACTCTTCACTTAATTGTCTGGATAAGGTAATATTTGGTTTTTAAATTTCTATGCATATATAAATATCATTTGCAAACTGTAAATTGTCAGATGAGTTAGTATTGACAGTACTAAAAGAAAACAACTCTTGTTCAGCAGAGGGGAAAATGTTTTTATTATAAATATCAATAATAACAATATTACTACACATACATATATATATATAGTCATCCGCAGACAGATCTGTTCCGCCATATCACAGCTCATCAGTACGGTTAGACTCCGATTGCTTTTTTACCCAGGATTGAAACCTGACCGAAATGGTGTCAGTTGGCGACTCTACCCCTGGGCTATGGGCATTCGGTGGAAGTAGGCAGACTTTTTAGCGCATATCATTGTACGCGCCCAATAGCTAGAGTGCTCTAATTCATTTCACTGAATGAGTGATGCGTACATGCCAGAGTAGCTACTGTTTATCAAAGTCTACTATTTTTACAGAGTGCTCAATCAGGGTGTGAGAGCATAAATATTGTCTGAATTTTGCTGTCATATCTGTACTAGTTATTCTGCTATGAATTTAGAGATTCTTGATAAAATGCAAAGAACAATCTTCAATGTCCTGACCTGGCTTCTTGCTTTCAGTCACTTTCTAACCACAATAATAAACTGTAACTTTTCTGTTAATATCTTTATGGTAATTGTTCTTTCGTACTTCAGCTTAACAAATTTAAAAGCAATACGAGATTGGCAGTTAGATTCAAAGATTTAATTACGGTGTCAGTTGTTAACTTCAGTCTTTTTAATTTGTGTACTTTTATTGTTCTCTTTCCTAAATAACATTTTTCTCTTAGTAACCTCTTGCATCATAGCAACCTCATTGTCATTGGCTTTCCTGAGGTGAAATAAGAAGGTAAATAAGTATATATACATATGTGTAAATACATATCAGTATATAAATATTAATCAGGTGCAACTAGAACAGTGCCCAATGCTGTATAACAGATAATCTATTTGATATCTATATATATATATATATATATATATCAAATAAAGCATAATATATATTTGTGTATTTAGGCAGCTAAATTTCTTTTAGACATGCCAGATTAAATGAATTGCAAACATTGCATCTGCTTATTTTTAATAACATCTGTTCATACTCATGGATAATCTTTTGTGTATTATAATTGAAAAATGTAAGAAATGAGCTGTAACTTTGACAGATGATTTTATTATTCATTTCTCAATGTTCCCAAGTACTTTCAATCTCCTAAGATCATCTTAGATGGTAGTGAGTTGTGGTAACAAAAAATAACCACAAAACTGTGTTGCTAAAAATTACTGTAAATTTTCTTCTTGCTTCAAAGATAAATGTTGGCAAATTGCTTAGCGTTCGCTAGGATGTCAAAATTATCCAAAATGGAACTTTCTTTCATGTTTTAATGTCATGATCATGCACATGTTAAAAACCCTCCATCTAAATATGATATGTTGATGATATTCTTATATTAGTTTAAAATATAGAAGAAATAATCGAAATACTCAAGTTCGCATATGAACTTAACAAAAATAACAAAATCCCTTTCTTTGACATTTCAATAGACAAAAACAATAACACAGTTACTAACTCCCCATATAAAAAACCAACCAGCAAAATCTCTTGCACTCTCAACTATAAGAGTAAATGCCTTAACTCCTATAAAATAGCACTTAACACAATTTTATTAACCAAGCACAAATCAACTCCTCCAAAAAAGCAATATTTTATTCTGAACTAAAAAATGTTAAGCAGACTCTCATTGATAATGGCTTCCCAAACAATATTGTAGATGAAGAAATAAGATGATATTTCAAGAACCTCAAGATGCATCAAACAAAATATGGTACTTCCACAAAAGGCCCAAAATGCATGAAATTCTTTTATTGCAACCAGATGCATGATAACTACAAATAGAATGAAAAAAAAATCATAAAAAAGCTCATTCATACTGCTATATCTTTTGTTGATCCTAATAAAAAGTTAAAATTAATAATATATATCTTTTGTTTATCCTAATAAAAAGTTAAAATTAATAATATAGTATAAAAAATACAATACTACTAATTTAATTATCTATAATAACTCCTCCCCAGCAACTGACATGTTATGTGAAACCAACATTATATATCAATTCAAATGTCCTTTGGGAGAATGTATCTCTGCCAAAAAAACAAAAACAAATATATATGTTGGATTAACAACAAATGCATTAACAAGACATCTTACATTACACATGTCTGACAATTCATCTACTCTTCTTCTTCTTCTTCTATGTGCCCTGTCCCTTCAGGACGTAGGCGATCATGGCTCTCCACGTCTCCCTATCCCTTGTGGCTCTTAGTATGTTTGCTCCTGTTACACCTCGCAACCCCCGTTCCGTCATCCACCTGATCAGTCCCTGCAAATATGTTATCCGCTGCCTTCCTCTGTCTCTCCTTCCTTCTATCTGTCCAGTCAGTATCAGGTTCTCCAGGCTCTTCTTCCTCATTGCATGTCCCAGGAACTTATCTACTCTACACCAAGAAAAATATAAAAGCAAACTACAGATCCTCCAGGCAATATTCATTTAAAAACTTAAACCATCAAATAAGAGAATCAGCTATGAATATTGCAGTAATGTTCTCAGATTTTTTTAGAGAAAAAAGTTTTTTCATGCTTTGACATGACATTACAACATAAAAAATTTCATTTTGGATAATTTTCATGTTCTATTGAATGGAAACAATTTGTCAACCATTATATTTGAAACAAGAAGAAAATTTACAGTAATTTTTAGCAGCACAGTTTTGTGGTTATTTTTTGTTACCACAACTCACACCCACCTAAGATGATCTTAGAAGGAGATTGAAAGTACTTGGGAACATTGAGAAATGAAAAATAATATCATCTGTCAAAGTTACAGCTCATTTCTTACATCTTTCAAATATAATACGCGGAAGATTATCTGTGAGTATGAAAATTTTATTAAAAATAAGCAGACACAATGTTTGCAATTCATTTAATCTGACATATATTAATTTGTAAAAATTGCATCATTTGTTAGCATGCAAATCTCACAGATCATTTTTGCTTCCCTGAATATTTTTATATTTGGATCCCTGTAATTAGGGCTTTATAACAGTCTAAGATAACATCAACTATTTTGGGCACCCTGCCATGGTGTTATGGTTAACAAGTTAGCCAAGCAATGACTACCTGATATAAAAGAATGAATTAAGTTAATACTCTTAGCACTGTAACAAGTTTGGTTGTTGCGTGTGCTTATACAACTGGTGCCTTGTGGCAGACTAAGCTAAATTTTGTAAATTTACACATAAAATGCTACACATAATACATTTTCAAACTCTGTAACCACTTGCATTTTAGTGGCTTTTTTGCCTTTCATAGTGTGAAACGATTAGCAACAACTGAAACATATTTTTTTAAATGTATTATTGTAACTGATTTATGTATCAGAAAAATAAAACATTGTACATGTTGAGTCATCATTCTTAAAACATTTGACTATTGAAGTCACAAGAGAATATACCATTGGCTGAATAAATATAATGTCATTCATTCATGATGAGATGGTTTTGTTTTTTAAATAAAGTAGTAATGGTATACAATGAATGCTGGACAATATCATCGAAAATGAAGATAAAACTTGAAGCAGTGGAAATGTGGTTCTACAGAAGGATGCTGCGGATATCGTGGACTGAGCATGCAAGCAACGATGAGGTGTTCAAAAGAATGGCAACGAAAACAAATTAATACTGAGCATTAGGAAGAGACAACTGAAGTTCCTGGGAGATGCAGTGAGGAAGGAGAGCTTGGAGAACCTAATACTGACAGGCCAGATAGAAGGAAAAAGAGACAGAGGAAGGCAGTGAATAACATATATGCAGGGCCTGATCAGGTGGATGATGGAATGGGGGTTGCGAGGTGTAACAGGAGCAAACATACAAAGAGCCACCAGGGATAGGGAGATGTAGAGAACCATGATCATCTACGTCCTGAAAAGACAAGGCAAATAGAAGAAGTAATGGTATCTCATGAGAGATAAAGGAAAGACTTGAAGCAACCAAAATGTGGTTCTACAGAAGGATGTTGGGGATACCATGGACCAAGTATGTGAGCAACAACCAGGTTTTCAAGAGGATGGAAATAAAAAGGAAACTTATATATACATATATATATCATCAGGAAAAGACAGCTGAAGTTTCTCGAATATGTAATGAAGAAAGGCTTGGACAACCAGATGCTCACAGTACAGATAGTGGGAAAGAGAGACAGTGGAAAGCAATGCATGACATACTTAATGAGCTTGAAAAAAATGAATGACAGAGCAGTGTTTGGGAGGAGTAACAAGAGAAAGGGTTTCAAAGAGCTACAAAGGACAAGCAGATGTGGAGGGCCATGATCATTCATGTTTTGAAGGGGCATGGCAAATAGAAGAACAAGTGATGGGATGTGACTGATTAACCTCAAAAATAGAAGATTAAGTGCTTATATATGATTTGGTATTATCTGCTGTTTCAAGAATCTGAAGAAGATTTTTGAACATGTCCTTTATAAATAAGAAGGAATGAATGTCTGTATGTTAGCTGTATGTTCTCTTCATATACATGATATGTATCCCATCATTTTGTGTCATTTTATAACTTCATTCACTGTTCATATATAACAAGAAAAACATTTCTTGTGTGGATTTTGTCATAAAAATTAAAGCAGATAAGAAAATTAATCAAAATGAGTCAAAATATAATGACAGTTATGTGTTGTTTCAAACTTGTTTTGCCACTGTTATTATTGCATTCTGACAGCTTCTCAAAGTTATTGCTTTAGATTAAATGACAAGAAGCACTGATGAAGTTTTAGCAAAAGTGGAAACCAAAATGGCAATTTGATTAAGATCAGAAAGAGACAGCTGAAATTTCCAAGATATATAATAAGAAAGGAGGACTTGGAAAATTTGACACTCAAAGAACATATGGAAGGCAAAAGAGACAGGGAAGCAACTAGCCACTAACCTGACAAGCTTATGGGAAAAGAAAGAACAAGAAGAAGTAGGAGTGATGGTATGAAATATAAACATTAGTAAGATTTATATAATATTGGAAATTCTGAAGAGTCATGATCACCTACATCCCAAAAAGAAAAAGTACAAAGAAGAAAACTAGAAGACTGAAGTGCTTTTTTTTAATCTTATCAGGCTTTGATGTAAGGAAATTGTTTTTGAGTCTACATGAGGTTTCTGCTCAAATAATTTAAAGGTTTTACAAAATATGCCAGTGTTCTAATTATTACTAGCATGACAGTTATTACTTTACTCTTTTAGCAAATATAAATGGTTGTATATTTCACCAAATTTTTGTAATTCCAAAATTATAAGTTTTCTTTTAGGCTTTATTTATTTCCAGTGCATGGTGTCAAGTTTTTTCTATAATAGCATGACTTTTAATGGATCTAGAGATATGATGATAATTTATGACATGACAATGTGTTTTAATGAAGCAGGGAAATACGGCAAACAATTGTGAGCAGTTTCAAGTAGTTTACAAAAACAAAAGGCAAAAAATCAACTCTTTGAAAGAATGAAAATATTAATTTGGAAACAATAGATTTAAAAATTTATATTAATAGATCTAATTTTAGGCTTCTTTTTCTTTATTATTTGTAAATTGCTTAACTTTATGGTTTCTTGTTGTCGTTCTCTGGGACTGGCTAGAAAACCAGGTTTTCTCTGCTATTTAATTTATAGCTGAAGCATAACATCAAATTTTAAAAAGATCAGAAATTTTCTAAAATAGATGGATTATAATGAATTAATTTTAATCATCAACTATTATTATTTAGAGTTTATGAGGGGGTGCTGAAAACTTATCAACTTGATGCACTTTCTCAAATTTGACCAAATAGAATTATTATTTTTATTCATTTATTTTTTTGGAAGAGCTTCTTGGTCAGGCTTAGAATTTTTAAGCACTGCTTTTGGTTATATATACATGATTTTTTAGTCTTTTTCTCTCTATAATTTATATACCCACAAAAGGTATTGCTGGAAGTATTTTGTCCAACCAAGAAAAGATTTCACTGTTTAAGAAAAAAACGGTAACTTAAATATGTATACCCAATTAAAGTAACATTTATAGCAATAAGAAACATATATATATATATATAGAAGAGATATATATATATATATAGAAGAGATAGTACATCTGTGATCAAAAAACTTATATTATTATCAAGTCAAATATTTAAAAAAAAATAACTATAGCCTTATATGACTGAAATCTGTGATGGTACATGCTTTTGCTGCAATGTTTGGGTTACTTAATGCAAGATTATGCTGAGAAATTTTTGGCACATCTCATATATGTATTTTTCATGATTTCTTTTGCAAACATATAGACTGCATTTGATGATTTTATAGTTTTCAAGAAAACCTGTTATAATGAAAATAACCAAGAGACAAAATATTCACTTGAATATCTCAAAATTGTTCACTTTTTCTAATTCCATGAACCTTTAAAGTTATATTCATTTTTGTTGTCGATATTGTTGAAAATTTTCAAGTGATCCATTTTGTACAATTGCTTTTCATATCCCATCTCCTTTTGCAAGAATCTTTTCATTGACTATCAGTTTTTGTAGTCTTCGTTTATATATTTTCAAAGTGCTTTTTTTCTTTTTTATACCTTTTGTTTCTTGATTATTTTCAGTATATTATGATTAAGTTGTGGGCAAATAACTGTTCATTAGAAATAATTTTTTATTAAAACAACCTTTATAATATTCATTCATCAAATTAAAAACATAAATTCTCAAAGATTTTATTCATCACATAATTGTCAGTGAAGATATATTTTGTGCAGTTATTAAATAACTGTTTTGTCATTATTTTTCATCCCATCATAAAATAAAACTCATGATTATGAAAAGTTAATTATGTTGACTCTTTCAATTAATAAAAGAAACATGAATGTTATTGAAATCCTCTTTACTGAGAATTAGTGGAGATTGTCAGATAGAAACAAGCAAGTGGCAACTACAGACCTCTTCCTTGATAAGAAGAGCTTCAGTAAAATTAATGTGTGTTTTTTTAATCTGCCAGGAGAGGAAGGAACACAAAGAAAATTAAAGTTTTTTTTAGGAAACATAGTAATTAATATAAACAGCATTAATTAAAAAAGGAAATGAGGAAATAATTTCATGTGAATAAAATAATATTATGTTTAAAAAGACGTTTTTTCCAAGAGAATTATTTTGATTAAAAATCATGGTGATGGATGTGGTGGTCTTGTTGTTGATATAATGATATTTAAAATCATATTATTTTTTTGTTATTTTTATTTCAAGTTTCTTTTTCTTTTTACTTAGCTTTCCTTTTTAGTTTTCTTGAATTTTCTTTCACTATATTTTCCATTTTCACTCTTTTTTCAGCATTTTCAATTTTTCTTCCTTTTCTACCATAATTTTTTTTTGTTTCCAATTATTTCCATCAATTTTTGATTTTTCACCTTTCTTTCAATTATTTTTGCTTCTCTTTTATTTCCATAATTTGATTCTTATTCTCTTTTCTATAATTTTTGTTTTTTTTCTCTTTTCTATAATTTTTTTTTCTCTTTTCTATAATTTTTGTTTTTTTCTCTTTTCTATAATTTTTGATTTTTTTTCTCTTTTCTATAATTTTTGCTTTTTTTCTCTTTTCTATAATTTTTGCTTTTTTTCTCTTTTCTATAATTTTTGCTTTTTTTCTCTTTTCTATAATTTTTGCTTTTTTTTCTCTTTTCTATAATTTTTGCTTTTTTTTCTCTTTTCTATAATTTTTGCTTTTTTTTCTCTTTTCTATAATTTTTGCTTTTTTTCTCTTTTCTATAATTTTTGCTTTTTTTCTCTTTTCTATAATTTTTGCTTTTTTTCTCTTTTCTATAATTTTTGCTTTTTTTCTCTTTTCTATAATTTTTGCTTTTTTTCTCTTTTCTATAATTTTTGCTTTTTTTCTCTTTTCTATAATTTTTGCTTTTTTTCTCTTTTCTATAATTTTTGCTTTTTTTTCTCTTTTCTATAATTTTTGCTTTTTTTCTCTTTTCTATAATTTTTGCTTTTTTTCTCTTTTCTATAATTTTTGCTTTTTTTCTCTTTTCTATAATTTTTGCTTTTTTTCTCTTTTCTATAATTTTTGCTTTTTTTTCTCTTTTTCCTTTATTTCTATTTTTGCTTTTTTTTTCCATTTACTTCCCTTTATCCTCATTTTTTATTTTCCTTTTTTACCCTAATTTTCTATAAATTTTCTTTCTCTTTTTTCTTATTTGTTTCAATTTCAACATTTTTATTTAAAAAAATACCCTAATTTCATTACTTTAACCACATTTTGACATGAACTATTTGTGCATTTATAAATAGATATATAGAAAGAGCAATTGATCATATGAATTCAAATTTCTATCTGTAGCATTCGGTTTGGAGCAATTATCCTTTGAGAATGGCATGAATCCATTTCTTCCACCCACCAACTATAAGGTAAATAGCAGGGTTAACTGGAATTTGTATCCTTTGCTGGCAACTAATCTTGGAGAAGAACCAGTCTGGATTTCAAACAATGAAGGAGACAGTGGAAACCATTTCTTTACTTTTAATGTGACTATTTTTGTTATCATATTCACTGAGTATTATTAAATAACTTCAACATGAAAAATAAGTGAAAATTATAAAAGGAATAATTATGTGATATTAAAATAACAATGATAATAACTTCTAGTTTAGATAAATGAAAGTACATTAAAAGAGCAATTTAGATACTAAGAGATACATCATTGATTATTGCTATTTGGTGATTACTACAATATTGGTTATGAGAAGAATAATATATTAAGTAATACATTAATATATATTAATGTATTAATAATGTTCATATCAGGAGCAAAAACCAATAAAATGCTGGCATTATTTCTGTTGTTAATAATGTTAATAGTTAACAACTGCTATAAATGAATGAAAAATATTGGTAGGAAGGATGTTCAAAATATTTAGCAGTAAATGTGATTATCTTATAAAATCTCTTGGTAGCATTTGTGTGTTTGTGTATTTTTGTGTTCTTTTTTTGGTAATTGTTCTATTATCATTTTTAATTTGGAATAAGTTTTATGTTTAATGTTTCTTTCAACACACACACACACACATTTCCCAATCCACTTATGTAATAATGTGCTGAAAAGAGTTTGACATACCTAATCAAACCGACTGAACCTGGTTAAATCATTTGGTTAAATTTTAGCAAGAGGGTTGAGTCAAGAATTTTTCAGCATGCCCTAATAACTATATCTACACTTGACTGTCTGTCCTTTTTTTCCTACACTTGTCTGTCTGTCCTTTTTTTCCTACATCTGTCTGTCTGTCCTCCTTTCTTTCCTACGGCTGTCTGTCTGTCTTCCTTCTCTACAGCTGTCTGTCTGTCTCTCCCTTTCTCTACAGCTGTCTGTCTGTCTTCTCTTTCACAGCTGTCTGTCTGTCTTCCTTTCCTACAGCTGTCTGTCTGTCTTCTGTCTTCCTACAGCTGTCTGTCTGTCTTCCTTTCTTTCCTACAGCTGTCTGTCTGTCTTTTATTTTCTACAACTGTCTGTCTGTCTTCTGTCTTCTGACTGTCTGTCTTCTTTTATTTTCTACGACTGTCTGTCTGTCTTTTATTTCTACGACTGTCTGTCTGTCTTCTTTATTTTCACGACTGTCTGTCTGTCTTCTTTTATTTTCACGACTGTCTGTCTGTCTTCTTTTATTTTCTACGACTGTCTGTCTGTCTTTTATTTTCTACGACTGTCTGTCTGTCTTTCATTTTCACTGTCTGTCTGTCTTTTATTTTCTACGACTGTCTGTCTGTCTTCTTTGTTTTCTACGACTGTCTGTCTGTCTTTCTTTATTTTCTTACGACTGTCTGTCTTTATTTTCATTTATCTGTCTGTCTGTCTCTCTCTCTTTATTTACGACTGTCTGTCTGTCTTCTTTATTTTCTACGACTGTCTGTCTGTCTTCTTTTATTTTCTACGACTGTCTGTCTTCTTTTGTTTTCACGACTGTCTGTCTGTCTTTCTTTATTTTCTACGACTGTCTGTCTGTCTTCTTTATTTTCTACGACTGTCTGTCTGTCTCTTTTTTTATTTTCTACGACTGTCTGTCTTCTTTTATTTTCACGACTGTCTGTCTGTCTTTTTATTTTCACGACTGTCTGTCTGTCTTTTGTTTTCATTTACTGTCTGTCTGTCTTTTATTTACGACTGTCTGTCTGTCTTTTATTTTCTACGACTGTCTGTCTGTCTTTTATTTTCTACGACTGTCTGTCTGTCTTCTGTTTTCATTTACTCTCTCTGTCTGTCTTTTATTTTCTACGACTGTCTGTCTGTCTTCTTTTGTTTTGTTCGTCTGTCTTCTTTATTTTCTACGACTGTCTGTCTGTCTTCTTTTTTATTTTCTACGACTGTCTGTCTGTCTTCTTTATTTTCTACGACTGTCTGTCTGTCTTCTTTATTTTCTACGACTGTCTGTCTGTCTTCTTTTTTATTTTCACGACTGTCTGTCTGTCTTCTTTTATTTTCACTGACTGTCTGTCTGTCTTTATTTTCTACGACTGTCTGTCTTCTTTTATTTTCTACGACTGTCTGTCTTCTTTTATTTTCTACGACTGTCTGTCTTTTATTTCTACGACTGTCTGTCTGTCTTCTGTTTTCACGACTGTCTGTCTTTTTATTTCTACGACTGTCTGTTTCTTGCTTACGACTGTCTGTCTGTCTTTTTATTTTCTACGACTGTCTGTCTGCCTTAGTTTTCTACGACTGTCTGTCTGTCTTCTTTATTTTCTTTACGACTGTCTGTCTTTTTATTTTCTACGACTGTCTGTCTTCTTTTATTTTCTACGACTGTCTGTCTGTCTTTTTATTTTTCACGTTCATTCTGTTTTTTATTTTTACGACTGTCTGTCTTTTATTTTCTACGACTGTCTGTCTTTCATTTTCACTGTCTGTCTTTTATTTACGACTGTCTGTCTGTTTCTTTATTTTCTACGACTGTCTGTCTGTCTTTTATTTCTTACGACTGTCTGTCTGTCTTCTTTTATTTTCTGTCTGTCTGTCTTCTTTATTTTCACGACTGTCTGTCTGTCTTCTTTTATTTTCACGACTGTCTGTCTGTCTTCTTTTTTTATTTCTCACTGTCTGTCTGTCTTTGTTTTCTACGACTGTCTGTCTGTCTTTTATTTTCTACGACTGTCTGTCTGTCTTTTATTTTCTACGACTGTCTGTCTGTCTTACTCTGTCTGTCTGTCTTCTTTTATTTTCTACGACTGTCTGTCTGTCTTCTTTTATTTTCTACGAGACTGTCTGTCTGTCTTCTTTATTTTCTACGACTGTCTGTCTGTCTTCTGTTTTCGCACGACTGTCTGTCTGTCTTTTATTTTCTACGACTGTCTGTCTGTCTTTTATTTTCTACGACTGTCTGTCTGTCCTTTTTCTCTACGACTGTCTGTCTGTCCTTTTTTCTGCCTATCTGTCTGTCCATTTTTTCTACGACTGTCTGTCTGTCCATTTTTCACGACTGTCTGTCTGTCCATTTTTTTCACGACTGTCTGTCTGTCCATTTTTTCACGAATGTCTGTCTGTCCATTTTTTTCAGCCATCGTCTGTCTGTCCATTTTTTTTACGACTGTCTGTCCGTCCATTTTTTTCTACTTATCAATCTGTCCGTCCATTTTTTTCTACGACTGTCTGTCCGTCCATTTTTTTCACGACTGTCTGTCCGCCCATTTTTTCTACGACTGTCTGTCCGCCCATTTTTTTCTACGACTGTCTGTCCGTCCATTTTTTTCTACGACTGTCTGTCCGTCCATTTTTTTCTACGACTGTCTGTCCGTCCATTTTTTTCATTTACTGTCTGTCCGTCCATTTTTTCACGACTGTCTGTCCGTCCATTTTTTTCACGACTGTCTGTCCGTCCATTTTTTCTACGACTTCTCCGTCTGTCCGTCCATTTTTTCACGACTGTCTGTCCATTTTTTTTACACCTGCCTGTCTGACCATTTTTTCTACACCTGCCTGTTTATCCTTTTCTTTTACACCTCTTTGTCAGTGCCCTCTTTGTGTGTGTGTGTGTGTATATATATATATATATATATAAATATATTCACATTTATCCCTCCACTAATATATATATTTATTTATATATATATATATATATATATATATATATAGAAAATGAGTTAACTGCTACCATGAAAATTATGTGTACTTGAAAATAATTTTGTAATTTTATTGGTCATATGTTTTGCGTGGAAAATAGAATCAGTTGTATTGTCATATGTAGGAAATAATTCTACTTTTAAATCGTTCAAAGAAAACCTATCCACGGAAAGCTAACATGAAACAAGAGAAATGAAATGCAACATATTAGCAGTCAGTTATCAGTGCTTATTGAGATATTCCATTATTATGGCAACATGTGACCCATATTAACTTACTGGTGTCAAGTAATGTTTCATCTTATAGAAATGATAACCATCTCTCTAATTAATTGATATTAGGCGATTTGGCCCATACATGTATGAAGTTACAATGTTTTATATTAGAAAAGAGACACTTTTTTACTTATATATTAATGAAAGTAAAAATACATACACATGCAAAATTTTTCATCTTCCCATACAAATATATGGAAAGAAAACTCACACAGCATAATTTCTGACCAATTCTTTCACCTGGCCATCTACATATCAAGTTGGGGACATTATTTCTAATTAACATCTTCCTTCAGATATGAAAATATGACTATTAAGTCTTTTTCTCTCCTTAACAACATGGCTGTTTCTATCGACCTGGTTGTTTTATTTTGTTTGTTTTTCTTTTAAACTAGTCTCTGTATGTGTCCTCAAAAAGTCAAATGAAAAAGAAAGCGCAGAGGGAAAAGTGCTGAAGATAAAATCTTGTCAAAATCAGAGACTTGTGAGTTTCATAAATTTTTGAAACTTATAAAAGTAAAGGGGCCAGCCGAGGGACCAGCAAAAATGGGTTTGGTTGGCTCCTTCTGCAATTCCCATAGAATCGTTGCTGGTTATTACTGATAAAAACGTATTTTGGCAAGCAGTTTTTTTATCATAAAGTGCTCAATATCAGTGTGTAGATAGTGCAGATAGGTACAAGAAGTTTGTCTCTTTAATAGAGCAGATTCATGCCAACTTTGAAGTTACGTGAGAAAACCATAATGATTTTCTCATGAAACTTTGACATTGTTGTTATATGCAACACCAATTATATCAAAAGTTGGATAAATATGTACAGACAGAACTAATTGATATTGTTCAACTTCAATAAAAGAATTATTGTTGTGCAAATACAACTTTTTCTATATATATATATATATATATATATATATATATATATATATATATATACAGAACAATGGGAAAATTGTTGGCATTTTCTGTATTTAATTGTATGATTTTATCAACTGCACAGTATAGTACGGTCAGTTGGGTACCGTCTATAAGAGAAAGAAACACTATGATGCAAATCACTCCATTAGAAATTTAGAAACAGCATGGTCTACTCTTTGGAATTCAACCTGGAAGTTCCAATATCAACATTTTAGAGTGCTTGGGTATCAATCTTAGGACATTGCAGAGGATTTAGAAAGGTTTTAGATTTATGATTACAAAGGTGTTTGAAGTGACAGTGAAGTTATGCCACCATTCATCTTCTCACAGTGCTTGTGTTTGTTTTGTGCCTATTTGTGTGTGTATGTGAGTTTCTCTCACTATATATATATATATATATATATATATATATGTTAATATTTTTATTATAAGCTAATAATAAAAACATGGTTTACTGCAACACAAGAGCCGTTGTGTTTTGGTACTATCTTATTAGCAACACATCAGGCAGTGAAATATTTTTTCAGTCATGAATCATTACATATAGAAGCTTAAAACAACACAATTTTTACCAAACCCAGACAGTTAAGGTGGTGGAGATTTTCAGTGGGTTTGTCTCGGTGAACCAATAGAAAGTCAGGGCATGATGAATAGGAGGAATATGATTGTAAGAGTAAAGGTGGGTAGAGACCTGAAATGACTTAGGACCCAGACATTTTCTATGCCAGTGATGAAATAAATTGAATGATACATGTGTAGCATTTAGCATGTCTGAAAAGTTATTGTGTCATCTTGAAATGGTGACAGTATTTTCTTTAAGATATTTTTCAACTTAAAGTAGTAAACAAGAGACAAAGATGGGAAAGTTTTATTTATTTATATATATATATATATATATATATATATATATATGGGTGTGTGTCTGTTGCTCTCTCTCTCTCTCTCTCTCTCTCATATATATATATATATATATAAAATGTTTTGTGTGTGTTCACATATATATAATATTTCACATCTATAATATATAAAAAAGTGCTAAAACAATCTAAGTTTCTCTTCCTTGAACACATTCTTTATATATAAAGATATATATATAATTTGTTTTTAATTAAAATTAATATAGTTTACATTGTGTCCCAATGTAAACTATATTAATTAAAAACAAATTTAGTTATATTATACTCTACAATATTTGTTGTATTGAGTAGTTTTTAAAAAAAATGTAAATGCTAGAAAACTCAGAATTGTAAAACTGTTGATTTTTTTCACTTGGGGATATATAAAAAGAATATTTTTAAGCCTAAAACAGTCTGTAACTGCTTGGTGTTGACCTTGAGGTCTACTTTTATATTGACATACACTCTATCTCTGATATTGAGCACTTTTACTTATAAATATAGCATACCTATATCATAAACCATGTTTTTATTGTTATATATATATATATATATATATATATATATATATATATATTTCTTTTTTTTTTTAAGTAGCCATTGTTCATTTGGGTTAGGCAGGGTGCAGTTGGCATGTGGTTGAAGAAGAACAGAGTAAGGAGGCTCTTGTCAGCCAAAGTGAAATTTGGTTGTTGATTACGTAATTATGAATGCCCAAGAGGTATTCTGCTGAACCTGGGCATCAATCGGCTTTCCACTGCCACTACTGACAGAAGGAATATGTTCCTGGTCGGCTGATGAAAAGATGTCAAATTGAATGAGACACATTTGATGAATTAAAAGGAATAACCCTGTCACAGGCAAGAAGGCAGCAGGGTGGTCATGGTGACGCTTGTAGGGAAGTTTAGCGAAACATCATTTTAAAATTCATGTAAAATTATTTCTTCTTTGTCTGTGTTTCCACCTGACTGCGGTTTCTGACAAGCATTCAAAGAAATATCATAATTTTTCATAATAACTTGGAGACTAGTTGTTTTGTGGTTGTTGGTTGGTTGTTAGAGTAATAGGGTGGAAAAGTAAGAGAAAAAGAATGAAATAAAAATGGACTTAGGGTGCAAGGCAGAGATACTGGTTAAATGTTTGTTTATTTGGTCATTTATACAGCCATTTATACTTAGTTTTAATGCCCCATATTGAATTAAGAGGTGATAGATGGTGAAGTATTCATGTTTTAAATGAATGACCAAGGTTTGATGGAAGATGATAAAACAAGTCACATGAAAAAAAATTATGTAGTCTTTCTCAATCCAACTCATGATTTTTCTTTCTACATATATATTTAATAACTTGCTTCATATACATGCATTCATATATCTGTCTACCTATATGTCTATATATTTATATAATTCATTTTTCAGAAATGCAGATGTGTATGAATGTAATATTCTAAAAATGTATATATGCAAGAAAATGTTAATTTTTAAATACACATATTGAATTTTAAAAAATGAGAAAAAAATATTAAAAGTTTAAAATTTCAGTGTCTTCTCCTTTTGTTTACACATGTAGTTATCTATCTAAACTTATTTATAAATGGAACTTTGTGTGTGTGTCTGTGTGTGTCCGTTACCTATAGACTCCGAAATGGCTGAACCGATTTTCTTGAAAATTTACACAGTTGTACTATAAGTGTCTGCAAGTGCTCTTAGCTGAGGTACCCCCGATAAATATTGAAAATTCATAATCGAAAAAATCAGGTTATAGAAGGAGTGGTCCAATTTTAATCAAATTTGGTACACTCATAGACAAAGACATAAGAAATGATATTCGGAAGTTTCAAGGTTGCAGTTCTTACAATAGTGCAGAAAATCAATAATATATATATATATATAAAAGGGAAGATGTTTGTGTGTGTGTCTGTTTATCTGTCTGTATGTCCTTTATACAAATCCACAATTTTTTATCCGATTCTCACCAAACTTCACACAAATATTTTTTAGTCTGAGCTCCAAACTAAAGCTTTCATTACACCCAAGCAATTTCGGGCTATACTGCTAGTACCAATATAAACATCAGTTCCTTAGTTTGATGAAGTCCAAATCGACAAAATGTGTTACACAACATTTTTTTCCCGATTTGTTGTATTTTCTTTATATATATATATATATATATATATATATATATATATGGTGGCCCAAAAGTTTATAATACTATTTTATAAATGTATTTACATATGCTTATAAAAGACATACAAATATTTTATTTATGTTATATATCTACTAAATTAAAATTGTTTTTCAGTTTTTATATACATTTTAATATTGTTTTTTAAATCAAGTTTTTGTTTTAATTTTAAATCAGTTCACCCCATACAAGTCAATAATATCACAGAGTTACCATGGATTACTGAGAATTAAGATAAGAAAAGTTGTTTATGAGAAAAGACAATAAAAGATAAGGGTTCAAGAAGATAGAAGATGGCTATTGATGTTGCAGTTAAATTTTTGAAGATTTTAAGTGACTGGAATACATAATGCCAGAAGTGAGTTACACAAGTGAGAATGAAAACTATTATAATAGACCTTAAAATTACATTTTGCTACTTGTCAGTCTAGTACTATGTCTAAATTTATGTGGATGAGGTACCAAGCAGAAAAGCTTATTAGATCCTTTGTCATAAAAATATTTATAAAAAGGGTACAGGGGAGCGATGGGAATTTTAAAAAATTTTAATTTTTATCTTACAGTATGTTGACTAACTTAGGTTCCTGGAACAAGTAATGAGGAAAGGAGGCCTGAAGAATCTAATACTCACAGTAAAGATAGATAGAAAGAGAGACAGGGAAAAGGTGATGAGAGAGTGATTAGATATAGGAAATGTCAGAAGGAGGGTGATAGATGGGTAAGGATGTACATAGGAAGAGTGTTTGAGAGAATAGGTGCGAGTTAGTGTGTTAGGTGTCTATTGACCTAACATTTATTTTCCTAATATATATATATATAAGCATAGAGGGTGGCTCAAAAGTTACTTTTTTTTTTTTTTTATAAGCGTTTCACCCTGAGCAAGGCATGTCACTGCCACGACTGTGCAGGGGGCTACATAGAGTGGAGAAAGGCTGATTAAATATAGGAAATGACAGAGGGTGGCTGATAGGCGGGTAAGGATACCGAGAATGAGGGTTGGGTAGATGAGTGTTGTGAGAATAGTTGGGAGTTAGTGTGATAGGAGGTGTCTATTGACCCTACATTTAAACACCTGGAGATTGTAACTGTCGGGAAAGCAGACTTGTGGAAGGGAGTTCCACAGGCAGGAAGCGCGAGAAAAGAAGCTGTTAGAGTAGAATTTACGGTTACATCTTATTTGTTTAACTGTAAAAGGGTGGGACCTAGTTGCTAATCTAGTATCTCGTGTAAATTCGTGCTTAGGCGGCACCAGTGATCTAAGCTCATCGGAGCAGAAGCCATGAAAGTACTTGTAGAAGAGGCACAGGGAAGCCACATCATGCCGGTGTGAGAGCGGCTGCAGCCGGTCTGCCAAGTCAGTATCAACCACGTTACAGATCCTCCTTTGTATTTTGTCAAGAAGCCCAAGGAGAGCAGCAGGGGCACCCGACCAGATATGGCAGCAATATTCAATACACGGGTGGATGGTAGATTTGTATATGTGCAGAATAGATTCAGGTGGGAAAAATTTCCGGGCCCTGCACAGGGAGCCCACTTTCATAGCAGCAGATTTGGCAATGGATTCAATATAGTCATTCCATTTGAGGTCCGCCGAGAGTGTAAGGCCAAGGAGGTGTAGTATTTTACTCTCTGGGAGGCTAGCCTGTCCCATGCTAATGGGAGGTAGATGCGATTATCTATGGTGATTAGTTGATAACAGCTTTGTTTTGGAGGCATTGAAATTTACCAACCATTTCCTACCCCAGGTCACTACGGATTGAAGGTCCCTTTCAAGTACGGCAGCGAGGTTCACTTTGTCGTCCAGACCTGGTTTCTGATCGATGCGGGAGTAGATTGTTGTGTCGTCGGCATACATGCCAACTTGGGATCTAATGGTGTTGGGGAGATCATTAATGTAGATCAGAAAGAGCGTGGGACCTAGGATAGAACCTTGAGGGACGCCCGCGTTCGTCTGGTAGTTTTGGGAGGCATGCCCATTTAATACCACCTTCAATGTGCGTTAGAGAGGAAAGACTGGATGAGGTCAAACAGATGTCCAGTTATCCCATAGCTCCGCAGTTTGCACAAGAGGCCAGCATGCCAGACCCTGTCAAATGCTTTGGAGATATCCAAGGCAACGGTTCGGGCTTCACCATTCTTGTCAAGTGCCTGGTATATGTATTCGGTAATGGTCGTTAGCATATCAGCAGTAGACCTGGTGAAGCGAAACCCATACTGTTTGTCAGAGAGAAGCCCGTTGGCCATAAGATGCTGAATCACCTCGGTGTTGATAATGGCTTCGAAAACTTTGCCAAAGATTGGAAGGAGACTAATAGGACAATAATTGGCGGGGTCTGAGGGTTCGCCAGAATTCTTAAATATAGGTACTACGCAGGAGGACTTCCAACAGGCAGGAAAGCAGGAAGCAGATAGGCAGAGGTTATAGAGTTTAGAGAGGACAGAGGAGAGTTCTGGGGCACATTTCTTCAGTACTATGACTGGGATTCTGTCACCGCCACTCGCTTTGTGTGGGTCAAGTTGCGCAATTATCTTGGCGACCAGCTTGGGCTATTGAAAAGTGCATGGTGCGGATCCCAGCAAGGTTGGTGGCTGAGTTTTCAAGCCACTTGGTGTGGTGGGAATGTTATTTTATAAATATATTTACATATGCTTATGAAAGATATGCACATATTTTATTTATGTTACATTTCTGCTAAATCACATCTTCTTTTTTCAGTTTTTATATATATTTTAATTTCAATATTTTAAATCATATTTGTTTTAATTTTGTCTTTTTAATCAGTTCACCCCACACAAGTCGATAATGCCATGGAGTCACCAAGAGTTATTGAGAATTAAGATGAAAATGAGAAAAGACAATAAAAGAATAGGGTTCAGGAAGATAGCAGATAGCAGTTGATGTTGCATTTAAATTTTTTAAGATTGTAAGTAACTGGAATGCATGAAGTGAGAAGTGTGAGTAAAGAAACTATCATAGTTCAATTTTGCTAGTTGCCAGTCTAGTACTATATCTAAATTTATGTGGATGAGGTATCATTTTTCATGGAGACAATGTTCTTAGCTTTTTTGGGAAAAAAAAATTGGTAAGTTGGTTACATTTTGAGAAGTGGTCAGGCTACAAACTTCTCAGCACCTCTTCATATATTAATACATTCTGTTAAGTTTATTTTTCTTAAAAATAAACATAATTGTAAATATGTCACCAATTACAAATTGGTGAATATATCGATTGGAATCTGACAAGATGATTAGAATAAATAAAGAACATGTAGGAATAATAATAAGGACGAATGATTTAAAAAATTCGAAAAACAGTATTTTTAAATGAGGTATAGTTTTTTCCTACTTGTTCTTTATTTATTATATTCATATATATATATATATATATGTGTGTGTGTGTGTTAAAATGGATGAAATTCTTGTATTACATATTTCATTCTTTGAAAGAACTTTTATAGACTAATAATGGTTTTACTGAGTAAATTTTATATGTAGTAGAGGCATGAGAGAGTCAATTACATTTATACACATTTCTATTATATTCATAGTGGAAAGAAAACTATTTGAAAAAAATGAGTAACATTGATTGCTTAATTGGTTTTTTATGTCTTATCAACCTTTTGTTGGTTATTTAAAACCCAAATATATGTTTAGATTGCAAGGATTTATTGATACGAGTTCTACTAATTAACCTAAAGCTGGTGAGATGAGGTGGTTTTATACCTTTCCAAATGTTACTAACATGTATATAATAAACCCTACTGGAATTAAAACTCAGTACTCTGATTTCCAATTGCAAGCTGTTTATCTCTTACACCATCTGCACATCTATGATAATAACACCTGGTATTTTTAAATGGTCACCCATCTCGGTAGTGATTTTGCTTAGGTGATTGTATGGGAATGTGATATGACTCTAAGTCTTACTAATGCAGGTTTTTTAGGGTTTTTTTATTTTCATTTCAGTCCTCTCCATAAGAGTTTACTCAAGCAACCAGACTTGCAACAAGGCCCCACCCTTTTACAGTTAAATCAACCAAATGCAGGTGACTATTCTACTCCATCAGCTTCTTTTCTCGCACTTCCCAACTGTGGAACTTTCTTCCATATATAGTTGCTTTCCTGATGGCTACAACCTCCAGGAATTTAAATGCAAAGTTAATTCTCATATTTTATCCACTTAACTCCAGCCCTTTTTACATCACCCCGTGTATCTTGTTCTTTTCCTTTCTCTCTACCTTCACAACTGTCTTCACTCTTGTGTTCACATCCTTCTTTTGCCCTTTTTACATCACCCTGTGTATCTTGTTCTTTTCCTTTCTCTCTACCTTCACAACTGTCTTCACTCTTGTATTCACATCCTTCTCTTGCCCTTTCTACATCACCCCGTGTATCTTGTTCTTTTCCTTTCTCTCTACCTTCGCAACTGTCTTCACTCTTGTGTTCACATCCTTCTTTTGCCCTTTCTACATCATCCCGTATATCTTGTTCTTTTCCTTTCTCTCTACCTTCACAACTGTCTTCACTCTTGTGTTCACATCCTTCTTTTGCCCTTTCTACATCACCCCGTGTATCTTGTTCTTTTCCTTTCTCTCTACCTTCACAACTGTCTTCACTCTTGTGTTCACATCCTTCTTTTGCCCTTTCTACATCACCCCGTGTATCTTGTTCTTTTCCTTTCTCTCTACCTTCACAACTGTCTTCACTCTTGTATTCACATCCTTCTCTTGCCCTTTCTACATCATCCCGTGTATCTTGTTCTTTTCCTTTCTCTCTACCTTCACAAATGTCTTCACTCTTGTGTTCACATTCTTCTCTTGCCCTTTCTCTTTCACCCCCTGTAGCTGGTTCGTCTTTGTCATCACTCTTCTCCTACCTAAAACATTAACTCTCTTATGTAGCCCCTTGCTCATCAGTGGTAGTACCACCTTGCTTGGGGTGAAATGATAAAAAAAAAACATTCATGAATGCATGCACACATTTATACTACAGAAATATGTTTTACAAATAAGAAATATATCAGTAACTAAAGGAGAGGAACAAGAACAGGGTCAAATTTACAAATGCAGATTTGGACTTTACTTGAACTGGAACATCAGCATCCCAGATAAACTTGATGCAGTTTTAGTCGTGAAGAAGGCTCGAGAAAGAACAATATACAGATAAACTGTGTGATCATTGACTTTATTTTGCTAAGATTTATAATTGAATATATATCACATTCTGTTTGCAGAATAATGTGAACTATTAGACAACTTGAACTCCTGATATATTCCAATTAAGTTTAAGGTTGTGAAATTAGAAATTTAAATGCTTCAATATTCCAACAACTGTGCAGGTGAGAGCATGTAAAGTAAAAAGGTGGGGTCACCAAGGAATATGTTGAAGGGAGAAGTGTTATAATTGACAGCTATTATTTCAATGTCTGTGGGTCTGGTTGTTGCTCAGTCTGTACTATCTAAATTCTGCAGGTTATTTGTTCATATCTTATTTTATTTCTATTGTCTTTTGTTTGATTTATTTATATTATTACTTATCATTCATATTAGTTCACATATGTGTAAGTATTTGTAAGTATTTCAAAAAACTTAGATATATATATATACATACATACATATATATATATATATATATATATATATATATATTATTGTCATCCGCAGACAGATCTGTTTTGCTGTATCACAGCTCATCAGTTTGGTTAGACTCCGATTGCTACATAACCCAGGATCGAAACACGACCAATTTGGCGTCAGTCAGCGACTCTACCCCTGGGCCACAGGGCATTTGGTGGAAGAAGACAGTCCTTTTTAGCACATATCATATTACGCGCCCAATAGCTAGAGTGCTCAAATTCATTTTTACTGAATGAGCGATATATATATATATATATAAGTACATTTTCTTTTAATCATTTCTCTAAGCATTGCAACAAAGCCACTAAGATGCAGTATGAAAGGATACAAGAAAAACATTATTATAGTGCAAGATTGCTAAAATATAAAGAAGGCAGAAGATAATGATTGAGATTTTATAATAAATATTTGAAAACCAAACTTGACTGGAAAGCAAGACTCCAAATGAGTTTGTCCACTAAAATAACTCACAAAATATGCAACATATTTCATGCAATAAAACTAAGTATTATGCCAATTATATGCTTATTAATTTTAAAACATGCCCACATAATATTTATAAACTAATAACATTCAATAAAATATGAACTTCTTACAACACACCAATTAAACTATATAATACAAAATCATAGAATACAATCAGAAAGATCATCATAATTTCGGTAGATGACACCAAAATATCACACTAACAGGGCAGTAAACATGCCATATGATTTTTAGGGCCAATTAGGAATAAATAAAATAATTCATGAGCCAATTTCTGAGGAAAAAAGTGATGAAAAATTATAAAGTTCAGCCCCAACAAGGAGACTCCACTCTGGCTGCTCATATTTATTCATGTCTATATGCAAAAGCAACATTTCACTCAGCACTGACCAAACTACAAAGAAACCACTTCAGACTATGGCTCAACAACCCAGAGTAAGAACTAAATTCTATCTATCTCTTTTATCTACTATGCTCACATTTGCATACTCTTTCACACAAACATACGTAACCACATTTCACTGTTCTCATATATATATATGCTATACAGTGTATGTTATATTAAAGAACACTATTAACACCCCCAAAAGTTACATTAATCTTTCAATACATTCAACCAACTTCTTGTATCATTATATAAAATTAATGATATTTGTTAATACTACATTATCTTTTCCTACTGGATTCTATTCTTTCAGTGAAAGTTGTCGGATTTATTCTAAACAGCCAAATTACGAGTAGTCCCACAACAATATTTTATGTTATGGTATTGAATCCTGACACTCTGAATTTGGATGTTTAACAAAAATCTGATTAGAGATAGTCCTACAAGATCCACCAGATGATAAAAAATGTGTTTATTTTACACAGGAAATATTTATTTGTGAACATAATCACCTTCTTCTCAAGACACATAATTCATTTGTGAATATACATCACATAGATTGATTATATAGTGAAGATTTCAAATCAAGATTAAATTAATCTCAACATCTTAGACTCTTGACTTATTGATGCACCATCTCTCTCTTTATATATATATATAAGGTAATTGAATGACAATAAGAAAAATTTTGTGTGGGGTATTTTTTGCTTTATCATTTAACTGTGTAAAATTGTTTTGATGTATAGAAATTTATTTAATGTATACTCACACACACATGTAAATATATCGTAATAAATAAAATGAAATCTTTATTTATCTTATCTCTGCTCAGTTTCATGTTACTTATTACTTTAATTATGGAATGCTCTGTCTTTTGATATTGAGTACTATAATTAAAAATATCTTGGTTGGACATAATTTTTGACAAAACAAATTTTTGCCATATATATATATATATATATATATATATATAAGGTATGGGTTTTCAATCCATGCATAATGACTGCTACATGCATGAAAATTAGTTGGATCAAATGGTGAGGAAAAAATTATATATTTCTTAATAGTATAAACTTTAGCTTTGTTATTATACATAGAGCCCTGTTTTAATGCCACTAACACTCATCATATTGTAAAACATAATACCAACACTTTATAACATCAACTTTGAACACAACCACAATGTGCTGACCTTGTTCAGAAAATAAAACATTCCTCTAACTCTAGATAGATACATACAAAAATTGATACATTCAGTTAAAAGCCAAAAATAAAATCATCATAATGGCAAAATGTATAGCTGAAAGTGTATGGACATACAGAAGATTCAGATAATTTTTACAAAATTTATTTCCCAAAAAGAGAAAACAATTACAATTTATATAACACAAGAAAAATTAAATGAAAAACTTAAGCGCAATACCTTGTCAGTCATTATTAATAAAACTTACATATGTATTTATATATAGGCACTGAAAGTTTTCAGAATCTGGCAATAAGTGAAAAAAAAATTTACTTCCTGTTAACAGCTATCTTCTATCATCTCTGTTGAAGGACTAATATGAAGATGGATCTTAAATATATGTTTTGCTAAAAGTGACAGACGAAATAATTCTAAGTGCTTTTATTGAATTTCCTTATATGTGAACACCAAAAAAGAAATATTGAATAAAAAATCTTAACAGAAATGTTTGTCGACTATTTTATAGTGAAACACAGACCTAGATATATGTAGTGGGTGTATGTATGAGGTTATTCAATTATTTGTGATATCTGGATATTACTATATATATATATATATATATATATATATATATGTGTGTGTGTGTGTGTGCGTGTGGAGATATGAAAGAAAAATTGGGTTATTTGAATAGCATGTATCTACTATATGTAGTATGGGATTTTGCCAATACTCTTTGTGAGCAGTACTTTTAAACTCTTTTTAGTATTTTTGTGGTAGTCCTTCAAAGAAAATGATAAAAATAAACTGTTAAGGCTAAGTAAAAAATTTTTTTTTAGTTATTACTTCATTCATACATATACATGGAGGAGGAAATTTATGACTTGGTAGACAAATAAAAAGCACAAGAGATATAAGGAGATCCAGAAAAAATAATTTTTATGAACTCCTAAAATCAAGTGACTCAATATAATGCTATTGCCAGAAGAAATGCATATTTGATAATAATTAATTTTTATGTTTTTATATGAATGAATGTGTTTGTATTAATATTATAATTAATATAATTAAAATTATTTAATGGATAATTAAATAAATTAGTTAAAATGTATTAATTAGTCATTGTTGATTTTTATATCAAATATAGCAGCTGCTTAAAGAGAATGAGTTTAGTAATTTTTTGTCAGTTGAAATAACTTTAAGGACCCAGGCATAATAATGTAAAAAGGATAAAAAGTTTATGATGAGGATTTTTTTTGACAAGTCATAACAAGTGCCCAGTACCTCACTCACAGAAATGTCTGTATTTAATTATTTGTCTGTGTGTGTGTAATATTACTGGGTTAGGTTTCATTTGATTAGATTTAAGATAGCTGAAGATTTCAGACTGAAAAATGATAGGAAATTTCCAAAAAGAAAAAGACAAGGAAAAATATATTGTATTCACAAATCAATAAAAAAAAGTCTGTTTTGTGTGAATCAACAAAGAGGTGTTGAAAAGTTCTCATCCTGACCTAGAGTCATTATTCAGACTTTCAGAAATGTGCTGATTCTGAGAAGTTTTTAACAGTATCTCAAATATAACACACATACACACACCTCTTTTTCTCTTGATATAACATCATTAGGTATTTACCTCACTCTCTCTCTCTATATATAAGTATGAAGTTTCTCTCTCTCTCGCACACACACACACACACACGTATATAATAAGGAAGTGAAATAACAGGTAGAAGCTATTGTAATAACAAAATTACAATATATATTTATTTATATATATATATATATATATATATATATATATATATATGTTTTATAAATAATGACTGATAAGGTACTGCATTTAATCTTAAATGCAACACCTTTAATGAAACTTGTGTAAAGAGGGTGTGTTATGCTAATACATAATTACACACACACACACACACATATATATATATATATATATCTATATACACACACATATGCATCGCTTTTCTCTTTCTCTTTATATATATATAATTAGTAGGTTTTTATTCTAATGATATAAAATACATTTCACTGAAATATTTATTTTCAATATGATCTCATCTCATTTCATTTCATTGTCATTAACCAAACATTTCACCAAAGATCAAACAATTTTCAAATAAAATTTCCACTTATAGTTATCACAAACCATAGTCAGCATTATATATACATATGTATATATGTGTGTATGCTATAGGTCTAATTTTTAGGGGTTTTAAGATAGCTGAAAACATAACAGAAATTGAAAATGAGTGAAAGTTTATAAATAGGAATGGGAAGAAAGAACATCTGCATACCCACTGCATTTGCTTGCAAATGTGTGTATACATGAGTATTGGTAAGGCAGTAATTAGAATATTGTCATATGCTGAATTTTATCAGTTTTGAAATTATGAAAAATATAGCAGATGGTCATATAATTTAAATAAAAGGTGATAATATAAATATAAGTTCAATATTATAGCATAGAAATCTAAATAAAATATGATAATAACCATAGCTTAATAGCATTATAAATATTTTGATTGTTTTCACTATATATCTAATATTTTAAAAAGGACTGCATCTTAAAATGAAAAGTGTTCTGTTTTACAGTTCCATGAAAAAGCATCATGTAAATTAACAGCGTCTAGTGTTAAAGCTAAATTTTGTCAATATATCTAAATAAATAATATTTAAAATATATTGCTTGGTGGTGGTTGAGGTAGTTGTTAAATTCCCATAGATTTTTGTAAAATCCTGGATCTAAAATGTTAATTTTCAGAACAGGCCCTCTCATCTTTTTCAGCTGCCATCCAGTCTTGTTAATAGTGTAAACTTAGTAAATATCCACAGGCTTTTTATGATTTATTTTATTAATTTGTTCCCAGCATGAATAAAATGAACAAAAGAGAAAATGAATTACTTAGCATTTGTGATTGGAAATATTTCAGTTTTTTAATGGAATAACTTCAAATTAGTAGAAAAAATATAACAGGACAAATGCAGTGGAAGAGTTCAAGATGTTTATCAAAATTTGCATGAATTATTTACTAAAATTGAACAAGTTCACAGAAACAGTTCTTAAATTTTCTTAGCTTTTATAGCCATAGGCAACAATTTAAAAAAAAATAGAAAAAAGAACCAGCTCTTTATTTCATCAATAAATATATTGGGATATATATAATATATATATATTGGGATATATATAATATATATATATTGGGATATATATAATATATATATATTGGGATATATATAATATATATATATTGGGATAGATATAATATATATATATTGGGATATATATAATATATATATATTGGGATATATATAATATATATATATATTGGGATATATATATATATATATATATATATATTGGGATATATATAATATATATATATTATATATATATATATATATATATATATATATATATATATTGGGATATATATAATATATATTGGGATATATATATATATTGGAAAATATATTGGGATGTTTGATTTGTTTGTTTAACAGCCTACCAACTACTTATGGTTTATTTAATGCCAAAATTTAATTTTTTTGAAAGCTTTGAAGTAATAAAAATGTTGCGCTACTTTCACAATGAAGTCGGTCAGTCAGTTAAGTGCCATACGTAATGCATGCTTGGGCGATCATGTCTCGAAAGAGACATGACTGACTGGGCAGAAGATTATCCCGCAGTAGGTTGCCATTGCTTTCTGTGGTAGACTGGTTGCCGACCAAGGCTATAGAACCCAATCTGTCCTACTATTTAACCCATAACTGGAAGGAAGAGATGGATTAATACCTTTCCCAAGGGTATTTGCGCGCAAGTGAATACAATGGATTCAGCTGGAATTCGAACTCGGCTCCCTGGCTTCTCGTTCCAAGCTGATATCCACTGTACCACAACGCAGCTTTTGGGCATATACAGGATTGTGCGGACATTATTACAAGAGGCAGTTATATGTGTTTTTTTATGTTGTAGTTTTGTTGATGTTATATTTTGGAATACAGTTTGATTCCTTTCAGAAATTGTCAGATATTGTATGGATTAATGTCATGAAATAGATATTTCATGTTGTTTGCTCGGTTAGTTGATTTTGTTTAGCCACATATCAACTTGTGTGTGTTATTTTATGTGAAAATCTAAATATTTTTAATGGAATTGTATGCCTTCAACTATAGATCAAATGTATTGTTGGTACTTTTAAGATAAATAGCTATTGTGGTATTTCTTTTATATGAAAATGTATTGCTTCTACTTTTAGCATCATTTGATCATGGCAGTGATTGAAGATATTCTTAAGCCCAACATTGAGTGAATCTAGGCAGCTTTTAAGCTTCACCACTAATTCAGTTCTCAACCAAATTTCAAACAATTTCTAGAGTTAGATAGGATACCTTCATAGCTTTTTTTTTTCATTTTTTTTTAATTCTGAGTCAGTAGAAAAAAAGTTACATCAAAATATTTGAAGTCCAAAAAGGAGACTAACTACATAAATAAATAAGTGAGTGACTAACACTTCTAATAAAAACTCTTATTCTTTATAACTTTTTTGTTTAATATTTTTGCATGCAGTTTTCAGCATTTAAATTCTGATGATATCTATTATCATTTTTGCCAATCAAACTTTGATTATCACTTATTATTTTATCATTAGATTTGATTATCAGAATTAATTATAAATAATGAATTTTTAAATTGTTTTTAATCAATAGCAGATAATTTTTTTCTCTTTAATATTTCTGAATGTGGTTTTCAGCATTAAATGTGTGCTTGAAAAATATTATTATACCTGCATTCAAATATTATTTTTAGCTGCAATATTTTAAGAAAGAAATTTCTTATTTTTTACTTCACTAGAATATCTTGTCTTATTTTTCCAGGTTTAATAACTTGCCCTGTTCTTTTCCAGGTTTAATATAATCTTAAGAATATTACTTTTCATGCATGCATTTTTCCATGTAATACATTGTTTTCTTGAACTATATTTGGGTTTTTAATACAAAACCATATTGTGTTAAAAATGAGGGAAAATGTTTACAGAGTTAGATAGAAGACCTTAGCTACATTTTGAAAAAAAAAAAAATTGAATTTTGGTTCATTAGAAATAAAGTTAACATCAAAATATTTGAAGTCCAAAAAGGGAGACTAACTACATAAATAAATAAGTGAGTGACTAACACTTCTAATAAAAACTCTTATTCTTTATAACTTTTTTGTTTAATATTTTTACATGCGGTTTTTAACATTTAAATTCTGATGATATCTTTATCATTTTTGCCAATCAAACTTTGATTATCACTTATTATTTTATCATTAGATTTGATTATCAGAATTAATTATAAATAATGAATTTTTAAATTGTTTTTTAATCAATAAAGTAATAAAAATTATATCATTCAACCACGGCAGTGGTTGAATATATACTTAAGTCTGACATTGAGTGAATCTAGGCAGCTTTCAAGCTTCATCACTAATTCAGTTCTCCACTAAATTTCAAACAGTTTACAGAGTTAGATAGAAGACCTTAGCTACATTTTGAAAAAAAAAAAAAAAAATTGAATTTTGGTTCAGTAGAAAAAAAGTTACATCAAAATATGTGAAGTCCAAAAAGGGAGACTAACTACATAAATAAATAAGTGAGTGGCTAACACTTCTAATAATAACTCTTATTCTTTATAACTTTTTTGTTTAATATTTTTGCATGCAGTTTTTAACATTTAAATTCTGATGATATCTATTATCATTTTTGCCAATCAAACTTTGATTATCACTTATTATTTTATCATTAGATTTGATTATCAGAATTAATTATAAATAATGAATTTTTAAATTGTTTTTTAATCAATAAAGTAATAAAAATTATATCATTCAACCACGGCAGTGGTTGAATATATACTTAAGTCTGACATTGAGTGAATCTAGGCAGCTTTCAAGCTTCATCACTAATTCAGTTCTCCACTAAATTTCAAACAGTTTACAGAGTTAGATAGAAGACCTTAGCTACATTTTGAAAAAAAAAAAAAAAAATTGAATTTTGGTTCAGTAGAAAAAAAGTTACATCAAAATATGTGAAGTCCAAAAAGGGAGACTAACTACATAAATAAATAAGTGAGTGGCTAACACTTCTAATAATAACTCTTATTCTTTATAACTTTTTTGTTTAATATTTTTGCATGCAGTTTTTAACATTTAAATTCTGATGATATCTATTATCATTTTTGCCAATCAAACTTTGATTATCACTTATTATTTTCTCAGAATTGATTATAAATGATCAATTTTTTATTGTTTTTGTTTAATCAATTTTTAAAAAAATATTTTTGAATGCAGTTTTCAGCATTAAATTTATATTAAATTGACAGCAATGCCTTGAAAAATGATGGATTACATTGAAAAATGCACACATGAAAAATAATATTCTTAAGATTACATTAAACCTAGAAAAGAACAGGACAAGTTATTAAACCTGGAAAAGTAAAGGACAAGATATTCTAGTAAAGTAAAAAATATGAAATTTCTTACTTAAAATATTGCATTCAAATATTATTTTTAGCTGCAATATTTTAAGTTAAAAATTTCTTATTTTTAGTTCACTAGAATATCTTATCCTTTACTTTTCCACGTTTAATAACTTGTCCTGTATTTTGTTTTTCCAGTTTTAATATAATCTTGAGAATATTACTTTTAATGTGTGCATTTTTTCATGTGATAAAAATGAATTTTTATACTTTCCGAGGATTTTGCCTTTTTGGGGGGGGGTTCACTATTTGCCCATAGCTGGAATCCTAACAGATGCAACCACCCAGGGTCAGGAAGGCTCTGGAAACAACAGTAATTAAAAGGCTACTCAAAGCCTCTCACCAATCAGAGGCTTTGCTGTCAGATGTAGTTTATCATCATACCCAGGACTAAAATTGGGATGTAAAAGAAGACAAACAATTCCTAAAAAATATTAAACCCCACTAGTGGACTAATGTATTTTGGATAGTTAAATTTCATATCATAGCATACCTTCAGATATTTTATATTAATATCATTTTTACATAGGTTTTAATATTTATTTTCTATGTTTTTTTTTTCTTTGTTAAAAAATATTCATTTCTATGGCTGTTAATCTAAGAGAAAACAAAATTATGGTGGTGATTGTTTAAAAAGCTATTCATGGAAAAAATTAAAAAAAATTTTTTTCACAACTCTATAGAGTAATACAAAGATTCAGTCAGTTGAGCGCCATACGTGATACATGCTTGGGTGATCATGTCTTGAAAGAGACATTACTGACTGGGCAGAAGATTTTCTTGCAGTAGGTTACCATTACTTTCTGCAACCAAGGCTATAGGATCCAATCTGTCCTGCTATATATCCCATAGTTGTAGGAAGAAGTGACAGATTAATACCTTTTTCAAGGGTATTTGCACATAAGTGAATGCAAGGAATTTGAACTTGGCTCTCTGATTTCTTGTTCCAAGCCAATATCTGCTGCACCACAACACACATCTGATACTAACATTAATCTTTTTATCTCAAAAAAGAAGAGACTTGAAGCAGTATAAATGTGATTCTACAGAAGAATGCTGAGGATACCATGAGTGACAACAAAGTTTTAGAGAAAATAGAAACAAAAAGGAAACTTATATTTAACATCAGGCACATAATAAAGAAGGTGGGTCTTGGTAAATCTGACACTCATGGGAAAGATTGAAGACAAGAGAATAAGAGAAAAGCAGTACATGACATAATTAGAGAGCTTGAGTAAGTGAATAGTGGAAAAGGGTTTAGAAGAAATAACAGACAGACAAAACTTATAAAAAGCTACAAAAAACAGGAAGTTGTGGAGAACCATGAACACCTATGACCTGAGGGACACTGCACATAAAGAAGATTAGCTTTTAAAGAATGAATAGTTAAAAAATCTTTCGACAGAAGAAATAATAATAAAATATTTAAAATAGTTTTAGCTGTTTCTCTTAAAAAGTGTTCAACAAACTAAATCATTATTTACAGTGTTTATATTCAGACTATTATCCTCATCTTTGTCGTTGTAACCACAATGTTTTGTTCATTGCACCATCTGGCCTTCCTTGGGTGTATATTAATCTTGGTAACCTATAGAGAATTCTGAATTGAGCCCTTTAAATAATCTATGTGGGTACACTGTTTTTGTTTCACCGGTCATGTCTAGAGGTATTGCCTGGTTTTTATTTTATTAAATACTGTTTTGTTATTGCCCTATTTCTACTGAGTGCATGGATTGAACTTGCAACCATTATGTAACCAAATTTTTTCCAATAGACCATTGTCCCATTTTTTTAAATACACTTGAGGAAGGTCATAGGGCAAAATGACCGAAACGTCGTAACAACAGCAAAGATGAAAAAATATTGTAAATAATAACTCCTCATCCTAGAAATTCAGACAAAAACTAAATAATTTCAGAGGATTTTTATCTTGATTCGATTAAATACGTTTCTGTTTGCTTTAGTGACAAAAATAATAACATAGCTCTTGTGATTAATAACAAGGCTAGATTTTTAATTAATATTATCTATTCATATACCTACAACATTAAATGTCAGAGGTTAAATGTCAACTGAATCAAAATGAAGTGTATGGGTGTGTGTTTATAATGTAGTATGTGGGTGCATCTATCTCTGATATTGAGCACTTATACTCATCAATATAACATACCTTAAAGCCATATTTTTACCATATATATGTATATATAGGGTTGATATCGATGTAATAAAATTCTGATTACTTATGTTATAAATTTTGAATATATATATGCAAGTTTCATTAAAAATGACAGACAAGGTGCTGTGGTTAACTTTCTTATATAATTTTCATGTGACATTATAATATTTCTTTTCAGTACATAGATTATATAAAAATTATCAGAATGTTTTATTTCTTCAAACACTTTCAGCTATACTTTTAGCCATTATTAAAATTGAATTTTATTTTACATTTAATTAAATATATAGATTGTTTAATATATGTTTGTAGAGTTATAGGAATGTTTTATTTTTTAAACACAGTCAGCACATTGTGGCCATGTTCGTAGCTGACCTTGCTAACTGTTGGCTTTTTTTTAATTAATAATAATTTTTCTTTTTTATCAATAATGCTTCCATTATTTTAAGCCTTTTTAGATGTGGTTGACACTGTTATATATATTTGTTATTTAATGATAATATTGTACACTATATGTATTTTTCAACATAGTCTCCTTTCTTATCAATGCACTTAATCCAGTTCTTCACTATTAATATGTATAATGAACATGATGCAGTCAAAATTCCAATTTAAAATTCACCAAATAAAACTGTCAGTCTATAGTAGTTATTCACTTTCATCTTATATGAGAGAAATAGTATATGATAGGTGTATTTAAATATATATAGAGAGAAAAAGTGTGTGTGTGAATAAAGTGTTATCTCAAAGCTTTCAGGACTTGCAGTCCTAATCAGTTTCCTTGCAAAAAAAAAATTATAGAAATTGAAATGTTTTGTTTACTTGTGGATAGATTTTGAGTGATGTGTGAAACTTCTGTCAGGACATGTGTGATGCAGGGTAACTTGACAGGTAAATGGAAGATTGATATCTAAATTCAAATTCAGTATAGCTGAATGTAGTACCTCATAAATCTATTTCAAGCTATCTATATATGCACACATACTTTTCACTTAAGCTATTTTTATATATATTAGTTAATTTGTGTGTTCTTTCTCTCACTTTAATATATATATATATATATATATATATATATATATACTTAATTACAATAAGGCTGCACTAAAAATTACAGACTAAACATCCGAAAAAAATGATGCTAACTTAACAGTAACTTAAATCGTCAAATAACCCAAAGAGGACTACATAGAGGACTATGTGGGGAGGAAAAATTAGCCATAGCACTGTTTGAACCTATGCAGAACTTGCTAAATTCAAAAACCGAAATCCTTAATAGATGTAAACACATAAAAAATTGCTTACTAAAATAGTTTTTTTTTTGTTGTTGTTTAGTAATAAAGGTTGTTTTTCCCTGATTTAATTTGGTTTCTTCTTTTGAGCTCTATATATTTGCCGTTTTTCATCTAACTTGTTAGCCTTGCCCTGACGATCCGTTGTGTAAAACCACGGTCATTGGTGGCTCAATTTTAGATTTAGTGTACTGTATATATATATATATATATATCTCCAAGTGAATAAAGAACAAAGAAAGCATTAACAACATTCAGAACATTAATTCAGTGCTCAATATAGAAATAGAACAATGAATATTTATATCAGTTTAGTACATGTACAAATTATATTTTACTACAAAAGTATACATTTTGTTTCTACATTGCAGAAACAATGTTACATCAGGTAGTTAATAATGATGGTAATAAACATTATTTTGAAAAAGAAAATTAAAAAATCTCACTTCCCTTTTATTTTTAGAAGTGGGATTTTTGAAATTTTGGAAATTTTGGAAATAATAAATATATATACACATATATATAAATACACACACACACACACACAATTATACAGATTAATGTTTTCAGAGCAAAAGTGGTTTTAGCCAATTGATATTAGTCAAATTTTCAGAATGAATTTAAATGAACAATATGTCCTGACAGTTTCAGTTTCTGATATTTCTTTTAATTAAAAGTTTTCACACAGACCTATTTAAGGATATGATTATATACCTTGGTGTATTTTCATCATAGTAGATAAATATAATAATGTAGGTATTGATATTTCATTCAAGAATTAAGTTTGCCATAGATCATAATAAAAAATATAGCCTTAAAAGAAAAACAAAATATTGTATGATGGGTACACAGTATTAGCAATTAAGAAAATTTTGAACCAAGACCATACTCACTCAAATGATTCAAACCTCATAGACTCTCTAAGGAATATGGAGTCACAGCTTTTAAAACCCATAAACTTCCTGGGGAGTATAGAGTAATGGCTCTAAAGTCCCATATGCTCCTTGAAGAATATGGGGTCACATCTCTGAAGTACCATCGACTTCCTGAAAAGCTTAGAGCCACATCTCTCAATTACCATGGACTTCCTGAGGAGCATAGGACTATATCTCTTGTCTCTTCGACTTACTTAAAATATAGGGCCACGGTTCTTAGCACCCTAAGCATTGCTGCTATGGTTTTCATTATATGTAGTAAGTTTATGTGGGGAAAATATTATAGATTAGCATTCATTAGACTTTCATTAAGATACCACATATATAGAAATATATAAATTGAAAGTAGTAGTACATGGAAAACTGATTTCTCAACAGTAATCTTTTGTGATGAATATAGAACTACAATGGATGAATCAAACTGGTGCAGGTTAGAAAATAATCAGCCATCATGGCATAGAAGACAACAGTGAGTAATGTTATGGTCTAATATTAGAGGCAATAAAATGATAGGTTCTTTCAGATTAAAGTCAAAATGAGTGCAGAGAATTGTTATAAGTATTTTGACAAAATGCTTTTGTGTGGTACAAGTGATGTACAAGAAGCTTCAAGACAAAAAGTGCATTCATGGAAGAAAATGCTTATATATTCTACAAAACTGATTACTGTTTACCTTGCCAAAAAAGATTTTTTTTAAATGATCTGGTTCTACAGAAGGATGTTGAGAATACCATGAACTGAACATGAGCAACAACAAAATTCTAGAGACAATGGCAATAAAAAGACACTTTACTTAATATCATGAAAAGACAGTTAAAATATTTATAATGAAGAAAGAGTGTTTGGAAAAATTGATACTCACAGGACAGATTGGAGGTAATGGAACCAGAAGAAATCAATGCACAACTGACAGTTAAGCTTGAGCAAATGGATGGTAAAGCAGGGTTTGGGCGAGATGGCAAAAAGACAAAAGTTATTAAAAGCCACAAAGAACAGGAAATTGTGGAGAGTCATGATTACTAATGGCCTGAAAAAGCACTGCACATGAAAAAAAAAGAATGGCATAGTTTGAAGCTTCTCTAAATATGAATCCAGTAAAAAAAAACTTGTCACTCATCGTAAGAAAGAAAAGCAATATATAAGCAAAGGAGATCTCGGCAACTCTTTAAAAACTGTGAATTTTTCAACTGACTTTCTCCAGAGATGAAATGTGGAACAAGGCCTTTTTAAAATGGGATGTCCAAATCCTTAAGCTCAGCCAAAAAAAAAAAATCTTGCACTATGTAAATTGACTGGCCCACTTATAAAAAAGTGGGGAATATTTTGGAGGAATAATTTTTGTGCATTACCATTCATTAGACCTTCCTTAAGACACAGCATTTATCAGAATTGATATTTTTAATCATTTTCAAAAAAGGGTCCTGTTCATAATATAAATACAGTATAAAATTGATCCCTGACTTCTTAAATTGTTATTTGTTTGTCTTTATATTTTTTTATTTTTTTTTTCAGAAATTTCAGAGTGGACAGCTACATCATATGGAAACATTGCTTAACTTCAGTGATCATATAGGAACCAGTACCAAACCTGGTCAATACCTAGATGGGTGACCACTTGAAAATACCAGGTGCTGTAAGTTTGGATGTGCAGGTGGTATAATGTTTGATGGTTCAGAATTGTTACTAGGAGAGCAAAGTTAGAATTCCAGTTTGGTTCATTATATTCACTTATATGCAAATACCCTTGGGAAAGGTATGGATCAACCTCACCCACCAAATCAAATTTTCAAATCATATAAAGAAAGGCAGAAAAATGAACCAATAAATCAATCAATAAAAATTTCAACTTTGAAACTCTTTTTATGTGATTGATAACTGTATACAATTATAAATTATGAAAGTATACAGTAAGGAAGTTATCAATGACATAAACCCAGTTTCAAACTCTATGTTTGTAAATAATAATGAAGTGCAGATTATTCTTTAAAAAGTCAGAGATCTATTTGATGCTATATTATGAACATGACATCTTCTAAAATGATAAAAATGTCAGTATTTTTTATTCTGATAATTATAATAGCTTCAAAATGGTCTAATGAATGTAGATACACAAAAAGTGTTAAAAAAAAATGCCTCTAATTTTTTTTACAAACAGACAAATCAGTTTTCATAAGTGCCAAAAGTGCTGTATGTTAGAATGTCAAAAAATTACACCAAGTTTTTATTAATATTTTTCCTAAGGATAGATATCAAAAGTAGACACTAACATGATATTTTGTTCATATAAATATGTTTTGAAAATTTAAATAACTTGATAATAATTTCATATAAATACTTCAAAATAAATATTTCATAATAATTTATATAAATACTGATTTTTTGATTGGGCATATTGTATAATGTACATATTTTAAACAAAAACAACAACTTTATATTAGTCAACCAATCTACATGTCTACTTCCATTATACACATCCACACACACCCAGCCACACACAATGTGGGGATATAAATCAACACTGCATGGTGACAATCATTCTCATGCCTTATGCAATCATGAAACTGCCAGTCACTACAGAGTGTTGATTGCTATGTTCCTACTGTTTTTACCTACAAATACTATATCTATGATATTGAACACTTTTCGTCCAGTAATGTAGCAAATTTTAAGTAACATAATTACACATGTACACAGACACACACACACATTTTTTCAACATTCATTTAATCCCATACAAGGTGATAAAAGTCACAAGGAGTTACTGGGAGTAAAAGAGAATGAGAAGATTTTAGTAGCAAAAAAGGACAACAAAAAACAGGTTTTAGGAAGACAAAAGATGGCGATTGATGTTGCATTTAAATATCTGAAGATTTTAAATGGTAGAGAAGCAAGAGACTAAAAAAGATTTCATAGGTGAGAAGTGCAAGAAAAGAAACTATTAGAATAAAATATAATGTTGCATCTACCTTGTTCGATAGTAAAATTTTAAGGCCTATTTTTCAATGTAGTATTACACTTAAATGCATGCAGTCAAGCGACCAAGCATTATAAATTTAGTAATTATAAATTAATTTATTTGTTTATAAATGATATTTTTTAAATCAAAAGTATATCAGCTGCATTTTTCATGAAAATTTAATGCAAATTAAACATCAAAACTTTTGCTCAGCCTTTGTGAATTTTAAGGGAGAAAAAAATATAAATTTTATATATATATATAGAGAGAGAGAGAGAGAGAGAAAGGGTTGTTAGATAAATTCATTCATTTTTTTCCAATTTATTTTAATCATATAATTCATCAACAATTTTAACAAAGCAGTAATATAAAATGATAAACAATAGTTATAAAAAAAGAATAGGGCTGCAAAATAACATAAAACACTACAGTAAAATATTTTGATGTTAATTAAAATAACATTGGAGAAAATGAATGTATCTGACAACTCAATACAGACACACACACACAAAAGAGAAAAAGTGAATTTTCCATTGAAATTTAATGCAAATACAAAATTTAACTTTTTACACAGCCTTTAAGAATTTTAAGGAAAAAAAAAATGAAAATTTCATATATATATATATATATATATATATATTTGGAATTTTCATTTTTTTCCATGTATTTTAATCCCATTATTAAAATTTTACCAAATCAGTCAATCATCTAAAACATTGAACAAAAGTTGGAGAGGAAGAATTGAGCTACATAAAACACTAGAATAAAATATTTTGTGTCCTAATTAAAATAACATTGAAAAAAAAAAAATTAACAAATTAATTTGTCTGACAGCCCTATATATATATATATATATATATGTATATATATATATGAAACATTAAAAAAATTCAAATTTTATATTTTTTTTTATATGTGTGATATATATATATATATATTGACTCTGTAAATAAATAATTTTAATGACATTGAGCCCTCTGGCTGTATCAGTTTTAATATTTAATTTTTAATAATTAATTTTAATAAGATCTCTTTTGGGATTTTACCATCAAGCCACTTTCTTTTGGATTTATATATATATATATATACACACACACACACAGAAAAAATGACTAGAAATATTGCATAGTTTTTTTTAGGTACCTTTTTTCTAATTCTTTCCAAAATTCTTTTTTGGGAAAATTGGAATGCAATGTTTTCTCTGATTTATAGGAAAATGATAATTTGTAAAAAAATGATTATTATTAGTATTATCATTTATGTTCTCTTAGCATTTTCTGAACTTTTTTATGATTGAAGTGATTTTTTAAGAAGAAAAAGGTACAAAACTTTATTTTAGTTGTAATTTCAGCTGCTCACCTCAATTTTAAGTGCTCCAAGTCTACATGAAACATTATTTCTTCTCTTGCAAATGCAATCAATTAATAATGATTATAATATTTGCAGGAGTAATGACAATGACTTCAGTAGCTATTTGAGGAGAAGAGAAAAGGTGAAGAATAAAAAGGGAAAATAGAGAGAAAGGAGGAGATAAATCAGAAGAGGGAACAAAATTAGAAGAAAAAAGGTAAGTGAAGAATAAAAGAGAGACATGAGATTCAGTAGAAGGGAGACATGAAGAGGTGACTTGCAGTGGAAAATAAGGACGAGAAATGAAACGAGGTGTAGGGGGGGGGGTAAAATGGTATAAGTGGGAAAGAGGGGAGAAATCAGAACAAGATGAAAGAAAAGGCAGCTCTCAATGACCAAAGGAAGAGAAAAAGAGATTGCTAGCAGAGAAAGAGTAAATAGGTAATGAGAAAGAATGAGCTTTGGAGGGAGTGATCGTGGAAGAGGTGCTAGAAGAGGTAGAAGAATAGGTTGAGTAACAAGGAAGAGGAGATAAAGTAGACTTAGTCAGAAAAAGGAGAAAGATAAAGAATGAATTGCAGCTTTGAGAGAGTGGGAGGAGAAAATAAACCAAAAAGACTGAGTGAGAAGAAGGAGCCTGGAAAGTAGTTGATACACGATAATGATTTGTGGGTGGGGAATATAAATTCTTTACATATACTTCTATGGAAGACTTTGAATGTTGGGCGAGGCTATTTTAAAGAATTATGAAACACAATTTAATAAATTTTATTTAGTACCTAGATAACACAGATATGACATTTTTACCTGCAGACCCACCCAAGGCCTAAAATTTTTCCAAGAATTCAGTGCCAGTTTCATATAGTTATTTCAAAGATGGAGAATTACTTTTAGTTTAATATCAACTGTGCACTCACCAATTCCTTCATAATGTCATACAATAAATTCTAATGTGCATAATTTATATTTTGTTTTTAAATACTTCAGGTTGGTAGTGATGCACTGAAGCAAATGAAGGAAGACTGCATAAAGTCGGCATTAAGCCTATTACATAGTCATGAATGTTGTCCAATGATGGTCAGCCATGTTAATACATAAAAGTGGGCCTCAGCAAACGTGGGTGGCCAGTATGTCTTAATACATAATTATGAAGCAAAGAAAATGGACTGCAGTAACACCTTAATAATGCATTATTCAGAATTGGTTGTACAAAGGGGTAGAGAATAATGGAAACATGGAAATGATTTAGGTAAGGAAGTAAAAGAACGTAAAAGTGGATGAGAAATGAATGGAGAGACAGACAATTATAGAAAGAGATCATGAAGCAAAGAAATATGAAAGAAAGAAGAAAGAAATACATAAGAAAGAAAGAAAGAAGCAAAGAAATGCAAGAAAGAAAGAAAGAAGCAAAGAAGCAAGAAAGAAAGAAAGAAAGAAAGAAGAAAGAAATACAGAAAAAAGAAAGAAGTAAAGAAATACAGAAGAGGGAAAGAAGCAAAGAATTACAGAAGAAAGAAGTAAAGAAATACAGAAGAGAGAAAGAAAGAAGTAAAGAAATACAGAAGAGAGAAAGAAAGAAGTAAAGAAATACAGAAGAGAGAAAGAAAGAAAGAAGTAAATAAATACAGAAGAGAGAAAGAAAGAAAGAAGTAAAGAAATACAGAAGAGAGAAAGAAAGAAAGAAAGAAAGAAATACAGAAGAGAGAAAGAAAGAAAGAAGTAAAGAAATACAGAAGAGAGAAAGAAAGAAAGAAGTAAAGAAATAAAGAAGAGAGAAAGAAAGAAAGGGAAAGAAACACAGAAGAGAGAAAGAAAGAAAGAAGTAAAGAAATACAGAAGAGAGAAAGAAAGAAAGAAGTAAAGAAACACAGAAGAGAGAAAGAAAGAAAGAAGTAAAGAAATACAGAAGAGAGAAAGAAAGAAAGAAGTAAAGAAATACAGAAGAGAGAAAGAAAGAAAGAAGTAAAGAAATACAGAAGAGAGAAAGAAAGAAAGTAAAGAAATACAGAAGAGAGAAAGAAAGAAAGAAGTAAAGAAATACAGAAGAGAGAAAGAAAGAAAGAAGTAAAGAAATACAGAAGAGAGAAAGAAAGAAAGAAGTAAAGAAATACAAGAGAAAGAAAGTAAAGAAAACAGAAGAGAGAAAGAAAGAAAGAAGTAAAGAAATACAGAAGAGAGAAAGAAAGAAAGAAGTAAAGAAATACAGAAGAGAGAAAGAAAGAAAGAAGTAAAGAAATACAGAAGAGAGAAAGAAAGAAAGAAAGAAATACAGAGAGAGAAAGAAAGAAGAAAGAAATACAGAAGAGAGAAAGAAAGAAAGAAGTAAAGAAATACAGAAGAGAGAAAGAAAGAAAGAAGAAAGAAATACAGAAGAGAGAAAGAAAGAAAGAAGTAAAGAAATACAAGAGAGAAAGAAAGAAAGAAGAAAGTACAGAAGAGAGAAAGGAAAGAAAGTAAAGAAATACAGAAGAGAGAAAGAAAGAAAGAAGTAAAGAAATACAGAAGAGAGAAAGAAAGAAAGAAGTAAAGAAATACAGAAGAGAGAAAGAAAGAAGTAAAGAAATACAGAAGAGAGAAAGAAAGAAAGAAGTAAAGAAATACAGAAGAGAGAAAGAAAGAAAGAAGTAAAGAAATACTGAAGAGAGAAAGAAAGAAAGAAGTAAAGAAATACAGAAGAGAGAAAGAAAGAAAGAAGTAAAGAAATACAGAAGAGAGAAAGAAAGAAAGAAGTAAAGAAATACAGAAGAGAGAAAGAAAGAAAGAAGTAAAGAAATACAGAAGAGAGAAAGAAAGAAAGAAGTAAAGAAATACAAGAGAGAAAGAAAGAAAGAAGTAAAGAAATACAGAAGAGAGAAAGAAAGAAAGAAGTAAAGAAATACAGAAGAGAGAAAGAAAGAAAGAAGTAAAGAAATACAGAAGAGAGAAAGAAAGAAAGAAGTAAAGAAATACAGAAGAGAGAAAGAAAGAAAGAAGTAAAGAAATACAGAAGAGAGAAAGAAAGAAAGAAGTAAAGAAATACCAAACAAAAAAAGAAATACAAAAGAAAGAAATAAGCAAAGAAATACAAAAGAAAGAAATAAGCAAAGAAATACAGAAGGAAGAAGCAAAGAAATAAAGAAGAAAGAAAGAAGCAAAGAAATACCATACAAAAAAAAGAAATATAGAAGGAAAAGAAAGAAGCAAAGAAATACAAAAGAAACATAGAAGCAAAGAAAGAAGAAATACAGAAGGAAGAAGCAAAGAAATACAGAAGAAAGAAAGGAGCAAAGAAATACAGAAGAAAGAAATAAAGAAAGAAAGAAAGGAGCAAAGAAATACAGAAGAAAGAAAGAAAGAAAGAAGCAAAGAAATACAGAAGAAAGAAATAAAGTAAGAAAGAAAGGAGAAAGAAATACAGAAGAAAGAAAGAAAGAAAGAAGCAAGAAATACAAGAAAGAAAGAACAAAGAAATACAAGAAAGAAAGAAAGAAAGAAAGAAAGAAGCAAAGAAATACAGAAGGAAGAAAGAAGCAAAGAAATACAGAAGGAAGAAAGAAGCAAAGAAATACAGAAGGAAGAAAGAAACAAAGAAATACAGAAGAAAGAAAGAAAGAAGCAAAGAAATACAGAAGAAAGAAAGAAGTAAAGAAATACAGAAGAAAGAAAGAAGTAAAGAAATACAAGAAAGAAAGAAAGCAAAGAAATACGAAGAAAGAAAGAAAGAAAGAAAGCAAAGAAATACAGAAGGAAGAAAGAAGCAAAGAAATACAGAAGGAAGAAAGAAGCAAAGAAATACAGAAGGAAAGAAAGAAGCAAAGAAATACAGGAAGGAAAGAAAGCAAAGAAATACAGAAGAAAGAAAGAAAGAACAAAGAAATACAGAAGAAAGAAAGAAGTAAAGAAATACAAGAAGAAAGAAAGAAGTAAAGAAATACAGAAGAAAGAAAGAAGTAAAGAAATACAGAAGAAAGAAAGAAGTAAAGAAATACAGAAGAAAGAAAGAAGTAAAGAAATACAGAAGAAAGAAAGAAGTAAAGAAATACAGAAGAAAGAAAGAAGTAAAGAAATACAAGAAAGAAAGAAAGCAAAGAAATACAAGAAAGAAAGAAAGAAAGAAAGCAAAGAAATACAGAAGGAAAGAAAGAAGCAAAGAAATACAGAAGGAAGAAAGAAGCAAAGAAATACAGAAGGAAGAAAGAAAGCAAAGAAATACAGAAGGAAGAAAGAAGTAAAGAAATACAGAAGGAAGAAAGAAAGAAGCAAGAAATACCAAACAAAAAAAAAGAAATATAGAAAGAAAGAAAGAAGTAAAGAAATACAAAAGAAAGACAGAAACAAAGAAATACAAAAGGAAAGAAAGAAAGCAAAGAAATACAAAGGAAAGAAAGAAGCAAAGAAATACAAAGGAAAGAAAGAAGCAAAGAAATACAAAGGAAAGAAAGAAGCAAGAAATACAAAGGAAAGAAAGAAGCAAGAAATACAAAGGAAAGAAAGAAGCAAGAAATACAAAGGAAAGAAAGAAGCAAAGAAATACAAAGGAAAGAAAGAAGCAAAAGAAAGGAAAGAAGGAAGAAGCAAGAAATACAAAAGAAAGAAAGAAAGCAAAGAAATACAGAAGAAAGAAAGAAAGAAAGAAAGCAAAGAAATACAGAAGAAAGAAAGAAAGAAAGCAAAGAAATACAGAAGAAAGAAATAAAGGAGCCAAGAAATACAGAAGAAAGAAATAAAGGAGCCAAGAAATACAGAAGAAAGAAATAAAGGAGCCAAGAAATACAGAAGAAAGAAATAAAGGAGCCAAGAAATACAGAAGAAAGAAATAAAGGAGCCAAGAAATACAGAAGAAAGAAATAAAGGTGCCAAGAAATACAGAAGAAAGAAATAAAGGAGCCAAGAAATACAGAAGAAAGAAAGAATGAAGCAAAGAAATACAGAAGAAAGAAAGAGAGGAGCAAAGAAATATACAAGGAGGTGCTGAAGACCTCCATCTGCAGGCACTTCCTTATGTCAGTTTTCTGGTCTTTTGTCATTGAAATACTTGGTAAGTAGTTCAAGTCAAAAATATTCTGCACTACTTTTTATAAAGAGAGATAGAAGTGAAGAAAGCAAAAAAACAAATACAAATACAAAGTCAATATTACTAGAAAGAAAATTAGAAGCAAAGGAAAGAAAGTGCAGAAAAAGAATATGAATATGTAGTAAATTAAAAAAATTGGACAAATAAGAAATAGACAAATAGAAAAATAAAAACAAGAAGAACCGAGAAATGGCTTCATGGCTGTGAAAGAGGGATTGCAAATTAAGAAAAATAACAGTTCTTAAATTGAAACATTAAAAGAAACAGAAGCTAGGTAATTAGTTCTAGATAGGCTGGGATCTAAATCAAAAGAACTGTCTCAAATACTGTTATCAATATATGGTTCTCTATTTTTTCTTACTACTAATTTATTGATAACTGGACAGGATCAATTATAAAGGATGTTAAGAAAAAATTATCTTTGTATTATTGGTTTTAAAATTTTGGCCGGATGTATTTCTACAATAAGAAATAAGTGCACACATTGAAATCTTGCTGCTCTAGAAAATTAAGTTCTTACAGTAAACATGGAGAATGTTAACCATTCTAGAAAATGTTTTGAGCACCTTGACGTTTTGTAATGTTTAACAAGTTTGTCTCACTAGATCTATTTCAATTGAATAGTGAGTTCAATCTTCATTGAGTGTCCTGAAATTTTGGCCTTGTTCCACATTTAACTTATGCATAGAAAATCATTTGGTCAACTTGATATGGTGTAATGGTTAGAAAGCTTCTCTCCCTAGAAACATTTCAACTGAGTAGTGTATTCAATTCTCACTAGTTACTCCATACTTTTAGCCTTGTGCCACAGCTACACGATGCTTAAAAAAATCATCCATTTTAGAAAATGCTTAAGATCATAAAAAGCATATTGAAGATCTATTGCCTTTCTTAATCTCTTTTTCTAATCATAAAACAAGTAATCAGAAAAGTATCTCTCATATTTTTTAGTGGACTGACATGTACAAAATTGGCAATGTGTAAACTTCATAATCATTTTTGCCAGAGTTGATTTGAAATGAAGCCTTGAATTGCTAAGATAAGTACAAATTATTAAAGATAACAAGAATTAATTTACAGATTTTATTTTTCTTCTATATAATGTCGATGAATTTTGTTCAAGTAAGAATTCTATGGATATTTTAAAATCCAGATTTGTGGGGACATAAAAACAAGACACTTCACTAAGCCATTATGACTGACTTTGATCCTCACTTGGTGCTAGATACTTGATTAACTTGTATATGAATAAACTGAATATACTATATAACTAGGAATTGTATTCCGTCATTCAATCATTTGTAATTCACATCAATAAAAAAAAGTTTGTGAGTTCGAAACTTCTATACAAAAAAATACCCTGCCCAGTGACAAAAGCTGCTGGTATGCCAGAGGTGGCAGTACTGCCTTAGCCTTCCAAAACTGTGTTAGCTCCCCTGATTGGCAGCTGATGAGAGCAGGTTATTGCATGTGCTTTCACAAATTGTATGAAATAAAAAAAAATGTATAGACACAAAAGGATTCTTTTTACAAAACAACACACTAAATTTCCATCATTGTTTTCTGTAATGCATATGGCCATTATAAAAATGCTACTCTCATTAAAAAAGAAAGTGATTTACTAAGATGGAAATGTACAGGAAGTGCTTTAATCGCTAGATCATCCACAACAAATTTATGTCCAGGTTGTGACAGCATTCTTCTTTCTTGGCACACATTCAATTATCCCAATGTGGGATATTTAACAAAACAGTGATGGAAACATGAACCAAAAAAAAAAGAAACTGAATGAAGTTAGCTAAACTATATACCCAAAATGTATATTTGAAAAAAATTGTCAGTGTTGCTTATCCATCATGGACATCTATAGTTAAATCAATGTAAACATCTCTTTTGTCTTATGAAATACTAAAGTAAACATGTCACAAAAACTTTTCCCACTTTGTCATTGTTTTTCCTATAAAATCTTTCTTGAATTATAAAAATTCATATATCGTTTTCCCACATTTCATTCAGTAATGAATTAGAATGCTCTAACTACTGGCGTATGTTTACATGGTATATCACATGCTCAATAAGTCTGCCCCCTTCTACCAAGCACCCATTGCTCAGAGGTAGAATTTCCGACTGCTGCCAATTCAGTTAGGTTTCAATCAGGATGTCTAACCATACTGATGAGCTGTGATACAGCAAAACAGATCTGTCTGCGGATATATATATAAATATATATAGTCCTGATTTTGAGTATGACTACTCAATTTAACCATTGATTGGTTCTTTCCTTAGACCTGCATTTGTTTTAGTAAAAAATACACAAATGTGAAATCGAGGTTTGGGTTACCGCTGCTTTTCATTTGCCATAGAATCTTTCTGTGGTGGGAATAAAGATGATTTTTTACACAAACATGATTTCATTTTAAATGCATTCATAGAGTAAGTTTTAACTGCTGGTTAATTTCAAGCAATTTCACATGTACTGATTAACAAGACCTGCTCTTGAAAGAACATAAATACACAATGTGTGTGTGTGTGTGTGGTGTGTATATTTGGGGCTAGGCAAAAGTTTTTAGCTTTGAATAGCAACTTGAAAACTCTGAAATAAAAACCTCTACACCTACTCTGTGTAAAATAGGCTAGGCTGAACTCTCTAACCTTGGTAAGTAATCATCCTAGAGATGGTGTTTTGATAAAAGCACTGGGTTTCCAGTCTTCTGAACTGGTTGGTGTTAGTAAGATCATACAGCTGTAAAACTTGTTCTAATATTCCATCATGGAAATCAAGCCATCAAGAAGACCGCCCCCAATCCAACTTATGTTAGCATGGAAACGGACATTAAATGATCATGATATGTTTTCTTTCTTTGACCATTGTGTATTTATTTGTATATATATATATATATATATATATATATATATATATCTCCTGTCACACTTGAGCAAGAGATAATAGTGAGTCAGCATCAACTCAGTTCATTTACTTTAACACCAGTTATGAAAGCTTTTGGCTCATGTTCAATCTTTAATGGTGGCTTATTTATTATTTTATTTTTTTGCAATAATTATGTTATCGAGTTGTGAAAATATATATATATATATATATATATATATAATTCCCTCTTGTCTTGCTCCAGAGTTTGAGATTATTTTGTTTTATTTGTGTGTGTGTGTGTGTATATATATATATATATACATATATTTCTCCTGTAACATCTTGCAGCCCCCATTCTGTCATCCACTCGATCAGGTCCTTGAAATATCTTATTTACTGCTTTCCCTTCTCTCTTTTTCTCTCTATCTGTCATGTTAGTATCAGGTTCTTCAAGCCCTCCTTCCTCATTGCATGTCCCAGGAACTTCAGTTGTCTCTTCCTGATACTCAATGTTAATTTCCTTTCCATTTCTATTCTTTCCAACACCTTGTCATTGCTCACATGCTAGGTCCACAATATCTACAGCATCCTTCTGTAGAACTACATTTCAGCTGCTTCAAGTTTATCCTTCATCTTTGATGATATTGTCCAACATTCCCTATGATAATGAAGAACTGACATCACATCGCAATCCAGTACTCTCTTCTTTGTTTCTAGCAAAAGTTTCCAGTGTCTTAATATTTTAGTCAGCTTCTGGTATGCGTTTTTCATCATGCCAATTTGTCTTTGGATCTCTGTGTCGCACTTTCCATCCTCAGTTAGGAACACTTCCCAGGTATTTAAATTTTCATACCTGCTTGATTTTAACATCCCCCACCTGTAGTTGGCATTTTGGGCTGCTCTTTTTGCTGATGACTATGCATTTGGTTTTCTTGCAGTTTATTTGTAGTCCTTTCTTATCACTCTCCTCAGCTACCTTCTGTAGAAGGTCCTGCAGTTTTTTCCATATCTGCAAGCAACACTGTCGTCCGCGTATCTTATGTTGTTCAAATTGTGACCTCCGATGACAAATCCTGGCATAACATCTAGAGTCTTCAAAATATTCTCACTGTACAAGTTAAACAGATCCAGTGAAAATACACATCCCTGTCTTACACCCCTTTCTATTTTTATATAACTGCTGAATTCGCTACCTGTCCATATGCAGGCAGTTTGCTGCCAGTTTAGATTCTTAATTACCCTAATATCTTTCTCAAATATGTCGAGGCTGCTGAGCATGTCCATCAATTCTTTGTGGCGAATTTTGTCAAACGCTTTTGCATAATCAATAAAGCACAAGGTATAAGTCCTTCATTTGAATTGCCCTTTCAGAGAGCATCCCAATCATAAATATGGCATTCCTTGTCCCAGTGTCTTTGACAAAACCGCACTGTTCTTGTCCTATCTCTGGCCTGATTCTGCTTCTTGTTCTATTCATCAGTATTTGGATGATCAGTTTTGTGATATGACTCATTAAGCTGATAGTTTGGTGTGGTTCATATTCGTTTGCACCTGGCTTCTTAGGCAATGCTATGAAAATGGATTTGCATAGGTTGTCTGGCATTATACTACTCTTATAAATTTCATTTATTATTTTCGTAATTTTCTCTATGCTGAATTCTTCCAGGGCTAACCAGCAGCTCTATTACAATGCCGTCTGGACCAGCTGCTTTGTTTCTGTTCAGTTTGCCCATTGCCGCTTCCACTTTGGACTTTAATATTTCCGGTCCATTCTCATCTTTGCGTATTATCGGTTGCTCTCTCTTATCATTGTAAAGATCTTCTATATATTCTTCCCATCCCTTGAGTAGTTCCTTTTTCTCCAGTATTATCATTCCATCCTTGGCTTTTATACACCCTATTGAAGAGCAGGTTTTTTGTCCTGTCAGTTTTCTTATCTCTTTATGCATGTCTGCTTTTTTGGTCCTTCTTAGTCTCTCTACCTCTGCGCATTTGTCATTGAGCCATTCCTCTTTTGCCTGTCTGCATTTGTTTCTTATTTCTTTGTGCAGTTTCCTGTATTCTCTTCCATGTCTTGGCATCATTTTCTGTCTCCTTTGCATCATGTCAAGGATCTTTTCAGTCATCCACTTGTTTTTTTTCTTCTGCATTTGATTTCCTTTGGGGCAACGTTGTTTGCTGATGTCACCATTGCTTCCTTTAGTGAATTCCATTTTGAATGTCCTTGTCCAATTTTTTCTTTGTATTTGTTTTTCACGCTGTTAGTGTATTCTTTCTGCAGATTGAGATCATTCACAAGTGTGTTGTATTTCATTTTCGGTGCTGTGCTGGGCTTCTTCATTCTCCAAAGTTTTACCCTTAGTTTGCAGATGACTGGAAGATGGTCACTACTGAGTGGGTTTTGCATTGCACCACTGCATTTCTGAACCTCCTGTTTATGGTTATGTAGTCTATTTTTAATAAAAAAAAAAGTCTTTGATCAGTCATGTTTTTTATTTTTTTAATATTTTCTTTCAGAATGATTATTTTTTTCTTTACCTTAACAATTTCTAAAAAGTAGGTTTATATTTAATTTTAAAATGTAATTTGTTTCTTGTCCTCTTTAATGTAAAAATATTTAATAGCGTTTTGTCTCTCTCTCTCTATTATGAAAAAAAAAACACATGCTCCCATCCCTAGTTCCATGCCAGCAAGTTAAATATTGTCTGGTGTTAGCCAAAGCAAGTTAAAAGATTTGTCTTTGCAAAATGTCAAAAATGCAAAGAAAAGTTCAACTTTTGTCTACTGGTAACCAATGCTAATCTTTAATTTTGTGGGCACAGATTCTTAGATAGTTTAGACTAGCTAAAAAAAAAAAAGTCTTTGATTAATCTATTACCTGGAATACCATAGCTAAATCCAAATGTTACAACAAAATAGGAGATAGATGTAACCTATGCCTTTTAGAAAAACTGGTCATCTTAAACCATATAAATAATCCTAATGCTGCCACAGAAAAAAAATACTTCATAAAACCTCAACTGATATAGATTCCTCTATATGTTTGTCCCTTTCATTCTCTTTTTCTTCCTCACTCCCTTACTTCCTCCATTCTTTCTTTCTCCTGCAAATATTACTATTTACAATTATGAATTATGCCCCTTTAATTTTTACTCCCTGCATTCTAATTTATTTTATTTCTTAATTGTTATTTTTAATTTTTAATTTTATATTTTAACTTTTCATCTAAAATTTTTAATTAAATTTTTATTGACATGTAATCTTAAAATATTTAAATTTTTGCATTTTATGAATTACGTCTCTGATTTTTTCTCCCTGCATTATTTCTAGTTTAAATTTCATCCACATGTAATCTTAGAATGTTTAAATTTTTGATCTTGTATATTAAAAAAGCAAGAACCTAACTTTATAAGATTTAATTCCCATGAACATCAAGTGAACTTAAATTCAAAGCTGTTTAACAGTCAGTTTGAAAAATGCACCTGATGATTGCATAATGCATGAAAATTTAAGCCGTAGCATTGATGTAGAACCATATATATAGTTTATTTGAGATTTGAAAAAGAAATCACTTGACTGGTGGTTAACGGCAAGGGAAAATTTACTCACCCCAAAATCATTTTACTTAACTGACTCCAATATCTTAATAGTCACCTTACATAAACATAGCATGACACGCTGACAATTAGCAAAAAATGAAATTTTAATTAAAATTTTGAACATTAGAATGGATTTAAAAAATTTTTACAAATAGTAACAACAAAATTTTATTTTTCTTCTTCATAATAACATAAACATTTTAATGATAAAACTTTGTTTTTATTAAGTTTGAGCCTTTTTAGCATCATGATATGCTGTTTTTGGGGTTTTCTTTTGCAATTTAGTGGAGGTATCTAAATTTCATAGTTTCTTTCTTCTGTTTGACTACAACCTCCATCTCAAAGATGATAAAAAATAACAAATCTGATTTTCTCAACAGTTTTCTATAAAAAAATTACTTGTATAATTTGTTTTTCAGTATGTGGCTGAAAGAAGCATGTATATATTTTTTTTCTTTCTTTCAAATGTTTGTTTTTACTTTTCCTAAGTAGGGAGGAAATATAGATGTTGAGTCAAGGGTATTTTTTTTCCAAATGAGTTTCTAAAAATCTGTGAGCATCTTTAATCTGGATGAGAGTGACATTTTGGCTCCACTCTGGAAGTGTTAATTAAACAAATGTTTACACTAACTGAAATGATAAAAGTGAGACAGGAGTTTGTCAATCTATATTCCATTTGTCAGATCTTGCTTTGATGATTGCAGGATGTTACTGTCTTTTGTTTAACCACATATTTCGGCATAAATCAGGTGCTATGTATAAGACCAAAGAGTTCAATAATGTCATTGTTGGTATTTTTTGTAACTTGTGAATCTTCAATGGCATATTTTTAGGTTGTAAAAGGAATCACATTTCCTTTTTCTATAGTTAAAGGGACACGTTTCATTGCGAGATTTTCAATCAACCGCGGGCAAGTAAAGCAATAAATTTTAATCATCCAATTAAGTTTTTAATTGACTGAGTTGATCAGGTGAGTGAAATCTCAAAGGCTATATATATATATATATAGAGAGAGAGAGAGAGAAAAAGATTTAAGGTATGTTATATTCATGGGTTAAAGTACTCAATATCAACAACTTATAGTGTATGTGGAACATTTAAGTCAACATCAAGAGAATACAGTCTGTTACATGCAATCATCAAACCATTGGTTTTATTTAGCATAAAATAGACTGTTGCCCTTAGGTGTTGACATCAATGTCCACTTATATATATATATATATATATATATACACACAAGTATAGAGTAGGTATGAATGGAATAAAATTTTGTATCCAAAGAAATAATATCTGAATAACTTTATAATAGTCTAAATCTAATGCTTTGTATTTGCAATAAAAATAAACTAAGCTGAAGCTAATAGTTGATTAATAATGCCGATCTCTATTTTATAATAATGCCGATCTCTATTTTAATCCGATATTAAGATTAATGCCCCAATAAATTGTCTTTAAGATCTGTTCTTATATTCTTCAAATTAGAAATGACTTTATTTTGATTGATCTTCACTGTCTTTGTAACAATGCCTCTCTGTTTAACTAGTTTTGAACTTTTTAAAACTCTTCAGTTGGGAATAAACATCATCACTTGACAAGGCACATGTAGTGTCAAAGCAAAATACTTACTTTTTTAGCAATATTATAACATATTTATGTTATAAATTCTAAATGAATAAATAAATATATGTATATATTGATAGATATATGATGGATACATTGTCATCTAAATTGCACAAAAGGAAAATAACAATGACATCTCATTTTAACAGATATATGTACCAAAATTACACAAAAAAGGGTAAATTTATTCCGTGAAATTGCCATTGGCTTCAACCATGACCTCCAGAAGATTTTGGAACCTTGCATCTCTTCTGGACAGTTTCCTTGTTTAAGTTGGTTAATGCTGCCATACTCCTTGCTTTCAGTTTATCTTTGGTATTTTATAAGAGTTTTGTTGGTCTGTCACTCAACGGCACCCCACAAACTATAATCAAGGGGGTCAGTCTGGAAAAATTAGGTTGCCACATGTAAGGGGTGATGTGCACACAGAAATTGTCTGACAGCCATGACTGGGTTCTCTTGCTTGTGTGACATGGTGCAGAGTCTTGTTGCCTGTCATACAGTCATCTAGCAACACCCTCTTGACTCGGGGCAGCACAATCTCCTCAAGACACTTGATATAGAGCTCTGCGTTGAGTCTGAGACCTCACTAACAAATTCCAGAATGTTTTTCTTCTCAGAACAATCAGAGTGACCTGCTATATCTTCATAATCACCATCAGACTTGCCCAGCTCTTTCGAATTTTCTGCAATGTCCTAAGATTGACACCCAAACACTCTGAAATGTTTGTACTGGATGTATACCAAGCAGTACAGCATGCTGTTTCCAAATTTCTGATGTAGTGTACAAGTCATGATGCTCTTTTTTTCACAAATAGTACCTAATTGACCCTACTATACTATGTTGTCAACAAAATCAAAAACCAAAAAACACACGTGAAATTAAAAATATAAAATGGCAACAATTTACCTATCACACGTATGTGTGTGTGTAGTGTAGACATAATAATGAACATTGCAAGTTGAATGTTTCAAATAGCATTCAAGCTATGATCTGAAAATTTCTTAATGTGTGAAACTGATGGTCACCATACAATGTTAATTCTTATCTTTACATTGCCTATATTCATTATATGTAAAGAAGACATTTTATTTTTTATTTTCAATGTTATGCAATTTGCACTTTGAGTAAAATTTGAAAAAAGAAATTTTCTGTGAAAGAATAGCCAGCTATAAGGCTGAAACAACATATTTTATTTTTTCCTTATTTTTGGAAACATTTACTTTGTACAAAAAAGCAACTAACATTGACTGTTAAAAAAGCAGAAATCATGCCAATATATACTCAGAAACTTAAAAATCATGCCTATATATATATAATTTTATTTGTTTGAACATTATTTTTAATTTTGTAATTAAACAGTGTGTGTATATATATATATATATATATATATATATATATGTATCAGCCTACATTTTTGAGAAATCTTGTTAGTAAAATATGCTTCCTCCATCAGCAATTGAACCTGTGTTCTCTAGTGGTCAAGTAGTCAAAACATCAGGTCAATTGATGTCTTCCCCTAGATATATAAGCTCTACCTGTTATATCATGTCTGACATTAATCAGAATAATTATGATCTAGGGGTCACAGTTTCAAATCCTGCTGGACCATGCATGTTTTTTTAACAAGACTCAAAAAATATTCAGGCTTGTAAATATATATAAATATACTGTTTAATTATAAAAAACAGTATGTACTCAAATACGAGTAGCCATTAAAATATGTCGGGGTTAATCTATTTCACAACAGATTTTGTAAAATTTTGTAAAATAAATATATTGGTCTTGTTTAAAATTATACTTAGCACTTATCTCGATTTTTATTTTATAACATTCTTATCATACACAATAAAAATATTATTGTCATAAACAAAATGATAGATAATTAGTGTGTACAAAACGAAAATATTATTACTGTTAGAATTAATAGAATAAGCTGACAATTCAATTCTTCTGGTTGAATATACAACAAGTAAATTCACTGTCATATATTTGAGAATGGCCAACTAAAAATTTAAGCCAAGGTATACAGACCCCAGTAACAACTTTTACTGTAAATCTAGGCCAAGGCCATCTTATCATCTGAGATAAAATACAGATGCTTAATGATTACTAACACTGTAAATCTAACCTCCTCACCCCATTATTTAACCTCTCTCTTTGTGTGTGTGTTTTTCTCTCTTTTTTTCAGAATTTTTTTTTTCCATGGTTCTTTATGGTTTGGATAATTTTAACCCATTCATTGTTATATGAATTTGGTCTGATGAGCAGTCTGTAAGAGCTTCGTGAAATCAGCTGTTACCAATGGATTTATAAAAACATCCAACTTATTTTCATTATTTATATGTATATATATATATATATATATATATATATATATATATATATGATTTAAAATGGAATAATTATGAAAGTATTATTCTCTTCCTTTTTACAAGAATCTGTTGTTGAGAGATAGCAGGTTGAAAGTAAGTTTGAGTCATCAGTATGATAAGCTCTACCTGTTATATCATGTCTGACATTAATCAGAATAATAATGATATTTCAAGTTCTGAAATGTTGGTTCTGACAGAGCACCTCAGCTTTGGCTCTCACCACCTTACTATTCATTTTTTGAGCCTTTTCTATAGATGCTTTCAAGGTAATTGTTTTGATGAACTTTTCATTATGCCACCTAGACTTTGTGAATTTAAATGAAGTACTATATTGGTGAAAAAGGTCTCATCAATTTACAGTTGAAATGGCTGTAACAGTAAGTTCTACACTTACAGTTTCTTTTCTTGTACATCTCTCTTGTGAAATTTTCTTACATCTCTATGCTTTCTAGCCAACTTTGATCTTAAAAAATTTAAATGCAATGTCAGTTGTAAAATAATGCTTTTTATTGTTCTTGTTCCTTAAGAATGTTTCTCTTTTTGTCTTATTATTTCTCACCCAGTAACTGCTTTTGTTTTAGTGGCTTTACTGTCTTGCATGGGATGAAATGTTTAAAAAAATATATTGACATTAATTTGTATTCAAATAAAGTTTTAGTGTTTTATTTATTCTCCTTTGATCCCACTGAGAATGTGGCCTGACTCTAAACATGAAGTCAAAACTGAAACTATGACTGTTAAAAATATAAAAATTTAATTTGTAAATATTTTGGAATAATCTAGAAGGGTTAACAAAATAATTACTAGTCTAAATAAATTATGAGGAATAGATTTGAAAATATTGCAAACAATTTGTCGAAAGAATTAATAGCTGGTATTTTTTACTATCAGGAAAGCATTAAAATACTGACAGGTTATATTTAATACTAAAATCATTGAATTCAAGTCACTACATTTGATAGTTGATTTTCTAAGTGCTGCATAGATGTAGCACAAGGCTGAAAGTATGGGGTACCCAGTGAGGATCAAACTCACTACTCAGTTGTATTGGTTCTAGCGAAACAAGCTTGCTAACCATGACACCACACTGAGGTACTTAAGTCAAAACATGTGATAGCTATACTTTTAGATGCCCCTACCCAAAAACAGGCTGAAAGAAAACTTAGATATAACCTCACTGAAGAATTCCAGAAGTAGCAACATATAAAATTGTCTAAGCACCAATTAAAATCCAAAAAGACTAAAACTAAAAGGTAAAAAAAACAAAAAAATATCATAAGAATAACACAAAAATAAAAACAAATACAAAAATTTAAATATACAGGAAGATATGAAGTATGATATTGAAATCCAAAGATGCATTGGAATAGTGAAATAAGCCTTCAAAAAGCTAAACTAAATATTAATAAACAGGAAAATTTCATTAAGAACAAAGAAATGTGTACTGAACCGCTATGTCATTTCAGTCCTCCTACATGGTAGTGAATGTTGGGCAATCTCTTAAGAGATTTGAAGCAACAGAAATGGGGTTCTACAGAATGTGATGATAATGCAATAGACAGAACATGTGAGCAACAATGAAGTGCTAAAAAAATAGAAACAAAAATGACTCTTTCATCAGAAAGAGATTGTTAATTTCTAGGAAACATAATGAGGAAAGTAGAGTTAGAAAATTTGAAACTGATAGAACGTATTGAAGGTGAGAGGGATAGAAGAAATAACCAATATAATGTAGCTAATGAGCTTGTGTAAATGGTAAGCAGAACAGAGATTAGGAAGAAGTGAAAAGACAAAATTTTCTAAGCTACAAATGACAGGAAATTGTGGAGAGTGATGATTTTTCTACTTCCTGAAGAAACACAGTAGATAGAAGAAGATATTGTGTAATAAAAAATGTTTGGGATCTTAGAAATAAAAATCAATGACAAAATTTTATTTTTGATATTGATCCTGATAAAGATGTGTGCTTGCTGTAATGGGCATTGACAGAGAAAGTAGAACGAGTAAGTTGAGTTTCCATTTCAGGTCAATCTGTTGTGTTTGCTTTTGTACAAAAGGCATGAATCTTTTCCCCCACTAGCAGGGTATACAGGGTGATCTAGCCTTGTCTGGCAGCCTCTCTAAGAGAAGGAACATTGAATTCAAAACCTTGGAGTAGGCAATGGGAAAATAATAAAATCTTTCTGAAGAAGGAATGTTGATTCATAGATAATAAAGCAGAGGAATCTGTACAGTCATGATCATTTACATCCTGTAAGGAGATAGCATTGAAAAAACTGACATATTAGATGGTGTCCAAATGTTTTCATACTATGCCTAAAGAAAAGCACGGAATTACATCAGTAAAAAAATATCATATATTATTTAGTCAATATTCTCTTCTAAATAGTCCCCTTTGGGATGTACACAGGGCTCCAAGCACCTCTCTTGAACACACCATGCATATTCGGGGCTCCCATGAGAATTTTCTGGCAGACAACTGGTTCCAATAATGTGAAAAAAAAGTTGATGGATTGTTCAGGAACAGTCATGCTGGAAAAATTCACAATGTATTTTTCATATTCACTGGTCTTTTGCTGGTGATTTGTTGCCCTGAATGTTCATTGTCTTCAACTGACACTTAATTGGTATCAAGCACTCAAATATCTGTGTTTGATCAAAAGAATGTTTGTTAAAAGTGTAATGAGGTATACTAAGGACCACAGTTACAGATTTGCTGATTTTCAGATGAAACCTGATGAAGACGCAGCATTTGAATTTCATAATCATTGCAAAGATTACAGGGGCATTCTAATAAAACATAAAAAAATACAAAATTCAATGGACCTGAGTAAATAGCACAAAACTGATGAGTAAACTCATGCAGTACGCTGTATGCCAGTGATCATATGCATTTCTCTTTCACATTGCAACATATAGTCTAGGAACTTCATTATATAACCTAATATTTACCACTTATTTCCACAATGTTCTCACATCATTCAGATAGCTTAATAATTCCATCCTCCTAAACTTTTTTTTTAATCATTGTTGAAAAAATAAACTACTTGCAAGGAAATTAAATTTTTTTAATAAGCTAATTCTGTTTTTAAAGCTCAAAATAGATAGTAATCTGAAGATGTAATTTTTACTGAATATGGTGGGCGAGTAAAAACTTTCTAGTCAAATTGTAATATAAAAAAAACATGATTTAATGTTATTCTGATAGAATACTATATTTTTCTGTTGATTACTGTCTTGAGTTTCTTTAATTGGGAACAATACTTGTTTGATTTAGGATGTTCATTGTGGTGCAGTGGATATCAGCTAAGAATGAGAAATTGAGGAGCCAAATTCAAATTCCGGTTGAATTTCTTGCATTCATTTATGCACAAATACCCTTGGAAAAGGGATTAATCCATCTCTTCCCTCCAGTTCTGGGTTAAATAACAGGATATATTGGGTTCTATAGCCTTGGCTGGCAAACAGTTTATCACAGAAAGTAATGGCAATCTATGGTTGGATAATCTTCTGCCCAATCAGTCATGTCTCCTTCGAAAATGATTGCCTAAGCATGTATTCCGTATGGCACTAGACTGACTTGTTTGACTCAAGGATTTGGTTCTTTTAATTATTGTGGACCTCATTTCCAATTGTGAACTGAAAAGTTCATTAATTTCAATATTCCTCATTAAATAACTGAATTTTTTTCTAACTAAACTGTCAAGGGAGACTAATGTTGAAAAATAAACCTCATCTGGTCACATTCCATTAGAGTATCTTGGTCAGCCTATGAACTTTTCAGCTGACCCTCATGTACTCCATTAACATCTTCAAATGAAGACCTGTGTGTGGGTATGGATAGCATTAATTTCCTTCATTTGACTCACAACCTCTACACATCCATATTGTTGTAAAGAATCCACTTCACACGTTATCAATTATTTTGTTTTAAAAGCATGACATATAAATAGTTCAGAAGATTGGTTTTCCTTATGTGGTCCTACACATCAAAGCAACTTCTTCTGTCTTCCTTTATGTGCTATGACCCATCAGAACACAGGCGTTCATGGGCCTCCACATCTTTCTGTTCCTTTTAGTTTAATGTATTTTGTCTTGTTATTTCACCAAAACCCTGCTCCGCTGTCCATTTGCTTACTCTCATCAAGTATGTCATGGGCTGTTTTCTTTTGCCGCTCTCTCCTCTACCAGTTTTTGTGTAACAGATTCTCCAAGCCCTCTCTCCTCATTACATGTCTCAGAAATTTTAGCTTTCTCTTCCTGAGGTTAAGTATGCTTCCTTGTTTAGTCCATGATATCCTCAGCACCCTTCTGTAGAATCATATTTCTGTTGTTTTGAGTCTCTCCTTCATCTTTAAAGAGATTGTCCAGCATTCACTGTCATATAGGAGGACAGATATCATGTATTCTTTTCTTTGTTTATAACAAAATTTTCCTGTCTCTTAATACTCTGCTTAACTTTTGGAATACATCCTTAGCCATTCTAATATGCTCCGGATTCACAGTGTCACATGTTTTTGTCCTCTGTTAGAACATTTCCCAGCTATTTAAAATTCTGTACCTGCTCGAGTTTAGTATCACCAATCTGTAATTAGCATTTTGGGTTCCTCTTTTTGCTGATGACCATGCATTCAGTTTTCTGAATAGTTCTTTTTTTCTCACTTTCCTTTGCCACATTCTGTAGGAGAACCTATAGTTTCTTTTCTGTGTCTGCCATCAGCACTGTGTCATCTGTATATCTTATATTGATAAGAATATGGCTGCTAATGATGAATCTTGGAAGGGCTTTCAGTTCTTTCAGAATTGCCTTGCTGTATAGGGTGAATAAATCTGGTAAGAAGATGCATCCTTGTCTTACATCCATTTCTGTTTTTGTATATCTGCTGAACTCATTTTCTGTCCATATGCAGGTGATTTGCTGCCAGTATAGGTTTTTGATACATTGTCTTTCCCGAACATGCTAAGGTTACTGAGCAGCTCTAACAGATTTTTTTAGCTTACTCTATCAAATGCCTTTGTATAGTCTTTAAAACACAGGTACAAGTCCTTCTGCATTTGTTTTGCCTTTTCTGATAACATTTTGAGCATAAATAATATGTACCTTGTTTCACAGTCTTTAACAAACCAGCACTGTTCTTGTCCTATCTCTAGCCTGATTCTGCAATGCACTCTATTCATCAGAATTCACATGATTAGTTTTCTTATGTGGCACATTAAGCTGATTGTTTGACGGAGTTCACATTTGTTTGCACTTGACTTCTTAGGCAGTGCTATAAAAATCAATCTACTTAGGGCTTCCGGTACATGACCACTACTGTAGATTTTATTTATTATTTCACCAATCTTGTCTATGCCAAAATCATCTAAGTCTGCCAGCATCTCTATTCCAATACTGCCCGGTTCTGCCACTTTGTTTCTGTTCAATTTGACAAGTGCAGCTTCTATTTAAATTTTAATATTTCCAGCTCTTCAGTATTTCTCTATATTGCTGGTTGTTCTCTTTCATTGTAGAAGAGATATCTCATATATTCGTCCCATTGCTGAAATATTTTTCTTCGATTTTTTATGAACATGTCTTTTGTCCTGTTCTCTTCATTTTTTTATTCATATCTCCTTTATCTGTGATACTCATTCTGTCTAATTCTGCTCATTTTTTGTTGAGCCATTCTTCTTTATCCTGCCTTCATTTGTTCCTTATTTCCTTGTGTAGTTTTCTGTATTCTGCTTCATGTCTTGCCATTGTTTTTCTATTTCCTCTCTAACTAAATAGATTCTAATGCTTCTGTTGAGTTTTGCATATCAATGTGAGTAGCAGTAATCATAGCACAACTCTGCATGTCCTCGGTAATGACAGGCTATTTTCTGTCCTACTTCTGCAACTACTCTCTATATAAACTGGTCTCTTGATTTGCATATGATACTACACTTCCCTGAATCAGTGAGGCCAGACACCCTTGTTTTTTCTCTTACTACTCCTAATTATTCTTGCTTTGTGCTGTCCTTCATTTTGTTTCTCATGTTCTCTCTTCAGTGGTGATCGCGGTCTTCATTTTCTTCCTCATCTTCATCCATATTCTCATTCTCACCTTCTTCCATTTCACATTCAACAAAATACGACACAAAGAATTGATGGAAATGCTAGGCAACCTCAACATTTTCGGCAAAGATATAAGAATAATCAAGAATCTCTACTGGCAGCAAACGGCCTGCATATGGACAGGTAACGACCTCAGTAGATACACAAAGATAGAAAAAGGCGTAAGACAAGGATGTGTCTTTTCACCGGATTTGTTCAACCTATACAGCGAGAATATTTTGAGGACCCTAGATGACACACCAGGATTTATTATTGGAGGCCACAACCTGAACAACATAAGATACGTGGACGATACAGTACTGATTGCGGACACGGAAAGGAAACTGCAAGATCTCATACAGAAAGTAGCAGTGGAGAGTGACAAGAAGGGACTACAAATAAACTCTAAGAAAACTGAGTGCATGGTCATCAGCAAAAGATACAACCCAAAATGCCAAATACAGGTGGGGGATAACAGAATCAAACAAGTCCAAGAATTTAAGTACCTAGGAAGTGTTCTAACAGGAGATGGAAAGTGCGACACGGAGATCCGAAGGCGAATTGGCATGGCAAAGGACGCGTTCCAGAAGATGAGCAAAATACTAACACACAGGAAGATCTCAATAGAAACGAAGAAAAGAGTGCTAGACTGCTACGTGATGTCAGTTCTTCAGTACGGCTGTGAATGCTGGACAATATCATCGAAAATGAGGAAAAAACTGGAAGCGGCCGAAATGTGGTTCTACAGAAGGATGCTACAGATATCGTGGACTGAGCATACAAGCAACGACGAAGTGTTAGAAAGAATGGCAACAAAAAGGAAATTGATGCTGAGCATCAGGAAGAGACAACTGAAGTTCCTGGGACATGCAATGAGGAAGGAGAGCCTGGAGAACCTGATACTGACTGGTCAGATAGAAGGAAGGAGAGACAGAGGAAGGCAGCGGATAACATATCTGCAGAGTCTGATCAGGTGGATGACGGAACGGGGGTTGCCAGGAGCAACAGGAGCAAACATACTAAGAGATACAAGAGATAGGGCGAGACGTGGAGATCCATGATCGCCTACGTCCTGAAGGGACAGGGCACATAGAAGAAGAAGAAGAAGAAGAACCTTCTGCCACCTCTTGTTCATGACCTTCCCATTTCCATATCCTCCAGCTCATATCTGCTTCTGAATTGATCTGCATGTACCAGTATATTTTGTCCCTCATTTTCCAACATAGCAGTGTTGTGATCATATTGCATCAGGAAATTTGCTTTTTCTGGATTTGTCTCTTTATTCTTGCTATACTATACTTTTTCTCTCGTTGCAAAGGTCACAGTTATGGAGGCTCTGATTTGTCTTCCCATGAATGCTGACGGGTTCAGTTTCCTTCCTACATGTAGAATAGATCTGAAACCGAGAAGCATTTTTGGTAGATATGCTTCTATGTTTTTTGTAAGTGGTGAGACTGGTTTTAATCTCATTTTCAGGGTTTTTACTATTCTTTTTGCAATGCGATTAGACTGAGGATGATATGGTGGTGTCTTGTATTGTATACATTTCATTTGTTTTAACCACCCGCATAAATTCTTGTCTCAACATTTGGGTGTATTAATGTCTTGAGTACTCCATTCCTTGAGAATATAGTTCTTAGTATTTGTTTTATTGTGATGGCTTTTTTTGTCTTTTACTCTGACAACTTCTGGTCATCCTGAATATGAGTCCACTAATACTAATAATAATCCCCTATCTCTGATATGTGCATAATCTATGTATACCCTAATCCATGGCCCTGCTTTCTTGGGACATGAATGAATTTTCGTTTGCTTGCAGTTCTTTATTTCTGCACATTTTGGGCATCTTTTAACATATTCCTCTACATCCTTTTAAATATCCTGGCCACCACACTTGCAATTTCAGTCTTCTTTGTGTTGCTGTTATGACACAATGTACGTCATCATGTACTCTTTTTAGTATGTCTCTTCTCAATATTTGTGGAGCTAGGATTACATCTCCATTGCATATAATGCCATTTTCTATGGTTAGTTTGTGCATTGTTCCCTTAAAGGGATGCTCTGCTATCAAACAATTACTCCATACATTATTTTTTTATTCTCTCTATTCTTCTGCTTAATACTGGCTCTTGCATTGTTTCTATTTTGAGTTTATTTAGAGGAAGAACATCTGTTTCTTTCCAGTGTATTATTTTATCCTCAGTATTTTCTTGTCTTTTTTCTGTTTCATTCTTGAAATGCAATCTTGATACAGTGTCTACATGAGGAATAGTGTTCCTTATACATACACCATGTCAAAATTGAATGCCATGATTTTTATTGCCCATCTTTAAATCCTTGATGTTGTGACTTTTAGCAATTCTTTTCCCAGGTTGAATACGTTTATGGTTTGATTTAAATAAGAATTTTCTTCCTATCAAAAGTTTTGCACCCTCTCCATGCCCTATAGTATTACTAGTGGTTATTTTTTTGAATATTCAAGTCGTTAGTTTCTGCTGATGTTAATCTTCTTGATGATTGAGTGTTCTTCTTGTGATAGAACAGCAGCAATTGCCTTCTCGCTTGCGTTCATGAGTAACGTCATTTCTTTTTCGGGGATCAAAACTTTTATTATTGGTTTACTCCTCAGAATATTTTTTAGTGTTTCAAAAGCAATGGTTTGCTTTTGTGTCCACTGAAATTCATTGTTTTTCTGTGTAATTTTGCAAATGGTTCTCTTATGTCACTGTATCTTGGTATATATTTTGCTATAAAAATTTATCAGTTTATCCCGAAAAGGATTCTAATTTTTTTTTTTTTTACTTTTTAGAGCAGCTATTTTGGTTATTTTTTTTTTTTGCTAGTCTATCACCAGGTGATATGACTTCTTTTGATATTTGATATCCTAAATATGATATCTTCTTACAGTCAAAATTATATTTCTCTTTGTTTCTGGTCAAGCCTGCCTTTTTCAATCTCACCAACATTTGCTCTGCTTTAATTTAGTTTTATTTTTTAAAAAATTTAAATTTAATTTTAATTCTTCTTTATTTTTCACCCCTACAGCTATATTGTTCTGGTATATTATCATATTTTTTTTATTTTTCCCAATAAGACTTTTTCAATTGCTTTTTGAAAAATATGGCTTGGAGTTTTTATCCCAAACAGTAGAGGTATCTGTCTTAATGAGCCTACAGGGGCATTTATTGTGGTTATTTTCTTGTATTTCTCATCAATTTCTATTTGATTGTTTGCTGACTTGAGATCAATTTTTGCAAAGTACTCTACTTTTATTAACTCACGGCTTGCAGTTTCAATATTTGACAGTGGAAACACATCTGAACATAACTGGTGATTTACCCCTAACTTCTAATAATCACCACATATCATTAAATCCCCATCAGCTTTCTGTATCATTACTATTTGGTGATGCCAAATTACTACCACCTTGAGTTACTCTTTCTAGTATGAATGGTTGAATCATTTTGTTGAATTTTGCTACTACCAAAAGTAGGATATTGACTGAAACTTTTGTTGACTTTATATACTTTGGGTGATAGTTCTTTAGTTGAATGCTTGCTTTATAGTCTTTCAACAATCTCACTGCATTTTCTTCTGCTTCCATGGAATTGATAAGTCTTGCTGTGTTGACTTTTAATACATCAATCCCTAATAATCCATGATGTTTTTTACATGCTACACTTGTAATGGGAATTATTTCAAAATACTTGTCCGTTTCAAAATTGCCTTGAAATGTTCCCATTGTTTTCATGGTTGTTCCATAAAATTGCTTGAGTTATATGCTGCTTTTTTTTTTTTTTAATTTCGGTCAACCTAATTTTATCCAGAAATTTTTTGGTATCAGCATATTTTACTACTTGTATCAACTTGCATGTCAAATACTTGGCCATTTATCTTCTTCTTTTTTTTAACCTCTTTTTTGTGTATTCCTTATAAGTACTCCAGCTTCTTTTTCTTCAGAGGGAATTTAAACAGTTTTAATTTGCACACGTTCTGAAAATGATCTTATTTTTTTTTTCAATTTGAACATATTTTTCCATAAGCTGGACATTTATACTTGTCTCTCTTATGACTTTTTCACAATATTTACATTTAAAGATTTGGTAGTGCTCATTCTAAATGTCTCAAATTCTTCTTTTGGTTGATTAAATTTCTAATCAACTCTAATCGTTGCGAAAACTCAACGCAAGCTTCCAAACTCATTCTGCTACTCTGCAGACATTTTAGCATTTTGTGCTTGTGGTTTTGGTCTTGTAAGCCTTCAGTTAATCTAAGAAGAATTAATTCATCTTCTGTAGTCATTTTATATGCTCCTTAATTTTTCAATTTCACAATACTTGTTCTTTCAATCTATTTAAGTACTGCATAATGAACTTCTGTGGAGCTTGTCTTGTTTCCAAAAACTTGGTTCTTTCTGCTATTAACAATCTTTCTTTTGTTTTTATGTTCTTTTTTATGACTTTCTTCTAATTTGCTCAGATAACGTCATTTCTTCTAACTTGCTTGGATACATCTTAAATAAATTTTCTTCACAACTTTGCATTCCACTGTAGCAAGAAATAAATCGGTTATCTTGTTTTCTCTTTCATTGGTTTTTGAGTCTTTTAATTTATTTACTTTTGCAAATATCGCAAAAGCCTTCATCCCTGTTTCTGTCTGTTCAGGGTTTTCCAGTGAAATCATGGATCCTATCGGCAACACCATTGTTATTTTTTGCATATCACTGTGAGTAGCAGTAGTCATAGTACAGCTCTGCATGTCCTTTGTGACAACAAGCTATTTTCTGTTTTTTTTCTCCAACTTCTCTCTCTATATATTGGTTTCTTCATTTGCCTACAATGCTTCAGCTTCACTTGAATATTGTGAGTATTTTAGTTAAAACAAAGAAAGCTTTGAAAAAAAATGTGATTTTTGAAATGAAAGAAACGAAAATGAAATGACTGGATTGTAGGAAGTGTAATGGTCATAGATTCAGAAATTGTTAAGTTTAGTTCAAATTCCAGCTTATCTTCTCCTCCCAGCTATAGATTAAATAGTAGGGTAAACTAGGCTCTATTGCTTTAGGTGACACCTAGTCTAGGAGAATTTTGAATTTAAAAAAAGAGATATGTAGAAAGCAGCTGGAAAACACTGTTTTGCCAAGAAATCATGACAATTCACAGATAAATAAAAAGTGTATTGAGAAACAAATAAGAAGTAACTATTGCCCGGTTCACACTCCACCCACATCTATTGAACAGGTGAAGAAGGTCATCCCTGGTTCCCTGTTTAGGATGTGGTTTCTGGTTCTCTCTTTTCCAATCTTTTTACTCTTTTTTTCTTTTCCAATTGGAGTAGAGAGACTATACTATCGCCCGGTTCACACTCCACCCATGTCTATTGAACAGGTGAAGTGGCCCATCCCTTGTTCCCTGTTTAGGATGTGGTTTCCAACTTTCTCTTTTCCATTCTTTTTACCCTTATGTAGCCCCCTGCACATCAGTGGCATTATCACCTTGCTTGGGGTGATATAATTAAAAAAAAAAAAAGAAAAAAAAGTAAAATGTCAAAAAAATGACTAAGTGGAAAGAAATAAAAAAGGAAAAGAAAGACAAGTGGATAATCTGTGTTGCAGAGAAAGGATTTTCAAAGATTTAATTTTTTTAAGACTTATCAACAGATTATCTATAACCAGAAATTATTTGTTCAGATTGTAAGAGCATTTTGGTGATAATGATTTACAGATACAGTCAGTCAGGCTGCACATTTGGGCAATCATGTCTCGATAGAGATATAACTGACTGGGCAGACAATTTTCCCCACAGTAGGTTGCCATTACTTTCTGTGGTAAACTGGTTGTCAACCAAAGCTATAGAACCCAGTCTCTCCTACTATTTAACCCATAGCTGGAGGGAGAAGAAATGGATTAATGCTCTTTCCCAAAGGTATTTCTGCATAAGTGAATGCAACGGATTCAACTGGAATTCAAACTTGGCTCTCTGATTTCTCAATCTGAGTCAAATACAGATATAAGTCATATTAATGAACTGATACCTAGGGGTAAAAGAAGTGTGTGTAGTCATACCTTTCCCAAGGGTATTTGTATGTAAGTAAGGATAACAAATTTAACTGGAATTTGAACTTGGTTCTCCAATTTCTAATTCCAAGCCATTATCTGTTACACCCTCCACACATTGAAGTTTACAGCACCAGATATTCCCAAGTGGTCACCCATCTAGGTACTGACTAAGCTTCACGTTGCTTAATTTAAGTAATTGTATGAGAACCAATGTTCCAACATGATGTGGTTTTAAGTCAAATTTGCAATGTGAAGCATTATATTTTATCTCTGATATTCTAATTTATTGTTTGAATCCTTTCTTTTATTTGCATGCAGACTATTGTCCTCATCTTTTTTTGTTATCACATTGTTTCAGCTATTGTACTCTCAGGCCTTCTTCAGGATCTTGCCAGCTTGGATAACCTTCAGAAAATTTCAAATGGTGCATCAGATGATTCTTGTTCCCACTTATCATATTTAGGGATATCTTGTTTATTTGTTATTTTTGTGCTGCTCAGTTATTGCTCAGTTATTGCTAACTTAATTTCTGCTGAATTACTGCCCATACTTAGAGTAAATGGTATTCTCAAGTTGTCACCCATCTAGATAGAGACCAAACTCAGTGTTGCTTGACTTTGATTGTAAGAGAACTGGTGTTTTAATATGATATGATAATAACAAAGAAAGATAGGAATGGAGAAAAAAAAAGAAAAAATTAAATTGTGTACCTGGGGGTGCAGGTGACTCGTAAAAAAAGAGAGGAGAATAAATAAAACATTCCTTGTTCAAACAAAAGGATACAATTTCCAAAATTAGTGTAGTTATTAGTATCGACTTGCCTTTGCTTGATGTATCACAAATCTTCTAAAGTTCAAACTCACTATGCTCAGAATAGTCAGCAACACTTTTTAGTTAACTGTTACTTTGTTGCAGAATATCCCAAAATACAGTTTATTTACAGTAAAAAAAAAACTCGGTGGCTTTTCTAAAAACAATAATGGCATTAAATGAATTAAAAAGGAATTACAATGAAACTTACAATCAGAAAAAGAGAGGTGAAAATTTCTTGGGAACATTATGAGGAAAGTGGGTCTGGAGAATATAATACTCACAAGACATACTAAAGGTAAGGTAAGTAAGAGGAAACAGCAAGTAACCCGCTTATCAAGGTCAATGAATGGCCACCAGAAAGACGGAGGGTAATGGGTAAATGATTACCTAGAGACACAACAGTATAGCAAGTTATGGAGATCCATGATTGCACATGTGTTTAATAAATTAGTGAATTTTTTAATTTTATTTTATTCACTACCAATTTTCAGGTATCTCAGTATTAAATTATAATTGGTGTCTATGTTCTGTAAGAGTTAAAAATAATGACATGTGAAGACATTGAATCATAAATGCATTAATTAATGTAGTTAGTATTTTAACAATCAGAATTTTTTTGGTGATGTATTCTTTTTTGTAATCATTTCACCCCAACCAAGGCAGAAAAAATGGAAACAAAAGGGGCACATAACATTTGGTAGAGAAATTGTTGAAATTTCTAGGGCACATAATAAGAAGGTTTGGAAAAGTTTATTTTTAAAAAAAAAGTAAAGAATATTGAATTGTTACAAAGAATCAGTTCTCCTATATGACAGTGAGTACTGGATAATCTCTTCAATGATTAAAAATTGCAGGAAGCAACAGAAATGTATTGAAAATGTAAGCAACAACGTAGTTTTAGAGAAATGAAAACAAAAAGGGAAATTAAACTCAACATCAAGAAGAGGCAGCTGAAATTTCTAATGAGGAAAGAGGACTTAGAAAATCTGATATTCCACATTAAAAGCAAGAAGGATAAAGGAAAACAACACATAACCTACTTCAGTCAGTTATTTAATTGCCATATATGGTACACACATGTGCAATCATGTCTTGAAAGAGACATGACTGATTAGGCAGAAGATTTTCTTGCAGTAGGTTGCCATTATATTCTGTGACAGCCTGGTTGCCAACTAAGGCTACAGAACCCAATCTGTCATGCTATTTAATCCATAGCTAGAGGAAGAAGAGATGGATTCACACCTTTTCCTAGGATATTTGTGCCTAAGTGAATGCAATGAATTCAGTAGGAATTCAAACTCGGCTGTCTAATTTCTCATTCCGAGCCAATATAACCTACAAAGTGAGCTTGTACAAATAGATGACATAAAAAAAACAAAATTTATTAAGAGCTACAAAGGATGGGAAATTGTGGAGAGCCATGATTGCTTATGCCCTGAATAGGCAATGATCATAAAAAGGTTTATAATTATTTATTTTATGATGTAAAACACATAAAATATATTAATAAACCTTTGCAATATATCATATTCAGATGTCATAATGTAAGTTGTCACTCAGAAACCTTGGAGTCACATATTTTTTTTTTAAATTCTGAGTCGATTCTTTAACCTATCATTTGATTCTCACTTCTCTTAATCTTTTTAACAGCAGCAGAGTTTTATCCTTTCTTTCCTGTTTAGGAATGGGTTTCAAGTTCCTTCTAAAGTCTACCTTAATTCTATACTACTATCTCAACCTAAACTCTTAAATTTTATTTATTTTTTATTTTCCTACAATAGGAGTAGATTGGTTCATGTATGACCTGGTTCACACCCTGCACAGGAATAGAGCTTTATACTTTGTTTCCTGTTTAGAATTGGCTTTCAGATTTTAAAGTTCAATTATATACAGGGTACGATGTATGAATTGTTCTTTAAATGACACAAAAATGAAAATAACACATCTCATTTTGACAGATATATTTACAAAAATTACACAAAAATATCTTGAAATACTAAAGAGAAAACTTAATCAATAAAATCGTTATTGTTTCAGCCTTAGCCTCCAGATGACTCCATACTCTCCTGCAAAGTCTCTTTAAGTTGGTGAATACTGCCATAATCATTGCCTCCAGTTTCCCTTTGGTATGACAAGAAGTTTTGTTGGTCTCTTGCTCACCTGTACCCCACATATAACAATCAAGGAGATTTGCCTTGCAGTGTGGGAAGTTAGATGGCCACATGTAAGAGATGATATGGTTGAGAAAGTTGTCTGACAACCATGGTTGGATTCTCCTGCTTGTGTAAAATGATGCAGAGTCCTGTTGCTAGCCATAAGATCTTTCAGCAGCCACCCTCATGACTCAGGACAGCTTGACTTCCTGAATGCACGATGTAGGCCTCTATAGGCCGAGGTACTGTCAAAAGATGAATCGAAGCATAACATTGTCATCACTTGTGATCACTCTAAATGCCAGGATGTTAACTGAATATATCATACAACTTTGTCCAAATCTTATGCAGTGTCCTAAGATTGACACCCAAACTAAGAAATGTTCATATTGGAACTTCTGACATGAATGCCAAGCAGTAGAGCATGCCATTTCCAAATTTCTGGCAGAGTGAACTGCAACATGATGATCTTTTACTCACATATCATCCCCAACTGACCTCTTTATATTGTGCAGTTGATAAAATCAAAAACAAGCAATGCACATGCACAAAATTAAAAATATAAAATAATGGTAATTACCCACTGCACCCTGTACTTGTAACATCTCAACTTAAACTCTGTAATTTTATTTAATATTTTTTTTTCCTTCAATAAGAAGAAAAAGATTTGCCTCTCATCTGTTTCCCAACCTTTCCTGGTCTTTTGAACAGGATTAAAAGTTTGTCCTTTTTTCCTGTCTAGTATTGGGTTTCTGATTCCTGCTAAAGTCTTCTTTTTCACGCCCAGTATTCCCTTGCATCTTAGGGGCATAATCACCTTGCTTTTGGTGAATATACCAAAAAAAAACTTCCAAAAGTAAAATAGATTATCCTAGAAGTACATCTTTCCTCATTGCTTTTATGTCCACGTGGAGAATAATTCCTACCCTATGTTCTCATTTATTTCTATATCTCAATCAGAGGCCTTCAGGAAACATTAACTGAGTGTATTTAAACAAATGGAAATCTTAAGAATTTATCTGCAGGGAATATAACAAGCATTTAATCATCAGTTATCTGTTAGAAAAGAAATCAGCCTTTGTAGTGGAAAATTCCAAACAGTCTCTAAACTGAAATCTATTTCTATCATTTACCAATAGAACAGATTCTTCATTGGTTCATACATTAGTAGCACTACGTCATCTATTTCATTGCTCACATGAGGAATGACTTTTAGATTTTCAATGTTTCTCATTAGTTTGAGTTTAGTGAAAGCTTCCTTGCTTTATCAATGGACTCATCCCACTGTGAATGTTTATTAGGATGTTTGCTAATCATTTGTCACACCATAGGACATATCAGAGCTTTTCATTCCTCCCTAAGTGAGAAAGGTTATGGGTCTGTTAACCTCACTTTCCAGAGTGCCACATCATCTGCTATATCAAGTTGCTGGTTATTCTTAAGGCTTCGGACACTGATTTTTGGAAATCTTTCCATAACTTTCTTTTTGATGTGCTTTCATTTGTATATTTGCTTGGCTCACCATATTGGCACGTAGTAAGTATCAAATATTAGTAATGGCCGACCAGAAAAACTTTGCTAGCCATTACTCCACACTCAAATGCTCTCCACTTTTATTGCTGTAATCTTGTTTTTTGCATCTAGTGATTTATGTAGTTGTAATGATTTGAAATTTAAATAAATGAAGCATTGTCATCAATAATTTTTCAATTATTCAAATACAGTAGGCAAATATTTGTTATTTTATATTTCCAATTTTGCACAGGCATGTTGTTTATTTTTAATTTTGTCAGTTGCACATTATAATAGAGTCAGTTGGGTATGATTTGTGAGAAAAAGATCACCATGATGCCATTTACTCCACCAGAAATTTAGAAATAGCATGCTGTACTACTTGGTATTCATGCCAGAAGCTCCAATCTGAACATTTCTATCTGAAGACAATACAGAGAATTTGGAATGAGTTGGATAATATATCCAATCAATTTGGCATGGACACTAGTGATGAGGTTGCCTTCATTCATCATCTCACAGGGCCTATATCAAGTGTCTTGAGAAAGTAGTGCTGCCCTGGATCAAGAGGGTGGCTGCTAGAAGTCCCTATGTCTGGCAACAGAACTTTGCACCATGCCAGACAAGCTGGAAAACACAGTCACCAGGCAACTTTTGCAACCACATCAGCCCTTACATCTAGTCATCTTACTCGTCAGACTGTAACCCCTTTGATTATTATATTTGGGGTGCAGTTGAGCAAGAAACCAACAAAACTCCTTGTAATACCAAAGATGAACTGAAGGCAAGAATTATGGCAGCATTCACCAAAGATATAGAGACTGTCCAGAAGAGTTACAGGAGATTCTGAAGTCATTTGAAAGCCATTGTTGAAGCCAATGGCAATTTTATTGAATCAATTCTTTCAGATTTCAAGATATTTTTGTGCAGTTTTGGCAAAAATATCTGTTTAAATGAGGTGATAGTGTTATTTTCATTTTTGTATAATTCAGAGGATAATTTATCCATCCTAGCCTGTAGATGAGGCATTCACATTATTAATTTTTAAATTGTTTAAATATTTGAAACCTTGTCATTATTAATTTGTAAATTCTTTAAGTAAATGAAATATTGTTCATTATTAATTTTTTTTCCAAAAAATCTCCCCAGTATTTGATACAGCAAAATTAAGATGAAAGATAAACTAGGTTTTAAAATAAATGAAAGACAGTGCTACATCTAAGGAACTTGAAGATTCTTTTTACTTGATGATGATTTGAACAAACAAAAAATATCAACAAAATCGATCACATATCATTGAAAACTTTTAATTTACAATCTTGGAGTGGCTTACACCAAATATTAATATCTTTGCTTCCTTAGGCAATGGAATGAGAGCAGTTTATCCTTGTAGATTAAATAAAGGGTTCATTTCAGAATTTCTGCATTATTTAGATAAATATACATCTGCAGAAGGCCAGAGGTTACAGTAGCTGAGATTTTGTGATAGCAACAACAAAGATTAGGATAATGGTGAAAATATAAATGGTATAAAAAACTTCTTTGTTTGTTAAGAATTTTATTTTCAGGTTAATTTTTACTCTTCATGTCTATAGTCAGTTAAGTGCCATACATGATACATGCTTTGGGCAATCATGTCTCTTTTGAGACTGACTATGGAGAAGATTATGCCACAGTAGGTTGCCATTGCTTTGTGGGAGACTGGTTGCCAGCCAAGGCTACAGAACCCAATCTGTTTTATTATTTAACCCATAACTGGAGGGAAGAGATGGATTATTACCTTTCTCAAGGCTATTTGTGCATAAGTGAATGTGAGGAATTCTACTGGAATTTGAACTTGGCTCCCTGATTTGTCATTCCTAGTCGATACCCACTGCACCACAACACACATCCTCTTGTCCATAGATGACACTGAAAATGCTATGAAGTTATAATTTCTTTCCAGTCAGCCTGTTTTTTGTTTTTTCTTAATATATTTCTTTACAGGTATTTTTGTTTGCACTACGTTGAAACAATGGTATACATTCTTAACATTATTCAAACTATTACCCGTATGTTTGTTGTCATTTTAGTACATTTTGGCCATTGTATGCTCAGCCTCCTTCAAGTGCTAAGAATATTGAACTAAACCCTTTATTAAAACCACTGTAATATTTTATTCTCATTTCTTGTGCAAAGCCATTTCTGGTTGTCATTAGTTGTCTCCCTTTAATCTAACTCTCTAAGTTATTTGTTCACCACTGCAGTAACCAGGTACTGAACTCACAACTCTTTGGGTCAAGTCACTGGAACTAAACAACATCTATATCCACTGGGCCATGTATCCTTGAAGAAGACTGATGTGTACAATAGCTAAAACATTGTAAAAATGACAACAAAGTTGAGGACAATAATCAGAAGAATGGGAATAGTGTAAATATTACCTTATCTAAGAAGTATAGACAAACAATGGTGTAGTATTACAATTAGGTTGGAACAAAATAGTCTTTGTTTGTGTCGGGTACCTTTTTAAAATAGCCATTGTTTGGATTTGGTACATTGTTCTCATTTGTTTATATATATATATATATATAAATTTTAATGCTCTGCATCTCTTTTGGGTGTTGTTTGAATTGTTTGATTATCTTAATTTTTTTTATTTTTTTGCAGGGTACTGAAGCAAAGATGAATAAAAATTATTTTTGTGCCATTATTTTTCCTGAGTAACCCATTAATTGTACTGCCAAAATCAAGAATAACATTATCCGAGCTTTGGTCAGCATCAGAACAGACTGTGTGTGTTGGTTCAAAAGATTTGCTTCTGGAGATCTGGATTTCTGAGCTGAGCTGTTTCAAAGTAACAAGTAATCATGAAAGAATAAATAACTTATGACAGCCATAAAGAAAATACAGAAGTAAGTACCCTATGATTTGACTGTTGAGAAGCATCTTTCATAGCTTGGGATTTGTTTCTCAATTTGCTTTTTAAAAAATATGACACTTTTTGCATTGTGCACTTACTGTTGATAAAAAATGTTTTTAGATGATAAACAGAAACAGGTTTTTTTTTGTTTTTTTCTTAGCTAACAAACTTGCTTCCTACTCAAAATCAAATCTCAACACCTAAAAGATCTTTGTAACCATTCAATGGTACTGGAATAGAGTAATTTATTAAAGCCTCTTGGACACAGATCAGGCTATCATGGCAGGGCTGTTACATCAGATGTTACAATCATATGACTAGATGGAGTGAAATGAAATGGATCATCTTGATACAAGATAATTCAAGACCTTATCCATCAAAAACCAGCATGCAGTCATACATGATGTTTTTCATTGTTGTTATGAGGACTTGAGGCTCTTTCAGGTTTCATGAATCTGTCCCTCACTGATTTTTGCTTTTTTAGTATTATATGCATTTATGCTCCAGTAGGTGTGCACCAATATGGGCCAGATCAGAAATTCCCTTAAACAGTTTGTCATTTCCTATGAAACAAGTTTTTATCCTGATAGGATAGATTTAGAGCCACTTTGTTGCCTATGTTATTGATTCTAATAATGCTTGCTTTATTAATCAATTATATTATTTGAGCTGTGTTATGAATTTTTATATTCTGTGATTCAAAACAGACATCTATTTTGTTTTAACTTGATATTATGAACATTAGATTATAGAATAGCGAGTCAAAAATTCATAATAATTCTGACTTGGCCAAATGAAATACTTGGTTGTGATATGAGTTAGCTCTATTTATTTCTAATATCACTTGTCCCCTACAAAAGAATTTATTTAAAAATGTTGCATTTGCTCTTATAAGTGAGACATATTTTCTGTCATAGATGTTTCGCTATATTTTGATTCCTACTACTATTTTAGGCTTTGTTTTTATTTTTAGCCACTAACAATATATATAATCCATAATCTTTTCAACAAATATATCAAAATATTCAATTTTCTATAATAGTAACCTGGCAACTTCTTTTAATTAATAAGCATTCACTTACTTCACAACATTGCAGACTGTGCATCAACATGAGATATTTATTCTTAGGTTAATTTTATGAGCCTACTCTTCCATGCTGGTTCAATGCATGCTGAAAGAAAGAGTTCAGAAGTTTTCCCACAGAGGTTGCCATTTCTTTCTGCACTAAACTGGTTGCCAATTAACTAAGGCTAGAGAACCCAATCTGTCTTGCTATTCGACCTATAGCTAGAGAGAGAAGAGATGGATTCATAAATTTTTACCATGAGTATTTGTGTGTGAGGGATTGAAATGAATTGAACTGGAACTAGACTCTCCATTTTCTCATTCCGAGCCGATATCCATCATACCATAATGCATATTCTTGTTATTTGGAGCAAAAAATTAAGCAATAATCATTTGTATTTAATATGAAATGTGTTTTAAGTAATTGAATCTTATATATATATATATATATATTTTTTTTAGTTAAAATTTGTTTGAAAAAGTCTCTGTATTCTATTAAAAAATCAGTAACTAAATGATTGTCCCTGATTAGGAATTAATGCCATTATTTCTAACTGAAATAGGTTATTATGTGTATAATTGTGTATTTAATTAGTTCAGGAGTGCTATAGTTATTGAGCATTTTGTAGATATTTTGTAATACAAAGCTCAAGAACCACTCAAGGTAGAATATTACTGAATGAGTTTGTTATAAAAATATATAAGGTTGGAGTAAGAGATTAATGTTATCAGAATAAGGAGGATAAATAATACTTAATAGTAGACTCGAGAAGGTTAACATTCTAGTGATCAAGGAAGAATTCTTTTGGGAATCTGTTCTAGAACATAGCATTTCTGAGGAAGAATCTGAGTGTGACTTCATCCTTACAAATGGAATATATATTTGCTTCAAATAAGTTTATTCTCTTTCTTTCAACTAATTAGTATAAAAAAATTTTCACTGTACAGTGAAGGCATACTGAGCTCTGGAGTGAGTAGCCACAGACAAATGCAAAGTAATAGAACTATCCAACAAACAGAATCAACAAAATTTGCAATAAGCAATAAAAAGATAAAAGAAAAAGGGAAAAATAATATAAATCAAGCAAAGAATATATTCAAAGTAAACTAACAGTAAGATGGCAAAAAGTTTACAAACTAAGAAATGGAGTTGAAACACAAAAGCAAGTTTAAACAAGTGGTCATAGTGTTCTGAATTCAAGACAAAACAAACTAGGACTTTGTCAAATAAAACTGGGAACAAGACTATTCGCCAAGTGAAGGGTTTAAGAAATAAAACGTGTTATAGAAATATTGTGTACTAGCAGTGTAGCCCAGCGTTGCTTGGGTGTAATGAAAGCTTTATATCTAATCCAAGGTCCTGGAGCTCAGACTCAGCCTAAAGAATATTTGTGTGAAGTTTGGTGAGAATCGGATAAAAATTGTGGATTTGTATGAAAGACATACAGACAGATAAACAGACACACACAGAAGCATCTTGCCATATATATATTATCGATTTTCTGCACTATTGTAAGAACTGCAACCTTGAAACTTCTGAATATCATTTCTTATGTCTTTGTCTATGAGTGTATCAAATTTGATTAAAATCAGACCACTCCTTCTATAACCCGATTTTTTCGATTATCGATTCTTGATAATTATCGAGTGTACCTTGACATAAAACCTAGCTAAGAAGACTTGCAGATGCTTGTCGTACAACTGTGTAAATTTTCAAGAAAATCGGTTCAGCCGTTTCAGAGTCTATAGGTAACGGACACACACAGACAAAGTTCCATTTATAAATAAGTTTAGATTTAACAGTAAATACAACAAAAGAGTATTACACAACTAGTGCATGTGTTGGTTGTCCAGCATTCAATCAATTCAGCAGTTCCCCTAAGGCCTTTTCTCGTACTAATCTTATAGTAGGTGGAAGAGTTAAACATGGACTTTTTAGAGGGAGGCCACTACAACACCCACCTTTTCAGCATGACTTTTGTTTTTTATAATAACCACAAAATACTTTTTATTCAACCCCCCACCCCAACCAAAGTCAGAAACAACCTCTTTGCAAAGCTATATACAGAAATTATGTTCACTCATTCTTTAGTTTTACAACAAATATTTTACATGTTAACAACAGTTCCTTTTATTAGGGTTTCTATTCATTATTCCAAAATAATGAAAAATTGATAAGTTTAATGGTAAATGCTAAATTCCAATAATCCAATGCATATTGTGCTTTTCTGGTAATTCAAAGTTCATAAGTGTGGAGATTCATTTTTGTCCTTTTTTTTTTCGTGGACCTGGTATGAAATGAAAGATGTTCAATATCTTTTCCTTTTCAGGTTAATTTCAAAAGGGTCCATAAATGTTTTTTTCTTATGGACCTTCTGAGCTCTGGCATTGATTGCAATATTGGAACTTCAAACATGTCAAAGACAACATCCATAGTATCATCTATTATGGGAACCTGATTGACTATGCTTTCATACCATTTCTAATTTGGTTTACATAACATTCGCGTATAAACTTTGGTCCCTGAATCATGTAAATCCTGTTATCAATTTGTCTGTCTATTGTTTTAGGCCAGGGACTGAATTTTATCAGAGGTGCTTTAGCAGCCAAAGCTCACCTTTTACATGATCTTACAGTGTTTTCAATATCTTTGTCCATGTTGGTCCAGTAGATGTAACTCTTCATCTGATTTTTCATTCTTGAAGTTCCCAGATGGCCAACATGTAATTTTTTTAATGTTCTTTTCTGTAGTGTAGATAAGATTACTACTCTGTCTCCATACATTAGAATGTCATTACATAGTGAGTAAACTTCTGAGATATTCTAGTATTTACTACTTAGTTTGTCCTTTACTTCCTTTATGAACTCATCATTGGAAACTTTGTCTATTATCTCATCAATTTCCTGACCCTATTGCACAAGGTACTTTTTATTCCAACCTCTGTTCTTATGGCAACAATGACTGTGTCTTCCAGGGGTTCAGCATATTTAGGTCTTAATCTAGACAACCCATCAGTATGACAGATTTTAGTGGATGGGAGAAACTCCATTTTGTAGTTATAATTGAGAAGAATGGTTCCCCATCTTTGCAGTCTATTAGCAGTCTGTGTTGGCAGACCCTTTTTTTATATAAAGACAGTAAGGAATGGACGATGGTCTCTCTGCAAAAAAAAACACGTTTCATGAATAAATTTAGAAAATTTAGTCACTGCAAAAATGATTCCTAAGGCTGCCTTTTCTATTTGGGAGCAACCCCTTTCACCTAGTAATAGCATCCGGGATGCATGGGCAATTGGCTTCACCGATTCATTTTTTAACTTGTGTAAAATACATGCCCCAGTGCCATAGAAGCTAGCATCAATGGCTACAATGATGTCAAGGTTTGGATTGTAATGAATCAGGAACAGATCTGATGTAAAAACTGATAAATCTGACATCATTGCTGAAATGTATGGTAGCTCGGTATAAAATATAGTCAGTCATACTTTGACCATTTAAAGCACAGATCATATTTTTTCAGTAGATTTTTTTTTTAATCATATCACCCCAAGCAAGGTGATAACACCACTGATGTGCAAGGGGCTACGTAAGAGTGAAAAGATTGGAAAAGAGAAAGCCGGAAACCACATTCTGAACAGGGAACAAGGGATGAGCCTCTACACCTGTACAATAGACGTGGGTGGAATGTGAACCGGGCGATAGTTTAGTCTATCTACTCTAATTGAGAAAAAAATAATGAAAAAGAAAAAAAGAAAAGTGAAAAGATTGGAAAAGAGAAAGCCAGAAACCACATCCTGAACAGGGAACAAGGGATGAGCCTCTACACCTGTACAACAGACGTGGGTGGAGTGTGAACTGGGTGATAGTTTAGATGCATTAATTTAAAAAAAAAAAATCTGTTTATATATATATATATATATATATATATATATATATATATATAAAATTATTTTTTTCTGCTTCACTTATACAAAATGTTTACAGTAAATTGCTTTCAGATTGCCTAATTCTGAAAAATATTAATAGACAAAACTTAGTGTATTCCATCAGCTGCTCACCAAGACCTTATTGGATGTGAAGCTTTGACTTAGATGTTGGCATAAGTATTTAATCAGTCAGTCAGTCATTTAAGTGCCATCCATGATACATGCTCGGGTGAGCATGTTTCTTTTGATCCATGACTGACTAGGCAGAAAATTTTCCTGCAACAGATTGTATTCAATTACTCTGGTAGACTGGTTGCCAACCAAGACTATAGAACCCAATCTGTCATGTTATTCAATTCATAGCTGGAGGGAGAAAAAAATGGGTTCATGCCTTTTCCAAGAGTATTTGTGTGTAAGTGAATACAACAAATTGAACTGAAAGTCAAACTCAGCTCTTCAATTTCTCATTTCAAAGCTGATATCCACTGCACCACATCCCACAGAATCAAAATTCCTGTCAACAATGAAAAGAATAAGTTTTATTGCTGACACTGATGATTATATTTCTAGCAAATATATTATTTTTGTTAGATTTAAATGGATGTTTGTTTCCTCTCCAAAAAATGTGATCTTACTTTATAAACAACCTAATATATTAAATTGACTGATGTCAGTCTACTGATAATTGTGCAAACTCTTTAAGAAAACCTGCCGGCATGAACTGCATATTGGCTGGATGTGCCAACAAAAGAATAAATGGCTTTGCTTATCACAGAGATGTAATTAACAGTGAGGAAGAAGAGAGAAGAGGTAGATATGATAAAAGCTTTGGAAATGTCAAAGTTAATGGAATAGTTCTTGGAGAGGAAGGATGCAACTGACACACATGGTGAGGTTTTAATCAGAAAGCAAGATGGATCCCTGTATGCATGCCATGGACATTGGCAACTCTGTATTTATATTAGATTGTTTCAAAGTCTCTTAGCATAAGGCAAAGAAATGACAACAGTTGTTTACTGGGGAAACAAATAGTAAAAGGATATGTTTGAAATTGATAAAAAGGCTAAGTGTATAAACAATTAGTCAGCAAAATGATTATACTGTAAAGTGTAATGGGTTTTTCATTTTTTATGAAATGTTTAAGGGATATTTATACTTTAAGTTTAAATCATGTTTATATTTAGGATTGGTAAGAAACAGTTGAGGTTTCTAGGATATACAATGAGGAAAGAGGAGTTGGAAAATTTACCACTCATAGGACTTATTGAAGATGTGATAAAATAGTGACTTGGAGATTCAGATCCCAAAACCATAAGCTCAGGCTTGTAATTTCAAAGGTCAGTCTTGCAAATTCAGCATGAGAAAATGCAGGAGGCATAAATAAAAATGGTCAAACAGTCTGTATTTTTAACCTAAGAAGAATTAAGAGCTTCTCCTTTGTCCTTCAAAGTAGAGTTCTTCTATTGAGACAAGGAAGGTTGTTACTGGTCAAGACTTGTAGGGAAATACAAACAATGACCATATATTGAGCCTTTCTAAAGTCAACACAATCTTGATCCTGATTTTCTTTTTTGACATTGATGACAACACAAATCCTCTCCTTCATTGCTAAAGAGAAACAGCATGTAGCCTACTTAATGAGCTTGTATAAATAAATGGCAGAACAAGGATTTGGAAATATAGTCAATCCATCAAGTGTGATCATATCTCAAAAGAAACAAGACTGATTGGGCAAAAGATTTTCCTGCAGTAGGCTGCCATTACTTTCTGTGGTAGACTGGTTGCTAACCAAGGCTATAGAACCCAGTCTGTCCTGATATTTAACCCATACCTGGAGGGAGAAGAGACAGATTCATACCTTTCCAAAAGGTATTTGCACATATATGTATGCAATGAATTCAACTGAAATTTGAACTTGACTTTCCGATTTCTCATTCCGTGCTGATATCCAATGCACTACAATGCACATCAGGGAAAGATAGTAAGAAGTCAAAAATTAGTTAGAGCTATGAAGGATAAGAAGTTGTGGAGAGTCATGATCCCCCACATCCTGAAGAGACATGAGGCATAAAAGAAAGTCAGGTCATTTTCATCAGCAGGAACTAGAACTTAATCTATCAGAATACATAATAAAGTTAAGTTAGGAAAAGTAGATTTTTTGGTTACAAATTTTTAAAAAATTTACTAGAGTTTTTATCAAGAGAGTCATGATCAGTTCTTGGCACAATCCACTTCCTGAAATCTGACCAAATATCAGATTTTTATAAAAAGTCTTTTTATATTCATGCTGAGAACTTTTAGCAAACCTTACACAACAGTTTTAAAAGTTTAGTAAATCTTTCATTGACAACCATTTATTGAAACATTTATCAAGGATTTTTATTGCACCATTAATAACCATGCATTTCAACAGTACAATTATTAATGATGCATTTTCATGGAAGAGATTTTGACCATGCATTTTCATTGCAAAATTATTTACCATTCATTGCCATAAAACATAAGTTTCCATAGTGCATTTGTTTGTCATGTATTTATATAGGGCAATTATTTTCCATTTGCTTCCATAGTACACTTATTTACCTTTCGATAATGGGATTTCTATGTTACAATTTTCCTAATGCTTTTCTAGAGTAAAAGCCTTTAGCAATCCATTTATTCAATGTTGTTCTCACAGTATTTCATATTTTAGTGATTAACTACTGACAATTTTCAAGATATAACATTGAGAATGAGAGCTAAAAATTTAAATTTTACTATGTTTAGTAGTCATTGTTTTCTTCTTCTACCAGAAATAACTTTTTGTTAGTAGAGAAAATGACTGAAGCAAAATCACTGAGTATATTAGAACCTTGTTAATTTATGTAGAATGCAAATACATTGAAAATAATTTTTACACAGTCAAGTGTTAGATGTGCTACATGTTTGAATGATTATGTCTCAAAAAAAATATGATTGAATGAGCAGAAGACTTTCCAGCAGCAGGTTGCCATTACTTTCTGCTGTAGACTGGTTGTCAACCAAGGGAGAAGAGACAGATTTATACCATTCCCAAAGGGATTTGTGTGTAAGTGAATGCAATGAATTCAACTAGAATTTGAACTCAGCTCTCTGATATCTAATTTCAAGATAATATCCACTGCACCACAACTACAAAAATTTTTACTACAAAAATGAAGTGCATATTTTTTTTCATGGTAGTGATGACAATATGATATTTCATCAGTAAGCTATTATGCATTATTTGTTTACTCAGATCTAACCTGGAGTGAGGTTAGTTCTATTTTCCTTAAAATATTTTAAACATCCTGTTCAGTTTTGGAAAACTTTGTAAATAATATCCTGTTTGTAAAAGTGAAAAAAATATGGTTTTTCACTCAAAATTTATTTTCTACTGAGAGCATATTACCAGAGCACATGAATAAATTATTCATGTCAACTAACATTATATATTAAGTGGCAGTGGTGACATGTCAAAAGAAAAAATCTACAGAATGGTCTAGTTATCCTCTGGTTATGACTTTTTACTTCACATCTGACAAAATTGGTGGCAGTTAGATACAGGGTTTTCAGATAATCAACCTACAAGATTTCTGAAGGAAAGAGAGGTTTAATTTATCAAAAATTAAGTCAAAACAAAAATGTAATTAAAGCAGATATATCTACTAGTTCAGCACATACTGATTATAGCTATTTTTTTTTATTTTGGGATAAGTCGTTATAGATCTTCCAAAAGTAGTTAGGGCTATTAGCCCTACTTAAAGTAAATAGTTCTTCTCATAAGAGACAGAAAAAAATATTTTTGAAACATTTTTTTTGTAATTTAATGTTCATAAGACCTTCCTCAAGCCAGAATAAAAATAATATTCATTTTTTATCATTTTATCCTAAAATAACTTTACTGTCAAATCAATCCTTCTCTTAGTAAAGAGTTATCTTTACTTTTTTTTTTATTTATGAATGTCAACTTTGAAAAGTTGCTTACATCATTGATAAATTGCAAATTGGGTCAAAGGACATTAGTATGCAGTTAACAAATATATAAGCACAGTTTCAAGTTTGACATTTGTGATTAAAAACAAAGTGAAAATAACTCTTAAACAAGTCAGGGATTAATTTGACACACTATATTATGAACAAGACAGCAAATGACAGAAGTAAATTAAAATTTCATGAATGCTAATCTTTAAAAATTTCTTTCTTTTTTTTTTTTTAATGAATAGGCCAGTTAGTTTAAGCTATTGATTTTATTTTTTTTGTTATTGCCACAAAGTTTCAGGTAAGCTATTATTTGATCTTTTCTCGGATGTAAACTATACTTTTTTTAATTGGCATCATTTCAGGCAAGGCAGTAGAGCCAGTAAGACTCAAGAGGTTACAGGGCATCAAAGAATTAGGAACAGAAGAGGAAAAAGTAATCAGGAGGACAGTAGACAGCAATTGATATTGAATTAAAATTTTTACAAATTAAAGTTGATTGGAAACCATGGAGCCAGAAGGGAGTTCCACAAATGAGAAAAGAATCAATTAGCATAGAGCTTATGGTTACATCTAGCCAGCTCAATTGTAAATATGGAAATTAAAACTTTTTATCTGAAGAAAGCAAATGTTAAAATAGCAATGAAAAGGATGAAATAAATACAGGAAAAAAAAATAAACATGCTGTTATTTTAAAGATTTTCACTTAGTTTCTTCAATTTTCATTCTAAAACTCTTTTGTATACTGATACACATATGGATACTAAGAAATGTCTCAGAAAGACTAGTCAATGTTATACATGTATTTACATATGAGATATCGATAAGGCAATATCAGTTCTAAGACAGACAAATCTATGTCAAAAAGCTTTCAATGTAATTAACTGAAAGTGCCTGTGCTTACAAACATCAGATTCTTTTTATGTACATAGCTTAAAGAGAACAAGGATCACTTAGCACCCAATTATCTTTGCTTGTGAAAGCCAACTTACAGCTTCTTGCTTTGTACAGATATTTTGTCCATGAAATTCATTCCTACCTATGAGATAATACTTGATTGGTTGAGCAGCTCACTGAAATAAATGTATGTTTTCAAAACAACTCCATTCCCACTGTCCCACTACCACAGTCTCTGTAACAAGTTTCTCTTCATATCTATGAGAATTTGAACACAGTTTAAAATGAAACACTTGGTTGAGTTGAGAGAAATATGTATAACAGACAATTGGAAAGTGTTTGTGAGCTATTGGTCATTATTACTGGTAATGGTGTGGCTAACTATTGTTTGTAGACAGAATATTAAGCAGAGGGCAATAGGTAACTGTAGGTATAAATTTCTATTAGTCATAAAACTAAATGGCAAAGCAATTTCAGCAAGGTGTTCAAAGATAAGAATAATGTGGACATTCTTAAAGTAGAGATGCTTTACTTACATAAAGTGATAAAAATAAATGGTATTTTCCACTTCACTCTGTCCCCATCCCTGTGAAATGGATATTGGCTAATTTTCTTTGGGGCTAAGCTGTTCAAACAAAACTGATCAAGAGTAGTGGGGAGAGAGATTTTGAATAGTTTTTATGGTTTATGCAGAGACACACACAAACAATGGCTGATCAATGAGTCACTTTTAGGATTTGAAACAATTAAAATCAATCATTCAGTGCTTGTCATCAAAAGATTATTAAAGCATTTATTGGATGGAACACTGAATGATGAAAATAAAAATAATAAGTCTAAAGATATTAAGCTGAAAGAACTCAAGAGAGTAAATGGTAGTTTTAACTTCTTTCTATGCAAATAAATATATATATATATATATATTTATTACAGTCATATCACATTGAATACATCGGTTCCTGCTTGATCACCAAAGTTAAGTAATGTTGAGCCTGGTCAGTACTTAGATGGGTGACCATTTTGGAATACCAGGTGATGTTAGCGTTTATTGATGGATGTGAGTTGTGGTGCGGTGGATGTTGGCTTGGAAAGGGAAATCGGCGAGCCGAGTTCCAATTTCAGTCAAACACTTTGCATTCACTTGTGCACTGGTACCCTTGGGAAAGGTGTTAATCCATCCCTTCTCTCCAGTTATGGATTAAATAACTGAAGTCTGCTGTTCATGTGATCCATGATGAACTTCTGCACCATTTGTTTGTTATCAGCAGTTCCAAAAAGTGTAGGTGGTGCTACACAAGCCTTCACCACTCAAAACAATTCTTTGTGTGGCAGTCTGAGTTAGACACTCATACATTGAAATCAATGGGAGAGTCCATACACACACACATATATATGCATAAATATTACATACATATTATTATCTGCTGATATATTCTTAGCCTATCCCTCTTCCCAAAACCTGATAAAATGAACAAACATCAGTCTGTTACTTTTTACAAGTATTTCTTGGTTAGGCTGAAAACTGTTCAGCACTCTGTCATATCTATCTCTTCACACACACACACACATACATATATATGCTGTATCACTCCAAGCAAGATAATAAAGCCCCTAAAACACAAGGAGTTACAGGGTGTGAAAAAATTACAAACTGAAATATTAATAGTGAGCAGAAAGAGAAAAAAGTAATCAAAACAGTAGATAGCAATTAATATTGTATTTAAATTTTTTCAGGTTAAGGTTGGCTGGAAATTACGGAGCTGAAAGTGAGTTCCACATACAAAAAGCATGGGAAAAGAAACTGTTAGCATAGAACTTATGTCTATATCTAACCAGCCAAATTGTAAATTGGTGAAATCTCAGCACCAATCTAGTATCGCACGTAAATTCATAAAGTCTAAGTACCAGATCAAAGAGTTCGTCCAAACAATTTCCATGAAACTTTTTATGAAACTGGCACAGAGAGGCAACCTTATTGTGATGGGAAAGTGACTGAAGCTGAACCTGCCAAATCAGAATCAACAATATTGCTGAGTCTTCTCTGGATCTTTTCAAAGAGTTTAAGGTAAACAGCAGGGGTACTAAACTGTATTTGGTGGCATAGATGAATGTAGACTCATAGATATTTAAGATAGATTCCAGTAAGAAAACTTGTATCACCTTGACACAGTGAACCAATATTCTTAGCAGCTTACCTAGCAATGGATTCAATATAGTTTTTCCACTTCATGTCAGCTAAGAAGGTTATCCCACGAAGGTACAATGTGTCACATTCTTGCAGGTTAGCATATACCATACTGATGGAAGTAAGAGAAGGGTCTTTCATATAATTAATGTAAAGAAATTTATTATTGGAAGTGTTAAATGTGTCAAGCCATCTTTTGCCCCTGTAAGCAATGTCTTGATGTCATTTTGGACATCAGCTGCCATTTTAACCTTGATCAAATCAACCTGACTATCGAGGTAGGATTAAATGGTTGCATCATCTGTGTAGATGCCAAATTGAGAGCTGAAGTCATCATTAATGAAAATTAAAAACAGTGTAGGACAAAGGATGGAGCCCTGGAGGACAGCCATGTTAGTACAAAAGAATCTAGACAAGTGGCTGTTCAGGATATCTTCCATTTCACAATTTTATAGAAAGGACTGGATCAGCTCAAAAATGTATCCAGAGATCCTATAGCTTTGTGAAGAAAACCCATATGTCAGACCCTGTCAAAGGCTTTCAAGATCTCCAATACTACTGACCCAGCTTCATCGTTTTTATTTAAAGCCAAATAGATCCTTTCTGCATCTATCATTAGTATATCAGCAGTAGACCTGAAAAAATGAAAGCTGTATTGCTTGTTCAAGAAAAGAAAGACGTAGAATGCGAATAGACTAATAGCTGGAATGGTCAGATGGCTCACCAAAATTCTTCAAAACTGTAACAACAGATGATAATTTTTAGCAGGCAGAAAAGTAGGAGACAACAAAGCATTATACGGTTAAGAGAGAACAGGAGTCAGTTCAGGAACACACTTCTTAATGGCAATTACAGGGATGTCATCAGATCTACATGATTTGTGGTGATCTAGGTTAGAGATGATAGCAAAAATCATGGAATTGGTGATAAGCATATCACTCAACAGAGACTCAGTTCTAAATTGGAAGTTAGGCAGGTATATTCTGGATAAGTCAAGAGTAGAGTTTAAAGAGAATTTACAGGCAAAGCATTCAGCTTTATCAGAAGAGGATGCTAAGATCTCGATTTAATTGAAGAGGGAGGAATAGAGACTTTGCAATTATATTATATCTTTTTACAGTTTTGTCAGTAATCACAAGAGCCAAAGTTGTTAGAGACTATGCAGTGCTACATTATTTTTGGAAACAGGGGCTTTGCTCCTTTGAGGACTCACATTTATTATGAGCAATGAACAGCACCTGTTATGACTAGACCTGTCACACTGGTATAGTCAAAAACAGTGGTTTTTATGTGCTATAGTAGCTAAACATGCTGGTGTGAACCATGGAGAAGATTGAGGATTTACCTTGTATTTTTGAAAAGGGATGAGAGCATCCCTACTGGTTTTAATCCAAGATTTATTCATCTTGCTGGTAGTGGAAAGTGATCTTAGGGGGTTTGTATTTGATAGATGACTAGAACAAAATATCAGTAGGTACCACTGAGTGTTGTTTTACCAAGAGGACAGTATTGTGAAGCTTAGCAAGGAGAAGGGGTAACAAATAAATCAAGTAGAGAAGCCAGTTGTTTGGTTTTGCTTGGGGAAAAGCATAGACATCCTCTATTTGAGCAAGTGATTGGGGAATAGAAAAATTTAATGTCTGAATAACAGCAACATCAGTATCTTTATAAAGATCTTTGCAAATGGAGAATAAGTGCCTTTTCTATACTTTATTATCATGTCTAATATTCTGAAGTCCTGAAAAGAGGTGTGAGCAATAAAGAGAAAAAAGATAGCTAAGAAAGTTGAATAGTGGAAGCACATGAACAAGTCGACAGGAGCCTTGTGAGATAATTCCCTGGTTATTTGTTGGTAGATTTTCCTAGATGTAAATACCATGGCCATACACTGGAATTCTTTTGGCAAAGGGAAAGATATCCTTGAACCAAGAATTCATGACTAGCAATGGGAGAATTTAAGCTAGTTTCACAAAGAGTGAAGATATCTGGCAACCATTCCAAGAAATGGGAATGGATATTACAAATATTAGTATAAGAAAGACTGAGGGTTGCAGGTGGTGTTATGTGACTGTTTATAAAAGCAGTACCTCAGTATCGAGCGCTATTTGTTAGTTGATTACTCGTATCGGGGCTTTTGCTTTGGGCTTTGTACTGATCTCAGTCCAAACTCTTTTGGCTGACGTTCATGTATTAAGTTCTTTCTTTTTTTAAACCATTTTTTTCCTTCTTTCGATAGTTTTGGAGGAAGGTTTTTCAATACGAGTATAACTTTTACAATTTCACTTATATATAACACATCACTCAATAAATTTTGACCCTAACTAATAAAACAACAACTTTTAGGCAAAATTTGACTTTATTCATCAATATAGTCTTCTTCTCGAGTGATACACAGATTTCAATACTTTTCTAACAATTTTATGCTTTTTTGTTGAAGGATTTGTGTTTGGCCTTCAAAATATGCCTAAGTTTTCGACGTCACTTCTTTATTAGAGCCAAATCTCTTTCCCTGAAGCATTCTTTTGAGATCTGCAAACAGCCAGAAGTCACTCGGCATTAGATCTTGGGAATAGAGCAGATGCAGAAGCAATTCAAAGTGCAATTCATGTAGTTTTGCCACCACTGCGATCAACTTGTGACATAGTGTGTTGTCTTGGTGAAAAATCACTTTTTTCTCCTTAATTTGTGGCTGTTTTTGGCAATTTCTTCCTTCAAATGCACCAATAATGCTATATAATATTAGCTTTGAATGGTTCTTCCTTTCTCAAGGGAATCAATGAACAAAATAACTTGTGCATTCCAGAATATGAAGGCCAAAACCTTACCTGCTAATGTTTGTATCTTTGGTCACTTTGGACAGCTTACACTCAGCTGACTGCCAATTTGACTCCAGAGTGATGTGGTGGATCCATGTTTCATCCATTGCCACATATTTATGCAAAAAACTCTTTCTTGTTGCATTTAAACAGTTGCAAACAATGCTCTGAATCGTTGATGCATTGTTTGTTTTTGTTCAACTGTGAGTAAATGCAAATACACTAATTACGGTTATGTTCAACTCCTTTGCTATTTCATGCAATTTCAATGAATGATCGGCCAAAACAAGTTTGTGGTTTTTTTGGTGTTTTCCAGGACAACTCGATTTTGGGCGACTTTTGTGTCTGTATAACCACATTTTAAGTCAGTATACCACATCTTAGCCATTGTTTCTCATAGAGCAGTCTGAATAACACTTATCAAGCCATTGCTTTGCTTGAACAATATTTTCCCATCAGAATTTAATGCTTTATCAACACACAAATATCAGATTTTTCCATTGTTTTGAAAATTTACAACAGTGGCTTCATGTAAATAACTGTAATTTGTAAACTAATAATCCAGTTGGGCCCAGATTTTGTCACATGTCATTTGAGGGTCAGTATTTCATAAAAATTATACATATTTTTTATTAGTGGTGCAATCTATATGTCAGGCTCTGGAATTATTGAGTGGTATGTTATATTGTTGTGCTGTAATAATATTTAGTGTCAGAATTGATTTTTCAGTGGTTTTACTGATAAAATGTACACTGGCAAGCAGGTTTTTATCATAAATTACTCAATATTGGATTGTAAATAGTGTTGATAAGCACAAAGAGTTTGTCACTTTAACTGAGCAAGTTCATGTTGACTTCAAAGTTTCATAATGACACTGTTATAATGTTCTTACTCGTCAGGGCTGGTTTATATATATATATATATATATATATATATATATATATTTGTTTTATTGAATAATATAGCTATGTTAAGTTTATTTTTATAATGATCTTTTGCCATTTTCTGATCAGTTACTTGATTTTATGATGAAATCCATCAAGTATGACAAAATTATTATAACTGTGCTAAAATTTTTGTCACGGTTACAAGTTTGTCTTTTTTAATTCATCTCTGAGGATGATCATGGAGGAGGTTGAAAGTACTTGGAGAGGAAAAAAAACTACAGTGTCTTCTTGATGAATTTCATCTTAACATCAAGAAACAGATTAGACAACTCTGAAAAGGATCATAATGAAATTAAAAAGATGTAAGAGGCATATATCTATATAAATAAAACTGAAGATGTGTGTCAGGTTGTATGTGTGTGTATCCTCACTGATTTCTATTAACATACACTTTCACATTTTTCATCCGATTTCTTTCAAAACTTAGCTTTTGCAAATTTATTATTCTACACAACAAAGAAAAGGAAATTGTGCATAGCTTTCCAGTTTAATCTTTGTTTTAATTTATTTTCAAGTATTTTTGTTAATGATATGTTCAACACAGTAACTTTCACATGGAGAACTCTTTCAAAAGATACATGAGTCATCTCCTATATATAATGTCTGCAGATGTGAGTCATAAAAAAAGTTAAAAGTAGACTTAAACGTTTCCCATCCTGTGCAGCACCAGGTACTTACTGCTAGTTATTCAATGAAACCTGTTTGAATCAAGGGATATGCTTATACACATACACTTAATAAATTTTAAATAATTGTTTTAGTATACTGCCAATTATCTTTTCACAGCTAAAGAAAATTTTTTCTTTGATTGTTGTTTAATTTTGTAGTTTTTTCATTTCCATTTTTAATCAGTTTGTCTTTCATATGTAAATAGTTTATTGTTGTGAAGCCACTTCTAAAATCTTGCCTTTTCACATCTTTGATTTTCTTTTCTGGTGTTTGTTAGTCTGTTGTAAGTCCTTTTGGGAATAGCTTGTATGTGATCAGTAGAAATATTATAGGGCAATACATGGCAAGGACATTATGATCTCCTTTACTGTAAAGTAGGATTAGTATTTCTAGATAGTAGCTTTATATAATAGTTTTCTTAATGGCTGTTTTAATCCATTGTGAAATTCTGCATTTTCAAAAAGGTCTGTTACTATGACATCATTACCAGATTCTTTTTCTGCTTCACATTTTGAAGCATAAATCTTATTCTGTATGATACTACTTCTGAATCTGATTTATGCTAGAATGACTACTGTATTTCTTTTTCAAAGCATAGAGATTTGCATAGTACTTGTTATCTTGACTGTATATTTAGTAACTCCCATTCTTGTTTTTCAATGCAAAGATATGAAGCATGTTTCAAGCACTTGCTTTTTTCTGATAGTTTATTTTACTCTTTACTAATTCACCTTCCTTTTATACATATCTCCTTTTTATAATTAGTCTGTTTAATTCTGTTTTTAATTTCCTATAACTTAGTATTTACAACTTTTACTCTGATCAGAAAGATAATTTGAACATGATTGATTGGATTTTAAGCAATGTAACATCTAACATTTCTTGAATACTGAACTATTTGGGCTGGAATTCAAGGTTTAAAGTGAATCAAAAAGATGTGTAGGATCAAATATTTATTGACTGGTTAATTGTATTCTAATGTTCAAGGGAAAAAGTTAAAGAATGTTTATGCTGTGATTCAGTTTTTAAACAGTTTTCTTCTGTGTCATATTTCTTTAGGACTTTGACAATCATGGCTCTCCACAATTTTCTATCTTTTGTGGCTTTTATTTTTGTCTTTTTATCACTCCTAAACTCTGTTCTGTCATCCATTTACACAAGCTTGTTCTGTAGTTTTCACACTCTTTCTATCTGTCTCTCTTGCTCAGTATGTCCTGTGAGAGTCAGATTTTCCAAGCCCTCTTTCTTCATGATGTGCTTTAGAAATTTCAACTATCTCTTTCTGAAAATTTTTCATTGCTCACATGTTTGATTAAGGGTATTCTCAGCATTTTTTTGTAGAACTCATTTTAAGTATCTTTATTATGTATGTTTAAAGAACCTGAAAATTTGTATTTGCATGATTTACAAGTTTCTGTCCTTATCTTTCTTGCTGTTGTCATAACAATATAACATGACAAGGATAATAGTTTTTTTTTTATTATTATTCACCCAATACAAGGTCCAAGAGCTAGTCAAGATAGTGTTATTGAATAAATTTGTTTCATGGATGTAACAGGAGGCTGTAAGAAGTGCAAAGAATAGATAGGATATATAATGGTTGACCCTAGACTTGCTGTTATCAGGGAAGTGTCCACTTGGGAGTCTGTTTCCCAAAGCAGCAGCTCTTTGAAAGAAGTTATCTGAATGGAACTTAATTTTTACTAATTAAATCTAAAGGGAATGAGAATTAGTCAACCCAGTGTATATAGCATAGTGAGTATTAGCTGTGAAAGGATGAACTGGTGGAAATAAGGAATGTAACTTGTTAGAGTATTTTCTATGGAAGTAGCAATAGAGTAGTGATGAACTTGCAAAGTTTTATCTGTGGAAAAGGGGTTGTAGAATGAAAGATAATTCATGACCAACAAAGCTACTTAAAAGCATTTGAACTCTGTCAAAACAGAAAAGTCAGAATTGGGCATCTCTAGCTCAGATATAGCAGCAATACTGCATTTTCAGCCTGCACAGATTTTTCTACAGGTTTAAACAATCTTAGCAAAGATTATCATTACCCACTTAGCAGGGGTAAGATTTTTTCTAAGAGAGACCTTAGCGATGCATATCTACAAATTGAAGTCAATGACGAATGTACAAAATTTTTTACCATAAATACACACAGAGGATGATATAAATTTAATTATTTGCTGTTTGGCATTAAAGTCACTCCAGCTATTTTCCAGCAAGTCATAGATACGATGCTAAGTGGTTTCGACTTTACAATCACATACTTTGATGATATTTTGCTGCGTAGTGAAGACATAGGAAATCAGAAGAAACATGTTTTTGAAATGTTTAAAAAAACCCAGGATTATGGATTCAATCTAAGGGACAAAATGTGTGAATTCTTTATGAACAAGATTAAATACTTGGGACAGATTTGCTCTACTCTACTCTAATCCGATAGTGTCTATGTATTTAATCAAATAGCAGAAGACCAGATCCAGCATGTGCTAGTGCTATTAAGGACATTCCTGCTCTTGAAGATTTCAGTTCCCTACAAAGTTTCCTGGGATTAGGTAATCACTACAATGTTTTTGTGAAAAACATGCATCATTTGAGTGTGCTGCGAGATAGATTTTGAAGAAAGATTCAAAATGAATCTGGACATCAGAGTGTAAGGAAGCATTTCAAAAAATTAAAAATGTCTTTATTTCAGATTTATTTTTAACGCACTACAATCCAAAAAAAGAATTCATCATGACAAGAGACATGAGTGCTTATGGTATCAGAGCTTGTATTATGCATAAATTCAATGACAGCTCTGTTAAACCAATTGCACATTAATCGAGAATGTTTCTTTCAGCAGAAAAAAATTGCTCATTAATTGAGGAGGAAAGTTTAGATTATCTTTACCCTCAAAAGGTCTCATAGATTTATTCATAGGAGAAAATCTACATTGCAGATGGATCATAAACCATTGTTAGCAATTTATGGGCTCAAAAAACCATTGCCAATTTATACAACTAACAGATTTCAACAATGAGGAACCATTCTTTTAAACTATGACTTTAGAATGAAGTTTTTGCTGTCGACGAAGCTAAGTCATGTAGACAGATCATTCAGACTCATTCCAAGGGCTAATGAACACTTTAAAAACACAGTCATTTCTGCTCTACAATCAGAAGTGGAGATTAAAAATATTTTGCAGAATATATCATTATTGAAATGAAAAATAAATGTCAAAATAAAAACAGACTCTACAGTTAATTCAGATTGTGATGACATTCTCATGCACAGAAAAATAGTAGTGGTACCTCTTGCACAACAAAAAAGATCTGTGATATCCAGTATGAAAAGTGTAATGAGAAGCTATGTTTACTGATGTAGCATGGATAGAGACATTGAAACTTTAGTGAAATCATGCAAAAGCTGTACTTTGACAGCTGAGGCACCACCATTTAAGTTTAATTCATAGCCAGAAACTGATCGTACTTGGTCATGTCTTCATATTAATTTTGCTGGTCCAATGAACGGATCAGCCTATGTTATGGTTGTAGACACCTTTTTGAAATTGCCAGAAATTTTCAGATGTAAGAGTCCAACCACATAATTAGTAATAGAGTTTTTACACAAACTCTTCACAAGGTTTGGATTTCCTGATTCAATTGTTATTGATAATGGTACACAATTTAAATTGAGAGCATTCAAAGAATTTTGCAAGATGTCTGTGGTATATCATATTACAATTCTTCCTTACCATCCTAGAAGCAACTATCAGGCAGAGCATTTCAGGGATACCTTTAAAAGAGCTTTCACAAAAATCAAACAGTGGATTCACAGATGCAGCAATCCAGCAATTTCTGCAGGTCTATAGAGTTACATAAAATAAAAAAGTGCCTTTAGCCATGACTCTGGCAGAGATTGTTTGTGCGTAAGATATTATCAGTATTTGATGCACTGATTCCCAATAGGAAAAATATGAGCATACAGGGGAAAAAACACTGGGAAAGACTTGTACAGTATTGGTCAAAAGGTTTTCTACTGCATGTATCAGGTAAATAAGACTTACTGGGAAACCGGTACTATTGTCCAAAGAATTGGAAAAATGATATATCTGGTTAAGGGATGAGAATTACTGCATAAAAGGCTTTACAGTCAAATAAAAAGCAGGATAAAATACAATAAAATAATATGCCAGATTAAGTGGAACCTATGGATGTTCTTTTTGATACATTCAATGTACACATCCCACAAAAGACTTCTGAAATAGATGGCCGGAAAAGGTGTAGTAAGAGGAAGAGAAAAGATACAGAAAGGATCAACATCGACCCCCAGAAGAAAAAAAATATTAACTCAGGAAAAATCAAATCTAAAAAGTGTGTGTGTGTGGAGGGGTTGTATACATATTTGTATACAAGAATGGAATCTTTCTATTCTCTTATATAAGTGGACACTATTGGAGTAGAGTAGAGTAAAGCAATTATACTGACTAGCAGTTACTAGCAGTGTATCTACTTCCTGCATTGCGCGAGTCTTGTATTTGTGATATACTATTATTCCCAATCACTGTTTTGGTAATTACTCATGCAGTAACCTTTTAGGGTTACAACAATAATAAAAAAAAGACATTAATTTTGAAACAAATCTTTTATGGATGATTTGGTTTAGTTTTTAATAAGTGTTTTATCAAGACAATGTTTAGTTTTTCATCTTATTCCAGCAAAGTAAAATTTAATGTTTCATCAACAACCAAATCATAGACATTAAGCATGAAAGCTTACAGCTTTTTCATTCTGTTAACCACTAAGTCATCACTTCAGGCCAAGGTGTATTCATCTACAAAGATCATCATGTGATTTTCTAAGCACCCAGTGAGGATCGAACTCACTACTCAGCTGTAACTGGTTCTAGTGAGACAAGCTTGCTAACCATTACATTATCCCGAGGTGCCCCTTACAAAGATCATCATATAAGCCAAATGTATTTATAGTTTTATATGCATGATTTATATCGAACTTTCTATCTTCACTTATATATGTCTGAAAATGTTACCTTAAATTGCAGTTAAATCTGTTAAAAAGTTTTCCGTTTTTCCTTGTTTTTTTTTTTTTTTATGGCAACATGTATCATGGCTTTAACACATTTCAGAGTTTAATCACATTATCTCTTATCCTCAAGCAGGCCACATAATGAAAACCCTTAGAATTCTTTACATGTGTTCCATATCCTCATTTCTTTTTTTAAATCTTATTTTCTCAGTTCTAAAGATTATCATCCTCTTTTATTTAGAATATATTACATCAAAGATATGCCAAAACATTTCCTCTACTTAATTATTCTCTTGGTGGTGGGGCAGGCTCCTTTTTATTCTTATGGTTTAAATAAAACATGCCTGGTTCATAAGGTTTATTTTGTAATCTGAACAGTGATGCTTTGCAGTTTTTATATTTTAGAAAAGGTTCGTTCTTTGAGCTGTGCAACTTCAATATTCATCTTATTCAGAAGACTATAATTTCTTTATTTTGATTAAAAAAAAACTCTTTTTGTCCTTCACTCTTGTGTTTATGGCTATTTTAGTTTTTGCTTTCTTTTGTCATTTTTATTTGGCCTGTTTTGTTCTTTTGTGCTTCAACTTTGAAAATTTCATCTGTCTTGGATTCAGTTCTCTTGTTAATTCTCATAAGAATATATATTGTATAATTTTTCTTTTGTGACATCAACTTTTTCTTATTCACATTTTCTGCACCACTTATTTCTGCTTACCAACTTTTAAAATTCTGCTTTACCGTTTCCTTCTTGTTTTCTTTAATTTCTTTACACGAGTCATTTTCAGTTCTCTGTTAGCAACTTTGTCTTTTTCTCTGTTGCATTTTCACTTTCCTTTTCTATTGCTTTTTCACTTTACTTTTTTGTTGCTATCTCTCTTTCCTTCTCTTGTTGCTATCTCTCTTTCCTTCTCTGTTGCTATCTCTCTTTCCTTCTCTGTTGCTATCTCTCTTTCCTTCTCTGTTGCTTTCTTCTTTCTCTCTTTCCTTGCTTGCTCTCTCTTTCCTTCTCTGTTGCTATCTCTCTTTCCTTCTCTGTTGCTATCTCTCTTTCCTTCTCTGTTGCTATCTCTCTTTCCTTCTCTGTTGCTGTCTCTCTTTCCTTCTCTGTTGCTGTCTCTCTTTCCTTCTCTGTTGCTATCTCTCTTTCCTTCTCTGTTGCTATCTCTCTTTCCTTCTCTGTTGCTTTCTCTCTTTCCTTCTCTCCTCTCATTCACATCATGTTTATATTTTCAGCTTTGTATAGCTCTCCCTCACTTTCTCATTGAAAAAAAAAAATTTCATGCTTTTCTATCTTCAAAGATTTTTTCAATCTTGCCTGCATCTCTTTCCTATGATTTTTGGCTCAGTTATCAAATTGTATTTCTCTCTATTGTCTGCTTTACATCCTCTCTCGTTCCTATTTTCTCTCACTTTCTAACTTTACTTTCTCTTTCTTCTATTTTACTTTCACTTTTCTCTACTTTACTTTTTCTCTCTTTCCTCATCACTCTCTCTCTCTCTTTCACAACTGCTTTTCCTCATATCTTTCTTGCTCCTGCTTTTCCTTGCTGTCCTCTCTTCCGCTTTTCTTTGCCACTCTCTCTCTTCTGATTTTCCTAATCTCCCTCTTTCTTTTCCTCTTCTCTCTTTCTCTTTCTTTTCCTCTTCTCTCTTTTCCTCTTCTCTTTTTCTCTTTCTTTTCCTCTTCTCTTTTCCTCTTCTCTCTTGCTTTTCCACTTCTTTCTTTCTCTCTTGCTTTTCCTCTTCTCTTTTTGTCTCTTGCTTTTCATCTCTCTCTCTTGCTTTTCATCTCTCTCTCTTGCTTTTCATTTCCCTCTCTCTTGCTTTTCATTTTCTCCCTCTCTCTTGCCTTTCATTTTCTCCCTCTCTCTTGCCTTTCATCTTCTCCTTCTCTTCCATTTCTAATTTTATCTCTTTATTTCCTTCTTTTCTTTCTCTGGCATTTCCTCTCTCTTTCTCTCTTTCTTTTCATCTTCTCTCACTTTCCTGCATTTCCTCTTCTCTCTCTCTTTCTTTTCCTCTATTCCTTCTCTCACCTTTCATCTTCTCCTTCTCTTCCATTCCTGATTTTCTCTCTTACTTTCCCTCTTTTCTTCCTCTCTCTTGTTTTTTTATCTCTCTCTCTCTTTGGTGTTTCATATCTCTCTCTCTCTCTAGCTTTGTTTTCATCTTCTCTCTCTTTCCTGTTTTTCATCTTCTTTTTTTCTTTCTTTTCATCTTTTTGTTTTCTTTCTCCCTCTCACCTGCTACTTATCTCTGTCTCCTGCTTCTCATCTTCTTTAGCTCTCACTTCTAATTTTCATCTTTTTTCTTTGCTATTATTCATTTTGTGTGTCTCTCTCTCTTCTTGTTCTCATCTTTCCTCGCTTCTTTTTAAAATTTCTCTCTTTCCTTCTTTTCATTTTTCTCTTGCTCTCTCCTTTGCACCTTTTTCCCTCTCTTTCCCTCTTTCATTTTCTCTCTTCTTCTCATCTTTTTCTCTCTCCTTCCTTTCATTTCTCTCTCTCTCTCTTTTTCATCTTTGTCTCTTTCCTTTTATTCATCTTTCTCTCTCGCTTATCTTTTTCATTTTTTCTCTCTCTGTCATCTTCTTTTCATTTTTCTCTCTCTCTCCTTCTTTTAACCTTTGTCTCTCTCTCATTCTTGTCCTCCTCTTTTCTCTCTTTTCCTTTTTTGTTTTTTCTCTCTCCTCCTTTTCTTCTTTCTCCTCCTTTTCTTCTTTCTCTCTTTCCTTCTTTTCATCCTTTTCTCTCTCCTTTTTTCATCTTTCTCTCTCATTTTTTATACTTCTCTCTCCTTTTCATTTTTCTTTCTCTCCCTCTCCTGCTTCTCTCCCTCTCTCTCCTGCTTTTGATTGTTTATTCTCTCTTAACTGCAGGGTTTTCTCTCTCTCTCTTTTGACTGCAGAATCTCACTCGCTCTAAACAGCATATTCTCTCTTTATATTGTTTCTTCTTTTTCTCTAGACTGCTTGTTGTCTCTCTCTTTCTCTCTTTACAGCCTGTTTTACTTTTTCTTTTACTGCCCTTTTTTTGCTCTCTCTTTAGTGACTTTTTCTCTCTCTTTTTACTACCTTTCACTCACACCTCTGAATTTCTTTCTCTCTTTTGTCCATGCTTCTTTCTTTCTTTCTCTCATTCCTGACTTATCTCTTTCTCTCTCTGTCATCCTGGACCTATCTCTCTCTCTCTCTCTCTCTCATCCCTTATGTTTATCTCTCTGTTTTTTTCTCTTTCTCTCGTCCCTGTTATTTTTTTTCTTTTTCTCTCGTCCCTGTTTTTTTTCTCTTTCTCTCGTCCCTGTTTTTTTTCTCTTTCTCTCGTCCCTGTTTTTTTTCTCTTTCTCTCGTCCCTGTTTTTTTTCTCTTTCTCTCGTCCCTGTTTTTTTTCTCTTTCTCTCGTCCCTGTTTTTTTTCTCTTTCTCTCGTCCCTGTTTTTTTTCTCTTTCTCTCGTCCCTGTTTTTTTTCTCTTTCTCTCGTCCCTGTTTTTTTTTCTCTTTCTCTCGTCCCTGTTTTTTTTTCTCTTTCTCTCGTCCCTGTTTTTTTTTCTCTTTCTCTCGTCCCTGTTTTTTTTTCTCTTTCTCTCGTCCCTGTTTTTTTTCTCTTTCTCTCGTCCCTGTTTTTTTTTCTCTTTCTCTCGTCCCTGTTTTTTTCTCTTTCTCTCGTCCCTGTTTTTTTCTCTTTCTCTCGTCCCTGTTTTTTCTTCTCTTTCTCTCCCGTTTTTTTCCCTCTTTTTTTCTCTCTCGTCGTCCCTGTTTTTTTCTCTTTCTCTCGTCCCTGTTTTTTTCTCTTTCTCTCGTCCCTGTTTTTTTCTCTTTCTCTCGTCCCTGTTTCTTTTTTTCTCTTTCTCTCGTCCCTGTTTCTTTTTTTCTCTTTCTCTCGTCCCTGATTTCTTTTTCTCTTTCTCTCGTCCCTGATTTCTTTTTCTCTTTCTCTCGTCCCTGATTTCTTTTTCTCTTTCTCTCGTCCCTGATTTCTTTTTCTCTTTCTCTCGTCCCTGATTTCTTTTTCTCTTTCTCTCGTCCCTGATTTCTTTTTCTCTTTCTCTCGTCCCTGATTTCTTTTTCTCTTTCTCTCGTCCCTGATTTCTTTTTCTCTTTCTCTCGTCCCTGATTTCTTTTTCTCTTTCTCTCGTCCCTGATTTCTTTTTCTCTTTCTCTCGTCCCTGATTTCTTTTTCTCTTTCTCTCGTCCCTGATTTCTTTTTCTCTTTCTCTCGTCCCTGATTTCTTTTTCTCTTTCTCTCGTCCCTGATTTCTTTTTCTCTCGTCCCTGATTTCTCTTTCTCTCGTCTCTGATTTCTCTTTCTCTCGTCCCTGATTTCTCTTTCTCTCGTCCCTGATTTTGCTTTCTCTCGTCCCTGATTTCTCTTTCTTTCTCTCTCTCGTCCTTGATTTTCTTTCTCTCCTCTCTCATCTTCTTTTGCCTTCAAACCATACTTCAACCAATGTCTTTATTTACACATTCTTTTTACTTTTCATTTTGCCTGCATTGTTTTCTTTGCTTCTTATTTTTTTTCAGTTTCCTCAAGTCATTTTTTAATTTCATTCAGTAACTTTCTCTTCTCTTTTACTATTCTTAATATATTTATATCGCCTTTGATTATAATTGATATTTATGCACCAACATCTACATCCGTATTTTTCTCCATTGACATAGAATATATAGATATTACATATAATTACTCATTTACGTATATTTTGTTGATGCATAAAAATGTTAATATTTGTAAATGAAATATCTTCTTTCCTGATCTGCATCAACTGAACGCACCAAAAGAGAAAAAGTAAGCAATTACCATTTTTGCGCTCTTTTTGCATAACCAGAATTTGTGACATTAAATTGAATCAAAGGCCATCTTTAATCTTGAATATATTCAGGAAATTCCTCTCTCAACATCCATTTAATATCATGCTTAGCATAAATGTGAAAAATCTTCTCAAAAGAATTTTTCTTGCTTTGTAAAGAAGATATATATGTATGTGTGTGTGTTATTTACCATGTAAGTATTCATAAGTTTTCAAACAAAACTCTGTTTAGTTTATTGGGCAGGGGATTTTTTAAATGATTATATTTCTCTCCCCTGGGATAGAGAAAATAGAATTTAAAGTAAAAAAAAAAAAAAAGAAACTGAATAAAAAGGATAAAGAATAGAAATTCTTTGAATTGTCTCAGTTCTGAATGAAAGCAAGAAAAAGTCACAATGTCAAAATGATGAAAGTTGAAAATGAATTAAATTGCATCAATTTAAAGTGAAAAATTTGTTCTGATGTTTTGTTATGGAAAAGAAAAAGTTTTGCATATTTTTCAAATACAACATTGAACTTTCTCATTGCTCAAATTTTCTAGAGACAATTAAGGCAACTCTTTGGATGACTGACTGGTTCATTTTGCTGCTTATGGTTTTACTACAATACTCTGGCTGACTCATTCTACAGCCTTCTTTGTGTGTAGAATCTAAATAGTAAAGAAGAGTGTATCTTGTCTTTTTTTTTTTTAGTAAGGAAAAAGCAAAATAAAGAACAGTAACCAAAAAAGTGAAATTACCATTTCACTTTCCATTTAGATTGTTCGACAGAAGCAGGGTGCAAAAAGATTGAATCCAAAAATATTAATAAATAAAAATCAAATAAATCAAAAATAGTAATGTTTAGTAGTGTAAACAAATCTAGCTTGGTATGATAATAATTCTGGTGTATATATATAATGTTTATTATAAATCACCTGAAGGTACTGAAAGGTTGAAACCTAGGTTTTGGAAATAACTCATTTCCAGTTGATAAATATTCAAAAGTTTTACAATATAAATGTATTGAACACTTTTTAATACAACTGAGTACTGGTCTAACTTAATAATGATTAAAAACTGTGTGCATGTTTGTGTGTATATGTGTGTATATATATATATATATATATATACACACACACACACACATATATATATATATATATATATATATATTTTAGAGTGAAGTGAAAAACTGAAAATTCTAAAATCATATTCCTAATAGTAATAAAAAGTTGCATCTGTACTTAGAAGTACCAAATCTAAAATATTATCAAATCTGATTAATATCTTAAGCTGCCAAAATTACTTTGAAATATTGACATTTTAAATATACAATTTTTGAAATTTTCTTTTTTTAATTTGATTGTGTTTGTGATCTAATAATGTAACAATATGAAGGCAGTTAGCAACCCAATTGGTCAATCAGCTTTAAAAATTAATTTTTATCACTTGGAGGAATTGAATAAAAGTACAAAATAAAATAAATGTACAAAATAAAATAAACATAAAAATTTCCCAGGAGTTTTCTGACAGGAAAGACAATTTTTGCATGTGCAAAAAGAGAGGCTTCCTAGCACCATAAATAAACTCTACCTCTTTTTTCTGTTGGACTTTGACTGGTAAAGACGTGTCGACTGTTGGAGAAGGAATTTCCCCAACAAGAGGTCGTTGGAATCAAAAAATAAAATCAGTGTCCAAACTGTCCCTCTAGTGTCTCTCTATTTTTTTCTCTTTGCCTATTCAACAAGTCTTGGATGTTTAGGTGAAAGAACCAACCCATCAATCATAGCCATAACATCCATACACTCATCACTTACTCAAAATGATTTATTTCTTCCCTTCAACTTTTTAAATTGTCCTTAAATAATATTAGAACACTGCTGGGGAATTGAAATGTATCACAAAGCAAAAACAAAGAGACTTGACTCTCTGCTGCTGATACTGTTAAGTCAAAGATTACTTTGGAGAGCATGACCTATATGAGGCCATAGTTCACCCAACCCAATTTCCTGATTCATCTCTTTTAGGACAAACTTGTTAAAAGAGAAAGAAAACATTTTAGATAATATTAGACTCAAGCAGATTAAAATTTTTGATTTGGTCAGTATACAACACCTTGCCAAGCCCTGCAAACTTACAATTATGGTATAAAACCCAGTCGCCAAATTGTCATTTTTGTGGGCGCAAAGGTACCTTAAAACATATCCTGAGTAGCTATAAATCTGCACTAGCTGATGGGCATGACAGGTGGCGCCATGACGAAATTCTAAAAGAGATCATGAAAATAGCTCAAAATGCTATCAAAGAGAATGTTTACAACCCAGACACAAGGCAGATAAAATTTATTAAAGCAGGCACAAAAATCCCACAAAATAGGTAAACCCAAACCTGTTATCTCCTGTAACAGACTGGGAACTAAGGGCCAATATAGGCTCAAAATTGAAATTCCCAGAGCAAATTGCAATACACAAAACTTTGCCCAGATATAGTTTTCTTCTCACATAATTTGAAGAAGATAGTTTTGTGGGAACTGATGGTCCCCTGGGAAGAAAACGCAGAAGAAGCCCATGAAAGGAAAAAGTTAAAATACGACGAACTGCTGGAGAGTTGTAGGGTTAAAGGCTGGAGGGCTAGCTGCACTCTGATAGAAGTGGGAACTAGAGGATTTGCAGCAAGGTCCTCATGCAAAGCCTTAACAGATATTGGGATAGTAGGAGTAAAAAAAGGAAAGCACTCAAGTCCATAACCAAAACAGTGGAAAGAACAGCTAATTGGTTATGGATGAAAAGAGCAAGTGCCTGGATTTCAAAACAAATTGTTAGGTAAAATTCCCTGAAATTCTGCATTTCTGATTTCTCTTCATTTTATTAGTACTCGTAAATAAGATAAAATGTATAAATAAGTTTTAAATTAAAGTATCGTGATTAATTCTTAGTCGAGTTTTTTTTTTCTAATAGCCGTACAATAGATAAATTGTTTCATATTTTCGGACAAGCTCATATACGGTTCACCTCTAAATGGAAAATGGCTCTGATTGTCACCAATCAGAAGCATTTGCAAGGTTTTGTACCGGGCCCAAATGTTATAAATTTTTTCAGTGTCTGAAAACGCTTATTGAGGGTGGACCAGAAACTGATCATCTCTGGTCGGGTCGGTGCGGTGAGGGGGGTATGATGTTGAGAGACCCGAAACCTCCTAGTGATCCACGCAATGACATCACTGATGACACCCTCTAGCGCCCCCTCTACGGTGCGTATGTTTGAAATCAAGTGATAAACTTAATTCACTCCCTTCTGGTTGGTCAGCCTGGCAAAGGTTAACCTGATTGCAAAAAGATTCAATTTGTCCCTTCCCATGTTTCTGCCTTTGGAATCAAATAGAGAGGTCAGCCCCTAGAAAGCATTCCTGATAACAATATAAGTATTAGATACAACATTTTCAAAGCAATGCACCAGGAAGACCAGTGAAGGAGTTGTTGCTGGTGAGTACTAAATCTTTAATTTTAAAACAAGTTTTACAGGATGACTCAGTCAGTTAAGTGCCATACGTGATACACACTTAGGCAATCATGTCTCGAAAGAGACATGACTGACTGGGCAGAAGATTATCCCGCAATAGGTTGCCATTGCTTTCTGCAGTAGACTGGTTGCCAACCAAGGCTATAGAACCCAGCCTGTCCTATTATTTAACCCATAACTGGAGGGAAGAGATGGATTAATACCTTTCCCAAGGGTATTTGGGTGTAACTGAATACAAGGACTTTAACTGAAATTTTAACTCGGTTCCCCGATTTGTTGTTCTCATCCCAAAATTTGACATAGTAAGTTTCTTATGTTTGGAGCCCCACAACTTTGGAAAATTAATTCATTACCTAACTATAGTGATGTTATAGAATTTTATTTGTTAACTAAACTGGAACTCAAAGCAGAGAGAAATCAGCATGAGCTTATGTTTCCTGACATTGCAGCCATATTTTGCAACACTGCCATGCTCATATAAGATTCTTCCAATTGTATCTTTGACTCATGTTATATATATGTTGAAGATATATAATGAAAACCACAAAGGACTTTTGAAATCATATCAGAAACTTAGGAAGAGTGTGATATGTAATAGAAAACTAAAATGATTTCTATACATATACGTTTTTGCAAATGTATTGACTTGTTGAAATGTTTCTGCGAAAAGAAGTAAAGGTTCCTGTGAAGGAACCTAACTTTTTGTTGGATGAAAGGTCTGCTTGGAAAATGATCATAGGAAACACTGATGTGGAAGAAACCAAAACAACGCAAAAAACGTGAAGCCTGAAAGGTCAAAATGTTAAAGAAATCAACAATTGTTTCTCCAATTAAATCTCCTGATATTTCAACAGAATCAAGGGGCAAGGAGTGAGAACAAGAACAACCACAACATGGGTTAGGAATGTCAAGCAGCTTGAAGTCAAAGCTGATGCAGAAATAACTACTAAATTTTGCTATGACTTGCAACAGATTCAATGTGTCAGATACAACTGCAGCAGTATTATTATTCTCCATTTTGTAAGATATAAGAATAGTTTCTACTGCAAGCAGGTACAAAAATTTAAATACCTGAAAAGCATTATAACAGAAGACAGAAAGTGCGACACAGAGATCCAAAGGTGAATTGGCATGGCAAAGGAAGCATTCCAGAAATTGAGTAAAGTATTAAGGAACAGGACAATTTTGCTAGAATCAAAGAAGAGAGTGCTGGATTGCTATGTGCTGTCCATCCTTCAATATGGCAGTGAATGCTGGACAATACCATCAAAGATGAAGGAAAAACTTGAAACTATTGAAATGTAGTTCTACAGAAGGATGCTGCAAATATCATGGATTGAGCATGTGAGCAATGATGGGGTCTTGGAAATGATGGAAACAAAAAGGAAATTAATACGGAATATCAGGAAGAGACAGATGAAGTTCCTGGGACATGCAATGAGGAAGGAGAGCTTGGAGAATCTGATACTAACAGGCCAGATAGAGGGGAAAAAGAGACAAGGGAAAGCAACGGGTAACATATTTGAAGGACCTAATCAGGTGGATGACGGAATGAGGATTGCATGATGTAACAGGAAAAGGCGTGCTCAGAGCCACTAGGGATAGGGAAACGTAGAAAGCCATGATCATCTACGTCCTGAAAGGGACAGGGCACATGGAAGAAGAAATTATGAAGAGAGTGTTCTAATTTGATGAGCACTTTGAAGAATAATGAATCACACCAATCCAAAGCACCAAAAGCCATATATTTTGATGGAAGAAAGGATAAAACACTTGAGATGGAAAAAAAAAAACAAATGAAAAGTATCACAGAGATATGTATTCCTTTAAAACAAGATCCACAATCCATATATATGGTACATGTTGCACCAAAAAGTTGGACAGCAAAAGATATCTTGCAATAAATACTAGACTTCTGCTATAAGAAAAGTATATTTCTTGAAACCTTGTTTGTCTTGGATGTGATGGAATTGCCATGAATACTGGTTGTTCAGGAGGAATAATTAGACTACTGGAGGAGAAAATACAGAAACCATTACAATGGATCATTTGTCTTATTCAACTGAATGAGTTATCTCTGTATCACATCGTTAAATATCAGGATGAAACAACTACAGGCCCTCGAAACCAGTTTAGTAATGTAGGAAAAGCACTAACGGAATGTGAACATCTAAAAATGAAAAGATTGAAAATATTTTTTTCAATACGAGTTTCCAGACAATGTCATTGAATTAACCATGGATCACAGATATCTTTTTGACATGTGTCAAGCTATTGACAAAGGCAAATTCTAGATGCTTGGCTGAAAAAATCCAGGAAAACTCTCCCACTCATACTGGGTGACAATGGCAAACTGAACATTATATGACTATGTTGGGACCAAAGAATTAGAAAAAAAACTGAAAGCAATTGCAACATTTATCATGAAAGTATATACCCCTTCAGAGTTTGATATGAAGCAATTTTGGTCACTTGGTCATGGAGCTCCTCATATTCTCAAAATTATTCAAAGATCTATAGTTCTGCCCAATGACCAAAAAGAAATAGTACATCTTGGATGTCAAAGAAATGCATATTTTCTGCATCCTGAGGACATTCTCATTCTATGCTGAAGAAAAATTTGTGCAAGAATTAGCCGTCAGGCAAATTTTCAAAGCCATGCAAGAATGAGACAGTGATGTTTAAGAATTTAGATTACCGGCAATCAATTTTGATGCTTCTGATTACTTTTCGCTGACTTTTTGGGCACAATTATCATAGTGAACCTCATTTAACCACAAATTTCACAAATGAGGAATTGTGTGGAAAAAGGGTAGACTTCTCTTTTTTTTTAAAAACTACCTTGTCACACCCAAGCTGCTGAACATTGTGTAGAGGCAGTAACTGAAGATTGTGCCTCAGTCTGTGGACAAAATAATCAGGATGGATATATTCAAGCAATGTAATTCTCTAGACAAAAGTTAACAAAATTTGAAACAAAAAACATTTTTTTGTTAACTGAAATGAATAAATATTATGATTATTGGCAACTATAATCAGTCAGCATTTGTACCATTATTAGATAACAAACACTATCAAATTAAAAAATAGAAAATTTTGAATTTGCATATTTAGCATAAAATGTCAATTTTACAGACTAATTTTGGCAACCCAAGATATTATTCAATTTTGATAATATTTTGGATTTGTTATTTCTAAGATAGAAATTTTTATTGCCATTAAGAATATGATTACAGAATTTTGATTTTTTTTCACTCACCCTAATATATATATATATATATATATATATATATATAATAGATCTGAATTTAAGTTTATTCAATGTTCATGGGAATTAAGGTTAAGTTACTGCTATTTTAATAACAACATTAAAAATTTTAATATTTTCCACTTATATGTAGATAAAAATGCAGGGAGAAAAAATCAAAGGGGTGTAAATCATGAGTCTTAAAAATTTAAATCTTCAAATATTGCATGATCATAGTGTCGGGCAAATAAAAATTTTAAATTTAAATAAAATAAAAATGAAATGAAAAATTAAGAGGTAAAATTTAGAATTAAAAATATATGGAGCAAAAATAAAATAGGGTTTAATTCATTGTTAAATGTAATATTGTGGGGAAAAGAAAGAAAGGAAGAAAAAAATAGGCAAACGTAAAGAGGGATCTATATCAATATGGGATTAAGAATTTAAGGAAGTATTTTTTTCTATGATAGCATGTGGTCATTAAATGACCATTATTATTAAGCAAATTATTCAGGTGAATAATTAAACTTAGTTATAATTGCACTAAAAACATAAATATATTTCACATCACAATAATATATCAATTCTTGATATGGTTTAAGATGACAGGTTTTTCTTAAAGGCATAAATAACATTTATCTCCTTTTCTATTGTAATGCTTGGATTTAGCTACGATATTCTATGTAATAATCGAGTTCTTATTGTTTTTTTTAAATTTCCAATAATGTATGGATATAACATTACTTAAAAGCAGTACTTAAAGGGAATGTATATATTTATATCAGTCAGTTCAGTCCCATATGTGATACACACTTAGGCAATCATGTCTCAAAAGAAACATGACTGACTGGGCAGAAGATTTTTCTGAAGTAAGTTGCCATTACTTTCTGCAATATACTGGTTGCCAACCAAGGCTATAGATCTCAATTTATCCTGTTATTTAACTCGTAGCTGGAGGGAAAAAATGAATTATTACCATTCCCAAGAGTCTATTCATGTAAGTGAATGCAAGGAATTCAACTGGTATTTGAACTCAGTTTTCAAATTTTTCATTTCAAGCTGATATCCACTGCACCACAATCCACATATAGATAGATATATGTCTTTTTATGTAGGCTATTGATGGTTCTATGAGAGTAATTTGATTCAATAACCTATATAAATCAATCCAATTTCATTTAAATACCAACTCTAGCAATAAGGAAATTTTTGACAATTCCAAAAATAAATTCATTAATGCTTTAGAATAAAGTAAGCTCAACACTAGTCTAGAATACTCTGTGAAAAACAAATTAGGCAGAAATAAGCAGAATCCATAGAAACATAACTTTATTTGGTTTAACCCACTCTTCAGCAGTAACATCCAAAAATCATTAGAAAATTCTTCCAAAATTTAATTCAGACATTTCTCCCATTCACACACACACTAAAAATATTTTTATTAAAGCAATATTAAAGTTATAGTTGCACTAAAAACATAGATAAATATATTTCACATCATAATAATATGATACAAAAAACACTTAACTACCCTACTACTAACAATAGATACCCTTCTAAAAAATAATTGCAATTGAAAGAAAAACAAGATCTACCTATTGAATGGCTAGTGTATGTCTGAAAGTCTTGTTCATAGAGCGTGCATCTATTTGGATCATGATGTCAAATTTTACTTTGGAGCAACACGTGGAAATTTTGCTTTCAAAATGATTTGTCTTCAAGCAACAGTAAATGCAGCAAAAGCACTGCTATATGTATATATTATTGGAAATTAAAAAACAATGACAAAAACCCAATTATTATCTGAAATATTGTTGCTAAAACCAAATCTTGTCATGGAAAAGGAGACAGATGTAATTTATGCCTTTAAAAAAACTTAAAACCATACAAATAACACAAATCTACTTAACAAAAAAAAAGGGAAATAATGACCACATGCTGCCATAGAAAACTGCTTAAATTCTAAAACCTTGATTGATGCAGATTCTGCTCTACATTTGCTTTTTTTCCTCACTGCCTTATTTTTCCCCCTTTTTTTCCCCCCCCTCAAATTTTACTATTAATAATTATGAATAACATCCTTTTGATTTCATCTCCCTGCATTTTAATAATTTGTAATTTAAAATTTTAATTTTATTTTTTTATCCTCAAATTAATTTTTGTGTGTTTAAATTTTACTCTTGGTATATTAAAAAACACTAACCTAACATTATAAGATTAAACTTCAATGAGCCTCAAGTGAACTTAAATTCAAATCTATTAAATGGTCAGTTTGTAATATGCACCAAATGATTACATAATGCATTAAGTTTAGAGTTGTGCAATCAACATTGAATAAAAAGTATATTTATCAATATATATATATATATATATATATATATATATATATATATATACGGCTCTGTTCATACTAGATTGAGCATTGTTTAATCAACACCTGAATATTTTTATACATGTGTGTATACCCTATATATATTTATTAATTCCCACAACTATATATATATATATATATATATATTAATTGATCAACTGCTTTAGTTTCTTTTTATTCACTATATGGTCATTTCTATACCCACTATGTATTAATCCAATATATATATATATATATATATATTTGCTAATGTTCACCCATTTCATGGTCAAATGTTAACTCAATTAAAATGCTAATTCTATTGAGTAATATTAGCATCTGTAAGGATATGTTAGGACTATAGAGGTGAAATAAACTTTACAAGGAACCAGGAACACAGTCCTAAACAGGAAACAAGAAATAAACCTCTATTCCTATTAAAAAACTATGAAGTAGTGTGAATCTTTTGTTTATCCCACTTGTGTTTGTTAAAAAAAATTCTGAAGATGCTCCTTAAGTGTATAAATGGGAAGTGATATTCTCACTTACTCTCTATTCTTATTACAACTTTGGGTATAAAATGTTGATGCACATGAGAAAAAAGTGTCCTCTATTGGAGTTCATTCATTTCCAATGTCTTGTCTCTCATGAATTTTAGTTCTCTTTCAACTGTCTATCCTGAAGGCTTACATGAGCTCTGCATGCACAAACACACATTCTCCAAGTTAAACATTTTATGAAACCAGTCTTTAAAATATATTCTTCATTTCTTGTAAATGTAATACTTTTAATAATACATGCATTGGTATTTGTTTTATTTTGTTTTGTGTTACTCGTTTATTACTTGTACTCCCATTCAAGTCTGCAATAATTGTTAAGGGAAAAATAATATCAGGAGATATGTGTTTTCTACAAAAACACAACATGCATTCCTGTTAGAAAACACGCAATAGGAGGACCCATCTGTTCCTGTTAGAGGGGGAAAGTATATTCCTCCTTTTGGAACTCTTCTCCATTTACTTACTTCCGCAATAGTTACAATCTTGCAGAAGTTTAAATGTCATCTTCTATCTTGTTGAATAGCATCTATCTTTAATAATTTCTTCAACACTCCCTGTATATACAGTTTTTCTTTCACTGTAATTCCCTGCTCACAATTAGTAGCCCTGCCTTGCTTGGGATGAAATGCTTAAAAATATATATATGTGTGTTTCAGACAAGAAAAATCTTTAAGATGAATTAGTATTTACATTATTTAGTTTGTTCAGACTATTGTCCTCATCTTAACTGCCATGTCTGCAATGTTTCGGCTGTTGTATGTTCCAGCCTTCATCAGGTGCTAGGAATATTCTGGACACACCAGATGCTACTGGACCATGTGAACTCATTAAGATCATCAATACAGTTCATAATGGTAAAAGAGAAGACAACACACTAGCATTTCTGGATGTACTAACATTTCAAACAGAGAGGAAGTTAAAGATATGCATATTCTGCAAGCCAACATTCACTGAACAATATTTCATTTTCAACTCCTACAATTCATACAATATAAAGAAAGGGATTGTCTGCTGCTTGCAACATCAAGCAAAAGTCATGAGCTACCCAGAAACACATGAACAGGAAATGGTCAGTTTAAGCAGTACCCTACAATGTAACAACTACCCAGGATACATGACAACAGCTCCAACAAATGTGGAAAGGAGAGTTCATGAGGATAACAACTTGGTCTATCTACTCTATGTGAAGAGGTTATTTGAGAAAAAAACAAAGGATTTGTGGTTCATATAACATCAGGACAACCTTCAAAAATAGTTCTACACTTCACAGATACCTCTCCTGAGCAAGACCTCCAACAGTGGAGAACATGACTAAGGACTGTCTGTACACCATTCCATAAAGCTGTGGGGAAAAAATATAAAAGAAGAAATGGGCAGTCTCCTTAATGTAAGGCTGCAAAAACATCACAAGGCTGTAACACAAGTTTGGGATAGAAAAATTGGGCATAACTGACCACATATGGAGGGAGAAAGAGGATCGCTACACCCTATAGAATGAAGTTGAAATAACTGATTAAGAACGCCAGTGAAAACTAAGTAAACTTAAGAAATCAGCACATATACTAGGCCACAAATATTTCCTAAACTGATCAAGCATAGAAATAAATACAATATGTGAACCAAGAATACAGAGTTCTAAAGAAAATCTTTAGCATCAAATATTGCAATATGAGCTCCTGTAAAAAATGGTTACTGAGACATTAGGTTCATAAGTCCCAGAAATTAATACACTGATATCCTCAAGTACACATGGCCCAGTGGATATAGATATTGGTTAGTTCCAGTGACTTGACCCAAAGAGTTGTGAGTTCAATAACAGGCTACAGCAGTAGTGAATCTAGAGATTTAGGTTAAAGTGAGATAACTACATGGCAACCAGAAGTAGCATTATACAGAGACTGAGAATAATATATAAAGGTTTCGGTTTGGTTCAAAATTCCTAGCACCTGATGAAGAGTGTACAATAGCCGAAATGGAAATGAACATGAGTACAATAGTCTGAACAATGTAAATAATGTAAGAAAAATCTTAAGTTATATAAGTAAAATTAAAATAAATTTGTTTCACATCTTTCAATTTGAATATTTACATCTGTGAAAGTTTAATTAATAATATTCTGAAATGATTCAAATAAACTTCATACTCACAAAATCACATCTGCACCTCCATTAATTAAATTTTGGCTTTTGAAAAAGTTTTATTTAGTTCTACTTTTGTTCTTCATGAATTAAAATCATGAGAAGTGTTTTTACAAGTAATCAACAGCTAAATATATAATTCATTAAACCAAAATTAATTTGAAAGGATAGCTGGGGAATACGATATTTAATAATATCATGTTAAAAGTCTTGTCTATATTTTGGATAATTGATTTTGGTTGGAACAGAAAGAAGTGAAACTTTTCATTGAGCCATCGAGATTCTGCGATTGTGAAAATGAAAAATGGTGGCAACCTGTAAAAGAAAGGATGAGAAGAAAATGTTGATGGTATTGTCAAATGTAAAATGAAACTCAATGCATTCAGCAGCATTGGTTGAATGGCATGGATCTATGGCACATCTTCTCAGAAAGACTTCTCAAAATATCTGCAGTTAAATGTGATAACCAAGAGATAAAATCTATGAAATACTATCGGATCGTAAGGAGATCGAAATGTAGCAACAAGAGCTGACCATTGTTGCTAAAGAATTCTGCAGGGTGAGAATGGTTCAGTTTTACAAGATATCATATGAGTAGACTAATGCATCCAGGTAACTTTATTACTTACTACATTTATACAAATGTATTTCAAAAGATTTAATATATATATATATTGGGTGCGATGGGTAAATTTTCACCATTTTATATTTTTTTAATTTTATGAATGCTCATTGTTATTTTTTATTTTTTTCAACTGCACTATATACTAGGGTCAGTTAAGCACTGTCCGTGAGAAAAAGAGCACCATGATGCAATTCACACCACCATAAATTTGGAAACACTATGTTGTACTGCATGGCATTTAAGGCCAGAAACTCAAATATGAACATTCGAGAGTGTTTGTATGTCAATCTGAGGACTGTGCAGAAAGATTCGGATGAGCCTGATGGTGATTACAAAGCACGGCAGCTCGAAAAAAAACTCACTTTGATCATTCTTATAAGTAAAAAACTCATGAACTTTTTGGTGAAGGCCTCAAACTCAACACAGAGGCCTATATCAAATGAGTTGAAGAGGGTAGGGCTGCTCTGGATCAAGAGAGTGGCTGCTGAAGACCATATTTCTGGCAAAAGGATTTTGCACCATGCCACATAAGCAAGAGAATCAAGTCAGAGCTGTCAGGCAATTTCTGTGATAGCATCAACCCTTACATGTGGCCACCTAATTCCCCAGATGGCAACTGCCATGATTATTATATATGAAGTGCAGTCAAGAAAGAGACCAACAAAACTCCTTGTAACATGTAAGATAAACTGAAGTCAAGGTTTATGGCAGTATTTACCAAGTTAAACATTAAAATTGTCCAGAAGAGTTGCCAAAGATTCCAAAGTCATTTGGTGGCTGTGATTGAAGTCAAAAGCAATTTTATTGAATAAACTCTTCAGTACCCATGTCTATTGAACAGGTTAAGAGGCTCATCCCTTGTTCCCTGTTTAGGATGTGGTTTACGGCTTTCTCTTTTCAGATCTTCTCACTTTTTTTTTTTCAATTGGAGTAGATAGATCTATCTATTGCCTGGTTCACACTCCTCCCATATCTATTGAACAGGTTAAGAGGCTCATCCCTTGTTCCCTGTTTAGGATGTGGTTTCCGGCTTTCTCTTTTCCAATCTTCTCACTTTGTTTTTTTTTTCAATTGGAGTAGATAGATCTATCTATCGCCCAGTTCACACTCTACCCATGTCTATCGAACAGGTTAAGAGGCTCATCCCTTGTTCCCTGTTTAGGATGTGGTTTCCGGCTTTATCTTTTCCAATCTTTTCACTCTTAAGTAGCCCCCTGCACATCAGTGGCGTTACCGCCTTGCTCGGGGTGATACGATTAAAAAAAAAAATTTCAAAATATTTTGTGTAATTTCAATAAATATATCTGTTAAATGGAGTCTTTAGTGTTATTTTCATTGTTGTGTAATTTAGATGACAATTTATCATCACAGACTGTATATTATAATGACATGTATGCATAAATATATCTGTATGAGTACAAATATCTATATATGAGTTTATTTATTTATATATATATATATATAATCAAAAAATTAGATGGCATTATTGAAACACTAGTTACAGTTTATATAAAAATTTTGATACAGACACATTTAACTTTTAGCAACATCAGAAATCAAAATTTTTATTAAAGTTTTGAGAATTTCTCTATTTGTAATGTTTTGATGCTGTGGGGTTATTTTATAATGACTCTACTTCAAGGAGCACCCAAACAAGAATAAATATGAGATACTAAAATGAGAAAATGAAAAGAAGCGTACCAAAATATTTTTACCATTTTTTTATAACATGCAACAATGTAAAAACAATAATGCAATTCACTTCTGTTTACTTACATGCCCGTTAGCTACAATCTTCAAGAATTCAAATGTAAAGTCAATAGTCATCTCCTATCTCACTAACTTGCATCCTCTCTGTCTTATCAATATTTTCATCCTTCTTCTATCCTCTTCCTTACATCCCCTGTAACTTGTCACTCTTTCACATAACTTACCTCTTATGTAACCCCCTGCTCAACAGTGGCAGTAAAATGCCTTGCTTGGGGCGACACGATTATAAAAAAACAAAAAACATAAATATATAAATAGTACTTGTGATAAACAAGGTTTACACTTCATAAGTTTACTACTTTTGAGCTGAGGTGAGGTTGTCAGCTACCAGTACATATCTTTATGGTGTGAGTCAAGACACTGGTGCAACCTCTTCCCAGAACCAGACTGACTCCAATTGTGTTAAGGGCTCCAATTCATTTCAAATGTCATTACTGTTTCAAAGGTATTAACTCACCTCTTCTTATCTGCTTGCTAGGTGGAAAGTTCTATCTAAAACCCCACAGTTTCAACTGTAATTGGTACTCATTGTAGTTCTCATATGAGAGACTGATTCTATCAATAAAACCATTATTTGTCTGAAGAAGTTTCTTCTCAAAATGTCTCACTATAGAGATTTTAATCTTGTCATTTAAGTGAGCATTGGGAGAGTAAATACCCTAACTATCAATGTGATTCAAAGCTCATATATATTTATATTAGGATATTAGTAGCATATAGAATTCTGAAGAAAAGTGGAAATAATGTGACAAAATGGAAAAGTTCTTCAAAAAAGATGTTTCACCTCTTTATGGCAGGCATCTTCAGGTCAGAATTTTTGAAAAACCCATGTATCTGGGGAAATGCAATGAAATCTTGAAGGAACACATAGTAAATATCTTTATCAGATGCTGTACATTGCAGTATATAAACAAACAGGAAAAAAACAGATCCACTCAAAGTGAGCTAATTTCAAATCCAGTAGACATTAACAGTTTTAACACAAAAAACAAACTTTCTGGACATAGCATTGGATAAAGATATTTACAAGGTGCATCCAAAAAGTATTTGACTTTGTTTTTTCCTGCAAAAGTTAATGCCACATAGAAAAAAACTCATTGTTTGGGAGGAGCTGCTGACCTTTCATTCATGCTGAAGGTTACGCCTGGAGTAGAGACATGTAGAAGCACAGTGTAGTACTGAATAGTAGCTCAGATTGAAGAAACCGAAAGCTGTGTTTGAATTAAAGTCAGGTCCATTACATTGACTTAAATGCTGATTCCCTTGGAAAAGGTATGAATCCATATTTTCTCTACACCAGCTATAGGTAACTATCATGAGAGATTGGGCCCTTTAGTCTTGGTTGGCAACCAGTCTAAGAGAAGGAAAACTCTGAATTGAAACCAGCCTCGAGCTTCTCAGATAGCACCATAACTCCAGCTACAAATTTCCACATTCGTCGGGATGTGGCAGATTTGTTCAACAGATTCATTTCAAATGATCCAAGCTGAATGCTGCAACAAGTACCGATAAGTACAAAAGTAAATGGCCTAAAGTTAGCAAGAAATCATCAGACCAGAAAAAGGTCCCAACTATAAATCACACATATACCATGAACACACATACAGACATAAACACACAGTAAAATTATTGACAGCAGACAACCAGCCAGGAATGACCATTTTTTGAAAGGTCAGGAACTCACTCGGACAGACACGTGCTTCTCTGCCATTCTGAAGATGAGATTTTGATCTCGAAATATTAATGTATAATAAAAAGGTAATACTCAAAAACTTCTTTACCTTCCTTTATTTTACTCAATGCATTGTTACAGCCTTCAAGACCTAACTATATTGGCAAGAAAAATTAACAACAAACTTATCCAATTTCAAACCATCAGTTGCACAACTGGAAGCATCTAAGCTTTTAGCTAAAATTTGCCATTTGAATATGAAAAGAAGATATCTCAGATTTTATAATAAAAAAGCAAAGGGTACATTCAAAATCCTGAAAAGCCATGAAAAACATTTAATCAATCAATCTTGATACTCCTAAAAATCAAATGTCTTTCAAAAGACTGTTATTTTGCCAAAATTCAAATGGTTTTCAAAATACCAATATTTTACCAAAATGCAAATTTTTTTTAAAAGACTGATATTTTCTAAATTTTTCTATGCTTTTTCTTTTTTTTTCTGGTATAAGAAACATTAAAACAGGTTTGTTACTTTTACTCTCATGAGGGTTTGTATAGCCACAACAGATGTTGTACAACTACCAAAAACTGTATAAAATCTACTCACTTGCAGGTCCATGGTCCCTTGTGACTGATGGATACCACACACAAATTTCTTTTATCTTTTTTGTTAGATTGCTTTGTGTAATGCTTTATTCAAATACTTACTCAGCTAAACCCTTCTATATAAGACTAAAACCTTAATTACTAACTTGCTTTTTTCTGGAACATTTAGATTGTGCTTCAGATATAAAATGGTTCATTTTTTTTCTAATCCATACAGTTGACTAATAAATTGAAAATTATGGTCTATGATTTGCCATAAAAGTAACAAAAAATTAAACAAAAGCATGATGAGTCAAATGTTAATAATAATCAGTGTTAATGTTATTTTTACACTTTTTTTTCTGAAATTCTTTAAATTCTCAATTTTTCTCACAAACATTTGATGATAGTTTAAAAACAAAATCAGTTTGATTTGTGGCTAGAGCAAATCAAGGAAAAAGTTTTTATAAGATAATGTTGCTTGTTTTCACTGTTTTAGGGGAGCCTTCCTGTCTGCTTAATTTTGTGTTGCCTACATTTTGTTGTCTTTCACATTAAATTCCTGTTTTTGAGAACAGCCTGAAGAGAAGCTCATTTGCTTGATTATTCTTTTTGGAAAAAGGTGAAAGGTGAATGATGAAATTGAAATGGTCTAATGAATCCATTCATGGAATAAACAAGAAAAGGCAGGAAAAGATGAAATGTATGTAGTTTTCTTTCATCAGAACACAGAGAACTGTATTTATATCACTCTACATTGAAATATATTTGTACTTGTAAATTTGACTCAGCAAGTTGGAAATAGCACTAATGCTTGTGTTGTCTTGAACTCAGTTGCATCTAAAATCAAAATTATCTCAGTTGGTAAGAAATTGAACTAAAGATAGAAAGAATTTGAGATTTTATTCTTATTGATTGGCTAACTGAACTGAAGTCAATAAAGCCATTGAAGTCTAACCACTTGTGAAAACTATCTGTTAGAGGAAGCTAATTTCTCCACTTATAAAGGACAATAACTCAACAATAAATGAGTTACTTCCCTTGTTTGCTTTGCAGTGTGGGTACTTTTGAATTGAAATGGTGACAAGTTGACGCACATATGAAATTCATGTTCTAAAATACACTTCTCTTTTATTTTTAGTCATTTTTATTCAACAATCTGGGATATAATACTATACATATATCACTATTTCTGAGCTGCCTGTAAAGTAGAAAAGATCAACAGTGAAAAACATCAAATAGCCAGTATATAGTTGCTCACTTGAACAGTTTATTTTCACTTTCATATCAAACTGTAATTTTGTTCAATGAGTAAATACTAGAAGATTCTACAAATAAACAAGTTCTATGGGATTAGTTTATTTAGATTTACTCAAGAGAAGAAAACAACAGTAATAATTCAAGGCTGTGAGGTTTCATATTTTATTTTATGAATAATAATCTTGGTTCTTTGTTTAATTCTGTGATTGCCATCACAAACTAACTTTAGTTTAAATAGTTAAAGGATCTGTGATTTTATTTCTTGAAATTTTGTGTAATCATTTCACCTTCAAGCAAGAGATTACTGAGTATCAAAAGAAACAACAATAAAAGAAAAAAAATCCAAGAAGACCAAAAACAAAATACTTCTAAGACAAGAAAATTCTAATATTTTACTTTAAGGAAGGAGTGCTTCTGCTTATAAATTTTTAAAAAAAGCACTAAGATGCAATGGTGTATTGGCATGGAGAAATAATAAGACAAAAGGTTTATAAGAGCTGCAAGGTATACGAAGATGTGGAAGGATATGATCACCTATATACTGAAAGGAAACAACATATAGAAGATGTTCTCTTAAAAAAAGTAACAGTTGATACTTTATTTTCTAATATGGTTAAATCTAACAAAAACATAGATGACTTCATTCAAAAGTTCAAATATCTAATGAAACATTGTTTAATAACTACAGCAGAAATATTGATGGCTTTATGTACAACATCAAATTTTCCTTTTCTGTAAGAATAAACAAGGAAGCATTTTTTTCTAGGAAGCCCTACCAAAAACATATTGTTTTAAGTAGAAGTTTAAATATTACTGACAGCGCTACCAGAAACATATATGATTTTATGCAGTGATTTAGATACCAAAGGTAGCATTTTCTATTGGGAGTTCAAACAAAAATATAATTGCATACAATTGAAGTAAAAAAAATCATCATAAAAATAAAAAAAAATCAATTTTCTCTTTTTTTTATCATTTGGTTGATATTCATACATTTTTTCGCACTGTTTAAATGATAATACATAAATGAAATCTGTTTTTGTTGAATAAATGTCCCAAAAATTCAACAGTATTTGCAAAAATTGAGTAAAAAAAAATTTAAGAAAAATGCTGAATATTGTTAGTTTGTTGGCAAATTGGATGAATAAATGTTTTGGACAGTTTTTATATGGTTTAGGCATTTTGATTTGTTTTTCTTTGAAGGAGTTAGTTATTTCATAGCAAGATGAGAATCAATTCTTTTGTGGCATTTTGTGGTGAATAATGTGCTATATCACTTCCCTGGACACCATGCAACTCAATTTTCAGATATACCAAAATCATGGGCCTCAATTCCAGTGGACCCAGTCAGATTAATTCTCTCACTCTCCATTACACTTTACCAGCAAGGAAAAAGTATTATTTAGTGGGTAGTCCATAGTCAGACAAGATATCATGCAAAAGTCATGTAAAAGTCTACTAATAATCATAAGTTGACCTCAAATTAGCTTTTGATGTTAGCCACAAGTGTGTTACATGCCAACATTTACAAATTGTGCCAAAGTGAATGTGGAATGTAAGCATTTGTTAGATCTGAAATATATATATATATATATATATATATATATATATGAGTATGCATAACTGTTTGAAATTTGGTATCTTTATGAAGAAAGAATGCACATAACACAGCATACTCACATGCAGTTTCATAGTAAAAGTGACCGTCTGGCTTTGTGTCTGAGGAATGACTAATGTGATGAGCACTAACATCAATTAAAATTAAAATTAAAAAAAATTAAACAATGCAGGGAGCAAAAATTAAAGGGGTTTAATTCATAACTCTTAAATGTAATATTGTGAAGAAAAGGAAGAAAGAGACAAATGTATAGAAAAATCTCTCTCAATCTGGGTCTAAGAATTTGAGTAAGTATTTTTTTTTCTATGAGAGCATGTGGTCATTAAATCCCTTTTTTTAAGCAAGTTAGAATTATTAATATGGTTTAAGATGATTAGTTTTTCTAAAAAGTATAGATTACATTTATCTCTTTTTTCCCTTGTAAGGTTTAGATTTAACTATGGTATTCCAGGTAATAATTGGGTTCTTGTTTTTTAATGTATAGATAGAGCTATACTTTTGCTGTATTTATTGTTGTTTAAAGACAATATGTGATGGTTAAATCATATCTTCCACCTGTTAAAACTTCTTCCAGAGTAAAATTTAACATCATTATCATCCGAATGAATTCAAGTTCTGATAGGGTGCCAATTTTACACAAGTAACAGGCATTCATCATGATCGAAGACCACAAATAAATTTCATAAACAACCCACAATACAGAAGATTAAACCCTTTAAAAAAACTACATAGGCAGGATTAGCAAAATTATCCTTGAAAGAGCATCTGTATTCACTAAGAATTAACCCGTGAAATAACACAGCTGAGGCAACTGACTGGTTTGCAAAAATCTGAATCTAAATTTATTTATAAATGTAACTTTGTGTGTGTGTCTGTTACCTATAGACTCCGAAACAGCTGAACTGATTTTCTTGAAAACTTACACAGTTGTACTATAAGTGTCTGCGAGTGTTCTTAGCTAGGTTTTGTGTTGAGGTACCCTCAATAAATATCGAAAAAATTGGGTTATAGAAGGAGTAGTCCGATTTTAATCAAATTTGATACACTCATAGACAAAGACATAAGAAATAATATGCAGAAGTTTCAAGGTTGCAGTTCTTACAATAGTGCAGAAAATTGATAATATATATATATAAAAGGCAAGATGTTTTTGTGTGTGTCTGTTTATCTGCCTGTATGTCTCTATTTTTTTCATCCCTTTTATTTTAGTTTTTGCTTTGGGTTTGGCTCTAAGTAGGTATAATTGTAGTTCTTAGTCTCAGTCATGATACCATTTACTCAGAGGACTTATTTAGCCTTCAAAATTCAGTTTACAATGAAAAAACTTATTTGATATCAATACCAGGAAATCAAAATTTGACTTACATCCATTCATTTTTCTTTCAGTCTACAGTTTTACTTTAACTGGAAACAACTATTGCTTTTTAGTCTTTCATGTCAACATACAAAGAGTCTGAGCTCCAGGACCATGGATTAGTTTTAAAGCTTTTATTACACCCAAGCAACACCGGGCTATACTGCTAGTAAAAAATAAAAGTGATTGCACTTTCATCCAGTTTGATATTTATGATTTCTATCCATCTATATCTGAAAAACAGCAGCTTTAAATTTGGCTAAAACTTACTACCCCATCAGTAACCAAGACATCAACATCATAAAAATAGGGCCAAAAGTCTATTTTATTTTATAATGAATGCATGTGGACTAGAAAAAACAAACCTGATTTCCGTATTTCTATGGGGGTATATGATTCTGCAGAGGCCTGCAATTTGGTGGGATTTTTTTTCCTCTGGAATCTTAGGAACATTATCGAGTTATGCAACACTGGACTTTACTGAGACAATGAACTTAGTATTCTCTTCAAAACTAATCCACAAAAAACAGATAATTTCAGGAAGGATCTAATAAAATTTTTCAAAGACCATGATCTTAATATTACCACCATAACTAATGCTAAAATCGTAAATTTCTTAGATGTTACTTTCGACCTGATCAATGGTCTGTACAAACTATACACTAAGGACTCACATAATTATGCATACATCAATCGGGAATCAAATCACCTCCAGAGAATCATCAACAACTTACACAAATCCATTGAATTTCATTAAAGTACTAACTCTAGTAATAAGAAAAATTTTGACAACTCTAAAATTAAATGCATTAATGCTTTAGAAAAAAAATAAACTCAACGCTAGTCTAGAATACTTTGTTAAAAACATGATAGACAGAAATAAGCAGAAATTACATAAATGTAACACTATTTGGTTTACCGCACTCTTCAACCATAACAACCAAATTAACATTTTTACCATTTACCAACACTAAAAAATCTTCAACAAAAACGATGTTAATGTCAGTTATAGTTGCATTAAAAACATAGTTAAATACATTTTACAACAAAATGCTATGAAAACAAATATTTGGCCCCAATAAACAACATCCATCACTCAACTAATAGCAAAAATGACGCTCCTAAAAACAATTGCAACTGCTGAAAAAATAAAACCTGCCCATTGAATGGCCAATGCATGTCCGAAAGTATTGTTTATAGAGCTTGAATTCATTTAGATGATAATGATGTCAAATTTTACTTTGTAAGTACTTCTAACAGATGGAAGATTAGATTTAACAATAATATGTTGTCTTTAAACAACAGTAAATACAGCAGAAGTACTGCTTTATCCATATATTATTGGAAATTAAAAAACAACAAAAAAAAAACAATTATTACTTTGGATATTGTAGCTGAATCCAAACCTTACAAGAAAAAGGGAGATAGATGTAATCTATACCTTTTAGAAAAACTTGTCATTGTAAACCATATCAATAATCCTAATTTGTTTAACAAAAAAGTGATTTAATGACCACATGCTGTGATAGAAAAAAATACTCACATAAATTCTTTGACACAGATGGATATAGATTTCTTTGTGTTTGCCACTTTTATTCTTTTTTCATTCCTTCTACTCACAATTCATGCTTTAAGAAAATACTGTGCATCTTTAAGTAAAATGAAAAATTTGTGTAGTGATATGCTTTTATAAAGCCATTCTTATAACAATATCAAAATATTCAGCTCTGCTATGTATCAAGCACTCTCTTTGAAAGTAAATGCTTAAAAAGTGATGATTAATCTTCATGTCCTTTCACTTTCTTATATTCATACACATATATATATATATATATATATATATGCACACAATTTTATGAATTAAACTCCTTTAATTTTTGCTTCCTGCATTGTTTAATTTTTTATTTTAATTCTAAATTTTTATTTTTTAATTTTGATTTTATTTTTATTTTTGTTTAAAATTTTAATTTTTTATATACATGTAACATAAGAATATTTATCTATATGTAAAATATTAATATTTTTATTTTATTTCATTAAAAATTTTGCAATTTTAATTTCTTATTATGTATAATATTAGATTATTTAAATTTTTAAATGTTTACGGTTTATGATTTATGCCTCTTTGATTTTTTCTCCCTGTGTTTTAATATTTTTAATATTTTAATTTTAATCTATATGTAATCTAACAATATTTAAAATTTTAACCTTTTTATTAAAAAGTGCAGTAACTTAACTTTCTAATATTTAATTCCGACAAACATTGAGGGAACTTGAATTCAAATCTATCGAACTATCTGTTTGAAATATGCACCTGATGATGGCACAATGCATGAAAGTTTGAGTTGTGCCATAGATGTAGGACAATATGTATATTAAAATATATATATATATATGCTTACTGGAACATTAATTTCAGCTGATACTCATATCTGAGTAGATATTCTGTTTATAGATAAGTAGTATATTTATATATATATTTCTACCAGCCTGATTATTTATGAGAAATTTTGTTAGAAAAGTGTATGTCATTTGACATAGGACAATATATATATTTATTAATATATTCAATCACACACACACAGATAGATATATATATATATATATATATATATATATATATATAGACGATGGAATCCTGGTGATAGTCCTTAAGAGGTGTGCTCCTGAACTTTCCCCTGTCCTCTCTAAACTATTTAACTACTGCCTTTCTGCTTCCTGCTTTCCTGCATGCTGGAAATTCTCTTCAGTCGTTCCTGTATTTAAGAATTGTGGTGAACCCTCGGACCCATCCAACTATCACCCTATCAGTCTTCTACCAATATTCGGGAAATATTCGAGGCTATAATCAATGCTGAAATAGTTCATCATCTGACCGCCCACAAACTGTTCTCAGACAGGCAATATGGATTCCACTTTGCCAGGTCCACGGCCGACCTGCTAACAACCATAACGGAGTACATGCTACAGGCCCTTGATGAGTCTGACGAGGCTCGCGCGGTTGCTCTGGACATCTCCAAGGCTTTCAACAGGTTTTGGCACTCTGGCCTCCTATGCAAACTACGCGGTTATGGTATTACCGGTCGCCTGCTTGACCTAATCCAATCTTTCTTAAATAACTGCAAAATGAAGGTCGTTCTGAATGGGCGTGCCTCTTCGTCCTACAGTACGAATGCTGGTGTCCCACAGGGCTCTATCCTGGGCCCGACGCTCTTCCTTATTTTCATCAACGACCTCCCAGATGAGATCAAGTCCCAAGTAGGCATCTATGCAGATGACACTACAAAATACTCCCACTCCAGTAAGAAACCTGTCGTGGCGGACAGACATAATCTCGCTGCTGACCTTGAGCGGGATCTACACTCTGTGGTGAATTGGGGCAAGAAGTGGCTTGTCAACTTCAATTCCTCTAAGACCAAGCTCTTGTCTGTCAACCATTACAGGCAACCTCTCCTACCTCCCATAAGCATGGACCA